>CP092088.1:18402506-18712506 GCA_029203775.1 Neoneuromus ignobilis | reverse complement strand
TTAATCATTTAAGTGCTTAGAATAAATTATCGAGCAGCAGCATGAAATACCAAAAGAGATTATCCATAAACGTTCAGTCATCATCGACGATTTGGTATCGACCTGTGGCAGTGGAGTGTGCGACCGTACGTTTCACGCACCGACAACCAATAATCAGGGCCGTGACTGATCGCCGAGCATATTGTTGCAGCTTTGCCCCCTTCCCCTCACTTCGTTGCACTCGTCTTGTCCGACCGACCCAACTCTCGTTCTGCTCGTCTGTAATGATGCATACATTTCAGAGCAACCGTTCGTATCGTTTCTCTATTCCTCTTGTTACATTACGATGCCTAAATAATCATTTGTCATATTTAAATGTGACAATACAAGGAAAACATTCGTGTGGATGTACTCTTTATCGGTTTTCATATCTGTTCTGTTATAGGTATTTATGTCAATAATAAGCTAGTTCAGCCAGTTGGTATCGGTAGTTTTCAAACTTGTTTGTTCACTATGCTTTTTTTCTCTTTGAATGAATGCATATCATGAACTACATAAACGCACAGAAATATTTGTATACTTATTTGCTGTTCGTTTATTACTAGAAAGAAGAGAAAATGAAAATATCGGGAAGTAATAAGTAGTAATTGATACAAAGAGTTGCTGATTAATATATCATGAGTTTAAATTAAGAATGATTTATTTTTTAAAGTAAATGTAATTATTACGGATTAAAATATTTTTATTAAGTCATTGAATGTACAAGTATGTGTGTTGAAATATTAAGAATTTTTAGGAAAATGATATATTTACGTATGAAATATTTCATTTTTAAAAGAATTTACGAAATAAATACAACATAATATAAATGATTAATATATCTTTAAGGAAGTTCTCAAAATTAATTAAATACGAAATGTTTTCCTTTTTATTTTAATTTAGAAGAAGTCGATTGTTTATTCCCAAAGTGATTTGAAAAAAAATTAGGTTAAGTTGATATTCAACAATGTTATTAATTATATATTACTGTTCTAACATATATATATATATATATATATATATATATATATATATATATATATATATAAATATGTATGTATGTATATATATATATACTCAAGTGGTGATGAAGTTATTAGTTGACGTAATGAGTATCAAATGCCACTTTGTCTTGGATTTATAGGTTATGAAAAAGTCATCGACTTAATTCATACTTCAGCGATTTTAAATGTAATAGAGAATCGTGGAATTGAATAGATATACGTTGAATTCTTAGGAAATATTTACATAAATGCTACATCCTCCATACAAGTACACAAAAAACGGAAATTTAAAATTATGAAAGAACTGAGATAGAGCGATGAGATTTCATCAAAATTATTTATGCCTGTGCTAGAAAATGTATTTAGGGATTACACTTGGAATCTGAAGGAATAAAAATAAATAGAGAAATACTTTGTCACTTCAGATTTTTTTGATGACTATGATTTTGTGACAAGCAGAAAAAGAATAGAAGAATTGGATAAAATATGTTTAAAGATAGGTCTTATGATAAATCTCGACAAGATAAAAGTAATATTTAAGGAGTTTTCAGACCTAGGAAGAATCGAACTAATCGATATATATATATATATATATATATATATATATATATATATATATATATATACAAATGATTAATATTTTAAGCTTTTAAATCTAACTTAATGATATAACTTTTTTTGAAAAAAGGAGTAATTTTTTTTATATTATATATCATTTTACGCAATTATATTTAGAATCAAATTGCATTAATGCCATTTATTTGGAACTACAACGTATAAAATTTTATAAGAAATTAACTACCAATGTTAAATAATATAGAAATAATCTGATTTATACCATTCTTTAATTAATTATTAATAATCAACAACTAACAATTTTTCGGAAATATTTAATTACTACTATTTGAATAATAGTGATAAACGATAATGAAATATAAGAACAAGAGCTAAAATAATTGCCGTTTATTAATATTTTACAGTTATTAATTTTAATTTATAGTACTTTGTTAATAATTGTTGGTTATTTTAGAATAATTTAAAAGATAAAATATTAGAGATATCAAAAGGTCATTTATATTTCAATAAAGGTTGTACTTATATTTTGTGTGTATAATAAATATATATATATATATATATATATATATATATATAGAGAGAGAGAAAGAGAGAGAGACATCCGAATGTGATGTCTAGTTTTGCGTTTTATCAAAAAGAAACACATATGTATAGGGTGGTTTATAGGGAAACATGTGTATAATTTCTTTTAATTAAAACACAAATCTGGGTGTCAAATTTAGATACTCCTTTCTCTCTCTCTCTCTCTCTCTCTCTCTATATATATATATATATATATATATAAATAAATGAACTGATATATTTTTAATACAAAAAGGGATTTCTAACAAAATTTAATTAATTTCAAATATCAGAAAACATGATGAAAAAAAATTTGTTTTTTACATTACTTTGCATTTAATGAAAACATTATATATATATATATATATATATATATATATATATATATATATATAGAGAGAGAGAGAGAGAGAGAGAGAGAGAAAGAGAAAGAGAGATTATTTAAAAATTTATATACATATATAATAGTATACCAATTAAGATTTTCACAACTTTGGCCTTCGAGATGATTTTTTCTTTAACAGTTTTTACTTTACAGCGTTTTAATGATTTAAATAAATTTTTGTATACACGTTAATTAATATAGTATTTTAATGTTTGATTTTATTAAGTACACAACTATGTTTTCTTGTTTCATGGTAAAGACTATTTTCGTTTGGGAATCATTTGTTAAATGATGTGAAAAAAATATAATTATTCGCTAGAATATTTTTAATATTATGATTTACTATTTTGTTTCATTCTGCAATTAAAAAGAGAAAGAGAAATGAAAGAAATAGAAATGAGCGAATCGGAAAAAATAAAGTTAATGTTTTTTAGTAAAAGTAAGGAATTCAAAATAGAAATGAGTTGATCACTTAGTAAGAATAAAAGACCACCAATGAACAACGAATATAACTAATTAGGAACTCAAATATGTAAAGAGACCTTTGGATTGATGAGGCAGAGACATAAGAAAATTTATTGGAGTGGAATGAAAGAGAAAGGTAGTGGATTACTTGAGGTGGAAAATTAGGAGTGAAACCTTTACCAAACGGTGGATAGAAAGGGGCTAATTATATATATATATATATATATATATATATATATATATATATATATATATATATATAGTTTGTACATGACAACAATAGAAAAGATTAAACTATTTCACGATTTTTAATTTTACGAATAATATAGGGCCATTCAGATGTAACGACTAGATTTGTATTTTATTAAAAAGAAACTATACAAATGTTTCCATATACACCACTCCTATACACATGTTTATTTTTAATAAAACACAAATCTAGGAGTCACATTTGGATGACTATAAAAATGAAAACAGGACATTGATATACAACAGATATGTAATATTTCGTAATAAAAATGTGTGAATATTCATTTCATATTTATGTTGACTGAAACCATCAAAAAATATATTATCATTTTTGTATATTTCTTCTTTCATAACATGTGATAAAATTTACTATAAAAGATATATTTAAAGAAGAATTATATTCAAAGTATGTACACATTTTCATTGTAATAAAGCGTGACATGACTATGTACATATACAGGTATAAAACAATATTTCTATATATGTATACATATATACACATACACACACCAATATATATATATATACATATATATATATATATATATATATATATATATATATCATCTAAAAAGAAATGGCCGTTCACAACCATGGCCTAAATGTGTTTTATGTCGTATATAAATTTTTTATAATTGTGTTTTTCGAATATCACAAACATAAAAATTGTACTAGCGGCATGGTTGTATTGATTTTGCTCAAGGTAAAGTGAGAACAATTAATGTCTGACCTTCGTGTAATATTCATCCGTCGATGAAGGTCTGTCGCGGTTTACGTTAAAAAATAATAGGGAATAGCGATCAGATTACTACATAACAGAGATATACACTTGTATGTCTGTAAACGATGATTTTATTTAGTATGTATAAAATATATGCATTTGAAAAGCAATTGTAAATTTCGTTTTTCGAGTAATTTTTTTTATTTATTTAAATATATATATATATATATATATATATAGATAGATAGATAGATAGATAGAGAGAGAGAGAGAGAGAGAGGCATTTTTTAAAGAAGATGAGGAAAGATTATTTACTTTATTCGTTTTTTACATTAGATTAATTATATTAAATTCTAAATAAAGTGTATATACTGTTTGCAAATATTTTAAAAAGATATGAAAAAGTGAAATTATATATCTAATGCAACATTCAAACAGTCTGGTGTATATTGTACATCATTTGCTAACTATTTAATACTTTTTTATTTTATTAATATAGAATATTAAATTATTTCTTTATTTTATGTATATTTATGTACATAATTTTATATCAGTAATCATTTTTAGTCAATGATAAAAATTAATAAATTTATGTGTTTTTATTGTTTATAATACCTTTTATTAACACTAAACCTACCAGTACCGGTCAATTTGACCGCGCGCGTAGGCATAGGGAATAGGATACAAAAATTGTCGGTAGGTTTAGTGTTAAGTATTTTTTTTATCCTAGGTAATACATGTCAACATCAATATTAGCCTCTTTATATCTACTAATGAATTAAGGCCTCTCCAAAAACTTTCCACTTCGACCTATGCAATGTCTTTTTTTTCAAGTCCATTTAGATATTTTTTTATGTTTTTATAAATAGATGCGGGACATACTTTGAACACGCAGCACTTAATTTTTACATACTCATTTTTGAATTTTGTCACATTACTTAACACACACATCACATAATTTTATATCAGTAATATAATATAAAAATTAATATATATATATATATATATATTTTTTTATCCTAGGTAATACATGTCAACATCAATATTAGCCTCTTTATATCTACTAATGAATTAAGGCCTCTCCCAAAACTTTCCATTTCGACCTATGCAATGTCTTTTTTTTCAAGTCCATTTAAATATTTTTTAATGTTTTACAATACACATACACACGCACACATACATATATATATATATATATATATATATATATATATATATATATATATATAATTTAAGTCAATTTTATGTTATAAAATAGTGAAAATAACACGTTAATGTATAGTTAAGTCTATAAAAATGAAATACAATTAAGTTTGACGTCTTTTTTATTATTAATTACATTGAGGACAAAATGATGACTATTTTTAATTAATGATTTTTGTTATTGACTAAAACTAAGTATTTGTAGTTATATAATTATTAATTATCATTATTTTTTTATTCATTTACTTTAATTTTAATTTTAAAATAAAGTAATATATATATATATATATATATATATATATATATATATATATATATATTTGTTTATAGATACAGAATATACAAATTTTATCATATGAAATATATTTTTGTCAGTGATTTCAGTTTTTCAAGTTTTGTAATTATATATAAATGCATTTTTATTGTGTATATTTTTTATAACTCCTAGCTCTTGTCAACTAATGAGCTAGAAATAGTTTAACAAAAATACAACACATATTTTCTTACATGAAAATTAGGAACCATGCCAACATTTACTTTGCCAAACTGATGATACCATAAATATACTTCAAAGATTCTTATTGACTAAGAATCTTTATATAATTATACTGACTTTATAAAAAGGCGAATTATCATTTTTTATTTTATTTTACAAGTAACACTTTGTTTATTAATACTATAAAATGTATGATAGTATAAGCCGAATGAAATATATATTGAATTAAAGTAATTTCCAAGTCATTTAAGCAGAAACTTATGTTGACAAATATAAGGTAAGCACCTGAGGTTAAAACACACTTGAAGTGTTTAACTCAGACAGATGTTCCAAAAATCCTGTTAATCTAATTACCTCGAAGTGAAAATAAATTGCTTAGTAGATTTACGACACTCTCGACCTTTTACGATAATTCTTTGAAGGTAATAATTGAAAGATTTTTTGTGATTTGAATATATTAAATCATAAATGAACATTTGAACTTTTGGATAATTTAAAATAGTATTTAATATATATTAAAAATATTTTTTCATATCCAAACTGATTTATTATTATGACATTCTCTGGGTTATATTTTGATTCATATCAACAACTAAGTGATTTATTTAATTAAATATAATATATATTTATTTCAGTAAAATTATTAATAAATTTGCAATTAATTGAAATAATTATAAACTTTCATAACAATAATTTGTAAAAATTATAATAATTTAACTATATATATAAATATATATATATATATATATATATATATATATATATATATATATATAATTATTATAATTCTTATTATTATTTTTAATTTTAACGTGATATTAAAAATGTCATTCTATTGATAAATAAACTGTATTTCCTCAAAATATCAAGAAATTTAATATAAATAATAATAAAATTTGAATTTCTTTCTCTCTCTATGTATATATATATATATATAGAGAGAGAGAGAGAGAGAGAGAGAGAGATAAATATATAGAGAGAGAATATTCTTTTAAATATGAATAAAATGTATAAGATGGTAATTAGTGAAAGAAGATTAAAGCAGAGTGCGAATACAATTAATTATGATATGAAAACTCCTTTACGATACAGTTTGACGAACATGTATTTAAAATACCATAAAAACGAAAGGGGTGCTAGCCCCAATAGCGTGGAATCTATCACGTGTTTGCAGTAAACGGTTTGTACGCTTGTTTCGTGATGAAGATATCACATTGATTATCTTTCACAGACACGTTTGATGTTTTCATCCAAATGGATTCTGCTTGTTTGAAGAATTCTATTCTGACAGCAGAGAATTATGAAAAATAGCATGTTTATATATATATATATATATATATATATATATATATATATATATATATATATATATATATTATATATATATATATATATATATATATATATATATATATATATATATATATATATTATATTTTATTAATGTAATTTATGTTATGAGCATGTTTTTCAGTTGCCAATTTTATTTTTAATTTTACTTTTAAATTGAAATTAAGAATCACTTGGGAATGAATATCTGAATTATAATTTAAGTACATATTTGTATATATATATATATATATATATATATATATATATATATATATATATATATAGTAGTATATAATAATCGTTAAATTTTGAAATAGTTTCAAGTAATGCACAGGAAATGAACAGTGAAAGAATAAATGTAGAGCAGTATAAGTGTAGAACACATTTTAGAGAAATACTTTTTGCATTATTGAACGAAACGAACATTATTGAATGTCATCGTACTGAATTATAGTTAGAAAGAACGACTAAAATGCAAATTTGTGTTCTTTATTACTTTTCGTTACAAATAAAGAAGAAATTTGCACTTTTATTAGTTGTAAATTACAAAGAATTCGGTGAGATTAATCATAATATATGCGAAATACAAGTTAAACTTGTAATAGTAAAATGTTGGACATTGTAATTTAAATATTTGACTAGATTATTATTTTGAATATAATTATTTTCTTGTATTAAGAAAAGAAAATGTACAATTTATATTAATGTTTTACTTATTTTTGATTAAAAATAATACATTTTTTTGTTGTATCATACAGAGAAATTTAATTATAGCTTTTTAGAAATTTAACACAAATTGTAGTTATTATTTTAGAGACTACGAAGCATAATTAAACAGGTTAATTATTTATAAATCTATAATAATTTTCAGTTTTGGCATAATATTGTATATTTTTCGCATTAACTACAGTTACCGCTTTTCACGTAAATGAATTAATGTCCTGACACCTCAAAATATTGGAAAGTGTTCAATAATTATTTATTGTACCTTTAATTCATTTATGTGAAAGTGAATCTGCCACAATTTCAAAAAAATTATATATTTATTGATGTTAATTACACCTATCTATTTTACAAATTCTAGTTCTATATCTCTAAATTTCAATTTTTTTCAAAAATATTTTTTTGTGATTCAAGTTTAGTATCAAAATATATGTATATTTAAAAAGTTGAGATGCACTCTATTGAGTTACTTGTAATTATTATAACTCTACATAATAATAATATCTATCTTTTCATATATATATATATATATATATATATATACAGCTGGGTCTATTTTTGTGCGGATTATTTTAATGCGATTTTGAAGTTAAGCGATTCATATTTCTTCTTAGTATCATTTTATATGATTTTTTTAAGAATTTATTTAAGTGATTATTTCATTCAACGAAAAGCTCTTCAGTTTTATGAATAAATGAAGGATCAGAGCAATTTACTTCCGCTTCTCAAACTGATAAAGAATTTTCGGCTAGCAAAGGGTGGTTAACCGGGTTTTAAAAAGGAATGGACTGCATAAAGTGAAGATTACGGGCGCGATTGCATCGGCAGATGAAGAAGCTGTCAATTTTTTTGTTCACAACGCACCAGGTCATCCATGTTTAAAACATCCAAATGTAAACATAATGTTTTTTCCACCCAATACAACAAGCATTAGTTAGCCATTAGATCAAAGCATAATTGCAACTTTTAACAATATATCGTTAAACGCACTTTTCAATTTATATTGGATAAACTAGAAAATGAGTCAATAACAATAACTAACGCTTGGAAAAAAATTTCTATTTTTGACTTTATAAATCATGTTGCTTTTGCTATTACTCAAATAAAACCACATACTTTAAATGCCTATTGGAAAAAGGCTTGGCCTAGATGTCTTAAAAACAGTGTAGATATTTAATTTTTTTTTATTTCCTTTTTTTATTCTAAACAGTGCAGCTATTATTGCGATGATGAATAAAATATATATGAAAAATTCTAAAATAAATTACACATATGTACATATTATTTTGAATAAAATTAAATAGTTGATTAAAAAATATAGTAAAAAAGCTTTGTTTTGTATCAATTTTCTGCAGATATTTAAAATTGTTTTTAAGCATTCTTTATTTCCTGATTTTTTAATGCGAATTTTAGAGTAATTTCATTTTGTAGCTTTGGTTTTATGCGGTTTTCGAAAATTACGGAACGTATCCCTAATTTTTCAATATAAATTAAGTCTTTTTTGTGCGATTTTTTTAATGCGGGTTTCTGCGGAACGTATCTACCGCATAAAAACAGACCCAAGTGTATGTATATATATATATATATATATATATATATATATATATATATATATATATGTATGTATATATATGTATGTATGTATATATATATATGTATATATGTATGTATATATATACATACATATATGCATATATATATGTATATATATATATATATATATATATATATATATATATATATATATATGCATATATGTATGTATATTATATTCATCATTAGTTTATTTCTATCTGTTGAATAACGGATTTAATTAAAAAATATTTCACATCGAACAATTCAATGCCTTTTGTTATTTTCCACATATATATTTTTTAACCTTTTTATCCCATTTATCCATGGATATATTTTTAGGTCCGTGTATGTTTGGATTTCTAATAAATAATTTTTATTGTCAATTGATAGTCTTCTTTTTTTGTTTCATGTCTGGATAAATATATATATATATATATATATATATATATATATATATATATGTGTGTGTGTGTGTGTGTGTGTGTGTGTATGTATGTGATAAAATTTAAGTAAATATAAAGTAGTGCAAAAAACTTTAACTATTATTTCAAGTATTGAAAATTGATTATCGTGACCAAATTCCAAAAAATAAGAATGTACTTAGAAAAAATATTAATAAGACTAAAAAAGGGAATGGCATAATACAACACTATTTTTTATATATATATATATATATATATATATATATATATATATATATTTAAAAATAAACCTAAATTTTATTGTATGTACTTGATAGTTGTAACGTGTCTATGACAAGTTTGATAAGACAAATCAAGTAAATAAATATGTAATATAAATTATATTAAAAAATAAAAAGATAGTGTACAGAAAAATATGTTTATTTTGATGATAACCACAAATTATTACTTTATTACATAGTATAATATGAGAATATTAAAAAATAGTATTGATCTTTTTAATTAAAAATAACACTTAATATTATATTTATATTGTTTACAAGTAATAAAAAAATATGATACTATTTGTGTTTTTTTATTTACATTAAAAAATAACAAGTTTTTATATATATATATATATATATATATATATATGTATAGAAATTGTGTTTCCTAGTATACAAATAATTTCATCGAAAAAACCAGAATGAATAAACATACAAATGTACATTTTACCAATAATACTAGTTGCAATAAAATGTGGTTGTACATATTGTGTACTCAATTTGTATCAACAATGTATACAGTAAAATGTTTGATATGTTGTCAATAACATGTAGTACTGTAGATAAATTGTACAATTTCAAGAGATAAAGAATTCATTTGTAATCGTGTATTTCAATTATACATAACGTTTAATATTCTCGATGTTATTAATTGCTAATTTTTCATTTCGATGTTTATTGTTTTTAAACGTGCGGCGACCTACAATTATTTTGATGTTTGTCAACAGCATTTGTCCTTAATCTATTTCTCTGCAAGCCACGTCTACTCTTTATTTGAACACTAGTGTACCATAGAACCTCTTGTTTTAATTGGACGACGTGTTTAAATGCACGAAGTTTCGGGTAGGATTTAGGATACTGTGAAACGAATTCGTGCACAGTAAATAAATTCTTATACTTTATTTCAGTAGTTTTACAATACCATATATACTATATAGTATATAAATATATAATTTGCGTAAAATTACCTGACAAGCTATATCATTTAAATAATTATTACAGTAATGAATTTATATTCTTAGAATTTTCAATATACATACATATATGTTTATATATGAACATAATGTATACTTAATAAATTTTTTTGTTCACCAAATCTGTGATAAGATTATGCAATTTTTTTGTATTATTATAACTATTATTATTATTTATATCTTTAGTTTAATAACTTTTATTTTTGAATATATTTTGGGCTATTTTGAGTCATTTATGATTTTTGTTTTATATTCTTATTGATTGAAAATGTAGGATAATTCAAATGAGACCTCTAGATTTGTGTTTTATTAAAAAAACAACAACAAAAGAAACTATACACATGTTTTTCTACACCATCCTATACACATGTTTCTTTTTAATAAAACACAAATCTAGGCGTCACATTTAGATGACCCTATATAAAAAATCATAATATATATAACCAAATGATTATAAATTGATTTTTTGTAACACTACATAATTTTTCGAAAATTACAATTATTGATAAAAATTAAAATAATTGTTTTTAATAATATTTTAGTCTAATGCTTCATTTAATATTTGTGTATAAATCTTTTTCTATCGTAGATGCTTTTATTTTATTTTAAATTTTCTTAATTCAATTTATTATCATATTCTTCAAGCTACTGACTTAAATGTATTGGTTTTGATGGGTTTGTGGTGGTTGGTTGTTTAGGATGATGTGGGGAATAATGATGCGCCGCACTTGTTTGTAGGGATTGTTGATTGAATACATTGTTCGAGTAATTCTTGTTTTATAATCGGGTACAATAATATATACATTTGTTTGTTATAATTAATTACATTCTATATATACATATAATTCTTGATATTCAAAATCCCAGTTCATGATGATGGACACTAACACACATAGTTACGGCCGAACTTGATATCCCGATAGTCCGTGAGCAAGTGTCCTCGATTCTAACACTTTACTTGTTTTTATATGCCTGCCGTTTGAAAACTGATTGTTACGATTAATATATTTTATATACACGACAATCATTTGACCGTTGCACAAACAGTTAGGTACGATAAAATTCAAAGATAATTGTTGATTCTCTCTGAATACGATTATTGAATTGAACACCTGCAAATCGTCGTTTGGTAACCGCCACAGTACCCCCTTGCCAGTGATGAAATCGCGAAACAATACAAAGTAATTTTTACATGGTAAATATTAATTGATGTTGTTTGATTCCGGCTTGGAAGTAGACTGCACTTGCAGCGTGCGTGCGTGCGGCGTTCATGCGTTGCGGCGCGTGTTGCGGAGTGTGTTTGTTGCGGCGCGTGTTGCGGAGTGCGTTTGCGGCGTGCGTGCGTTGTAGCCATACCGGTTGTGGTACCAACATATACCTGGTCGGGAGTACTCGCGTGATGCCGATCTATTGCGGAATCCAGGTCCAGAACGAGACCATGATCGGCGGGGGCTGCGCGAGCACGAGTTGCGTTCGAACATCTCGCTAATCTCCTGGTGCATTTTCAGCTGTAACTGTGCGAATTTTAAATTGAGGATGTCCTCGATCGAGGCACTGCTTTGAACTGCGTTCACTGATGCGGTAGACTCGCGGGTTGCGATCACAATAGCGTCAGCCAAGTCTGCTATTTTATCGAGGGATTCTTCTTTGTTTGCCGCTAGTATCGCTTGCACTGTCTTTGGTAAACGGCTTAGCCACAGCGGTCGCAGTATAGAGTCATTCATTTGTTCGGGGCTTACTAAGGTGCGTAAATGTCGTAGAAAACTTGACGGTGAGCGTTCGCCGATAGTTTCGTGCTCCAATAGTTGTTGTAATCTTGCCTGTGGTGATGATCCCAGGCGTTTAATCAATTCTGTTTTTAAGTTGGTGTAGGGTGTGTCGTTTGGCTTCATGATGCAGTCACGTACCTCAATCGCGATGCGTGAGTTTAAAGCACCGACAGCGGCGCCGAACCGCGCTGGTTCGCTCGTGATTCCAGCTGACGTGAACTTCTGTTCGATCATTGCGAACCATAGTTTCGGGTCGTGTGCTATAAACTCTGGCAGTCGAACTTCGATGTGATTTGCCGTGGTGGCCACGGCACCCGTTCCTGTGTTGCCGCTCGTCATTGTTGGTACGCTCGGAGCACTTCGCACTGTTCACTATGCACTCGAATCGTTTGTCACACTAATATTTAGCGCTACCACCACTTTTACATTGTTTACTCGTAATGATTCACGTTGCGGGATCACCAATTTGTGGTGGTTAAAGTCGAGAATCATCTTTATCAAATATAGACCCTAACACCCCAATAGTCCGTTCGCAACTGTTCTGGATTCTAACACTTTACTTGTTTTTATATGCCTGCCGTTTGAAAACTGATTGTTACGATTAATATATTTTATATACACGACAATCACTTGACCGTTGCACAAACAGTTAGATACGATAAAATTCAAAGATAATTATTGACTCTCTCTGAATACGATTATTGAATTGAACACCTGTAAATCGTCGTTTGGTAACCGCCACAGGTTCTTTTAATTTTGTTTAGCTTTAAGTGATTTTTGGTTTATCTTTGCTTTAAGTATGGATTATATATTTTCAATAGGGTTCATATCTTACTGATAAGTGCCATTTAAGTGTTAATCTAGAAATGTTACTGATTTTGCTTTATGGCAAGCATACAAAACTTATGAGAAAAATCTTTGATATTCACATTTTTCTAGAAAATTTCGTGTGAAGTTTATTTTTAACACATTTTTTTCTATTTGAAATTCATTACATTATTCACAATGTATCGATCAAACAATCTTTTTGTCAACACTGCCAACCAAATCATTATTATTGAAATTGTTTGATTTCGTTCACAATATATTGATGGAAAAATACTTTTCTTTATTGTTTTCTTGTGGCTTCCGAAGAATATAAATATAAAATAGTCATAGTAAAAACACCTACAAGAAATATATCTGGAAATGACATGTTTTTCAATTCGTTCTTTTTAAAAATGAGTGAATTTTTGAAATAGAAAACAAAAATATTTTGGCAATAACACTAACATTTATATCTTTTCATTTTTCTCGGTTCACGATAATTAATTTTTGCTCACAACTTTAACTTTTAATATTTTTTTTGTCAGTTTTTATAACGTATAGTATTTTTTTAAAATTAAACGAGCGTCAAGTGTTGATTCTATTTTATGTTTGAAAAGAATAACATTTATTGATACGTGATTGAGATGGAAATAGAAAATTTATTTTATGCTATTTGTTTTCATAATACCATAAACAATTGTAAATATTAAGCATACGCTTTTATATAATATTTAATTATAATATATCAACATTTTAAAAATATTGATTTTTGAACAATATCGATACGTCTCAGTAGGTTTTAATTTTTTTTTTCTAGAAAAAACAATTAAAATTTATTATTTTTTATCCATATCTCATTTTAAAGAATTAAGTAAAATTATTATGTTTCGTAAATTTAATAAACATAAAGAACGAAATATAATTAATTTTATTTCGTCTTTGATTTTTACAAAATATTTTATATCTACAGGTGGCCCAAAAAATACTCAAGGGCCTTGGTATACGTTTACTTGTTTATTATTATTTACTATTCTTTACTATCTTTCAGTCTCATATATACATTAAAAACTTCGTCTTTCCCATAAAATTGTATAATTCTGTTTTCTACTTTTTTTATTTTAATACATTTCATTAAAATTAATTTTCTAGATAAATATTTCTAGAAGCTTTTTTGTGTGTAGTTTTTGAAATTTTTTTGACTAAAATATTTAGAGATGTCCAATTAATTTTATTTGTTTTGTTTGTGCCAATTATATTTTTTTTTGACATATTTTATGACAATTTGGGTATTTATTTAATTCAGTTAGTTTTTATTGTTATCATATATATATATATATATATATATATATATATATATATATATATATATATATATATATATATAGTCACATTTGGGCTACTATGTATATATACAAAACGTTAAGAATGATTGTGTTAATTGCACATATTTTTTTAAATTACGACTCTTGAATATTTTATGTGTATATAATTTATAAAATAAAACAGAAATATATAAATGTAGATACAGGTATTACAAAATTGAATATTTAATAAACCTTATATGTTCATTGTTCAATGTTGGTGATACGCAATGATGAAATATTTGAGAATCCTGTATCATTTTGTGTAACCCTTCTGATTCGGACACCCATGGTAATTATACTATACTCTGACATCCCCTCCAGCTTTTGTTACATTGTTAAGGGAACAAGACATTCCTTTATACGTAGCTCCGACTTTCATATTTTATTCATACAACAAAATTATTTCCTAATTAAGCGTTCGTCTCTCTAGCATATTTTTTCTTCTTAATCTTTAATATTTTCTCGTAGCTTGTTTATTAAAATGAATGTAGCTCTAAAAGAATTGTTACAACAATTAAATATCCAATTAAGAAAATGGTACAATATTTTTAAAGCATTATTTTTTACATTATATATATATATATATATATATATATATATATATATATAATATGTATAATTTGTTAAATTAATTTTATTTCAAATTTAACTTTTAAATAATACTAAGATATTAATATTTATTTAAATGTATATTATAAATATATTTAAAATATTTATTGTTTATAATAAACAACAAGTTCGATAAATATTATATATTGAAATATTTAGAAATTATTTTTGTGATGAAAAGATAATGTGTTTATAAATACAATCATTAGGTAAATTTTTCTAATAGAAAATTGGTCATTATTCACGTTTAAAAATATACTAATAACTTGAAAAATAAATTATAAATGAACATGCAATTATTTTTTACTTTAATAATATTATGTAAATTAAAATATTTGTTTATATATATATATATATATATATATATATATATATATATATATATATATATATATATATATATATATATATATATATATATATATATATGGTCATCCAAATGTGACCCCTAGTTTATTAAAATGTAACAGAAGAAACTATTTTTTTGTTTCTCTATATATCATCCTATATACATGTTTTTTTTTTAATAAAACACAAATCTAGGCATCACAATTGGATGACTATATATATATATATATATATATATATATATATATATATATATATATATATATATATATATATATATATATATATATATATACATATATACAGTGGTGTAAAAAAATAGGTATGAGTCTTTGTTATAGAAAGTAATCAATATAAGTTTAGAATACAATTAATATTCTCAAACTGTTTTGTTTCTCAGCTATTTGTCATGCAATAAATGTCCATTTTGAGATATTACCGTTTTATTAAAAAAGAAGATGGCTTAATGGATTTTTAATTTTTTGTTGATAAGTGAATTAAAGTGAGGAAAGTAGGTATGATTTTAAACTTCTTGGATTAAATTATATATATATATATATATATATATATATATATATATATATATATATATATATATATATATATATATATATATATTAATGTATAACACATAAACACATATACGTATGTGTTTCATTTACATTTTATCAGCATAAGTAAATCACGAAGTAAATATACATAGAGAAACAAACAAAAGTGATCATGTTTTAATTTGTTTGTTATATATTTTACCCTTATTTATATGCATGTATAAAACAGTGCATTGCAGTATTTTGTCAAGTAAATATATAAACAATTATTGTTGCTATTTCGAATAACAATAAAAAACAACTGGTTCAAAAAACTTCCATACTAAGGGAGCAGCCTACAAGGAATATTTACAAAAGATTATAAGAACAAGGATACTTTTTTAATCATGAAAATGTCAGTAAGTATCTATCCCCTGTCCCTTATTCAGAAACTGATGAACTCTAATGAATAAAGATTGTTCTGAACAACCTTAAGTATTCAAAACAGAAGACAATATTGAATGTGTTGACAACATAATCGAGACAACATAATAGGCGTATTAGTGATATTAAAATTACTTGGTAACTTGTTATTAGTTATAGAATGGCTCATCTGTTTATTCACAAATATTATGAATATCTTAAAATATACGAAAGATGGATACCTAACAGCGATTCATATTGCAGAAGAATTTACGTTTGAGGTATTGAAGTATTTATCGTATAGAGCTCATTTGTCATCATGTAATTATTTTTTATTTAGTCTAATGAAAGATGAAAGGTAAACATAATATGAATAATGAGTCAGTGAAAAAACTGGATTTTTAAAGACAAGATAAAGTTTTATTAAGACAATTTAAGACAATTGTATAGACAATAATAATTATTAACATTTTATTCACACACACATACATACATATACATATATATATATATATATATATATATATATATATATATATATATATATATATATATATATATATGTATATATATATATATATATATATATATATATATATATATATATATATATATATATATATATATATATATATATATATAGGGTCTTCTAAATGTAATGCTTAGATTTGTGTTTTATTAAAAAGAAACATAAGTATAGAATGGTGTATAAAGAAACATGTGTATAGTTTCTTTTTTTCTTTGTAATAAAACACATATCTAGGCGTCACATTTGGATGACTATATTTTTAATTCTTGTCTCAGTTATGTATTTTTACACCTATCGTTTTAAATTTTATTGAATATTATTAGATGGTGAAGTAAAATGTTAATGCATTGTCAAAAAGATAGGAAGTAAAGAATTTTAATTTCAGAAATAAGTAATGAAAAAGCAAAATAATATATAAAATGGCTGAAAACACTGTTAGTATACTTTTATGAGTTTTTGAATATGTTTTTAAGTTATATATTTTTAAATGTACAAATATTGTATTATATAGGGCCATCCAAATGTGACGCCTTGATTTGTGTTTTATTAAAAATAAACATGTGTATAGTTTCTTTTTAATAAAACACAAATCTAGGCGTTGCATTTGGATTACCCTATACTTTTATTATGAGAAAAATTAAATAAACAAAGGTATGTTCATTTTCTTGTCTTCTTATAATAATGAAAGATTGCTAATTACAATTTTTCGTTCCTTAAAAATTTATTTTATATGTATTGCTCCATTTAACCCTTTAATTTTAAATATGTCAAGCAAAAAAATTTTTCGCATAAGGTATGTTTTTATGAGTCAACTGTATTTTTTTCTTAAAAAGGGCAAATAAAGATAATAATAGAACATCCAAATGAACCTTATTTATTTTAATACAATAGCTTGTTTCTGAAATTCCTTAAAACAAACGATTTTTTTATCATATGAAATAAATTAACAACGAATAAAAATAGATATTTTAAAAAACCAACACGCAATTTTGATTTTTAATCATATTGCCTATTTTATAAGAAGATTTTATATGTCGAGTATACTCGTCTTCGCTCCTTAAAAAATAATTTTATATTTTTTCGAAATTAAACAGTTAAAGGGTTAAGGAAAATATAAGGTAGTTCAAATGAGACTGTAAGATAATAAAGAATAGTAAATGATAATAAGGAAATAAATGTATATCTAAATCCTTCAGTCTCATTTAAGTCACCATATAGAAGATTGTTAGAGTAGAAGATTGTTATCAATGAAAAAAATTATTTTAATCTATTTTATTGTATCTATAATAGAAATAAAATCAATTTTATCAAAAAGATAAATAAAAATATAATCATTAAACAAATTAAAACAACAACATATTTAAAAAATTCTACAAAAATTTCAATAGAATAAATTGATTTTTAAATTATTTTATTTACTGTACAGACTGTTTTGAAATGTTATTCAAACGGTTATTTTTTTTCAAAAAATAGTAATAAAAAACTAATGCAGTTCACATGTCTTGCATGATTTTTAGATTATTAATTATCGTTACATTATATTTGAATTTAAAATATACATTCAAATAGATTTATACACACACAAGTTTGTTATTTCAGCTGTTTTAAATGCTTAAGCATAAGTTACAGAAATTGTACTTATGAATTTCCATGTGTTCTAAATTTAAAATATCCCTCAAAATAAATTTATCCCACTTATTTACAAGCTAAACAAAATATTTCTTTACTGCGATTATTAATAAATTAACATTACATTAAGTACGTTTATATATATATATATATATATATATATATATATATATATATATATATATATATATATATATATACATATGTAATACCAACGTTAGAAATCTTTTTATATTTGATACACTTTCTTGTTATTGTTGGCAACTAAAAAGTCGTTTATATTTTCTACATGTTGCAGGATTGATTTTTAAAATTTGTTTTGTATAATAGTATGACATTCAAAATGAATCGATTGAAAACATTTGTTCTAAAAATGTTATGGTACATTAATTGTATTTAATAAAAAATGAATTAAAAAATAAATTCACTATACAACACTACTAGAAATCTATTTTCTAAGTTCAATAGTAATATTTAATATTTAAAAACAAATTAAAAAACGAATGTCTATTATAAATTTTTGATTAAAAAACTATAGACTTTCACTTCAATTCTTTTACATATATAAAGTGTATTGATATAACAGGAAATTTGATTTTTTTCAAAATTAATGGTTTATAATTTTACCAAAGTTAACAGTTATTAATTATTCAAGTAAATCGGTTTTTTAATAAAGTGTCATTGGAAAAAAGCCGGATTTAAGCAAGGCGTACGAATTATTATTGTATGAGAGAATGTTTAGTTTTTTTGAAAATACGTTCATAATTAAATAAGTTGCACTCAAAGACTTGTGGTTGTTATTATTTAATTCAAGGTTCTTTAATAATAATTATACTTGAATATAAAGTATTATAAACGTGAGTAATTAAAATAATTAAGAAAATATTTATGTTATTATTCTGATCATGTGAGATAAAATATATGTATATATATATATATATATATATATATATATATATATATATATATATATATATATATATATACATTATATAATTATGTAAGTTTACAGTTGAGTATAAAGTTGTAGAAAGTAAAAATTGAAATTCTAAATTTTATTTCAATAGTTAATAAAAATAATAAATAAATTACCTTTTAGGAATTTATAACTAACTAAACATATTTATTAAAGTTTAACTTTTACAACTTTTGAAAATAGATTGTAGATTTTTATTAAATATAGATTTTATATTATTTGATGTACAGAATGAAATATAATGTTAGCACTAATATGTGCATTAAAAAATAGAAATTTATTTTTAGAAAAAAATACGTCAAGAATAATTTATTTACGATTTATAATAATATAAAATTTAAAAAGAAGTTTATATATTCGTCTAAAAATTATTATTAATAAAATGAAACATATTATTACAGAAATATTTTCTTTATTTTGAAAATATTTTTATGACATCTAAACTGGTTATTGTAAGTGTTGTCAAAATCGAGAAAAAACAATATTATAATGGGTACATTGACAAGAAAATAATTTTAGTTTTTAATTAAATATACGTATTTAATTTAATAAATTGAAAACATGATTAGTTGATTTTTTAAAAAAGTTTAATGAAATGACAGAATTAATAAAAAAAACAAATGGCCAGATATATTCAGAATATTATACAGTATTTAAATCTAATGCATTATAAGAAGTATTTTAATTAATATTTAAATTTTTTATCAACAGTAATCTTAATGATACTCGTATATATAATATATAATTGATATTTACATATTTTTAAACTCTGACATAAAACACAAAATATTTGTTAATTATTCATTTGAATAATATTTTATTTCTTATAGAATTTTGTCTCTTGAATTCAAATATTTTACATTTTTTATTCTCCATATATATATATATATATATATATATATATATATATATATATATATATATATATATATATATATATTAAAGACAATATTAAAAGATATGTTAAATATTAGAAAACCTGATAAAACATATTTATTTTATTAAAAAAATCCTTTCAGTTTCTTGAGTTTTTAAATTTTATACAGCAGTGTAAATATAAATAATAGAAAAAATAACATTTTTAAATTGTAAAATGGCTTGCACATTTACTTAAATGGTAGAGAAATATTTACATTAACGTTTCATTATACAAAAAAGTAATTATATTTTTTAATTTTTATTAGAATTATTTTTAATAGCAATTTTTAACAATAAGAGTAATTTAGTGTTTGATTATGGTGGGTATGATGTTTTTCTTTTATTTATTTAGAACTTATGAAAATAAAAATTATTTTTTTGAAACAGATAATTACAATTCTAATTATATTGAAATTAACGATTTATTTATATTTGTTTAATAAGTTGTTGCAAATACTAAGATTAAACAATCATTTTCAAATTGTTAGAATTCCAATAAACTAATATAATTGATTTTTTATTATGTAAAACAGACAAATGTATATCCAAAAAGTAGATTTGTTTAATCACAATTTAAATTCAAATAAAAGTGAATAAAATAAAAACATATTTTTGATGTAATTTAAAATACTGATTAAGTCTTATAGATTATATAGATAAGAATTTTAATGATTTTTAAAGTTTATTTTTAACAACCTTCAAATTAAACGTCTAAAAAATAAAAATATATGTAGTTAATTTATCACCGAAATATCTGAAGAAATTATATGAAGTTATAACTTACAAACAAAGAAATTAAAAAATATATACGCCGTATTTTTTTTGTAAATAAATTGTAAAACATTTACATTATAAAATTATCATATACGTCTAATTATGAAGGGCGAATATGTTTGTACATATTTATAATCATGTGTGCTCAGTTTCAAAAATATATGTAAACACACACGAAAACAAGGTTATGTACATACATTTATATATATATATATATATATATATATATATATATATATATATATATATATATATATAATTATGAGCATGTGGTATGTATGTGGTGCACATTTATGTTTATGTATGTGCACATTAGACAGTATTGTGAACGAACGCACTATCTCTAGTACATATAATAAAACTCGATATTTTCGGTTCGTATAGTAGGACCCCTCTCTCCAGGGGCTCTTGGCAATGTGTACTAACGGATACTGAGGAAGAGGGAAGCTTTAATAAGCAAATACACCGACAGCATTTAATGAACGCACTTAGAGATACATATACAACTCGCATATATGATAGGGGAATTGGTTAAACGATGTTATACCAAATAGAAATAAATATTTCAATAAAATTTCAATGACTAGGTTTATAAAATGTTGCATTTCAATTAGTTTTAAATAACATATGAATATTTAATGTTTATTATTATTTAGATAAATTGAAACAACAAATTTTTGTTGTCTATTAAATTTAGTACAAGTTCAAAGATTATTTTAATTTTTATTTTATTATTGAAACATTTCTTTTTTCGATTTACACACAAGTTTAATACATGTATATATATATATATATATATATATATATATATATATATATATATATATATATATTCATTAACGTCCCTCAATTTACGCGGGACTTTTTTACGCCGAAAATTATACCTCTATTTACGCTGCACTTTTTATACGCGATCAGATGGATTTCATTTTATATAATTTTTTATGGAATTTATTATACATCAGAGTGACGAAAATTCTTACTTGAACGTATAAAAGCACGATATAAATATATAAAAGGTTGATTGTTTTGAATTACAGTAGCGATAGTGACACCGAATAAAATTTATCTAGTTTTGTTTTCTGAAACGTCATTATTTTTTTGTTAAGATATGTGAAATAAATATGTTTCTACAGTTTTACTAACTTTTATTTACAATATTTTTTCTATTGTACTGACAGACTCAATTTACGCGATTTTCATTCGCGTAAAACGAATCCACGTGGAACGGATACTCCGCGTAAATTGAGGGACGGGTGTATGTGTATATTTATTTATATATATATATATATATATATATATATATATATATATATACTGATTTATAAATATTTTAACTTAGATATTTTTAAAAAAGATTTTGTTATTATAAAATTGAATTTAATTCTACTTTTTTTTAAAAAAACGAAAAGAAAATTTTGATTTTGGTTCAATTTATTTAAAGATTTATACTTATTTAAAATGTTTTCTTTGAATAAAGAAAAACATAATAAAAAATTAAGTAAAAAAGTATTTTAATTACAAAACTAATTACCCTGATTTTTTTAAAAAATGAGTTGTAATTTACACGACTATTTAAATTATTTTATATTACAGAAAATATAAAACTAGAAAAATATTTGTGAAATCAATTCTTAGTGTTTGATATATATATATATATATATATATATATATATATATATATATATATATATATATATATATATATATATATATATATATACACAGTATTTTACAATAAGCACTTCAGAAGTTTAAATGGAAATAAAACAAAAAGTATTTAATTAATTAGTTTTTTTTTCTATTTTTAAGCATATTCAATAGCATTAATTATGGAATACAATTTCAATCATATGATCATCACGACTTCACTTCACATAATGTACTCGTTTAGTCCAATTTATAGCCACTCTTCCACATAATTGTGGTCCAATTTTATGAATTACACGTTCAATGTTTATTTTTAATGCTTCTGTTGTTTGTGGTTTATCAGCATAAACCGATGATTTTACATAATCCCATAACCGATGATTTTACACAGAAAATAATCCAATAGAGTTAGATCACATGATATTGGTGGTGAATTGATGGGTCCATTTCGTGAAATAATGGACTCATTAAACTTTTGCTTTAATAAGTCTATTATATTTTTTACAATATCTAAGCATTGTTGAATGTTAAACGTTCCATGATAATTTGACAAACTATACCGAGTTGAAATGTCAAAATAACCTTAAAAAATTCAAAAATAGCTGCCACCAGCGGTTAAAGTTATTACATTCTAATTGGAAAACCCTATGTATATATATATATATTATTTAGCAGCATTTTTTCTATTTACTGCTGATGAGTTTTTTCATTATTTTTTAGTGTCATTTATTCAATATATTTCTTATTCCACATTAACAAATTTTCTCTTGTTATATTATATGACAATATTTATTTGTGTGTGCATTTTAAAAACGAATGAAATAAATATATAGTAAATAACTGAAGAGGGTAATAGATTTGATAGAAAGATATGAACTATTTTAATTGAGATTTTTGTGACTGTATATATATATATATATATATATATATATATATATATATATATATATATATATATATATATATATATATGTATGTGTGACTGTATGTGTATGTGGTTGTTATATATATATTTGTATATAGTTACTATTCAACTAAAAATAATATTGATTTATTATCAATAAATCTAATCAAAATTAATATTTAAATTGCTTTTTTATCAGTATAATTAATAATATAATATATATGTATCTTTTATATAAGACATTTTTAATTGCTTTTTAATATTTAGAAATGTCTCCTTTCTTATATAAACGTACTTTACTATTCTAAATATCTTTATAACATATGAATCAATGTTTTCGATCTGTAAGTTAATTATATATTTTTTAATGTAATGTTTTTTAAAAATTGTATGTTTTATTCTAAATAAAATATTTAAATTTCTATTTAGAAATTGATTGCTATGATAGATTTATATATATATATATATATATATATATATATATATATATATATATATATATATATATATATATATATATATATATATATATATATATATATATATATATATATACATTTATTAATTAATTAAATATATAATTATAACAAACGCAATATAATTATAAATTCGTTTAAGTATTTTTAAATAAGTTGAGCTATTTTAGTTTGAAGGTAAAAAATATTTTTATGATTAAACAATTTTATTAAATTATATTAAAATTTGGTTTTAAAACTATAATGTGATTGTTTGTTTTGGAACTGTGGCGAATTCACTTTAATATAAATGAATTTTTACTCCCGACACCACAATATGTTATAAAGTGTTCGATACTCACTTATAATTCAATTTTTTTTATACCAATAATCGGCTAATGCGTATTTCGATGGCAATGATATCATTGAATTGTATTTGACCCGATTATTAAAGTGAACAATAAGTGATTATTGAATATTTTATAACACATTGTGGTGTTGGGGGTAAAAATTCATTTGTGTTAAACTATAATGTGAATTGACAATTTTATCTTTTATAAGCACAAAATTTATTTAAAATTTCAAAAACAATTATTTTTAAAAACACAAATATTAAATTAAATTTAGAAATTCTAAAAATTAGACTGACAAAAATATATTTTATAAGAATATCTTTTCTTCATTGATATGTTTTATTATGGAATATTTTTTTATTCGATGTATATTAATTTTATGACTAGAAAGTAATATCAATGTTATTGATCAACATTTCATGGTAAAATATCATTGAAAATATCTTTTTTAAGGACAGTATAATATAATTTGTTATTAAATAGTATAATTATTGTTTTAAAAAAAGAATATGAAGTTAGACTAACAAATGTACCTGTAAATTAAATTTAAAAATATTATTTCTATTTATATATAAAACATTTATATTACATTAGAATTATTAAATGAAAAATTAATTTGTATATAATTATAATGACACACAATGATTTATTTCTTTATAAATCTATTTGTTTTACAAACATACGAAATATATTATTTTTTTAAAAAAACAATATAATTTTTTTATAAAATTTGAATTAAAAATTCAAATTATAATTTATTTGTCAATTTAATTACTGAAGAGTGACTGATGACAAATCTATAAAATTTGTAATACACAATTATTAATATTAAGTGAAATAAAATAGAAACTAAAGAGTAAAATAATTCAAAGATATTTTTTAAAAAAGAATTAAATTTTCTAATTATTTCTAATAAACGTACAGTATTTTCTATGACACCGTCCAATCACTCATTGCTAGCTAACATGTCAGAAGCGCAGCGGAGTGCAGTGTTGAGGGATCTTATAGAGTCTATCATAGTGTGCACAGCTATGTGGAATTTATGTTTCATACATTATAAGCCCCCGCCCTATGAGCTAACGTCCGTTGGGGGCCGGATGCTAGCGCCCCTCGAGGCTGCCCAACCCTCTTTGGCTAGGTACATGCCTGCATTCGACGCGTGACGATGGTACCCCCTACTTAAACATAAATAGCAAAATAATGAGATTTTGTGTTTGCACAATCTCATCGTAATTTCCAATTCTGAAAAAAGATTGCACACCAATATCGTGCAAATGTTCACTATTTTTTTTTACATTCAAAGATTTTTTTAATAAATAATCGTGTAGGAAAAAAGCAAAATCAACGAGTTAAAATTAAGCTCTCACTCTCACTCTCTCTCTCTCTCTCTCTCTCTCTCTCTCTCTCTCTCTCTCTATATATATATATATATTACAATTTTATTAATTTTATATTATTGAACTCTTGAAATAATTCTTTTAAAATATAAACACATCCTAATATCGAAATTAAATTATAAATATTGATAATTAATTATATGTACACAGATTTTTGATAAATAAAATAAAAAAATATTGTTTTAAAAAATATTATAGTTTAATACTAGTAAAATTCATATTTACTTATAAATTAAAAAACCATAACATTTCCTTAATTAAAAAGTTTAACAATGTTTGGATATATATTTTGAATAACGGTGATATAAATTAATGACGATTAATTTGTTAGGTCATCAGAAATATATTTTTTAATTTACAGTAATATTTGTTCCATTTATAATAGAGATTATTTTAGAACAACTACACTATAAAACATTTTAGTTTATTACTGATAAAGTACTGTAGTTTAAATGCATAAAAATTCAAAACTATAATTATCTGTGCGGAACAAACTGACAAGTTGTCTTTTCATATTATCTTTTTAAATGTAAAACGACTTGCTTTCTGACAATATATTATAATAATATTTAAAACTACATACAATGATGGATACTTGAAGATAATAGGTCATCTTAACAAAGGAATATACTTATTGTTATATGCAATTCAAATGTACTTTGTTCTCTGATTCACATGCTAATAACAATGCAAGAATTACCTTATGTCAGCCATTTTGAATGTATTTTTCTAATGTTGGAAAAAATTATGTATTATATTTACCTACGTCTATATCTTAAATTTATCTATCTATATTTAGATAACAGAGTCGATTGTTGGGGTTCCTACACATTATGCAGCTGTAAATAATGTAAATATCGTGGTTTATTTAAATTATATAAAATGTCATGTCATTCAATTCAAATAAGAATCTTTTTTCTTTTCATACAACTGAATTTATTTCTAAAATTTTATTTACAAGTTAAACTAGACATTTCTTTTAATTCACTTTTTATTTAATAAATAAAAATTACAAATGTACTAATAAAATTGTTATTTTTATTTGAATAATTTTTTTTAAAAATATTTGAAATTTTCTAAAAAATAATACTTTCTATTTTTTGTATGTAATGTTCTTATATATTATATGCGTAACGCAAGGAATTAAATATACAATTAAACAATAATGAAAGAGAATAAACAAGAATGACTTACTTCAAAAAATTCAAACCATGAATGATTAAAGAAAATGTATAAATAAATCTAAAATGTATATAAAAAAGAATATTTTTGTATGAAAAATATCAGTTTAATTTGTAGTAATGAATTGTTTTAGAATTATTTTAATGGGAAACGAATATAACAGGTTATATATATATATATATATATATATATATATATATATATATATATATATATGTATGTATGTATGTATTAATTCGTATGTATTAATTCATGAAAGTCATTGGCACGAAAATTAATAAAACTTTATAAATATCCAAAAATTTGTATTAAGGATAATTGAAATGTGATACAGTTTTCAGTAGTATTGTATTAAAAAATATTTTTATATGATCAATTTTATTTAAAAATATTTTAATAAAAACTTAAAAACACAAATATTTTTAATACATAAAAACTGAACTTACAAAAGTCATGACACAAAAAATGAAATGAGAGAATTCTCCGTTTGCTGCTAATGTTTATAACAGATTCCTTCATTTATTAGTTTTGCATGATTATATATACATATGGTAGCAAAAGCATCGGTGTTAGTACAAACATATTTATTTTTTTTAAAAAAAATAAGGTACGAAGAAAAACAGCAGATGAAGTAAAAAATTAATCATTATTTATTGTAAGAAAAACAAAACAATAAAAGAAATTGCATAAGTATTTAAGTTAAGTCAATCTATAATTTTCAATACAAAAATAGTTAAGGTTGATAATTGAATAAAAAATAAAGTTCAAAATGATTTGTATAATTTTTTAGACCAGCACGATGAAAAAAATATAGTAAAGAAAATAAAACAAAATCCAAGAATAAATGCCCCAAAATTCATAATTTGTAAACTTAAATCGTATTAAGAGTTTTAGAAATTCGAATAATCACGAAAGAATTACAAAGAGGAAATTTTAAGTCAATAGAAAATCGTAAAAAACGTTTAGAATTTGCAAAAAAATATTCTTTGAATATTAGAAGAACATTATATTAAAACATCATTAAAATAAATTCAACATTTTTAGGAGTAACGGATGCAAAAATATGTGGTGAAAGTCGAATAAAGAATTTAAAAAAATAAAACCTAATATTGATTGTAAAGCATGGTGATGAAAATTTATGGTTTGGGTGTGTATGTCTGCTGTTAGATTGGTGATTTGGTTTTTATTGATGAGACAATTGATTAGTCGACACTCAAAAGATATTTTAAAAAGGATTTTATAAGATGAAAAAATTATTATTACTACAGAATAACTACTAAAATTTAAGAAAATTTCAAGAATACTCAACAATGACTTCGAATCAAATGAAAACTTTATTATATATTAAATGAATTTTAAAAAAATAAAATCAATTTATATCTAATAAAATATTATGAAACTATGATATTAGCTTTTGATTTTTACTTGTCTGTTTTTATTTATTTAAAATATTTTACTGTTTTACTTGTCTCATTATTTTGTCTAATGTATATATATGTATATGTATATGTATGTATATATATATATATATATATATATATATATATATATATATATATATATATATAATTTATTCCTTATTTTATTTACGTGATTTCAGCCATATTCTTTAGCTGATTGATGTTAAAAAAAGTGATGACCTTACAGATAACTTTGTCATTGCCACTACGTCATTCATTAAATATTTACATGCTAACGACATGTACGTACGAGGGATATTTTTAATTATTCACGCCCCTTTTTTTTAAAAAAAGTAATGTAAAGCAAATGACATAATTGGTCGGACATTTTTAATTTTATATCCTATATTTTAATTTCTTTCTTTTCTTTTTTTATGTTAAAACATGTTAATAATATATTTATATGTATATGTATATATATATATATATATATATATATATATATATATATATATATATATATATATGTTGAAATTATTGGACTAAAAGGTATATAACTGTAAATAAATAATACATTCATTAATAATTTATATTTGAATAAACCAATGCCAAAACATTGTTTACTTCAGAACAAGTATTTAATATTTTTTTAATTTTGAAATATTTTTACTTTATACGCATTAATTAAGCAACATTTTGTTATTAAATAGATAAGTTACAAGATGTTAAAAAAGTATAAAATAATAAATTATTCACGACTTTAGTCTCTAATGTACATTTCGATGATCATATCAACATTATCAGAGTGCAATATAATAAAATTAGATTTTATAAATTCTGATTTTATGTAATTAGTTTTTATAATGCAATTATTTGACGATAATCAGATAAAAATGCATTGCGAATAAAATGAAAAAAGTAATTATTGAATTTTAAAGAATTTTTTTCATCGTCAAAAAATTATTTTCTGAAATTATTATAGTACATTATTTATATCAAATATGACATAGACAAATGTATTCATATTTTATAATTGGAGTATTAATACCAATAGCTGTGTTAAAGCGTCATAATACCAAGCAATTTATACAAACTAATACCGAATAATCTATTTTGAAACTACAATAGTTATGTATAACAGATCATTCACCAAGCAAAATTTATTTAAATGAATTAATTTATAAATAAATCTTTTATACTAAGAAGAATGTGTTTATGAGAATATATACGATGACGTATATGAAATTTTAAGAAATTATGTATAAGGAGAGAATGACAGACACAGAATAACTGTTTGTTAAAATTGGAAAAAATAGTTTACTTTTCTATTAGATTTATTTTTAAATTTTATTAAGTATATTTTCAATTTAAATTTTTAAAACAGGCTTTATTTTATTATGAATTTTAAAAATATTTAAAAGAAAACTTATTTTTAATTTATTTAAATGAGATATTTCTCAAAATGTACTTGATGTATGAGTACCTAAATTTTTTGAATTATTATTTTATTTTCTTATAAAATAAATTTCCTACATAACTTATTTAAAACGCAGTTAGTTCAATATAGTATTTCATTTCAATAGAAAACTAGTGATAATAACATAAAATATAAAAAATGAGACTTGATAAGGTTTTGAGTTGACATTATTACATTATTATTTAATTAAATAATCGTGTACAATTTTGTATTTATAAACATAATTATTTAAGTTTTATATTTGTTAAACATGTTAATATTTTTAGAACAAATTTAACTAAGTGTTTAATAAGAATAATATATTTATTTTATTTTCTTGTTTAGAATAAATTAAATACAAGATTTATATAAATTACTATTTCAGAAAAAATCATTATTTTCAAAATAAGATATTTATAAAATATTTATTTGCGAAGTTTTTAAAGTCTAAACAGATATTCTGTTTAAAAAAAAAACATCTTACAAGAAATAAACAGGAATTTATTTAATACGAGATAAAAATATTAATTAATATTAATTTATTATTAATTTGTGTAAAATTTAATAATATATGAACAAAACTATTTTATTTTATAAGAAAGCGCGTATTATTGAATATAAAAATAAGTAAAACAATTATTATTGCTAAACACAATTTTCATTTCTAAATTTTAAAATAGCAAAATTAAATTCTTGTGTGATAATTTTTTGTATAATATTATTTTGTCATTTGGCCAAAAGTACGTTCTTCTCATTTTCATTTTTAATTTATCGAAATTCAATTTTAATATCTATACAATATTTTAGAACAATATATTTAATTTGTGTTAATTGATAATAATTATATTTATTTAAATTATTATTTGTGATTTAAAATAAATACGATAGCATTTTAGTAAATAGCATGATAATATTTTCATGAAAAACTACTATATTAAATGTTTCTACTAGAAAATATATTCTATATATAAAGCATTTACTTAGAAACTAAAATAAACTAATTCTGTAACATAAACAACATTGTATAGTTATATTTAAAACTCATGCCAGGATGTGGAAATATTAATAACCGGAAATGTCTATAAAATAGAAAATAATATTATTAATCAGAGTTCATTATATATATATATATATATATATATATATATATATATATATATATATATATATATATATATATATATATATATATATATATATATATATATATATATATATATATATATATATATATATATATATATATATATATATATATATAAATATATATATATATATATATATATATATAAATATTGTTGTTAACATGGTTCAATTTTATATGCATTCGTATATATGCTTTTAAAAAATTAGTGAACAGAGATTCTACATCGAATACAATTACTAAATTGATTCTTTTTTTTAAATCTGATAGTTTTTTAATAAGAGTAAACGGTTTGTTCTTCAATATAAAATAATTTCATTATTTGGAAAAATAATCAAATAAAAATAAGTTCGATTACTGGTTTATAAAATCGTTGCGGTTTTGTTCAACGTACTTCTTTGGTTACATTGTAATGTTTTGCTACATTGTGTGTGGTTAACGATTTTCAGACAGAACAAACTTTTTCTATTTGAATATAAAAAGAAAAATGTGTTTTTACATTCTATATATTTCGCGTATTTGACTACTAAAAAATTACAATAATAAATCAACTAGAGATTTTGTTTCTTTTCAAATAATTATATTTAGCTTTCTTTTAAAAAAAAATATATTGAAATTATAGTTACAAATCTAATATTGTACTCTGAAAAACACTTGTTTCATTACTATAATATTATTACTTATTTAATTGTAGTAATAAACAATAGATTATAACTATTTTTATGTACCTGATATAATATATTTTGTTGAAAAACATAATGTACACGTGCTATACAATAAATGAGATTACTGATAATGAATACAATAGCACAATACATGAGATTATTTATGAGGCTGTAGAGTACATAAATATTTTTTTTTGTTTAAAAATCATTTAATGTATGTTATGCAGTGCACATAAATACACATATTCATATATATATATATATATATATATATATATATATATATATATATATAAATATTTCTATGTGTGTGTATGTATGTGTGCACTGCATAACATACAATAAAATATTTTTAAACAAAAAAATATATATTTTGAAGTGGATTGACTATAATAGATCACATTCAAGTTTTAAGGGAAGTTATTAGTTGATGTAACGAGAATTAAATACCAACTTTGCCTTGGATTTATGGGTTACTAAAAAGTCTTCGACTCAGTTATTAAGTCAGTGATATTGAATACATTGAATAATCAAAAAATTAAAGAAGCACATATTGAACTCTCAGGAACAATTTATAGAAATGATACATCTTTTGTATAAATACACAAAAAACAGGTAAATTTAAAATTATGAAAGCACAGGGATAGGAAGATGCAATTTCACCAAAACCATTTATATTTGCGTTATAAAAAACATTTAAGAAACTAAACTGAGTTTCTGAAGGAATAAAAATATATGGAAAGATGCTTAGACACTTGAGTTTTGCTGATGATATTATTATTTTCTTGCCAAGCTTAGATACAGAAAAAAGTATAGAAGAATTGGAGAAGAAAGTCAAAAGATAGGACTAATGTTAAACCTCAACAAGACAAAAGTAATGTTCAATGAATTTTGAAATTCAAGAAGAATCGAGCTAAAAGGAAGAGAAATAGAAGAAGTTGTAAAATATGTATATCTGATACAACTCATTAACATTAAAAGAACATTTATAAATGAAGTAAACAAGAGAGGAAAAATAGGAGAATGTTGATTTGAAAGAAATTCGCATATTATGAAGTTAGATATTTTTCTATCTTTTCAAAAAAGTCTTTAATCAATGCATAATACTTATTCTCACCTACAACAGTGAAATATGGGTCTTGAATGCTAAAATAATTCAGCGGTTCCAAACAATACAAAAACATGGAAAGATGTATGTTAGAAACATTAAGGAAAATAGAAATAGAACCGAATGGATCAGAGAAAAACAAAAGTTACGGATGTTAAAGGAAAAGTTAGAAGTTTGTAAAAGAAATAAACCGGTCATATAGTAAGAAGAAAGAGCCATCGATGGACAAGAAAAGTTATTGACTGGGAATCTAGATATATAAGAAGACCCATGGAGAGATCTATAAATAAATAGGACAGAGATATAGAAAAAATCATCGGAATAAACTGGAAGGAAAAATTATTTCATACAACAGTGAATTAAGAGGGACTGCTGTTGTTGTATGTATGTATGTACATTATATACATACAAAAAATAATGTGATAAAAAAAGTAAAAAAACAATGTGATACTTATATAAAGAATAAAACAAAAATGTCAATCAAAATTAATTTACTTTAATAAAATATTAAAATCTAATATAAAATAACAAGTAAAATATTACTAGAATAAAGGACACAACGTAATACAGATGTTATAATAAAATATAAGTTATAAAAAAAATCATATTTTTTACTTTTTAATATTATTGTAAGTTGCTGTGTCATTATATGTTGCAAAATTAAAATATTTGCATTTTGTTGAAATGAACCAGAGACAGATTCAGATATTGAGGATATCCTGTACTTTTATAAGAATAACAAAAAATCGATTTGTTTGTTTTATTTCATTGAAAATTTATTGCGAAAAATAAACTGATTATAAAAAATGACCTAAATAAAATTGAAATATAATAAAGAATAGTAAATGATAGTAAGCAAAAAAATATATGTCTACAACCTTCAGTCTCATTTCAATCACCTCTATATAAAGTATAATTTTTTGAATGATTTATTTGTCAATTTTTTTGTATTTTATACTTTGGAATATTATTATTAAAACAATCTATTTAGAATTTTTATTAAAATGAATAAGTATTTAAACATCATTATATTAATTTTGTTTATTATTTTTTAAAGTAATTGGAATTTCTCAAAAATATATGTTCTTTTAATTAATAATTAATTGCATTACATATACTAAATTTTAAGAGATTTAATTTATATGGCATAAAATTGTAATCATTTAACCTGTTATTTATTTATATATATATTATTATATATACATATTTATAAATATTCGACAAGTAATTTTTTAAAAAAAATTAGAACTTATTGGTATTTTTTTTAGAAAAATATTTGTTTTTTAGAAATATGTGATGCTTTTAATTTTTGCATATCTACATATAAAAGACATAATTACGTAGAAATAAAATAAAATTTATAATTAAAACAGAAAAATAGTTACGGCAATAAGAGATAAGAACATGTATACATATTTTATCTAAACTACTGAACAGTTGCCAAAATTTAGTCAAGAATCATATATAAATCGTATAAAAGAAATGTATTTTTTTATCTGAAACAACTTGGAAATGAATCAAAATGTATTATAATATCTATTTAGAATATTTACTAACTAACCTTCAAAAATTTCAAGTCAATGGCGTGATAAATCTTTCATGTATTTGTAGAGGTCAGGAAATACGAATTTTAAATTAAACTCTATTAATTTTGTCAGAACTTTTTTTTGTTCAGCCGAAAACACCAGACCGGAAATAAAATTTTATCCGCAAATAAATATTCGTATCTGTTTTTAGCAAATTCCATGACGTTGTTTTAATTCGTTTTATAGACAGACATATGGTTTTCATAAGTCAGTTTTTTTTCTTTTTAACTATTTTTATAAAATCTTTCGCCGGTGACGTTTCAAAGTAAAAATAAATATTTATCATTGTCTTTGTATGAATCTTAAGTATGTTAATCATTTTTAACACTCATTTCATACCATTTTGTAGCGAATTCACTTTCACATAAATGAACTATCACCCCAATACCATAAAATATTGAAAAAGTGTTCAATAATTATTTATTGTTCACTTTCATTGTTTATAAGCTGATGTACATTTTTATGGCAATGCGTATCAGCTTATAAATAAAGAAAGTGAATAATAAATAATTATTGAACACTTTTTCGATATCTTGTGATATTGAGGCGATAAATAATTTGTTATGAAACACATTTTATAAATTTTAAAAATAGAATAATAAGTATTTTAAATACTTTTTGTAATATAAATACATACATACATATACAACATATATATATATATATATATATATATATATATATATATATGTGTGTGTGTGTGTGTGTGTGTGTGTGTATGTGTGTGTGTGTAACAAGAAAGTGTTTAAAATAATAAATTGACTAAAAAAAAGCAAAAGTTTGTTACATATTTAATTTTATACTTCATAAACATTTTTATATAAAATATTTTCTTATTTAAAATAGTGTTAAATCCCTTCTTAAAAAATTAATGAATCAAATTAACACATTAAGTAATAAAAATATCGAAATATCAGATATAATCTGATAATAAATAAATATTTAAAAAAAACTATCAAAAATATTTTTTATAGTGAAAAAAATTCAGGAAAAATTTACAATGAAAAATATTTCATGAATTAGAATGCTTATAGGCATGATTATATAGGATCATCCAAATAGGATGCCTAGATTTGTGTTTTATTAAAAAAAAAAAACAAAAGGAATTATACACATGTTTCCCTATACACATGTTTCTTTTTAATAAAACGCAAATCTAGGCGTCACATTTGGATATATTAAAAACAGAAATTTGTACAAAAGATGCAAGTAAATATTTTATGTTTAATAAAGAAATGAAAATTTAGATTAAATTGAAAACTAGGATGTTTAAACTATTATTCTTATAATGACTCATCAAAGAAGTATTTAAACTATAAATTTGAGAACGATAATAATTATGTTTCAAACAAAAAAACTACTTTGGATAAATTTATCCTACTCACTTGTATCCTTGTAATTATTATATAGGCTGTTTTAAGGTTAGATAGAACTTTGGATAAGGATTTAATTTAAAGTTCTATCACGCTTAAAAACACATCATACATCAAATATACTGAATGTTTAGTACACAATTGTTTGTTGTATGTAAGGAATTAAATAAATTCCATATTATTTATTATGTGTAATTATTTTCATTTTAACAATATATTTAAAAATAAGTATTGAAATTAAAATATTTTACGTCCACTATTGTGGTTAGTTATTTTTTCATTTTTAGTGCACTTTTCCGAAATATTAATAAATATAAAATAAACATATAAATGAAAATTAAATATATTATGATACTTATTTAAGAAATATGAATGAGTAGATCACAACATCGATTATTCGTTTAGAAACAATGTAATTATTGTTGATGTAGCTCTGATTAAATTCGATGTACGTATTTAATCTGATATAATAATCCGTTGATTTTCGGCCTAGTTTGTCAGTCTACAGTAAACAGATAACTGTTTCGAAGATTTAAGTTCTAGTTAATTAAACACGATACAATGATCGCTGATTTCGAACTAATTTCATGTATTCATAAATTACAAACCTACTTATAAGTTTGCATTTTGCATGCTATATAATGTTTGTATTAATATATAAAGTTTGTTTGGAATTAAAATATATTTTTTGTTAAAATTTATAAATAAATCTAGATTATATATATATATATATCATATCATATCATATCATCATATTATATTATATATAAATTAAATAAAGAAATAAGAAATGGTCAGAAATATTTAATTATTTTATTATAGTATTTAACGTTACTTGTAAACCAAAAACAACATTTTCTTATATATTTGATAAAAAATATATAAGAAAATATCGTTTGATAAGTATGGTAAAAAAATTACCATAAAATTTCAAAATTCAATAAATTTTTAATACATTTTACAATTTACCATACTTATCAAACGACCCTCGTATAAAGAAATATTCTTATAAAAGAAAATACAATTAGAATATAATTCTAATTTTTAAATAATTATAAATAATAGTCAGAAAAGTGAAACATTTACGTTTTCAATTACAAAAAAATCATAATACAAATATCTAACATATTGTATGTTATTTTTTGGTTTTTATAACCTCATTACATTAATTATATGTAGTGTTAAACAACGACACATATCAACTATATAGGTACTTGTTTGTCAAATTCTTATAACTGTCCATAGTTCATAAAATATAAAAAAAACATTTGTTTACTATTGCGATCTTAATATTTTTTCTGTATAAATTTTCCAATAATTTAAATAAGGGATTTGTACTAGAAAATTTAAAACATAGCTATGATGTATGGAGCCATTTTTTTTACAAAACTAAAAGAATGGTTCGGATAGCCATCTTGTATGAATTTTTGTATAATAAAAAATGTTTCATCTGCATAAGTGATACTGTGGTGAATTCACTTATATACAAATGAATTATCACCCCAACACTATAATATATTACAAAGTGTTCAATAATTACCTATTGTTCACTTTGTTTGTTTATATCAGTTATAAAATGAAGTGCATTTTGATGGAAATATGAACATTATTAGATTTTATAACGAGGTACTTTGATAGCAATGAGATTGCTATCAAAATGTGCATCACATTATTATTGTTATAAACAAGCAAAATGAACAATACGTAATTATGGAATTCTTTATAATATCTTGTAGTGTTGAGATAATACTCCATGATATTTTTGTAACAGTACTGATCCATTTTGCTTGACATATATTTTTAATATTGAGTCAATGCTGTATCAAGGTGTTATATTCCATACAAGAATTTGATAACTATAATATTTAATGACTTTTATCGTGTAATAGAAATCTCATGATTAATTATTAAGGAGAAGTATATGAATTTTTCCACCTAAAGTAAAGAAATTCAAATTATATTCATTGTTCCATTACTAATGTGTCCAAAATTGAAGGGTTTGATAAATGCGTTTTTCTGTTTTCCAAACAACTAAATAGTTTTTTGATAGAAATAGATCCACAAAATGAAAATTCATTTAAATGTTGACATAATATCTGGCCATTAAATTGATGCTATATTCAGTATCCATTTTATGGATAATTTGATAAGTAAAAAAAAAAATTTAATTATTGGTCGAACTATTTTTTCTATATTCCTAATTGATATCACTACAATTTTGTTATATCTCTGTCTCATCTATCTAAAGATCTCTTTCGGGATCTTTTTATATCTTTGGATTTTCGATTAATAATTTCTTTTACTTATTGGTAATTTTCTCTTCTTGCTGTATGATCGTTCGATTTCTATTTTAAACTTTTCATTTTTAATATAAGGACCCTAAAATTTGTTTTTTTTTATTAGTTCATTTCTTTTTCTGTTTCTACGTTATATATATATATATATATATATATATATATATATATATATATATATATATAATATAACTAAAATTAAAGAAATAATTGTATATTACAAATATAGGGTCATCACAATATGACGTCTAGATGTGTTTTATTAGAAAGAAACATGTGTAAATGAAGATATATAGGAAAACATGTGTATATTTTTTTTGTTTCTTTTTAATAAAACACAAATCTAGGCGTCACATTTGGATGACTCATATATATCTGAATTTAAATTGATAAATTATTAACTGTATTTAATATCTGTTTTATTTAGTTAATCAAAGATCTATATTAATATATTATAGACATGTATCATAATGTAAAATTAATTTTAAATACAGTGAATTTTTACGAAATCATCACTCTCAATACTGTTGTATATATCAACTTGGCCTATAACAAAGAATAATAAAAATAGTCGAAATTTCTAAGAACTATAAGAAATGTTTTATTATAAATAGTAGAAAGAGAAATAAAGATGTCAAAAGTTACAAATACAATATGTAAATAATATAATAAAATACAAGACATAAATAGACTGAATATTTCTCAAGGATAGACGAAAAAGAATTCTGTTTGAGTATTAAATTATAAATCAAGAACCAGATCGATATTTTTTTCAACACATAGTTAGACATTGTAACTAATTCGCGTTTCACAAAAGAATACTATATGTTTCAACATACTTTTATAAAAGATTGTATTAATATATTTACTAATTATTTATTGTTTTATTTTTTTTTTGCATGTTACAATAAAGATACTATTATTTGAAAGTACAATACAGTTTTGTTAGAAATTTTATGTGCCTTCAAAACATAATGACGTTGCCATTCACATGCGTATAAGCAATATAAAGAAAACAATTAGTAATTATTAAATAGGTTAATCAAATCTTGTTGTATTAGAGTAATGCTTTGTGAACTCTATTAGAAGACTAAAAAATTAGACAGATTAAAATCTGTTGGAATAATTTAGCAAGTAAATTTGAAAAAAGAAGAGAGGGTAATAATAAAGGTTTTATTTAAATTATTATTTTTTGTATTCTTAAGATAAAATTGGAGTATTATATATAAGGGAAATTTAATTTGAATGATTACAATAAAGTAACAAATATGGTTTCATTCAAAATATATATTGAAATTCATTACTTTGTTATTAAATACAAACAGACATTTAAAATATACAGTATTATTCATTTTAAATTTCTAGATTTTATAGGCGAATAACCATATTAATAATACAAAATGATGAATGATGAAATTAAAATTGTGAACAAATTATGGAAATAATATATAGGTGACCGAAATGAAATTGAAGGATATTAAAGGATAATAAATGATAGTAAATAAGTAAATGTATATCTAAACCCTTTAGTCTCATTTGGATCACATATATAATCCTTCAAGGTCAATAATAATTTGTTAACAATTATCTTTCTTTAAACTTAATGACTATTTTTTTAGATTTAGAAAAAAATCAAATTATTTTTATAAAAGTGGTCAATTTTAGTTTATTTATTTTTTTATTCTAAAGGAATCAAATATTTATTGAAATTTTATTTTAGATTTTACTCACATATACATATACATATATATATATATATATATATATATATATATATATATACATATATATAGGCTGTTTTTTTAAGTGTGATAGAACTTTAAATTGAATCTCTATCGAAAGTTCTATTAAACCTAAAAAAATACCTTTATACACACACACACACACACACACACACACATATATATATATATATATATATATAAGTGTTTTTTAGGTTAGATAAAATTTTTGATAGGGATTCAATTTAAATCTATCACGCTTAAAAAAACATCTAATAAACATTACCATCATCATTAGTCTCTATTCACTGTCGGATGAAGGTCTTTTCCAAAACTTTCTATTTTGAATCATTTTCAAAATTTGATCATATTTTGAAGAATTTTCTATTTTCTTTCTTTTTTAGTTCATTTCAACGAATTTTCTTAAGTCTCTCTATCCCATCTATCCATGTATCTTTTCCTGAATTTTTATATATCAAAATTTTCAACCAATAATATCTCTTATTTATTGGTGCACTTCTCTTTTTGATATAAGGCCGGCCCATTTCCATTTTAAACGCCTCACTTTTGTTACAAAGTTTGTAACTTTTTTTTTCTTTCTGATTCAACCGTATCTCTTTCTATCTCAACGTGTTATTACGAACATTAATCTTTCCATGCTTTAATTGTATTGTCTGAAATTACTAAATTATTTTAATATTAAAGATCTATGTTTCATTTCCATAGGTGAAAACAGGTAAGATTCACTCATCAAAAACTTTTTTTTGAACATAGAGAATAGAGAAATATCTGACTTTAATATATATATATATATATATATATATATGTTGAAATAAACTACACCATCCGGTTTTCCGGTTTTCGAAAAACAAAATTCTTGTTGCTTTTTTTAATATTTTACAAGTTTGGTTAGCGACGAAGAGCTGATTAGACTTCAATTTGGAGAACTAAATTTTTTTGTTAGAGTTTTTTCTTTTAGTTGAAAGGTCCTAGTGGAAGACAAAAAATGTCTTTTATTATTTCCTGCTAGTTCGAGTCTGTTATCACTCTAGTCATGAAACATGAGAACTTGGGGATAGGATTCGTTGACAGAGCTACTTAGAGTCGCAGTGACATTACTTAATATTTAATGGACAGTGTTTATTCGGCACCAGCACGTTTACCGGATCCGTAGCAGCCATTAACCTTATTATTTTAGATTATGAACCACATGAATTATTATTTTTATAAAAAATTGTTTTTATTTTTTCAACTATTTAATTTTTATTGTATGTATTTATAAGTAAATCAATTGGAATGAAATCTTAATTATCTGAATTAGTTAAATCACAATTATACAATTATTTAAATGAAAATATATTTGTTATAATTTGTATCATTTGTAATTCTGTATATTATCTTTTTTATAACAGGTATTTACCTATTTTTTTATATTAAATATTCACGTATTAATCGACTTTAAAAGTTGAGATAATTTTTCAATAGATGTTGTAACTAAAGTTGTGTAATTACAATATCTATACACACGTTCATATATTATATATCGTTGGAAAGGTAATATTACCAGCTGTCATTAGGAATAAGAATTAGTTTTGTACGAGTGAGTTATGTTGTTTTTAAATAAAATTGAAATAAGCGTTGAGAAGTTTTATGTACGTCTAATAATGATATACGAGTTTGAAGAGGAATAAACATTTAGAAATATCGTAAAAAATGGTGATGTACTCGGAGAGAGTACTGTATCGATTCCAACTTGTGAAAGATGATTCATGATACGATATTATTAAGACTTCGACGACAAGTCACGTTTTGAATAGCATTCTAATATTGATAACAACATTGTGTATAATTCAGTAAATATAAAGTCACAAATTTCGATAGAACACGTTTATAATAATTTAAATATTGATAGATCGACCGTATTTCGGATTTAATTGAAACTTAGATACATTTTGAAGCACAATGTTTATGGATTTTATTTATTGGTAGAAAAGTAGAAAATGGATGCACTATCTATATGCAAAATCTTATTAAACCTGTTAAATATCCGATCGTTTTTAAAGTACTGTTATGTTCTAGTAAAAATAAAAATGGGACTAATACGATCATATGGGTTTTAAATGTATTTGGAGATAATCGAATCAACGTTACTAAAGGCTGTTTTATACCCTCAAAAGATGATATCTTTCTAGTGGAATTGTGAAGAATAGTTCATTAAGAGTTGCTAGCGTACAATGAAACAATTAGTTCAAAAAGGTATTGTCTATAATTTGACAAAAGTAACAATAAAAGAAAAAAACGCTTAATTTTAATCTTATCATTCACTTACTTAATGATCCAGTGAAAGCTTTGAGAATTGAATTGGGAAATTATAACATATCTGTAGTATTTTCCTGTAATGTTCCATCAGATTACCACTTGTTTAATTTTTGCAGTACAATTTAAATAGAAAAATACTTCAAATCTTTTTAGATCTTAAAAATGTCTATGCTTTTTTAAAAAAGAAAATATTCACTTCTATATGTATTTAAATGTCACTAGAAAAATGTGGAAAGGTCTTAAAAGAAATGGTAATTATTTGTTTGATAACATGAATAATTTTCAATAAAATAATAAAGCATATTTTCTATAAAAAAATACAATATATCTAAAAATTTGTATTAATTAAATATACAGTAAAACTATTATAAAAAATTCTTACCTTATATGTTGATATATATATATATATATATATATATATATATATATATATATATATACAAAATTCATTTTTATTTAATTACTTGAATTAAAATTTGATTAATTCATAATCTTTTAAATTTAAAAAATAGTATTTATAAATAATATGATATTATTAGATGTGAGTTTTATGTTATTATTAAAAATGTAATTAAATTTTTTAATTACTTTTTATCCTGACAATTTTATTGTAATTTCGTTAATGTTATATATTTTTTATAATCACTTTTACTTTTCTAAAAAATAAAATCGTATTAAAATAATCTGAAACAATCTAAATGATTTCATAATAAAATCTTAATTACTTAAAAAAAAAAAATATGTTCTAGTAAAATGTAGTCCTTGAGATGATTTGTTCAATCTTGACATTAATTAAATGATTGCTTCATGTGTAAATAAACTGAAATAGGTTAAATGTGACCATATTTCAAATAAATTTAATAAATAAACATTGTGCTAAGAAAAGTTATTAAAAAATTGACGGATATGTTATAATCTATATAAGTAATTAAAAATATTATTTATCGAAGTGTCTTAAAATAATAAAACCTTAACCTCTTTCACGTTATTACTTGGAACGTATACACGAATTGAGAAAGAGATTAATTTCATCAGCGCTTCAATAAATACTGACAGATAATTATTAAGAATACATCTCTCATCGTGCGGCTTTCGTCTTAGATGTAGTGTAAAAGTTATATGAAAAAAAAACTATTAAAATATTCAGCACACTAATTTGTAATATCTTTATAACTAAGACACTACAATTTAAACAGTATTAATTATGGGGCTTGTATAAATAATTGATCTACACCTGCTTTACATTTCATACGTGATGGATACAAATCGAATGTTAAGTGTTGTATTATTAAATATACGGTTTTATTGCTTTTCGAGACACCTGTTAATTTAATAAAAGTAATAATAATAATGTTTTAAAAGTAGATTTGTAGTACGACGGGTTTCTTTATTTCATTACGTGACTTTTATAAGTGTATGTTCGAAATATAATCATAAATAATGAATAATGAATACTTAATAATTTGTAAAAATTAAAAGTAGAAGAATGTTTATTTATTTAAAAGATGAGTATATTTAGATATATAATCATTGAAAGAATTTTTTATATTACTATGTTTATAAAATCTTAGTATATATTATATCTAAAAATAGTTTATCACTATTCCTTAATACTGTGTCTAATTCTGTTTTGCATAAATAAATAACTCATACAGGCATTATAAGATTTTATAAAAAGTGTCTAATGGTCATTTTTTTCCATTGGAGCGTTGGATTATAAAAAAAATATTTACTGACTATCGAAATATACATTTAATAAATTAACTAAACTCCAAGTAATTATTTGTTTCTTAATAAAAATTAAAATAAACTACTCATTTTTAAATTTTTTATAATTTTTTTAATGTTTGTAGAATAACAGAATATGTACAGTGGGTCAAAGTGAAACTCATACAGAGTTATGTTTCCAATATTTTTACACATATATTTTAATATAATAACAATTGTCTTTATTTTTTTTTGCTTAATTTCTTTATTAAGGTTATTTTTATTATATTTGAAAATTTCAATCGTAAATTAATACTTTTACTCCAGAAAATGTAACAATTTCTGAAAAATGAACAAAAAATACATCAAAATGAAAATCATACAACGAACAAATTATTTATTAAATTAAAATTTACAATGGGTTGAATTATTTTAGTACTTAGTAGAGTAGCCTTTATTATTTTTTATAGCCTTTAAACGATTCAGGATGGATTTAACTAATTTTTCACAATAAGCTAAATCATTTTTTCCCATTCTTCTAATAACGCTTTTTTAAATTATTTTTATTACTAATAGTGTGTGTTCTAATGGCAATTTCTAAGTGATTCCATAGATTTTCAATCACATTTATATGGTGGTGTTTCCAGTATTTTGGGGCAATTATATAACAATCAACTACGTGTTTTATAAGTTTTGTGCTTGGGCTCGTTGTCCTGATAAAAATTAAATGTTTGTAAAATCCCAAGTTTTTGAGCACTAGCTTTCAAATGTTTTCTTAATAGAACAATATAAACATTTTACCTTATAATGCCATCTATAAAATTAAATTTCCAACCCCTCTCGTAGACATACACACCCATACCATAACATGACCGCTCTTATGTTTGAATGTAGAATGAAAGTGTTTTAAAAACATTTCTGTATTTGGTTTCTGCCATACATTAATTCTCCCATTGGATCCAAATAAATTATATTTGCTTTCGTTCATAAATAAAACATCTTTCCAATAATCAAAACTCTTATTAACATGTTCCCAAATGAAGCTTAACTTTGTGTTGTGATTAGCTAGATTTATGAAATTTTTCTTCCCGGCAATAGGAGCATGAAACCCATTTTTATTTAGTATATTGCGAATTGTTTGGGGGATTACTTTTTTATTTAGATACTTTTCTACTTCTAAAGTCAATTTGGGCGCACTAATTTTCGGATCGTCTTTAATTTTTCGTAGAATCCAACACTCGTCATGGCCATTAAAAATCTTGCGGAGACTCTTTCTGACTTTATTGTCAACACTTTGGCCGTTTTTAAATCTTTTTATTACAGATTGCACTGTAGTATGGCTTCTATTAACTGTTTTCCTAATTTCCCATAGAGTTTTTCAATTATTATAATGAAAAATCATTAGCTTTCGCTCGTCCGTCGATGATTGTCCCCTTTGTCTACTCAAAGTGAAAATCCAACTTATATTTTTTACAAAATGATTATAAACGACTTAACAATAGGGTTCTTTTTTATAACCAAAGTGACTAAACACATATTTGAAGAGTATACTTTCTTAATACAGCAGTTTTCAAGCGAGAGTAATTAGTTGTTTGAGTTTCATTTTGATGTATTTTTTGTTCATTTTTCAGAAATTGTTACTTTTTCTGGAGTAAAAATATTAATTTACGATTGAAATTTTCAAATATAATAAAAATAACCTTAATAAAGAAATTAAGCAAAAAAAAAAATAAAAAAAAATATTATTATATTAAAATATATGTGTAAAATTATTGGAAACATAAATCTGTATGAGTTTTACTTTGACCCACTGTATTTATTAAAAAATATATATATATTAAGAAATTAATTATATTTTAATTTTAGAAACCGTTTATTATTATTTAATTTATGAAACGGTTCATTTCTTTGTACAGTTTTCACAATTGTTACTTTAAAAAAACGTTAATGAAGAAGGTCACTCACCGGCAATGAACTATATTCGAACGGAATTAAACTGTCAAATGTCAACATACCAATCGGCGTATTTCCTGTCTGCCACTATTGTTATTCTGGTGGCTACCGCACAATTGTTTGTGTTAAAAACCTTTTATCATTGTGAACGTCATTTCGTTTATACATAGCAGTGTGTATGAGATTAAATTTCCGACGTATGTTTCAACGATATTTGGGCCATGGTTCTGATAAAATATTCGTTCTAGTTTTATAGAGCTATTGTGCATTTTATTATTTTTTTCTCTGCAACACAAAAACGATGCAGATGTAAATATTCATTTGATGTACGAGAATACAATTTGAACTACAGAGTGTTATTTTTTATTTTTTATTATTCATTTGTTTGAAAATGTAATTCTTTTAACAATCTTTTTGATTTTGGAAATAAAAAATTCCGACAAGGTCATGTTAGATGAGTATGACGATTAAAAAAATGACTGATTTTTTTAATTTTATTATTTAGCAACAAAATCTGCATTAACATAACTCATACTGGAAAACTTTTATGACATTTTGATATCTTTTATAATTTAATAGTTGGTTGCTGTGTTGCACAACTAAATTCACGAATCAGGATATTTTTTAAAACTACATTTTATACTAAAGTCGAGATGTAGTGTACGAATGAAACAATATGTATTTTGTTACTCAGTCAATGTGCTCAGCGTAATGAGCCATACATAAACAATTCTTGAAATTATGATACAGACAAAATTACAGAACTTTTAGATTATCTAATTATTTAAATTATGTAAAAAGAAATTAGTACAAAAGTTATTTATTTTTCATAAACAATGTTTGTTTTTTTGCACAAGCAATAAGATACAGAAATAACTTCAATTTAGTGTTAAAAATGAATAAAACAACTTTGTCAATTATAAGTACTACATTAACTAATTTATTTACATTTAACTTAAATCAGTAGACAAATTTATATGTGAAAATTTAGCAACACCTTAAAAAAACTAACTATCGTTTCTTTATATTCATTTTTTAATTAATTACTTTATATTATTACCCTAAATAAAATATAATATAATTTTTATATTTTGATTAGTGTCAATTAAAATGAATGTCATAATTATAATTATATTTAAATACAAATTGATGTCAAAAAAACAATATGCAGAGTAGATTAGCATGAAACAATAGTAAAATATATTATTTTTATAATTTTTAAGAATTAAATAGCATGGTTACAAATAACTTTGAATGTTTATTATTTATTTTCAGTTTCATAATATTTTTCATGTTTTTTTTATTATTAATATTTACAATATATAAAAACATAAGTAACATTTTTAAAAATTTCATTCCATTGAACATTGAATGTTGAATTTAATTTTTTTTAATATATCATTAAATCAAATTAGAGCTACACATTTCACTACATACAAATATGTATATATATATATATATATATATATATATATATATATATATATATATATATATATATTACATACTTATGTATATAAATTGAAATCAATAATCGATCTGTTATAGATAATATTATGAGTTTGAATTAAATAGTGATTTATGTCACATATAAAACATTTAAAGTATGCGAAACCCAGGTGCGGTTGGCAGGTATGTGACTCACTACACTTTTGAAATCAATATATATATATATATATATATATATATATATATATATATATATATATATATATATATATATATATATATATATATATATATATATATATATATGCTTTCTATTTCAATAATTTTTATGATAAATTATTTAATATTAGTTTATAATTTCGTTTTAAATATTGATGAATAAAAAAATACATTATCTTTTGCATGTTTTCCAAATATTGACATTTTAAACATAAATAAATTATGTAAACTAATTGGTCAATTTAAATGAACAGATAAACTGTAAAGTAGAAACAATATATATTTATTATAATTGTATACACACACACACACACACACACACACATATATATATATATATATATATATATATATATATATATATATATATATACATACGTGTGTGTGTGCGTGCATGCTGTTTAAATTCTCAAAATTTAATTTTAGATGAGAGTAAAATTAAATAGTGTATTTCATGTACATATAATATTTTCTGTATACGATATCTTAAGATGCTTAAATTTTTAAAACATTTAAAATTATTATTATTATATACATACATACAAAATTACATATATATTATATATATATATATATATATATATATATATATATATATATATATACATACATACACACAGTACATATATATATATATATATATATATATATATATATATATATATATATACATATATATATATATATATATATATATATATATATATATATATATATATATATATATATATATATATATATATATATATATATATATATAGGCTGTCTCAAATGAACTGAAGGATTTGAACTATCATTTTAAACATACATTTGGACTATCATTTTGAATAATATTTTTTTTTGCGTTTCAATTGGTCTAACTTGATGATTTTCATATATATACTTGATTTAATTAGCTTCCCTGGAGGTAATCCCCGACGCCAGCTATTTGTCTTCGTATTTCTTTTATGCTTACTTTCTAATGTTAGACTTGAAATACGCAACCTGGGAAAAGTGAATCATAAATCATTTGAGTCACCCTATATAACTATAACATCATCATCATCATCATAATCAGCCCCTCTTAATCCACTATTGGTTTAAGGCCATCTCTCTAAACCTCTTACTTCAATCGATCCCATGCTTTTCTCTTCAAATTTATTCCGACGAATTTCCTTATTTCTTTGTTATATTTATCTATGAGTTTTCCTGCGATCATGTTCATGTTAATATATATATATATATATATATATATATATATATATATAATGATTTTATTCTTTTATAAGTTTATTTAGTATTTATTTTTAATAAACACTAAATGTCAAAAAGAACCGTAGAATATAATAAATACCGAATGATAATTTGTCGAAATGAAAGGAACAAAAAATGTATTTAATTTTTATATCTATCTTTTAATAAAGGAATCGTTCTTCAACATCACAAGATTTTATAAAAAAATTTCAATAATCATTTATTACCAATAACAGTGATTATTAAAACTTTATAAAATCTATAGCAAGATGAAATTTTTGTTAAAAATTAAATTAGTTATAATGTCAAAACAATTGGTATTATTTTATGTTATACAAATTAAAAATTAAGTTTATATTAACATACGAACTTTTGTTTCAACTCAATATTGATTAAAACTGAATTATCACATTTAGAAGTTAAATGTATATAAATTTTGATAAAGGAAATCATCTTGACCAACGGCAGATAGTTGTATTAAAGTTACTCATTGAAGCTAGTACGTGAGAATCATAAATTCTAGAAAACGTCGTGACAGAAGATCAGCAGCCCCTGTTTGCAATCCTATCCATGTGTCTCATAATGGCGGTCGGGTGACATGTTGTTACTTTATGACAATAACAAAAGAGGGAATGTAAGGATGAGTATCTAGAGCTTTAAAAGAAAATTTCCTGGCTAAAGGAGTAAATCCTTATAGAAAGTATTCATTAGCACTCGAGTAATTATTCGCTTGATACTATATTTATCGATTCAAAGAATTAAAAGAACTTCGGATTAGTGTCTCGTATAGCGACTGAAAGGATGTAAAAGAAATGAAAAGAAGAAGAATAAAAATGAGAAAAAAAGTATTTTTTAATTTAAATATAGCATATTTTTTACTTGTATATATTATTTAATTAATTTTTAAGTATTTTTTTCAAGGAATTTTTTTATTCTAAAAATAATTTTTATATATAAATACAGTGAGTCACCAATGTCATAAGATACACTTGTAATACAAAAGAGAAGGTTAACGAAACACTTAAGAAAAGTGTTTAAAAACATTAATTATATTCATAATATTTTATTATAATAACAGATAAATTTGTCATACAACCATGAAAATAAGTAAATTTAATAATAATGATATTTTAAAACGTTACTGTGTATTTCTTAAAATAGAAATAATTATTAATTAAACTTAAGAACAAATTTCAGAAATGTAAGTATTAAAAAAGTTGATGTTTATAATATATTTATTTTTTTTTAAATCTACAAGAAAAAAAAAATAAATAATAAATCAGGAACAATATCTAATGACACCGACATAAAACTAGCAATTTTGATAATTTTTTTTTACTAAAAGTAGATACTTAATTATAAAAAGAACTCAATTGTAAAAAAATGTAGACTGAAGAATATTAATACACATCAGTAATAATAATTACAATGACACAAAAATACTACACTTATTGACATAAATATCAGAAAGATTATTATATATAAACGTTGATATATAAATTAATCTGTGTGGATTATATGTTCAATGTCAATTTAAATTAATAACTACATGAATTGTTTATGTATCACTGACATGGTTTATATTCTATTACATTTTATTCTGACATGAATTCTCTGACTGAAATAATTAGTCGTGTCACGTAAATCAAAATGTATAAAAATATATAAAAACAAGCAATAGTTGAACTCTGTATGCAGTGATGAAATTTTATGGTGATTAAATAGAATATAGTTTAATCAAATAATAAAAATACGTTTAAAAATAAAGTATGCAAATAAATATACATATATATATATATATAAATATATATATATATATATATATATATATATATATATATATATATATATATATATATATATTATATATATATATATATATATATATATATATATATATATATATATATATATATATATATATATATATATATATATGACCCAAATGAGATTGAGTAAAGAATAGTAAATGATAATAAGTAAAAGTATGTTTCAATCTTTTAGTCTCATTTGGTCCATATGTATAATAAATATTAGTTATTTTTTTGATAAATACATATTTTCAATTAAAGGTATACCTTGCATAGTACGGCTTCGATTAATACGGATTCACTATAGTACGGCTTGAAAAAAATATATATATACGCATGCGCATATTATACAAATCGCATTCGCAGTTCTAGTTTTGTGGTCTTTTTTCTTTTTCTATTAACTGATACATACAAATATTTGAATATATTACCCTTGTTTCATTTACTGAAAAACAAGAAAAAAATATTTAGAACCAATTAACGTTTTTTGTATTTAGTTATTGTTTCGATTAGTCCGGTTTCGAATAGTCCGGCAAATCAGTGGAACCAAATAGCCGCACTATGCGAGGTATTCCTGTATATTCTTTAAATAATAATTCTTTAAATAATTATATTTCTTAAATAATTTCTACTCCCCGCTCGCTTTGCTTGCAAATGTGAATGATGTTTATTTACAATCATTGAAGTTTGGAGGTAATTTTCAATGATCGGAGTAGATAATGACATAAATTTTGCGATGGAATTATTTTATATATATAGAAAGATAATTATTTTTTTTTTATTATAAGATATTATTCAATTTCCTAACTATTGTTTCGTATTTAAACATGCATGTTTATAATTAAACGTAAACACATTAAAATGTAGACCCTCATTTAATTGTAAACACGTCTTACGATACTATCTGAGCACCAACATTAATACAACATGTGACTAAAACTATTAATTAGCTAATTAAACTCTATTAATATTAAATGCAGAATACATATGTATATAGATTAAATTGAGTAGAAAATCTTCATACATTGTACAGATTATCTTATACGAATAAAATAACTTACATTATGCATTTTTGATTATATTAGCTTAAACAATTTAAGATTTATCTCGTTAATATTGTAGAAAAGTTTTCATAATAGTAAGTGTATTAAAATACAATGAAATTTTGTTGAATGTAAGTTAATATATAATAGTATTAAAAACATGAATAAACAATTTAATTATTACAATTATTATTATTAATATATATTTAATAAAATACAAATATTTTGATTTAAGAATTGTTTGTAAATATTTTTAAGAGGTGTATTTAAATTAAGTTTTTCAATAAATATTATAGTTTGAGTTAATAATGAAAGGTTTGAGTTGACAAAAGTAAAATATATTTTTTTAATGTAATTTAAATTGATTGAAATATTAAGAGTAAATATCTAAATCCATTCTAGAAATTATAATAGAGAAATAATTAAAAATAGATTGTAATCTAATTACAATAAAATTTTAAAGAAAAATGAATCATTAAAAATCTGGTATTATTGAGACCTGTAGGGTGCATCAGATTAGTGAGTTTGTTGGATCACTAGTAATTAAATTAACATACACAATTTACCAAATAGCTAACCTAACATTTTTGAAAATAAAATAGTGTTTAATAAACTCAGAAGATCACAATAACATCGAGTTTGTCAGGCTTTTGCACAGCCAAAAATAATATTTTTAAAAATGTAATTATAAAACATATTCATGACATTAGTATAAATGGAAAGATATATAAAATCAAAATACACTACTCTAATATAGAAATAAGAAACACGAAAACATAACACATACAGATACGAGGTCGTTTGATAAGTCCGTGTAAATTCCGAAAGATGGCACCACTGGTGCATATCGAGGTTATTTTTAATTAGTAGCACCTCTTGGAAGAACACACATCAAGTTTCAGCCATATCGGTCTATTCCTTTGTGTTTGACAATCGTTGGAATCAAGGAAATCGAGTGATTGTCAAATAATGGACGAAAAAGAATTTCGCGTGTTGATTAAACACTACTTCATTAAAGGCAAAACGCCTCAGGAGACTAAACAGAAGCTTGATAAACATTATGGTGACTCTGCACCTTCGATTAGTGCGGTTTATAAGTGGTTTCAACATTTTCGGAGTGGCCATATGAGCACAAGAGACGCTGAACGTTCTGGACGTCTTGTTGAGGTCACCACTCCAGAAATCATTGATAAAATCCATGATATGGTGATGGATGACAGAAGAGTGAAAGTGCGTGAGATTACTAGTGCTGTAGGCATCTCGTGTGAACGGGTACATAATATTTTGCACCAGCATTTGGACATGAAAAAGCTATCCGCCAGGTGGGTGCCGCGATTGCTCACGATCGACCAAAAACGAGGTCGTGTGAAGTGTTGCAAGAACGGTTTGCAGCTGTTTCAGCGAAATCCGCAGGACTTTAAGCGTCGTTTCATCACTGTATATGAAACATGGATACATCACTACACTTCTGAGACCAAAGAGCAGTCTAAACAATGGGTTATCAAGGGGGAATCTGCTCTGAAAAAGGCGAAGACAATTCCTTCGGCCGGGAAGGTTATGGCGACTGTCTTTTGGGATTCGCAAGGAATAATCTTTATCGACTATTCGGAAAAGGGTAAAACCATTACAGGTGCATATTATTCATTGTTATTGGATCGTTTGAAAACCGAGTTGCAAGAAAAACGTCCCCGATTAGCCCAAAAAAAAGTCCTCTTTCATCACGACAACGCACCAGCTCACACCTCAGCAGTTGTGGCCGCAAAACTAATGGAAATAGGGTTCCAAATCGTTTCACATCCCCCCTATTCTCCAGACTTGGCTCCATCGGACTATTATTTGTTCCCTAATATGAAGAAATGGCTCGCGGGAAAAAGATTTTATTCGAACGAGGAGGTGATTGCAGGAACGAATGACTATTTTACAGACTTGGACAAATCCTATTATTCGGAAGGGATCAACAAACTAGAGCAGCGTTGGATGAAGTGTATAAGCCTAAAAAGAGACTATGTTGAAAAATAAAAACGATTTATTCAAAAAAATGAAGCAGTTTTTATTTTTACACGGACTTATCAAACAACCCTCGTATTTAATCCATCTCAAATAGATGTCACAAATTGTTAAAATTTCAAATATTTTTGACCGAATAGAAATATGCAAATGTAATATGTCAATTTATATTTTTTAAAAAAAGGATATGATTCCAACACACGAACCATGTTGTAAAAAATAATAAATAATATTTCTTCACTCTAAAAATTAACAGAATTCTTAAATACAGATAAATAAACATATGTGGATAGGCATTGCATATATAAGTATGTATATAATAAAATAAAAAAGAAAGAGTCGACTATTAGTTGGAGGTGCATTAAATAAATCTAAGAAAGTACAGAAGAAATTACACTCGCGAAAATAAAGACCGAATTAACTTGAAACCGGATTAGTGATGGTCCATTGTATTGTCTTTTAATAATTTAGACCCCATCACAATTTATTAATCCATTGTCCTTAGCCGATTTTCAAATTAAAGTTCTTTATAAAAAATTTAAGGCATCTATTATATTGAAAACACATTTTTTTGAAATAGAAACAGGTCAAAACGACTTTTTAAACTTTACATTCATTATTAATTTTTTGCCCCTTAATTTTTTCAGATTAAAGGGCTGAAAATAATTAAAAGGGGATAAATGAAGGCATGTAGACAACATATGGTATTCAACTCAAGTAATAAGTGACTGCTTATTGATACACATGAAATTAATAACTCATTTTAAAAAATATGTATATGTATATATATATATATATTTACATATATACATGGGCCAGTCATATAGTAAGAAAAAAGACTACCGATGGATGAAGAAAATTGTCAATTAGGAACATAGATATACAAAAAGGGGAATGAAGAGATCCATGAATAGATGAGACAAACATAAACGAAGTCTGGACCGAGCATTGGACCGTTTGAAGTGAGAAGTTTTGGGAGGGTCTTTATCTAGCAGTGGATAAAAAGAGGCTGATATTAGTGAAGATGATATACGTATATATAATATTATTATTTGTTATACTTTAATTATTACTGTGTGTTTAATATTCCAAATTAATATTTTTGTACTTTAAAAAAAATTGTTTAAAGTCTGTGCATGCGAATGTATTTCGAAGAAATCCCCTTCTTTAATTCAAACCGTTAGTATTAAACACACTTAAATTTTAAAAGATTTTTAAAAATTTATTTAGTAACTAATCTATTATACACTTTTTTACATTTGAGTAAGTTTGATTAAAATCAAAAATTATAACTAAAATTGTATTCATATATAATATACTAACTAATTTTATAGAATAGTTTTCTAATAAGATCTATCTACACTTTATAATCAATTATAATTAGAAAATGTACAATAAAAAAATTCCATGCATTTTTTAAATATGTAATACTTCTCAACATTTAATTATAATTGTGAGGTTTATTTTTCTTTCACTATTAGCATTTAGAAAAGGTCAATAGTTTTTATTTTCATTTGTAAAATAACTATAATTCTTTCTTTCAGTTCAAGTAAAGAAAGAATATTAAAATTTTTAAATAGTTTTTTTTAGTTTCATTGTGCAACTTGACATTGATTCATTGTACAACTAAATTTAGTTAATGTTTCTAAATACACTAATAATTGTTTAATAAAACCTTTTTTCACTTTTTTTGTTTTTAAAATGGTTAATTATTTGCATGTTAGTAAATAAGTTAAGCAATTATGTGAATGCATTTTTTAGTTAAAAATGTTAAATTAATAGAATTTTTAAAAAATGCTAGTGTAATAAATTCATTTTAAATAACGATACAAATGTGTATGTATATATATATATATATATATATATATATATATATATATATAATCATATATCAAAATGTCCACTACTGTGAATAACATTCATTGGTATTTTAATTCACCATGACCACGGATTGGTGAAGAATTCGGGGTTTACTCCTTCTTGACAGTTATTTTTTACAAGATAGGTTGTCGGTACCCTCGACTTGAAAACGAGGGACTCTCCGACTGGGAATATATACGCGGTGATGCTAACCACTGTATATATATATATATATATATATATATATATATATATATATATAAAATACATATATACATTGTAATTAATTATGACTAAATACGTTATTTGTAAATTGGAATGTATCAGGTGAGAGTTTTAAAATATTTTTGTAATATTTTTTTGTAATTTTTAAAATAATCCATTGTTTATAATTAAATATAATTAACTGTAATGTAGTTTTAGTGACTCTAATTACAGGTATTAAAAATTAAATCATCATAAAATATATGACTTTGAATTTATATTATACTTACGAATATAGTTTTACTTTCTAATCCGCTTTTTTCAAATTACTCACGTATAAAATTAATTATATAATTAATTTATTTTAAAATAACAGTACATATATAAAACATACACACACACACACACACACACATATATATATATATATATATATATATATATATATATATATATAATATGTAATAAATCGATTAATAATGACTACGATAACATCAAATAATGAGTTCATAAAAATATGTTTTAACATTGCACTTTTTTATCATTTGTCATTAAATATTTAAATATTCATTGTATTGTTCGGTGAAACAATCTACTTTTATTTAGAAAGTGGAACTATTAACTACGAATTTTATTTTGAAAGTGTTTTGCTTGAGAGATATTTTCTTTTATGAAGCAGTTAAATATCAAAATAATAGCATTTTGTTTGTAAAATGTAATTAGTGCATTTTTTTAAAAATAATAGAGTGATGGAAAGATTTTTTAACCTATAATTATGAATCGGTGTCAATTTATAAGAACAAAATTTAATAAATGGTTTTTTTATAAAATTAATTATTTTCATTATATTATTATTTTTTAAAAAAATATACTAGTATAAAGTTTAGATACACAAAATTACTTTTTATAAATTCATAAGAACAGTCATATGGTATTTTGAAATGAACAAAGATGTTCTAAGATTACAATAAAAATAATCGAGTTTTGATAATTTTAAAAATTAAATATTATTATTATTATTATTAAAAAAGAATTATCGTTTTAACTGTTTCAAATTAATTCTGAATTCAATTTTTAAATATTGAGAAAAATGTAGCTGGAATTTTTATTAATTTTTGATGTTAAAATAAATTATTTTTATCACTTCAAACTAAAAAAAATGGTAAAGATAATACTTTAAGTTATCGTTTGAACTATTAATGTATGTTTGTATGTATATATATATATATATATATATATATATATATATATATATATATATATATACATGCATACATATATATATATATATATATACATACATACATAAATATATATATATATATATATATATATATATATATAAATTTGTGTCATTTTCGTCAACACCTGGTTAATCAAGTGAAAAATGTGTATCGAAAATAGTATTTCAATTAATAACTAAAACTATAACATATTGGATAAGTGGCCCAAATGTGACTAAAAAGTTTAGACATACATTTACTTGCTTACTATTCTTTAATATTTTTCAATCTTATTTAGACCACCTATATAATAATAAATGTATATTGATGAATATGAATATTTTTTAAGAAAATATTTTATAAAATAATGATACATAATTTAAGACATCTAGAATGAGAAGACCTAAATTATATTAAAATTAATCTGATAACTAACAAAATATTATATATTATAATGTTCTTTTTTAATGAATCACTCATTAAAAATTTAATATTTTTTAAGAAGTGTTCAATTCCTATTTTTTCTCCGTTTATATACATTTGGAGTATCATGTTCAGAAGGATTATCACATAAGTAGAGAAAACGTGAATAATAAATGATTCTTGAGCAGTATTATAGAATATTATGATATTGGAAAAAGATTTATTTGTGAAATGATATAATGAATAATTTATAACCATTTGTTTTTGTTAACTGAAGTAAATTTTTGATAATATTCAAGAATTCTATTCAAAAGTATAGAATGAAATACGTACAAATTGACTTAGAATATATGTATAATTAATTAAGACAAAAAATCAAAGAACATAATGAATAAAAAAGTAGGTTTTTATTTAGGGAACATTTTATAATATTCATGATTTACGATTTGGCTACAAAAAATATTTATAAAGTATACAATAAATTAGTAATTAATTTTAATAAATAGTAATGTTTTGCAATTATTTTGCAGGAAAAGAAAACCCACACATAGGGTTTAAATATTATATTAAATTCATTAACATGAATTATTTCATTTTATAATAAATGTAAATAAATAATTTCTAATTTTAAATTTATGTGTGAAGAGAAAAAATATATTTATTTTTTATATCACTAATAAAATATTCATTTAATGTTTTGAATACTGAAAAATTAGATATAATATTAGGTTGGCTGAAAATTAATATTGAGATTGTCAGTAAAAAGCAACAGTCATTTTTTTTTAAAAAAAAGGAAATTTTATCAAATAATGTATTAAATATTTTATTCCACAACCTTTTTCATCTCGTGGGCAGCTTCAGAATTTCCATACTTTCACAACTTTCAATCTTTTTTGACAAAATATCTTAATAGATGCATTTTGTAGATTTCAAAGGAATCAAAATTATTACCATCAAGCGAGTATTACAGAGATCGAAATAAATGGAAACTTAAGGGTACAAGATTATTTGAATATAGTGAATGGATGAGAACATCCAAAATCAACTCTCTCAATTTTTATTGAATCTACAAAGATAAGTGTGGTCTCGTGTTGTTTTTACGGAAAATTACTCTTTTTTGTTTGCTAGTTCTGAATGTTTTTCTTGAATATTTGCCTTCAGTCATTCCAACTGAAAACAATATTTCTCAGAATTAAAGTTTTGATTAGATGGCAAAAGTTCATAATTAGATGGCAAAAGTTAATCCATTATACCATGACTTCTTTGGAATGTGAACTGACCTTCGGAGGAGTCAGTGAAGCTGATCTTGGTTTATCCAATGTCTATTTCATTTCACATTTTTGTTAACAAACCATTTTATCGCCCGAAACAACTTGCTTCAAAAGTGATTTCTATTATAATATTTTAATGAAATTTAATTGACTAATTTTCTTGCACTCAAATTATGTGGAACATAAAAATCATACCTAGAAACTATCTGTATTTCGATCAATATTTTACCAATTTCTTGTGTTGTGTATCATGGATTATTTTCAATTAGGGCAAATATTTGGTCACTATTGATCTCGATAGACCTACTAGAGCATTTATCATTAGCTAGAGTGAAATCTCTATTATAAATCTTTTTAAATCATATTTAAATCATTTAGGTTTTTATAGCACCATTATCATGCACGTAAGAATTTTTTTATTGTTTGTATCACGCTTTTTCCATTACGGAACCAAAAGAGCATAATTATTTAAAAATATATTTTCTCGTCATTCATTTTCAAAACAAGATCAGTTTTAGAAAATTTAAGTAAATGTAATGACCTTTAAACCATACGTCGAAGTATCGTTAAAATATGTATATATTTTTGAATTAGAAACAGTGTTTTGTATCGAAAAATACAAAAAAAAACATTATTAAAAAATCAGATATTACTTTTTGGTCAACTTAATAGTACACTAATAAATTAAAGACATTAAATATAACATTAAAATATATTAAGTAATTTTTTTTTATGTTTTTACATTTAGTTCTAATTTGTATGACAAGTGTAATTAAATAAATAAATACGTACATATAAGTGCGTATTACAAATATACATATATATATATATATATATATATATATATATATACAATATTAATATAAGGACAAAATATATATATGTAAACATATTTACAACTGTATATATGTTGTAAATTGAAATTAAATTTGAATTACACTAAAAATAAATAAATAAAATTAATAATTCATAGCCTCATGTCAAAAGCTAGTGGCGTAACATTCTAAAAGATTATTAAATAATTACATAGTTAAAACTTGTTTCCTTTGAGGCTTACGCTAATATTAAATTTTAGATTAGATCATTTTTTATATATATATGTATATATATATATATATGTATATATATATATATATATAGAGAGAGAGAGAGAGAGAGAGAGTTGTTTTAACTGTATAAATAAGTACAGCTTTTGTAGAATAATGAATTATATTTTATATATTTTTACATTTGTAAACAAAATATTTCACATTTTTTAACTTCCTTTATTTAAAATAAAAAGTATACACAGATATACAGAAATACACGATTAAACAGATATAAAAATGATACAAGCATATATATATATATTGTACTTCTTGGAAATAATATTTTTCTATAGATAAAATCAATAACTTTTTATAATTGTTGAAAAATTAGATGGTATTTATTTTTGGTATATTAAACATACTGATATTAAATTAAATCGATTCATTTTAAAATATATTTTCTCTCTGTATAGAATAATGCATGTATTAATTGTTTTTTCCAAAGAAATTTAAATATTTTAATTAATTATTTTTTTACAAAAATAATTAAATTCTTTGTTGTACTTCCTTGATAAAAGTTTGAAACTTATAAAAAACCGATGAGTATACAATATTCCAATCTGCCCACATTTTTACATAGATACAATCGTAATTGATCAATAAATATTTCATAAACATACTTGAATATAAAACAGAAAAAGTATAATTGATATCTAAAATTATAATCTGTTAGGTCTATTTCAGTACTACGAATCCATAGCGATTGAAACAAGTTTTTTTTTCGTTCACTCAGATCTGCATATCATTTGATCGACACAATTGATATGCATTTTTTATTTGAAATTAAAATTCTGTATTTGGACATGAGCTGTCAAACTGAGTGATTTATCAAATCCTTTAGTTTATTGCTTTTGACATAGAAAATTTAAATTGAGTTTGTTCACATGGCGTACACATTAATAATATATTATTATCGACATATATTACCAGCACGTACAAAATGTTATGACTTTATTCGACAAAGAATCGTTTAAAACTGTTTTAGATTAAAATATTTTATCGCCTACGTGACTGTCTAACTACATTATCATAATAATTGTCATTATATGTATATAATACAGAAAATTATAGCGATGAGTAAGACAATAAATTTATTTTCTAAAATAAACTTTTAAAACATGAAACAAAGATTATTATATTTCATTGGGAAATGTTATTTAGGGGAATGTATTGTACAATATAAATATATAGTCGTATTTATATTTATTCATTTTTATTTCAAGCTACGAGGTCAGACAATTAAGTAATGCGACCGATTTTTTTTCTCGGCCTGTGGTAACACTGCGAACCTGTAACTTCGCCACCGTAATAGCAGATCCCTACTCTCTCGATTGAGACCTTGACCACCCTCGTACGATCATTTCTTCGCAAGCTGTTTAGTGTTTTGTAACAACGCGCGAGTAGTGCATGTTACGAAAATGGAACAGAGAACATCGCTCAAGATTGTCTCGAGCAGGTTGAAAGTGATTCTACTCTTCTCGATCGAGTTATTACTGGTGATGAAAGTTGGTTCTTTCAATATGACCCCGAAACTAAACGACAAAGCCAACAGTGGCTGTCCCCTAGAGCACCAAGGCCAAAGAAGGCGAGAATGAGCAAGTTCAAAGTGAAAACCATGTTGATTTGCTTCTTCGACAGCAAAGGGGTGGTTCACAAAGAGTTCGTACCACCTGGACAAACCGTAAATCAAGTATTCTACCGCAATGTGCTTGAAAAATTACGAAAAAGGGTGCTCAGAGTGCGTCCAGAGATCGCGAAGACTTGGGTTCTGCATCACGACAATGCTCCCTGTCACAGTGCGTTCAGTGTCTCTCAGTTTTTGGTGTCTAAAGGCATCGCAACGTTACCACAACCGCCCTATTCACCGGACATGTCACCCTGCGACTTTTTCCTATTCCCCCATATAAAAAAATTCGTCAAAGGTCGACATTTTGACTCCGTTGAAGATATCCAAGAATCTGTGACGAGGGTACTCGGAGAGGTCCCACAAGAAGTGTTCCAGAATTGTTACGAAAACTGGAAAACTCGCTGGAATAAGTGTATAGATGCGGGAGGGGACTACTTTGAAGGGGATCGCAGCGATGTACCTTAATTTTTAAATATACTCGATTTTTGAATTTTGTCGCATTACTTAATTGTTTGACCTCGTATAGCCATTTGATTCAATATATTTTTAACAGCCATTTTTGTGTAGTAAAATATTCAGTATTTCTTGTTCTGAATAATCTATTAACATTAAAAAGTTTGAAATGAAAATTACTTTATAATATAAAATATTACATGTACTAGTGTACTAAAATAAGTTGAAAATGTTATTAAAGAAAATAACTTTAATACTATATTAAATATTTAAAAATAGGTTTTTCTATCGTTTAATAACAAAAAACACGAAAATGTAAAAAGTAACAAAACGGAAATTAAAAATTTTTATCTGAGCTTTTTTTCATAAAAATTACACGTTTTAGATTATTAAATTATATTTTTATTCTATTATAAAAAAGTTAAAATGTAAATTAAATTACAAAAAAAATATATAATATTAAAAAACAGCAAAAGTGGTGAATGATACATTTTAAATTTATATTTATAAATAATAAAAGTTGTACTAGATTAAATTTAAATTAAATTTGTTTAATATATCAATATTAATCTTAAAATAAATTCGTTGAAAAAAAAATTTCACTTTGTTATTAAATGAAATAATATTGAACGTATATTTTTCTTGCAATGTAAGAAAAAAATTACAAGAATAATATTTGTATAGGGTCATCCAAATGTGATGCCTAGATTTGTGTTTTATTAAAAAGAATAAAAAAAATACATATGTTTCTTTTTAATATAACAAAAATCTAGGCGTCACATTTGTATAATCCTATATTAATAAAATAATGCAACAGAGAAGAAAAAATCTAAAAAAATATGTTTTTTTTTTGCACAAAAAGTTTATTATATTTAATTTTAGTTGCAAATATTATAAAAAAAGACTAACAAAATAAATATTTTTTTAGGAAAAAAAAGGACAGGAAGTTGGAAGTTTATAAAACACGTTAGAAAAAAAGTAGGTCTTATCACCAATAACAACACGAAAAATGAAAAAAAATATTAAGAGTTATTAGAGGAAGACTGAAGTCAATTTAATATCATAAATGATTATACATTCAGTATGTTATATGCAGAACTAAACTTATTATCTAATACTAGAATTTGAAGAAGTGGAGCTAGTGTGTAAATTTTTAATAAATAGTAAAGATTTGAGTCCAGAAATATACTAGTTGAGTTTATAAAATTTTAGCAGGCCAGTTTAAAATAATATTTTATTAAAACTTTTTTAATAATAATAAAATGGTACATAAATATCTCCTGAATGGTAAATGTCTTATATATTACTTACGTATTAAAAAGGCAATAAAGAAAATTGTGCCAATTATGGAAAAATATCTGTTACGAGAACGATAAGTAGAATATATAAAACACATCTTAGAGGACAAAATTGAAAATGAATATAAAGATGTGGAAACTGAAAAGTAAACTAGTTTTAGAGTAAAAAGATTCACAGTAAATCATTAATTTTCTGTTACTCAAATTATTCAAGACATACAAAATAAACTAGTTGTTTATTAATAATTACACTTATTATTGATATTAATTTTAAGACTTTCAAACAAACCATGATATTAATTTCATAAATTCCATAAAAAATTTAGATAAAATACTGTAACAAAAGTCAAATTCGTAAGATGTTATAAAAAATTATGATAACAAAAATCCTTAAACAATGATATTTTTTATCCAAAATTATTAAAAATTTACTTAACAAGTATTTAAGGGTGGAAAAATAATTATAAAAACATGGAATGTGGTTTCATTATTTTCTTAAATAATAAAGGGATCTTAAGTACATTATCTTCGGTGGATGATTAAGTGATAATGGCAAATTTTTTTTAGATGTGATTGTATGTAGAGAAAAATAAGAAAGAAATACAAGCATTGAAGTTCAGAAGTCAATTTGAGGAAAATAGAATACGTATACATTGGAGGATTACAATAAGATCTAAAATTAGAAGACAGGAAAATCTTCCAACACTGCCAAGAGTACATACATGAAGCTGAAAATAACTATTATTGGAATATTAGATGAAGTAATAAAGGAAAAAGCTGATCTTCGAAGAAAATAAATATCTTTGATGGCTATCATTACTATGGAACAAAAACATTTTAAACATAAATAAACAAAAAATATGTGAGAATTTTAACAGGCGAGAAAATAGACTTCTGGAGATGGATTTTTAAAAATTAAGGAATTAAAAAAGTATCAAATGTAGAAATTAGATAATTTATATATGGATATCTTCTATACCATAGTTGACATAAGAACTAAATAATTAATATATTGTAGTATGGTGACATATTAAGAATGAGAGACAACCGATTATCAAAGATGGTTCTAAAATATATTTATATACTATAATATTTATATAGTAAAATATATACTGATATATACTAAAATATATTTATATATAGAGAATGTTTTTCTAAGTGTGATAGAACTTTAAATTGAATCCCTATCGAAAGACCTAACCTAAAAAACACTTTTATCATACCTTTATAGAAACACACAGACACACACACCCATATGTGTATATATATATATATATATATATGTGTGTGTGTGTGTGTGTGTGTGTGTGTGTGTGTGTGTGTGTGTGTTGGTGTGTGTGTGTGTTTTTAGGTTAGATAAAACTTTCGATAGGGATTCAATTTAAAGTTCTATCACGCTTGAAAACACCTGTATATATATACATGCATATACACACACATACATTCATTTATTAAATAACCTAAATTGTAAAACGAATTTATACATTTGTTATTTAAGTAACATTTTTTCCATTTTAAACTAACCAAATTAAATAATAATTAATTTCATACTGATGAAATAAAAAGGTGGTAATTACTTGTTTTATGTAAAAATTTCCTTGATATTTCTCTAATTAACAATTTTACATTTTGCAAAGTGCTTTTGTTTCTTACATAATATATTTCTAATTTACTTGTAACCTCTTATATTAAACTTTCACACGAAGTGCTCACGCAAGAACTCTGAAATATTACAATATGATATTTTATTAAAAGTGATATTTTAAAATCACGTTTTAGTATTACGATTTTTAATAGCTTTATGTCAGTCAATTTCAACAATTTATATAATTATTGCAAGATTGAATAAAGGATGTCTGTGTTGTTGAAATAAAACAAAGATCAAAGTAACAGTCAAACACAATTTTATTTGAAAACATTGAATTCCAAATGTTCTATTTGTAATGAATATCTTTATGTATATTTGTTAAAACGTTTCATATTCATAGAAATCGTAATCTATTCAGTAAAAAAAAGAAAACCCATTCCGTCCATTGTATTATTAACGTTTGAATCAAAGCATCAGCTGCATAATGTAATGCAGCTGAAAGCAACGCGAGTTGTATTGACACGCAACAAAGTTAAATCAGTCTGTGAGGCATGTTTGCCGTTTGTATAATTAGAGACAACGCCGGTGTTCTTGAAGTCGTCGCTAATTAGCTACTTAAGCCTGTCTGTTGACAAGACCTTGTTATTTGTAAGCGTAGCGTGGACATCATTACAGCGATGCTTACATTATATCAGAACAGGAGACGGCAATATGTCATTTTTTATTATCTCTGACGTATGGTTTTATTGGAGGCGTATTTATTAGTCAACAAGAAATGAATAAGTGTATGATTTGATATGCATTTAGATTAATATATATATATATATATATATATATATATATATATATATATATATATATACTGATGCATCTAAGTCATGGCACATATGGGTAACATAAGCAATTTATTGATAATTCAATGAAGTCGTTAAATTAAAAAATTTTTTTTACTGAAAATAAGTATAATGAAGATATTTAATAGATATTATATTTATTTTCAATTAAATATATATTTTTTTAATTTAACGATTTCATTGAATTATCAATAAATTGCTTATGTTACCCATGTGTGCCATGACTTATGTGCGACAGTGTGTGTGTGTGTGTGTATATATATATATATATATATATATATTATGTTGTCAAGTATCTCCCTTCCGCTTTTTTTTTTTTTTTTTTTTTTTTTTTTTGTACATAGCTGCGAAATTCAAAAGACCAGAAGGCGGAAGGGAGATATTTGACAACCTAATATATATATATATATATATATATATATATATATACATAAATATATATATATATATATATGTATATAGGGTTATCCAAATGTTACGACTAGATTTGTGTTTTATTAAAAAGAAATTATACACATGTTTTTTTTAATAAAACACAAATCTAGGCATCACATTTGGATGATCCTATATAAGCAATATTTTATTAGAAACGTGTTTAAAAGTTATTTTGACATGTAAAAAAAATTGTATTAAATACAATTGCTTATGAATTTTTTTTTTTAAATAAACATACAATCACTCAGATGATTATTGATATAAAATATTTCAAATAAAAAACATTTTAAAAACCTTTCTCTAGAAATTTATTGTTTTGTAGATAAAATTGCTATATTTTGGTAATAAAATAATAAAAACGTAACCGTTTTTGAATTATTTAAACATAAAATATAAACAATAATAAAATTTAAACTCAGAATTTCGTATCATAAAATTATTGACAAAAGGAAAAAAATCATTATTTTAGAGATTTATTTTATTTTCAATCAGTATCTCGTATTTTATTAGATATTTGTTTTGGTTAGTAATATCAGTAAACTTTCTTCATGATGAATCTATTAATTTTCAAAAAGAATATTCGATTTTGGTTCATTTTTATTTTAACATGACGACGAGTTTCATGTTGTTAAATGAATATTTCTTCATTTTTACTTTTAATTCAATAATAAATTTTCAATTATGTTAATGTTCGAATTTTGTGAAAGCGTTTCTATATCTTTTGAGCAATTTTATATTAGTCATTATTTCACAACATAATGTTTATATTTTGGTTCGTTATCTTTATATAAAATATTTGTTGTCTCGATTTCAATTTTAGTGGTACTTAGATGCATTACCATGACATTTTCTCATTTTTTTTATATTGGAATTGATAATTTATTTTTTTAATTATTGGAATTGATGGTTTAAATCTAATTCTTTATTAGATTTACCTCCAGATTTTACACCGGCTATCAAAAACCCAAATTTATTTATTTTTTTGTTCTTGTCTAACGTTTCTTTTCATATTCTTTTGCAAAATCTGTTTCTTTCCGTTTGCTGTATTATCATACTATTTATTCCTGGGTACTCGACCCTTTATATACTTTTTGTCGTAATACTTTTAACAATTTCCTGATCTAATAACCTTATATGAAAATATTTGTATTGTAATTAGCTTTGATTCATTAATTTTTGTGATTTATATATTTTTTTAGTATAAACAGTTTATTATTATGGTTTACATTATTTTCTACTCCTTCATGCTTAATTTTTTTATCGACAATTTATGATATTTTTAATGGTACTAAAATTCCTGTTTAAAATATTTTCCATCATCTGATATATTTTCTCATCTTCTCAATAAGTTATTACAAACTGTCAAATATAACAAGATTTTCTCTCCTTTTTCTTCATATTCCCAATAATATTTCTATTTCAATTTAAAATAAATAGTTTTTATTATTTAATTTCCACTTAAATGTTTGTAATTAAAATACATATTAAACTTTTATGTCAACAACGAAAATTAATGATAAAAACGAAAAATTACAAATTTTATAAAAATATATCATCTCTGCTAATAATTTTGTGGTGTGAAATTTGAAATTGAATTTTTGTTGTGCATATTTTATGCTTAAACAATTTAAACACAATTATGTTTCTATTTTTTTATTAATGATATATTGTGATTTTCTGCATGAAAAGAAATTTTTAATAAATCACAAGGTATATTGTGTTTTTAAATAACATTTTTATGTGAAATAATGTGTCAATAACTATATGTGTGTTTTAATAAAATATATGCTTTTATATTTAATAAACCGTTGCTCACAGATTCGATCAATTGTGTGCATGTTTGTTTTCACAGCTGATGTTGTATATTGAATTTCTAACAAAGAAGTGTGAATATTCCAATTCTCAGTCAGTATTTTAAAAAATAAACAACTATAAATTTATCCTGTAAATCGGAATTTATGGAAACATTCTATTTGATAGATTTTGTAAATTGTAAAATAATTCAGTGGTAAGTGAATTAAATTAACTTTAACTTTTTGTTTAATAATTGATAAAAACATTATCATTTGCATCTTATATAATATTTTTTGATTATTTTTCATGACATAATTTAACAATTTTTTATGAAAATTAAAAAATAAAATATCAAAAATATTCATTAAGATATAAGGAAAGAGAATATTTGTTACCAAAAGGTATTTTTAATCGCTTGCAATTATGATTAGGTGAATATTATCTTCTCAGATGAGATTAAAATTAATTGATTAGGTTCTATTAGTTGACAATGGGTATAAAAGGTAAAAAAAAAACAATACTTGGAGAAGAGAATGGTAAAAAAAGTTATTAAGTTCTTTTTGAAGGATGCTTAAGAATACAATTGTACATTTCGATTTTGAATTTTTTTTCGAAACCAAGCTTCGATAAATAAGTAAATCTGAATCTGGTATAAATTTAATCATGGAAAAATACCAAATAATGACTAAATGATGATTATTTTCAAATTATAGCTGTGTTTCGACAATTATCAGATTTTAATTCAATAGAACATCTCTAGATGCATCTCAAATTGAATCTTTTTACCTATACCAACCTAATGAAGATATATGATGAATTATGATACAAGAGACTAAGCAAAAATGAACCTAAATTTCACAGATTTTGTGCGATAATTTTATAAAGAGTATTTATTTAAGAATTATTTAAGTTTGAGTTGCTTGCGGTGGCCATACAAGATATTAAATAATGTAAAATTGCTATTGTATACCAATTTACAAATTTGATAATGTAGATCTATTTGTTTTTTCTTTCTTTTTTTAAAAAAATGAAGTATCAAAATTTGCACAAAATTACAATATTTATATTTAAAATATTCTACTATAAGAAAAATATATACATAAAAACGAAAAATTGTTTTTCTTACTTTTACAAAAACATGTAATTGAACTTGTGAGTCATTGTATATATATATATATATATATATATATATATATATATATATATATATATATATATATATATATATAAACGAGGTTTCAAATTTTGATAAATAAAATACAGAAACTATAAATCAAAACATTGTATTCTACCTAAAAAAAACAACGTTACAAAAATAATTTTATTTTTTTGAACCATATAAATCAGTTTTATAACTCGTCTTAGCTGACTCCAATGGCTTGTAGTTCGATATACTTGTCGTTTTCCCTATTTGGTTTTAACTCAGATACAGTTTCAATGTACAACTAACTAACCAGGATATAAATTGCCCTTCAAGTGCATGCCAATACAAGCGATTTAAATGTCAAGAAATAACTACTTTATTTCGCCGACACAAAAAGAAAATCTAAACGTATTAACGTTGTTGTAAAGTTCAATTGGATTTTAGTACGCCACTGTTTGAGAAAATATAATAAAATGTGACCCACATGCATCTTTTCAACACTAAAAATAATCACTTAAAAGCAACCGTATAACACCGGTGTGACATTTCAGTAGTCGTTCAGACGAAACCATCAACACATTTGTATGTAGAATGTTTCGATTAACATTCCCAGACTTTGGGACAGTCGAGAGGAACGCACAAATTTGAGATTCCGTTGATATGGATACGAAGAGTTCAAGTTTTTGTTATAAAAGTATTATAAAATGTTTAATTAGCAAGATGAAACAGAAAATTTCAATTAAACATGTCAGGTTTTATCTCAATATTGTCAAAACGAATAGTTTTTTTTAAAAAAAATGATAAAAATGTTTTAGGGATTATTGTTTTAAACAGATTTTAACAAGAGAAGAATTGAGTAAACTTTATTAAATGAGTTGATTTCAATTTTATAAATTAATTTACAAGTAAGGAAATATCAGGGTCTATTATATTTATTAAAAGCATCCTAACATTTAAATTTATTATATCAAATAATAACAAAATTCTTTAAATTATTCATGAATTTTATATTAAATAATAATTTTTGTTTTATACAATTTTAGGAAGATTTTTTAAAAAAGTAATAATATTTAAAGAAAATATTTTAAATTAAATATACAAAAAAATTTGAAAATTTATTTAATTGTAGTTAAAAGTAAATAACTCAATTATGTTTCTTTTTAAAAAAAGATAATAGTCAATTAATTTATATTTATAATCGATTCATGATTTTCGAAATATTTTTCTATAGTTGATTAAATTTTCATATATTATTTTCTAATCTAATTTCTAAATATTATATCCATATATACATTTTTATTTTCGCAATTATATTAATTCTTTCACAGCTAAAACACACTTTATGTTCTAAATAGCATAAAAATTCTTAATAGATTAAATTTTATAATGAGATTAAAGTGGTTTTATATATCTTGGAGTTCAATATTCCACACGAATCTAATATAGTCTTATAGTGAGTAGAGTAGTCATATAAATTCTTATGAGCTCATAAATATTTCCAAACTAGTTATGACCTTAAAGGTGGTAGTTTTGAGAACTTAACAGTGCATTTAACCCGCGTGAATATTAGTTTAATGTTGAAAAGGAAAGAAATTTCAATAAAAATTGAAAAAAGTAAGTCTGTTGAAATAAACTATTTTCTAGTATCAGTTATTCTCATTTTAAATTTTTCTATTTTATTACTTTTATTCAAATATTCGATTTTAAACTTATATATATTCATTTAAAAATATACATTTTAAATTTTATAATTTGTTATTTTTAAAAAATATGATGTTTTTTTAAGAATAAATTCTCTTTAAAATGTATATAAAATAAAAAATATCAATTAATAATTTTATTCTAAAATAACATACAACACAAAACACTTACACAAATACTATAAGATTTTATGAAATAATTTATTATGCAATTTATTCGTTAATTGGCATTTTGATGGCCATACTATCATTGTTAAGATGCATTACAAAATTTTGCAGTGCTTTGATTATGATGGAATGTGCATTTAAACTAGCATTAATAAATAAAGTGAACAATGAATCATTATTAAACAGATTTATAAAATCTTGTAATATGGGGGAAAAGTAATTTATTTAAGTTAAAGTAAATTTTTCACAATATCAAAAAAAGTACAGACTCATTTTTTTCAATATAACTGGTAAAATTTATTTCAATTTTTTAAATATTTAGTATAGAAAATAAACATTATGAAACTATTGGGTTATATTTTTTATAAATTTTATTCTTTTCTGTTTATTTTTTACTGTAATTATTTATTTTTTGGCGATTATTTAATAAACACTTAATAAAAATAAAAAAAATTCTAATTTATAAATGTCAACTATATTAATTTTTAATTAGATACCTTATTAACTTTTATATATAATTTTATAACATATTTCTATTTAAATGCTTTTAAATGAATCCGATTGTTAATTAAATTTTTTATAAACAATTTATAAAGTAAATTGAAATAAAAGCAATTTTAGAAAAATAATTTAACAACAAAATATATTCTCTCTCTCTCTCCATATATATATATATATATATATATTTATATATATATATATATATATATATATAGGGTGACCCAAATGAGACTAAAGGATATTGTATGTAAATATGTGTCTAAACCTTCAGTTTTATTTGGTCTATTCTGTATATATACTTATATACAAAAAAAGAGAGGGAGAAAATAACTAATATATTATTTTCAACGTTTCACAATTCCATGAATTATTTTCACAATTTTCATGTATCAATTAACGGTTAATTGTTCTGTTATTCCATTCTTCACACGAATAATAAGGTGGAGAAAGTATTTGTTATAGATTTTTGAACAATACTTATTTTTGCTCGAATATTTACAAAAAAATTTCTATTTTAGTGAAAGTGAATAATTCTGAAAGGAACATAAATATCCACAAGAATTTATGCCACTAATTAAAGTGACTTATCTGTTTTACACAAATATATGTTTTTAAAATTTTATTTAATGTAGAGCATAGTTAAGTATTTAAAAAATATTTATATAATTTTTTGTTAATTTATTAATCAAATATATTTTTTACTTAGATTTGTAACGAACGTTCAAATGTGATTAATAATTCAATTATAATATTTAATTTATTATATGAAACAATTTTTATTAAAAATATTTATCAATGAAATATTTATTATTATAATTCTTTTTCCATCATTTTCTAATAACTTGATGTTAGTTTTAAAGATATTTATCTAATCGAACGTAATTTTGATAATTAAGTCAATATTGCGGATTTTTCCTTTTAGAAGATCATTTGATAATTCAAACATGATAGTAATCTAGATTTATATTTGGAACTGTAATTTGAATCAGTATTAACATGGTTGATTGCCGTAGGGATAACAGATGACCGGCATTAGCCTTTTTGGTAGGGATATGGGAACTACCTGTGATCGGTGATACCGGCAACTATCATACTTATTTAAAACACTTTTAATAATTAAATTCTGTTTTTTATAAAATTCTAAGTATTATAAACATAATAATGATGGTATAAAATAAAAAGTGCACAAATATTGCTTACTAACAATTATTGAAGAACTATATTACTTTATTAGTAAAATATTTAAAAAGTTTTTGACCAAAAATATCCACATTCTTTGTGTATAAGGTTTTATAAAATGATTGCATTTTGGGAACCTCACTAATTTTATTGTGATAAGCGGGCATTCCTACGTTCTAGTGGTTATCGGCGACTACCGGAAAATAAATAAGTACACCATGTACTCAGATATTATCTAGTTTAACCATATTACTTAATATTTCATTATATGATTATGGGAAAAAATATTTTGGTGTACATTGTAAGACATTTCAAATTTATTAGTCAATTAATGTGTTAAATAGGGAATATGTTGGAATATTTTTTTAAAGGAAGCATATTTATATATATATATATATATATATATATATATATATATATAGAAAGAAAGCGTTTACTTTTAGTATTATTCACTTTGGTTTATTAACTTTTTAAATTTTGAACCAAAAAAATTTATATTTATCAGTGAAATTTATTGAGACTATTTAAATAACAATTGTCTATTAATTAAATTCTCGTTCATAATTGAAAAACTTAATAAACTACAATCTGTTAGTGTATAATTTTAATATTTTTTTAAAAATTAATGTAGTAGTTGAAAATTTAACAAGCATAAATGGTTCTAATGATATTTTTTTTAAAAAAAATATTTTTTTGATAAAATATCAAATAGTTATATTTTTAATTAACAATTATTGCAATTAAATTTTAGTGTGAATAATACAAAAAAATATTTATTTTTATTCATATTTTTTTCTCTCCAATTAATTTTATTTGTGTTTACATAATTTATAATTTGATAAAATGAATTTTTTAAGGTTTTATTTATAACTATATAAGTAAAAAGATTGTTCAAAGTTTTTTTAAATCATAATTAGAAAAAACATGCAAAGATTAATAATTTACATACAAATTTTATTCAATTTCTCTATTTTCTAGAATTTTTTGTTTGTTTGGCATGATTTTTTTCGAATGATAATGTTATTTTTTTAATACATATTCAAGATCGTATTTGAATTGAGAACCTATTATTTAGCAAAATTCCGCTTATTTATTTACTTAATTTATTGTATTATTATATATAATATTAGTATTAGAAACCTTAATAATTGAATTTTAGAATAAAATTATTTTATTTCATCTATTAATTTATATATACAAACGTACCTACACAAAAAATTGAAATATAAAAATAGGAAACATAAATTGATGATTTAAAATCCAGATATTTTTTGTATAAATATTATCAGCATCCTTTCTGTATTTACTACTAAATAAAAGCCTCTCTCAAAAATTTCCAATTCTACCGATGTATTTTTCTTCTATACAAAATCCACAAAAATGTTCCAATCTCTCTTCCAGTTATTTATGTGCTTATTCTTAGATCTTTTACAATCAGTCATAAATATGAAAAATTTAGGATCGTGATTTCATCGTTTTGATTCAATTTACATGTTGGTAAGTATTTCTACAATATAATTTTATAAATTTATGTAACTCTGTTTTTAAACATTTAAATAACATACCCTTAAAAGACATTTATACATCTATTATAAAAATTAATAAAAGTATAGGGTCATCCAAATGTGACGTCGTGATTTGTGTTTTATTAATAAGAAATAAAAGAAACTATACATGTTTTTTAATAATAAAACACATATCTAGGCGTTACATTTGGATGACTCTATATAATTAGAATATATTATAATGAATAATAAAAAGATGAGTATGTAGAATTTTGTAAATCAATTAGAACGAAATTTGAATAGAACAAACATTTTGATAACAATAGAGAAAGAAAGTAATGATAAGTGTTTTTGTTGACCTTCTTTGCAGAATATATATATATATATAAAGCATATAAAATTTAATTATTTATAAATGTCTATCAAAACTGTCAGAATATATTTTTTTAAAAAACAATGAAAATTATTTCTAAATTATTGAATTTTGCAACAAGACGATTCACTTTCTTATGAATTATTTTTGATGAAAGCGTTTTTATTCAGAAAATAAGTGCATTTGAAAACATAACTTATTTTATTTATTATTTAAAATAAATATCAACTAAAAAGAACCATTTTCAAAAAGTTAAGAAAATAAAGAGAATATTTAAAAAGGTTTTTAAAGAGACTTACAGATTTTAGAAAGATTTTAAAAAAGAGAAATTTGTATATACATACAAAATGGAAAATTTTAAGTCTTCATCCAATAGATACTGACCTCCATAGAGGTGGTTGTTTATATATATATATATATATATATATATATATATATATATATATATATATATATATGTCTGTATGTATGTACAGTTGTATAGAATATAAAATAAAATAATTTGAAGAAGACAGTAACTAATTTACATATTTCTTGTAATAAAGTTATCTTAATGAATCAGTTTTCTTTTTATATCCATATTTCGTATTGTATGAATTTATGATGAGAACTTTTTCATAAAAAATATGTCTAAGAAACAATGAAGACATAATTGTCATGTAAAAATAAAAATATAAGTATCAGATGAGTTAGATAAACTATGACTATTTTTTATTGTCATTTGGAACTAAATATGCAAATTTAATAATAAATATTATTTAGTTAATAAATTAACTTAATGAATATTTAAATGATCGTTTTCTAATAAATTTATTTTTATAAATTTTCATAGTGATATTATAAATGAAAATTTCAAATACGATTTAAAATTACCTGTACATAAATCAAAATAATATCTCAATCCAAATATGTACAAATATGTATAAAAAACTATTGAACTAGTCATCTAAAATATAATAAAAATTATAATCGAATTGTAACAAAACTTACTTTTTTAAGTTTGAGAGAAATTTAAAAAGGTTGAAAAAATGTAATATGTATTTTTTTGTACTACAACCGTAAGGAATGTTGAGAAAAACACTCTTTGAAATCTTTTAAGTAGCCGACGAGAATAATGTTTATTTTTGTACGTTAATTTTAGAGGAGTTTTTACTACTTCTTTCGACGAGCATGTAAAATGACAATCAAACGATTATCCACGATTAAAAACTCATTTACAACCTAATTAACAACATTATTCTGTTGATGAAAGAATGACATCCACTCTGGTCGTTATGTCAGTATCGTTGGTCGTGCGGGTAAGCAGCCGAAGGCAATGACCTCGTGCGAACCGCGGGCGCGGACCGCGCGCCACTGCATCTGACCTCGCGTGACCTCAGTGCACCGTCCGCACCCCTCGGACCTGTGCAGTCGCCACCAAATTCGCATTGCACTGACACCGAACGAGACGTTACCATTTGCGCGATCCATGTACTTACATTACATTTATCACAATCGCAGTTATGACGATTTGATTGGACGATATTTCACAGTTGCTTCACGATGAAATTGTGTTCGTTTCTCTTTGTTAAATCACAATAAGCTGACGGAAATAAATCAAAAGATACATACATATTTTTATTTGCCCTACTATCTGTTTTGTTTCAACTTCCTACCTAGTTCTTTTGTTTTCTTATATCATACTTGGAGCATTATTTGTAAGAAGTAACTAAAGAAATATATATATATAATATGAATAAGATTTATAAAGCAATTTTTAAATCATTCAGGTTACTAAGTTAATATATTAATCTTTCGATTCATATTTTATAAAAAGTTATTTGCATATATAGCAATACCTCGCATAGTCCGGCTTCGATCAGTCCGATTTCACTATAGTCCTGTTTGAAAATTTCAAAAAAACAATTTTTTTTACTTGAAAAAAATCCTACTAAAAAGTTTTTCTTGAAAAAAAAATCCCAAAAAAATTAATACATAAAATAATTTTTATACACAAATTTTCAAGTTTTCCCTTTTATTATGAAAACATAATAAAAAAGAACACCGAAATGGCATATGCACATTATGTGCACCGCATGCGCAGTTCTAGTTTTGTGGTCTTTTCTATTAGTTTTCGATTCGCAACTCTAAAGTCGATTTTTTGATAATTAAATTTTAATAACCCATTTGAAAATGAATTTAAAATGAATGTATAAAACCCTGAATTATTTTTGTTGGTACATACAAACATTTGAATATATTACCCTCATTTTATTTACTGAAAAATATGAAAAAAAATTATTTGGAACCAATTAACGTTTTTTGTATGTAGTTAGTGTTTCGATTAGTCCGGTTTCAAATAATCTGACTAATCAATGAAACCGATTAGTCGGACTATGCGAGGTATTTCTGTATTCATAATTGCAAATATGGTTATATAAATTAAAATATCCACTAAATAGTTATGGCTTCTAATAGAAATAAATGTGTACACTTAGCAAAAAAAGTTTGCATACATACATATATGTTGCTTATTTCTGCTCAATGCCTAATTTAGTTATTACGTAATTAATTACTTAACGATGTTTTTAAATATCTCTAAAGATATTAATATTCATGAGCTTGTTTGGCAGATAAAATCAATTAAATTCAAATGTGCATTTTCAATCAAGAGTATTTATAAACAAGTGTAAACAAAACTGAACCAAAAAGTTTACACTTATGTACGAGTGAATTAATTTTAAGTTATAATTATCAATGTTTTTTAATAAAAACAATTACTAGGCTACTTTGGTTAATTTCACTAACATATTTCAGTAAAGAATATACAACATTAAAAATAGTTATCGTACTGAAATCATTGTGTCTACGAGGGTCGAATTGAATTACAAAAAAAATTAAGAAAGAAATATCTGTAATTGTTAAGTTGTAAAATGAAGGTAAAATAGTAAAACAAATTGAAAATTTTTTATTTGTCTATTCAGCACTTTGTGAACAATTTTAAGTAAACACGAACAATAGTTATTTGTTGTTTTGGAACTGTGGTTGATTCATTTTAACACAAATGAATTTTAACCCCAACACCACAATGATTTAAAGTGTTCAATAATCACTTATTATTTATAAATATATCGGCTGATGCATTTCGATGGCGACGCCATCATCGTCAAAGCCTTTCTGTTAAAATCTGACTACTTTAAACCATTATGGTGTTGGAGTTAAAATTCATTTGTGTTACAGGAACAGTAGTTTTTAAATACCGTTTTGAATATCTGAAAATTATTACGGTTTGCAAAGAACGTTCAGTTTTAAAGAAAATTAAATATTACTATAAAGTAAATACGCATAAAGTAGCAATGAAAATCAAAACCTCATTTGGTAAAATTGTTTGTTGTGAAATAATCTGAAACGTTCTTAAAAAATTAAGGTATCATGATTATTTAGTCAAAGAAAACAGCTTATTTAAAGTATCAGTTTGAAGGTTACAAAGACATATATATTGTTTAATTTAGTAATAGCTAGAATAAAGTTCCTTTTTACGAAACAAAGAAAGTTTTGTATTTTTTGAAAATGGCGTAGAGAAAAACGAGCGAAGAAAAAATAAAGAGAATTTACTTTTAATTATTAAATACGGTGCTAGAGGTGTTATATTATAGTTTGGGGGAGAGTTGTAGCTACAGGGGTTGAAACAATGCAGTTACTGAATACAAAATAAATAAATTTGATTGTTTAAAAATATTTTAAAAAGTAATTTACAGTACAGTGTTAATAAATTCTATTTTAAAAATTATTATATCTCTCAGAAAGATAACGACCCTAAATATGTCACATATATTTTAAAAATGTGGTCGTTGTATAATGTTCCTCAACAAATCAGACTCTTCTCCAGTCATCTGACCATAATTTATAGAGCATATATGTGAATTTCTCGAACGATAAATTAAGGAACAGAGCATTACATCCAAAATTAAAAGAAAAAGTTATAGAAGAATAGAATAAAATTAGGTCTAATTACACTTTGAAATTTGTAAAATCGATACAAAATGGATTTAAAAAAGTTACCTATCAAAAAGAATATTCTATAAACTATTAATTTTAATTTGTGTTTTTTTTTTAATTTCGCAAAATAATTGTTAATGCATACAAATTTTTGGTTTAAGTTTTTATAAAAGCAATTAATTACTAGATCTTATAAAATTATTAAAATATAAAAAATATGAACATTGGATAATCGAACATGAATAAAAATATATAAATAAAAACTTTTAATTTTCATTTAATTGTTTTCTTCAACAAATTCTTCTGACACGAATGTGTACAGACATTTTGAATCACTATATATGTATACATAGAAAGTTAAGTTAAAGTAATTATTATGTATATATATATATATATATATATATATATATATATATATATATATATATATATATATATATATATATATATATATATATTATATCTATAAGTAAACATTCGATAAATAAAATTACAACTATAATTTTTTGTATTATTTCGTGTCGACAAGATCCACTTAAGTTGTCATTTACATTAAGAAAAGAAAAATGTCTGATTTAACAAAAAAATCGTTTCATCCCTCTATAAATCACATAGAATCCAAGTAATAAAGCAAGTAAAGTGATAAATGGTAAGAGTTTTAGCATATAAAATGATGTAATACTACATAATAAATTATTGGTATTTGCTTTTTGACAAGACTTACAAAAAAGTAATTGGATAAGAAATTCAAACGTAAGAATTTTAATTTTCATTTATAAATATAAATTTTTATTCAGAGTGATTTCAATGTTTGCAATTGCGTTTATATACTTTATTGATTATATATTTTATAATAATATGAAAAAATATAACAATTAATTACTACATTACTTGGAAATATATAAATAATTATTATCAATGAAGTTATTTATATTCTAATATAAACGAGTTCATATACATATGTATATTGAAAAGAAGTTAATTATTTTAAAAATGAAAATAATATAAAAAAACAATACATTATTAATATGAAATTAGTAATTATTTTTAATTTAATTTTTTGTTAAACATGTAACGTTTGTCGAATTATTTTGGAATATAAAATACATTTTTTAGTATTATAAGTAATAAGAAGTAAAATGCATTAATCAAAAACTTTTTTAACATAGAAGAATATTTGACTTCATAACATAAAAATTTCTTCCAAATTGATAACAAACCAGTTTTCATTACTCTGTTTATTTTATCTACAAAAATTCTTTTTGTTAATAAGTTGTACCAGATGTACCTAATTTTCAATTTCTATTTCTACTCTTTCAAGTTTGATTTATCTCTGATTTGAAAATTTATAGCACATTACGTTCATATTGCTGAAGTTTATTAAAAGACCAGTTTTGAATTACTTTACTTATTTCTTTTATATTCTTTTTTGAACTTCATCTGGGATTATAAATAATAATGTAGTCAGTAAATCTTAACTAACTAAAAATTTTTCCATTTCCATTTATTCTTTTATATTTTCAGTTTATTGCTTTGAATATTTCTAATTCAGTTGTAAATAGTTTGGTTGACATTGCATCACCCTACCTCATTCCTTTCATAATTTTAAACATTTTTGTTTTTTCTTAAGATTTCTATAAATATTTACAAAAAGTTCAATATATATTTCTTTAATTTCTCGATTCTTCGACAGATTTAATATTGCTGAAGTATTGATTAAGTCGAAGGTTTTTTTATAATATAAACTCCAAAATGGAGTGATATTTAATATTAATTGCTCAGACAATTTCCCTCACTACTTGAATATGATCTATTAAACTAAATTATGTATATATATATATATATATATATATATATATATATATATATATATATAGAGAGAGAGAGAGAGAGAGAGAGAGAGAAAGAGAGAAGAGAAAGCTGACACTTTTCGTTATTATTTATTTTTTAAAATAAGAAAAATGCTTACCTATTTAGAATTCTAATTATAAATTTTGATTATAGGATTTAGTAATGAAATAATTTAAAAATTATACATTTTTACTTTAAATAATATGTAGATATTAGAAATTATATAAATTTATTTAAATATTTGAGTAACTATGAAATAACCTATATAAATATTATTTCTATAACTACAATATTTATTTAAAAATTTTGCAACACGTGTAGATATTTTTTTACTGAAATTATACAAAGAAACTATGTACCAAAAATATGAATAAACAAATATTTATTTTCTCAATAAATCGTTTGTAAGTCATATTTCCGCATTTTTGTCCGATGCAATAAATGTACGTCCTTGAAAAACATGTTGCAAACAACTCTAAGTTATTTCCTTTTCACACAGTAATTTAATGTTCGAAAGTAGTATTTAGTCAAAACAAATAATGAATGTTTTGATTCAATGTCTTGTATATACAATGACTAACATTTTTTATCCATAGATATACATATATCAGAATTTAAAATATGAAATAATATTGAAATATATGAATACATATCAAAATGTTTTTACATATTATTCCCAAAAGTATTAAAAAAAATTCTTTTTTTCTTTAAAGTTGATATATATCATCATGTACTCGTATATATGTTACATACAAATTCACAATATATATATATATATATATATATATATATATATATATATATATATATATATATATATATATATATATATATATATATATATACATATATATACACATATGCCAGTGTATATATGTATATTTAAAAATGTCAACTTCTTTTCAATTAAAAAAAATATAAAATGTCTCTTATTATATTTACCAGTAACTTATTTTTTGCCTCTTAATACATTCATAACATATTTGATTCCAAATATATAAAAAAAAAATCTTTTAGTCAAATATACACAGTATTTAAAATTATAATAATAATAAATTCCTGCTTATATAAGAAGATATTTTTAAGATTATATTTATATATATATATATATATATATATATATATATATATATATATATATATATATATATATATATATATATATATATATATACAATATATTGTATTTTCTTTTTATCAATACACACATGTAACAAATCTGACTTAGTTTTTTTACGAAAATCAGTGAGAAAATATTTTTAAGATCAAACATTTGAAATATTTTATTTTTTTATTTGATTTACTAAAAAAATCTTTAATTTAAATTGTGATAAGTAATAAACATATTTCATATTATATATATATATATATATATATATATATATATATATATATATATATATATATATATATATATATATATATGTATGTATATCGTTGTCATTAGCCTTGTTTATCCACTGCTGAATAAAGATTTCTTCCAAAATTATCTAATACCTTTTTCTTTATTCCATTTCGACATTTTTTTTATGCTTGTATCATCATCCATATGTTTCTTCCCGAACCTTTTTATATTTCTGAGTTTCAAATCAATAACATTTTTTGTCTATCGGCCCTTTTTCTTCTTGTATATGGTTAGTTAATTTTAACTTTTGTTTTCTTTCTAATTCACACATTTTTCTTTCTATTTTTACTTGTTATTCCTAACATACTTCTTTCTCTATATCTTTATGTTGTTTGGAGTCGTTGAATTAATCTAGCATTTAAGATTTTGTATATGTATATATATATATATATATATATATATATATATATATATATATATATTATATATACATCCGTCCCTCAATTTACGCGGGACTTTTTTTACGCGAGTTTTTTTTATGCGGCAAATTATACCTCTATTTACGCTGGAATTTTTTACCCGGTATTGATTTACGCGGCACTTTTTATACGCGGTCAAATAGATTTCATTTTATATAATTTTTCATGGAATTTATTATCAGAGTGACGCACATTCTTACTTGAACATATAAAAGCACGATATAAATATATAAAAGGTTGATTGTTTTGAATTATAGAAGCGATAGTGACACCGAATAAAATTTATCTACTTTTGTTTCCTAAAACGTCATTATTTTTTTGTTAAGCTATGTCAAATAAATATGTGTTTCTACAACTTTACTAGCTTTTATTTCCAATATTTTTTCTATTATAATGACAGACTCAATTTACGCGATTTTTATTCACGTAAAACAAATCCACGTGAAACGGATACTCCGTATAAATTGAGGGACGGGTGTTTATATATATATATATATATATATATATATATATATATATATATATATACATACATACATACATACATACATAAACACAATATATATTTGAGAAATCAAAGAAAATAAAACATTTTTACTTGGTTTCAACATTTAATGAAACAAGCATTTACAAAATATATTTTTGTAGTGTAAGTTAAATAATATTATTTCATCATCAACTACGAACTGATCAGCTAAAAGATGAATAAAGATACAACGTTTTTAGAAAATTAATTCCACTAAGACCTAAGAATTCATTAACATAATTTACAAAATAATAATGATAGTATATGAATATTAGTGCTAATTCAATTAAATAAAAAAATTAAAAAAATGATTTTAAATAAAAAAAAATAATAATTATTAATAAAATGCAATAATAGAGAACTAGAATCGTTATCTGAAACAAATCTTTGATAATTCATAAACGATCGTAGAAATTCTTATCGCTATAACATATAGTACAAGAGGTTTTAAATTGTAAAGATAAAATAAATATAACAGATATTTAAATTAAAAAAAAACTATTTAAGATAACTGAGAAGAGAAAAAAATACGTATAATTTTTATTATCAACACAAATATCTTTTTTCTATCAAATTGTAACTTAAGATAAAAAGTAGATAAATTACAATAACTATACATAAAAAAAATGTTTTTTCAATCAGTTCTAAAACATATTTCAACTATTAGGCCAAATTTATCACTTAAAAGATTACTTTGTACTTTTGGTTGGACGTATCTGAAATTCTTTATGTTGAGTTACTGCAATCGAACGAAATTATCACTGAAAAGATTTAATGTCAACAGTTAGAAAGGTTAAACCGGAAGTTGAAAAAGACGAGGTTTAATCAATAAAAGAAGATAATTCTTTACCATGACAATTCACAGAAAGTATTTTTAATACAGATTAAGAGTGAATAGAGTGTGTGTATATATATATATATATATATATATATATATATATATATATATATATATATATATATTCTTATATTATATATATTCTTTAAAACTGACAAGGATGTAAATAAAAAAATACATTTTCAAAATAAAAAAAAATATCAAAAGAAATCAATGAAATGATTTACTTGCATGTGTGACCCAAGTGAGACTTAAGAGTTTAGACATGCATTTACTTTTTTAAAATCATTCAGTTTTATTTGGACCACCTTATATATTAATTATTGTATCTGTTAATGCATTAAAATTAAAAAAAAAGTGATGTTAAATTTATAATTGTACATTTTATGATTTAGTATTTATTTTGAAATTCACTTTCCTTCAATGAATTATCACCCCCAACATCATAAGATATAAAGTGTTCAATAACTACATATTGTTCATTTTGTTGTTTATAATAACAATAGGCTAATGCGCGTTTTGATGGTCATCGTTAGAGCATTGTGTTACAAAATTTAGATTTTATCAGCATCGCCATTGAAATGCGCATTAGCCTATTGTTGTTATAAACTACAAAGTGATCAATATGTAATTATTAAACACTTTGGATTCTGTAGTATTAGGGGTGATAATGTATTTGTATTTTATGAATAATTAATATTATAAAATATATAAAAATTATATAGCAGTGATTTAAAAAAAATATTTGTTTAAAAAAAGCATTATTAAAAATGAAACATTTTAAAATCTCATTAAAAATATTCTTAAAACATTAATTTATATAATGGTCTAAGTATAGTATTTTTTCATTAAAAATAAACAATTTTTGTCTTGTAGCGAAAAAGAAACAATTTTTTTAAAGAATTATTCTTATCAAAGTAAAATTTTTACTTTTACTTAAGTGAATCACTCATCTCAACACAATAATATTTTAGAAAAGAATTCAATAATCACTTATTTAGTTTTGTAAAAGACAGAGCTTTGATGATGATAGCACGGCTATCGAAATATACAACAGCAAATAAAGTGAAAAATAAGTGATTATTGAACACTTGAACAAAATTTGATTGTGCTGGAATAAGAGGTCCATTTTCATTAAAATGAATTTTCCAGAGAATTAATACAAATAGCATAAAGTTTTATATTTATTCATAAAATTATTATTTACTTTTTTTATATATTATTAAATGGTGTTTATATATATATATATATATATATATATATATATATATATATATATATATACATATTGTTATAATAAAAAGAAGATTATATTAAATTATACCGTAATAGACGAAATATCATAACATAAAAATGTATTTGTAGTAAAAAAAAATTTTTCAGAATTTTACTTGATTTCAGTAGTATAAATTATTTGGATTTTATTATTACTAAGTATTTAATAAAAATACTTAATTTTAACACTATTATTATAGGAAATGTTATGAGAACATTTACAAGTGAATGAAAGAAATTTAAAAATTTTTTTTACTCGTATATTTTAATTAGCGATTCTGTAAATGATATATCAAAACAGAAAACATAAAACTTCATTTTGAAAATTAAAAAAAATACTTAATGGTTTTAACAGCGCAAACGTATAAGCATAATTTCTTTTCTCGAGTAATACTTAAACGTATTTTTGTACACTTTTCAATTTAGTTAGATATTTATATACTTCAATTCAGTAATGTCTGATGTGTAAGAAAAATAATATTTTACTGTATGTTAATAATGAGAAGGATAATAATAATAATATAAATATGTTACATACCCCAACACCAGAAGATTTTGATTCAATAATCATTTCTTTTTCACTTTATTTGCTTAAAAGTCAATGTTCATTTCGATCACTCTGTCACTATAAAACCTGTAAGAAAATAAAAAAAAGATATAAATAAACAAATATTTCATAATGAATTACTCTGACTATGATTGCATGATTATAGAATTTTCATAACAAATAAGAAATATTATCAGTACTGATTAAAGGATTTTTAATTATATAGTAAAGTTAGAAATATTTTAAAAAGTTTTGTATTTATATAAAAATATTATTAAAATAATAAAAAAGAATGTATCAATGTATTTTTAATTATCAAAAAAATCATTTTATCATAAAAATAAAAAAAAATCAATATTTTAAGTTAATGTAATTTTGAAAAAAATAAAATAATAATGAAATAGTGTAACATTTAAATGTTGGGCTATAGTCGAATTATTAATAAGAAATTGTAAATAAATTATAAAAGTAAGAAAAAAGTATTTGAAAAAAAATATTTTGAAACTTGTTGATTTTTGAAATCATTTATTTTTTACTGAAAGTAAATTAAACATCTTAGGTTCAAATAATACGAGTATTGTAAAGATATAGAGAAAACTTAATAAAAAATCATAACTAAAGAATTTACTTAGCACTAAAAGTGTAAATGTTGCAATAAAATTATTTGGCAGTATTTAAGTTTTCCTAATAATAGAAAAGTTGTATGTTATAAAAGATAAAATAAAAATATAAATTTATCTTTATACATTTTTAGAAAAGCATTACGAAAATTTTAATAGAATTTATTTTTGTCAAAATAATGACAAAATGTAAATCAATAATTATGTAGAATATCGATTAATACAATTCTCTAATTACTAGATACTAATTTCAATTAAATGATTTTAGAAAAATTAATTCTCTATTCTAATACTACTAATTTTATAAAGGTATTCAAAAATCATTTATTATTAACTTTATTTGCTGATACGCATTTCAATCACTATACCATCGTCATAAAATCTTTGTATTATAAAATCTGTATTAAATATCTGCATTAAAAAATTAAGTAAATGAATTAAGCACAGTATTTAAAGTATTAATTATTGATTTAATGAAAGGATCTCGAATTATTTTTATATTAAAATATGAAAGCAATAATTACCACAAAAAAGACGATTTAAAAGCTAGATTATATGAATGTTGAATTAACACCGACATTAATTACATTAACAAACTGTCGACTCTATAATAAAAGTATAGAGTATTATTAAAAATTATATTTTATAAAAACTTATAAAATAAAAACGATATATAACGAACTATTAAATGAAAAAAATAAACTAGATTAACCTAAGATCAGTAATCCATAAACTGTTCTATTAATTTTATTATACTTAGCACACAAAAAATGTACTTAATGTTTTGTTATTAAGAAAATTGAATTATTATGAGTTTGAAAAAAAATCATATTTTTATTATCTTTTATAATTTCAAACAGTATTTTGTACATTAACAACTGTAAAAAAAATCTACTTCACGTTAACATTTTTTACATAAATTTCATTATGCCAATAATGTAACTTAATATAACACTTTATTATGGTTTTATATAGGGTTATCCAAGTACGATGCCTAGATTTGTGTTTTATTAAAAAGAAACAAAAAAAAATATACACATGGTTCTTTTTAATAAAACATAAACCCAGGCGTCACATTTAGATGATTCTATATTTTTAAAATAATTCCAGAACATTTTTTCAAAGAATAAAATTAAAATTATTATTTATTGAAAGTTTACTTTTATATGAATGATACTTATTTAATTTTACAATGAAGTATTAATAAAGAAACGTATAGTTTTATAAATCGGTAAGTTAGTTTGTCACTATGATAATTTTTTTTAAAAAAACAATCACTATTTGTATGAAATAATTTTATAGAAAAATATATAAAAAAATTAATAATCAGTCATTGTTCAATTTATTCTTTAATGTCAATTTGAATGGATGTGTTATTATAAAATGCTATACAATATGAAATACGTATCGACAAAAAAATAAATAATTAGTACTTATTTAATATTTTTATTATACTGTTAAAAATAATCAATTTATGAAAAATGAGTAACGAAATAGTTAAGCACGATAGATATATTCATAAAATATAAATTGAATGTCTTCTATATAACATTATTTCTAAACGAACTATACATTTTGTGTTTTCCAATTACTTTATGTAACATACCTATAGAATCTTAAAATAATTTTTCTTTATACATCTCATGTTACAAGTTCTGATATTTTGTGTTATCTGAATAACTTTTAGAATATTAAAATAGTTTAAAGATTTTTAAAAAAGTGAAACTGGCTGTAACATAATATCTACAGAGTAAAATAATTATATATGTAGGTAGTCTCATGACTTGAAATATATTAAATACAACGAATTATATCACAAAAGCAAATGAATAATTCAAATTGTTATTTTTAATACTTGTTATATAGAAATTTATTCTATTTATTAACAAACAATGTTAATAAATTGTGAATCTAAAGAATTACGCATTCTTAAAGAATAATTTTATTCTTGTAGTTTTTGACAATTTTTTTCAATTTAAATTTATATTGGATTGAAGTTTACAATAACTACATACGTAATCACACACACACACACACATATATATATATATATATATATATATATATATATATATATATATATATATATATACATATATATATATATATATATATATATATATATATATATATATATATATATATATATATTATATACCTATATATACGAAGGTCGTTTGATAAGTATGGTAAATTTATTTATTGTTTAATTTAAATAACTAATTATTTTTTTAATTTAGTTTTTCTTACTTTTTTATCATACTTATCAAAGAATTCTCGTATATATATATATATATATATATATATATATATATATCTATATACTTATTTATATATATATTGTTGAAATGTGGGTTATGATGTATATTGTATAATGAAATAATGTGACACTGAATTTAATGAATTGCTGTATTTATAAAATAAGAGAGATACAATTTATGAAGATAGTCTGTTGGTTGATGTGCACAAGTCGGTGGTCACTTCAGAAGTATCTAAATGTGCGAATATCTTTCGACTTGTCGTTGGCGTACATCTGGTGCAATAAAAGTCAGGTAGCCTCGAACATTCGCACTACGTTCGTACAGATGTATGTGTGTGCATAGCGTTGCTCGGGAATACAATTCTCAACACCCTTCCTCAACGATGCACACATTTGGTGATCTAATTATCATAATTTATCATGCCTGACATTTCTGCAAATCTTCGTAACTTGATTTTTCCCAGTGGCTTGGTAAGCATGTCGGCAATCATCTCCGCTGTTGGACAATATTTATAACTAGTAAGCTGCCGGTCCTTTAAATCTTTGACGAAGTGAAATTTCGTATCAATGTGCTTAGTTCGATGATTAAATCTTTTATGTTCAAGCAACTTTAGGCAGCTTTGGTTGTCCTCGTAGATCAACGTTTTATCTTGCGGTCTTCCTTCAAAATCTTCAAGTAGGCGTTGAATCCATATGGCTTCTTGAGTTGCTTCCGCGAGAGCAATGTACTCTGCTTCCGTCGATGATAATGAGACGCAACTTTGTTTACGGCAAGCCCAACTAATTGAAGATCCCATGTATTGAAAAATGTAACCGCTGTTGGACTTTCTATCAATACGGTTTTCCGCCCAATCTGCATCTGCATACCCGATGAGTGTGGGTACGCTGCCTTTTTGCCCTAATTGCAGTTCGGCGTCTTTAGTTTTTCGCAGGTAGCGAACGACCCTTTTTACTTCAAGCCAGTCAGCTTTGGTAGGTGCCTTATTCTTCTGGCTCAAGATCGTCACGCTAGCGGATATATCCGGCCGTGTGTTGACAGCGAGATACAATAATGCGCCAATGAGCTGCTGATAACGCTTACTTTCTGGCATTGGCGTCTGGTCTCCTTCTATTTTCATGTAGCCTGGATCGAGTGGGGTACTGGAGAGTTTTGCATCTTGAAGCCCGAATCTGTTATACAGCTTCTCAATGTATTTTTCTTGATTGATGCAGAAAATCCCGTTCTCGTCTCTCCTTATCTGGATTCCCAAGTAAAAACTGAGGTCACCAAGCTTTTTAATTTGAAATTTTGAGCTTAAAAAACTTGCGACTTCCTCGATCTCATTTGAGCTTTCGGCTGCTATGAGGATGTCATCTACGTAGATTATGAGGTAGATTTTCTTCTTACCGTCGTCTTTCGTGTAAAGACATAAGTCAGCTTGGCTCTGCTTAAAACCAAAATCAATTAAATAATTATGAACGCAATCGTTCCATACCTTTGCTGCTTGTTTTAGACCGTAGATTCCCTTCCTCAAGCGGCAAACCGAGTCCTTTCTGTCCTTGATAATAAAGCCGTCGGGCTGCTCCATGTATATGGTCTCCTTCAATTCGCCGTTGAGGTACGCAGTTTCGGCATCATAATGTTGTACTTTAAGATTTTTATGACCCGCTACCGTGAGCAGCGTCCGAAAGGTCGTCTGTTTTACAACAGGCGCAAAAACTTCGTCGTAGTCCTCGCCATATACTTGCGAATAGCCGCATCCGACTAGCCTGGCTTTGTATCTTGCGATTTCGCCGTCCGGGTGTCGCTTAATTTTATACACCCATTTACTCTTAATGACGTGCTCGTCGTTGTGTGGGCGGGCGACAATTTCCCACGTACCATTTTTTGAATGAGAGTTCACTTCTTCTTGCATGGCATCTATCCAGTGTTCTTTATCTGGTCTTGACAATGCCTCTCGTAAGTTCCTCGGCTCGGGCTCTTCTCTAGTCAAATGTAATGAAGCATCATACATGGGCGGCGGCACTCCTCTGTTGGATCTTTCGGAGCGTCGAAGGGGTGGATGGTCCTCCGCTGCAGGTATATTTTCGTCGACGTCCGATGAGCCGTTTTCTTCCGAGTTGCTCTCTTCATCTGATGTTGTGGATACGTCGTCATTTTGGTGCTCATTGTTATTTATTTGCCGTTGATCCAACACAAACTCGATCTCCTGTGGGCGTGTAGACGTTTCTTCAATGCCTCCGTGATGTATGAATTTTACATCCCGGCTGATCTTGATTTTGTTGGTTTCTTTATCAAGGAGCCGATAAGCTTTAGACTCATCTGAATATCCAACAAAAGTTAGCTTGATTCCCTTCTCGTCTAGCTTTCTACGCTGTTCTTTTGGAACGTGCATATAGACAGGAGAACCAAAAACTTGCAAATTTGATAGATCGGGCTTCTCCTGATGCCACAATTCATATGGAGTTTTTGATGTTGCTCTGTTCGGCAATCTGTTTTGCAAATAATTTGCCGTGAACACTGCTTCACCCCAATACTTTTTGTGAAGGTTCGCATCAAAAAGCATACATCTCGACATATCCAGCAACGATCTATTTTTTCTTTCAGCGACACCGTTTTGCTGTGGAGAATAAGGTGCAGTATACTGTATAGAGGGTACCTTGATCCTTAAAAAAGTCTGTAGATCTTTGTTGACGTATTCCCTTCCTCGATCTGACCTTATAATTTTCGGCACTTTTCCACGCTGCGTCTTGACCATTTGCACGTACTGCTTGATAAATTTTGCCGCTTCATCCTTATGGCTCATCATGTACACGTGCGTATATCTCGAGTAATCGTCGATAATGGTTATAAAATATTTATTATTACCTGGGGTCGGAGTCTGCATTGGGCCGCAAACATCTGTATGCACTAGATCGAGGGCTCCGTGCGTTTGGGTCTCCGATTCTTTAGGAAAAGGTTTACGGGCCAATTTACCTTTTATGCAGTCCTCGCATATGATGTTTCTTCCGCAGTCCGATATCCTAATCCCCGTGGCAAGCTGTTTTTCTGCCAGTTCTTTAATTGCAGCTGTATAACGATGTCCGAAGCGTCGATGCCAAACGTGATGACAATCTGGAGCGCAGTTGCTTTTTATTGCTTCAGCCGTAAAACATTTTTCGGTCTTCAACTCATAAAGATCTGTATCCGTGTATACTACGGCTAGCACTTTGCCACTCCTTTTTTCTTCTATTTTACAAAAGTCGTCTTCGAAGATCGATCGGTATCCATCTTTGGCAAGTTTACGCACAGACAAAAGGTTTGTGCCAAGGCGGGGCACATACAGCACATTTTTTACTTTTAATACCGACGCATTTCCTTCATCGTCCGTACACTTTATTGCTGCTGTCCCGACACCTTCTACCTGAACGCGGTTCTCATCATCCGCGAGGCGTACGTACCCTTTGGTGCCTGTATCCAACTCTTCGAAAAACATTTGCGTTTGTGCCATATGACTCGTTGCTCCAGAATCTATGATCCAATTCTCTGTCGCTGCTTTCGCGGTAAGGCAAACTCCAGTCTTTGCCAAGTAACACCCGTACTCATCCTTTTTTTCTGACGACGATTTTTCAGTAACTTTATTCGCCTTTTCTGGGTGTTTTTGTAGCCGATCTTTATATTTTCTGCAATCATGCTTAACATGACCTAACTTTTTGCAGAAAAAACACTTCACTTTCTTGGCGTTTTGCTCCTTTGCATCGTTGTACACCGTCTTCATGGCCGTTTTACAGGATGCACTGTCTCGTAGATCGTGAGAATCCTTACGACGCATATACTCGTCAATCAGTACATTCTTTACCAGTTCAACCGTTATCTCGGTTTCTGGCCTTCCTCCTAAAATCTGGATGGTGGTGTCATACGATTTCGGCAGACTGCATAGCAAAACTCCAACGAAGTTTGAATCTTGTATTAAATGGCCCATGCTAGCTAGTGTGGAGACGTACTCAGTGAGCGTGGCTATATGCTCAATCATGTCTCCATCTTCCTTGAGTAGCGTGTGATATAAACGGGCCTGTAAATACGTTCTACCCGCAAGCGAGGACTTCTGATATCGATTTTTAAGTGCACACCACTGCTCGCGTGCGGTAGGTAGATGTTTTATCAGCGTCAACTGATTATCTTCAACGGATAAGCCGATGATGATCCTGGCATCTTCGTCCTTAGCTTCCCATTTCGCATCTATTGGAGTCGGAGGAACCTCATTCACGACTGACCAAATTTTCTCTTTTTTCAGCATAAGAGTTACTTTATAACTCCAATTTGAATAGTTCGTGCCGTTCAACTTTTGCATCGTTTGACGATTAAAATCCGCCATTGTTCAATATATATGCTTACGGACACTACAATTTTATTCACTTTAGTTTTTTAAATTCGTCCTGATGTGTCACACACTCACTACACAATTGTTCACTTTAATTCTGGGAACTGGTCTGGGAACTGTTTTGGGAACTGTTTTGGGAACTGTCCTGGGCCCATAACCTGTTGAAATGTGGGTTATGATGTATATTGTATAATGAAATAATGTGACACTGAATTTAATGTATTGCTGTATTTATAAAATAAGAGAGATACAATTTATGAAGATAGTCTGTTGGTTGATGTGCACAAGTCGGTGGTCACTTCAGAAGTATCTAAATGTGCGAATATCTTTCGACTTGTCGTTGGCGTACATCTGGTGCAATAAAAGTCAGGTAGCCTCGAACATTCGCACTACGTTCGTACAGATGTATGTGTGTGCATAGCGTTGCTCGGGAATACAATTCTCAACATATATATATATATACTACTACTACTACTGATAGCCCACATCAGCCCACTGCTGGGCGAAAGCCTCGTCGAATGTCATAATTAAAAAAGAAGAGTTTTCCAAGCCTCTTCAATTCTTTCCTGTCACTGGCCAATCTCATCCAACCTTGGTCTCCACAATACTTCACAATTTCATCTCTCCATCTTTGATGTGGTTTTCCTTTGGGTCTCTTTTCATCTCTTGGTCTCCATTCTGTAACAATCTTCGTCCATCTGTTGTCCTCTCTTCTCGCTATATGTCCTGCCCATGCCCATTTCAACGATTTAACTTGCTCTATTATATCAATTACTTTTGTTTGTTCCCTTATCCAAAATATATATATATATATATATATATATATATATATATATATATATATATATATATATATATATACAGCTGGGTCTGTTTTTGTGCGGATTATTTTAATGTGCGTTTTTTGAAGTTATGCGGTTCATATTTCTTCTTAATATCTTTTTACCCAAAATTTTTTTAAGAATTCCTTTAAACGGTTATTTAATTCAATGAAAAGCTCTTCAGTTTTAAGAACAAATGAAGGAATCAGAGCCATTTACTTCCGCTTCTCAAACTGATAAGGAATTTTCAGTTAGGAAAGTATGGTTAATGCCTTAAGTGACAATGATATTATTGCAATAAGTTTAGATACCGTAGAAGATTTAGAAAAAGATAGTGAAACAGAAGTAGAACATGTTCTCTTCAAAAATGATTTGAGAAGGTCTTTAACTTTGTAATCAATTGTAAAATCATTTTCTTGTTAATGACACGAATTCTGAATTTGTTTTTAAATTCCAACGACGTCTCAAATAATTGTATGTCTGAATATTGTGAGCTTCATAAACAATTAGTAAAACCATCGTCTCAAAGTTTAATCACAGACTCTTACATTATCGCTAGAAAAATTAACACAGAACGAGAAAGAAGTCGGCACTAATTCTGTTAATTCTAATTGTGTTTCCTCTACTGACGAACCTGATTTTAGACCAGTTCACAAACGAACCCGCATATTTTCAAATATAATATGTATGAAAAATGTAAAATAAATTACACATATGTACATATTGCTTTGAATGAAATTAAATAGTTAATGAAAAAATAAAGTAAAAAAAGCTATGTTTTGTATCAATTTTATTTAGATATTTGAAATTTTTTTTAGATATTCTTTATTTCCTAATTTTTTTATACGAATTTTAGAGTAATTTCACTTTGTTGCTTTGGTTTTATGCGGTTTTTGAACATTAAGGAACGAATCCCTAATTTTTCAATGTAAGTTAAGTCTTCTTCTGTACGATATTTTTAATGTGGTTTTCTGCGGAACGTATCCACCGCATAAAAATAGACCCAGGTGTATATATATATATATATATATATATATATATATATATAACTTTTACTCATTTAAATTTTTATAATATAGATATATATATATATATATATATATATCATATTATAAAAATTTAAATGTGTAAAATATTTGCAATACATCACATACAAATATATATACTTTTAATAAGAACTCATATAATCATTGCTGTATTGAATGTACAATCGAACAGATAGTTTCCAACGTTCCCACAGCAGATATACAATTTAGGTTTCACTTACTGATCGTATTGAAGTCGATTTTCCCCCCAGTCCTATAAAATGCATTTCCTGTTCATCATATTTATCTGTACATGTTCTAATAAATTCTGCATACATTAGTAATGTGTTCAAGATGTAAAACAAACAGAATGTTGTGTAAACAGCAGCCTCGAAATCTCTTTGTCAGATGTAATCCGAGGTAGAACAGTAAGCGAAATACCACAATGTAAATCAGACTGTGATCAACATTTACTGTGATATATGCGAGGATACTGGCTCGTGAAGGGAGCTATCACTTTCACGTGCATGTAAATGCGCTTTACTTCCAGCGTGGGTGTCCGTCACGTGCGATGTCTTTATGACTGCGGCGGGAGCGTGCATGAGACATTTTTATATTGGAAAGACTCTATAAGAGAGTCGAGTTACAATTTATGTTATAAAATAAGTAGCATTACGTACGTGGGTATTCGTAAAGGTTCAATTAAGTACGAATGAAGATAGTTTTAGATTTATGAGCCTGTGATATGGAGTAACGACTAGTATTATATAATTACTTAGCTGTTGTTCATTTTAATTTATAACTACGATAGAAATTGAAAGCAAGAGTGTTTATTATCTGTTGAATTATTAACGTTTATTGAATTAAAAATATTATTACGTTATTTTCAGATCAGATGTTAAAATGATGAAATGGATTTTAATTATATCAACTTATATACGAGTAAATATAATCATATATATACATACATTTGTGTGAAAATAAATGTTGATATTTTAATTAATAATATTTTAAACTTTAATTAGTATCGTGACATTCTATTCTCGTATTCTAAATTTAAATCCAAGCTAACAACTTGTATTGTCTCTGAAAAAGTTTTTAATGATTAAATTATAATGTTTCACTCTAATGAGAAATGTTTGCTTTTCAAAACAGAACAAATATTGCATATAATTCTAACAGTGAAGTTACAGGAAAAATAAATAATTTTATTCAGTTTCAACTAAAAAACTATTTTATACAGTAAATATATAAATTATATTTAAAATATTTATATTTTATAATTAAAGAAAATAATTATAATTAATAAGATATTTAATTGAGATAATTAATTAAGATAATCTAGTGTTAAAAATTTCCACTATTAATTATATCTGTTATAAATAGAAATATATATATATATATATATATATATATATATATATATATATATATATAAATCGTCGAATCGCGTTAATACTGAAATTTAATAGATGTCTGCTTAAGAATGTTAAAAATGTTAAGTTATTAATAAAATACATAACAGTTTAAATTTACTAATGAGAACATTAAGCCATGTGATTTTAAAGTAAAAAGGTTACTTATTTAATTTCTTAATTTTTTAGACTTTAATTGAAGTAATGTATTACTTTTTAGGGATCTGTACAGATTTTGTAAAAGTTGAAACGAAAAGTAGTAGAGAAAAATGTTCGTTTAACATTACAAAATTATTAGTAGCTGAAAATAATTTGGTATTATTTATCTACATATGAAAACTAACCACATTTATATATAATGCTAAATTAAGTGCATAGGAATAGTGTAAAAATACATAACAAATTTTCAAATAAAATTGGACTTTAAATATAACAGAATGATAATTTTTTTTATTATAACTTAAACATATGTATGTTTTTTTATAATAAAAATTATGTTTATAATATGAAAAACTATTCTACTTTTATTTTGAAACTGGTTTTAATAAGTCATGTTTATTATTTTTATAGAAATTGACGAAAATAAAATTTCCATTTGTCAGAATATAAGTCATTATCTTTTTCAAAGACCTGTATTTAAAATTTTTAAGTAATAGCAAACTAAAATAACATCATAATATTCTGTTTTACTCAGTTATTCTTTTGCAATGTAATGACATATCCATATTTTAAACAATTAAGATAGATAAGAAATTCTTGTTTTTTATCCATATCATTGAATAATAAAATTGAACAGGTAATATAGTTTGTATAAAATGTTATAAGCGTCGTTGGAAAATAAAATAACGATTATTGAACGTAATCAATATAGAGGCCCTAAAATTTCTATGGCCATGTGGAAAAAAGAATATTTAAAATCAAATAAAGAATATTTAATTCGAATGTGCATTAAATAATTTACATCTGTATATGTATATATATATATATATATATATATATATATATATATATATATATATATATGAGGGTCTTTTGATAAGTATGGTAAATTAATTTATTATTTAATTTAATTAATTTTTTTAATTTAGTTTTCCTTACTTTTTTACCATACTTATCAAACGATTCTCGTATATAGCATTATCCAAATGTGACGCCTGGATTTGTGTTTTATTACAAAGAAACATGTGTATAGGGAAACATGTATATAGTTTCTTTTTAATTAAACACAAATCTAGGCGTCACATTTGGATGATATATATATATATATATATATATATATATATATATATATATATATATATAAAGAAAGAAAGAGAGAATAGACGAAATGAACAGAGATAGGAAATATATATAATAAATGGACAACAATAATTATGGAATAGTGACTACGAGACAAAAAAAGCCAAGAAAGAAGCACTATCAAAGATGGAAGGATGAAATTGAGAAATATAGTGAAAATGAGGATTGGATAAAATTAACTGAGGAGAGAGAACAATGAAACAATATTAAAAATTTTTTAAAAAGATTTAATGACATTGGATAAAGTTTTTATCAAGCACTATACTGATTTGATTTATGATATATATATATATATATATATATATATATATATATATATATATATATATATAATAAGCTTCTTTCTACTCAGTGCTGGATAAAGGTCTTTTTAAAAACTTTCTACTTCCAGCGATTCAATATTTTTCTTTTCTATTTTATACTGACAACTTTTCTGACTTCTTTACCCTAACTAATACAGTTTCTTTCTTTCTAATCAATAATTTTCGTTGTCCATCTATTGTTTTCTCTCCTTGATACATGACTGGTACATTTCCATTATAACATTTTTCACTTTTGTTCTGATTTTCGTAACTATTTTTTTTTTAATTAACTCGTTATTTTTCTTATATTACGTGTTATTTGTAATATGCATCTATCAATGCTTTTCTGGATATCCTAGAGTCTTTAAGTTATTTTAGCATTTAAGAACTATGTTTTTGACTACCATATATATATATATATATATATATATATATATATATATATATATATATATATATATATATATATATATATATATATATATATATATATATATATATATATATATATATATATATATATATATATATATATATATATATATATATATATATATATATATATATATATATATATATATATATATATATATATATATATATATTAAAAGTATGCAAATTTTCAGTGTTATTCAAGATTTTTTTTAATTATATGTTAAGAATAAATCGCTGTTTTAATTAAAACTTTTCTTAATTTTTTTTATTACTATTTTTCAGGTAAAATATGGAAAACAGTAAAGAACTCCTTGTCATATAGAGTGAATTAAGTGAGATTAAAGAATTTAGACATACATTTACTTCTTTATCATCTTTTATTATCCTTCAATCTCATTTAAACCGTTATATATAAGACAATGAAATTGATCTATTATATTTTCATACTTCCGCAAAATAATTATACATGAAAGTTCATGTTGCATAGAACAAACAAGTGGAAGTTAGATAGAACTATGTTCGAAGAATAATTCGGCTAGAACAGAACTTCTCATTACAACTCTGTTAGAGTTCTGTGAGACAGCGATGAAATTTGTTGCATGGATTTATTATAAAAAAATATATTTGTTTCATTTATTTACACTTGTATCTGTTTTTGAATTAATGCTTTATTAAGTCGTCTTAACTGTTAACAGTATTACTTTAAAGCGATCGTTAGACTTATTTTAAATCGATTATAATAAACTATTATGTGCATATCCTACTAGAAATAGAGAAGTGTCTTGTATTCATGAATATTTCATTGTGGCGTTGAAGATAAAGATTTGTAAGAGCTTACCTAAGAATTTTACGCTGAGAACTGTCGTAGAGCATCCATTTCAATCTCCAATTATTATTTGGTATGAAAAAGCTCTTTATCGATGATGATTAAAGCATTGAAAGGTAAATATAAATTTGGTTAGCATTTTCATTTTCTGTCAATTTATGTGTAACCAATTTCTTTTCTTCTTAAATTTTTATATTTCATTCAAACATTTAATCATGGTGATCTAATTAACATTTTTTTTTACAAGTTATAAACTTGATTGTGTAATATTTTCGTTCATAAATATTTCCAAATCAATCAATTTCAACTGAGCTGCTTGAACGCTCTTTCACTTTCAGATAGAAATTGTTAATATTAATCTCCTGAAACTACTTAAATAAGTCATGAATTTTCAGCTATAACGTCATCACCACAAATTCAACAAATAATTATAATGGAATTTTCAATGATTTTATGTCGATTGAACATAAATATAGGGTGGTCCAAATAAGACTAAAGAGCTTAGACAGACATTTACTTGATTACTCTCATTTACAAATTTTTACTATTCTTTAATTTCATTTAAATCACCCTATAGTATATTGTGGTGAATATACGTTCTATTTGTTTTTATTTTTAAACAAATCAATGTATTTACGTTAACAATATATGTCATATATCATTTTTGTTTCATGTTATAAATATTGATAAAATAACCAAAAACAGCAATATTCATCAACAAAACTTTTAATTCTATTTAAACGTCAAGGATGGAAACTTTTACATATTCTATTAAATAAACATGATTTAATTTAAAATTTAAAAAATATATTGTAATTAATACACGTATAGAATATAATATACTTCTCAAGTGAACAATTAATTTTAATTAAACAACATAGTAACAAAATATATTCATAACAGTAATATATTTTTAATAACTCAAAACGAAATTAATGATCTGAAATAATATACTACCTTATTGATTATTAATCCATCATGTTAACTATTAGACCATGACTACACTATGTTATAAAAGTTTAATTAAACTAACAGTAAATATTACTTTCTAACATGAAATGATATTTTTTTTTTAATTAAGTACAATAAGTATTGTCTTCAATTATTCTAATAATAATCATTATTTTTAATACTATCAGGTGGTCCAAATGAGTTTCAAGGATATTAAAGAATAGTAAATGATAGTAAGCAAGTAAATGTATGTCAAAACCCTTCAGTCTTATTTGTACCACTCTGTATTATATATTTTTAATGTTATATGTATTAAATATTTTATATTCGAGAAAAATTATAGTTCATATAATAAATTCAATGTTGTAAATACGTATGTGCGTGTTAAAAGTACCATTTTACTTTATTTTAATTAATCATAAAAATAGTATTTAATTAACAAATATACATTTTATTAAATAAAATAAAAACAATGTTGAAAACTTAAAAGTAACACTGTTGGAAAAATATCGAATTTTTATTATATTTTTTATTTTAACGATATATATTTATCTAGAAAAAACATTATTCTATATTATATCTTTTTTAGAAGTACTTTGATTTTTTTATCAAAATGTTTAATAAATTATTTGTTATGATACTGTGGTAAATTTACTTTAACACAAATAAATTAACACCTTTACTCCATAATATGTTATGAAGTGTTTAATAATCACTTATTGTTTACTTTGTTGTTTATAATAATGGGCTAATACGCATTTCGATGGCGATGTCATCATTGACAGAGCATTTTTTATTACAAAAAGGCTCTGACTATAATGGCATCACCGTCGAAATGTGTATTAACTCATTGTTATAAACAATAAAATAAACAAGAAATGATTATTGAACAATTAGAACATATTGTGGTGTTGGGGGTGAATATTCATTTAGATTAAAATGTTTAATAAATGGTTGATAATTGTTGAATTACCATTGAATAAAGAAATAGAAATGATTTTTTGCAATAATGATTTATTTATAGAAACGTATTCAGTCATAATATTAAATTTAATCAACTGTTTACATTTTTATCAAAAAATTGTACTAGAAAGAGTAATTTATTATATTTTTGATAAAAATTAATTCATTTTTAATTTTAATTTTATTTATATTATGTATTATAATATTATTAATGTTACACATCCTTAGATAAGGTGACTCAATTGAGGCTGAAGGATTTAGACATACATTTACTTGTTTACTATCTTTTATTATCTTTTAGTCTTATATAGGCTATATATATATATATATATATATATATATATATATATATATATATATATATATATATATATAAATTATAATACTATACAGAATATTTTATTATAATTGTTAAAAATTATATGAAAAAGAATAGAACAATAATTTTAATTTCACATATATTTGGCAATAAGCCTCATTTATTCGTAAAAATATATTCCTTTGAAATCCTAAATTTAAAAATTCTTTTGTAATATTTAAATTACAGTTTTGATTATTCTTTTTATTCAATACAAAAATTATATTGAATTATATTACAAAATAAATAAAACCTCTTAATATATTTTAAAATATTCTGTTGTTATATATATATATATATATATATATATATATATATATATATATGTATATATATATATATATATAGAGAGAGAGAGAGAATCATCCAAATATGACGCTCAGATGTGTGCTTTATTAAAAAAACATGTGTATAGGGTGGTGTATAGGAAAACATGTATATAGTTTCTTTTGGTTCTTTTTAATAAAACACAAATCTAGGCGTCACATTTGGATGACCATATATATTTTTAAACAATTTGAGAATATAAATATGTGTATATTATTGGTTAAAATAAACATGTTCAATGTAAAGTGATAATTAGTTTGCAGAATAAGTGATAATTAAAATTATATACTATTTATTACATGCTAAGAAATGAATATTTTGAAGTAATTTATTTTATTTATTGAATTCATTATTGTTGAATATCAATATATACTCTTTATTTAATTGCTAGATATGACGTATATATGTTTGTTACAATTTAAGTATATCTATTTATACATTTTAAAAATATAATCGATATAATAAAATGAATTGTATTATGGTTAAATAAAGACGAGTTAAAATACTGTATTATACTGTTTGCAAGTTTGCAAGATATCATCTATATTTCTATCTAGTTTATTGATTTAAAGATATATAAAAGAGTACATGGAACTTTCACTAGTAATGTAACCACTGAATACAAATATAATTTCAATTTCACAACAAAAGAAAATACCATATAATTGAATGACGGCTTAAACTACTTTATAGCAGTCACTCTATAAAGGATATAAAATCGACGAAGACAAAATACTTTACTATACAGAAAAAAAACTTTCAGTCTGAAGAAGTGGGCGATTTATCATGGCTTTCGAGCCGGAAGCTCCAGATCGATATCTGGTGCACACGTCAGACGCGAGATAGAAAGCGAAGAGATATCAGCCAGTGCATCACCTGACGACCCCAGCCGGTACGCGTAGTTGGTGGGAGAGCTTTGATATGGGGGATGGTGCGAGGTCACGAAGAAGAAGGTTTCCAAGCTGTCGGACAGTGACAGCACTGACGGGTTTCTTACAAATTATTACAGACTGTTGCGGAAAAATAGTCTGATTTTGATTTTATAAAAATATATATCAGCGTTCGTTTTTTTCCAAAGTTCGTGAAAATATACTTCTTGTAATTATCTTTTTAATAATATATTATTATATTCTTTATTTTTTTATATTTGAAGAAATGTTGAAATGTTTTCTTTATTTTTAATACATATGCATATACTGAAAAACAAGTTTTCTTATATCTTAATTTAGTTATTTATTTTACATCACGAATAATAAAACAATTATAATAAAGTATATAATAAAATAATCGACTCGAAATTAGATTAAATATCAAATATTTTATACTTATAAAATAATAATGAGTTATGGCATGAAATATTAAAAAAGATATTAAATCGACAGTTTTTAAAGGCAATTAAAAACATAGTACAATTGTTGATTTATAGTTTATTACAAAGGAAGGCAAGCATTAAATAAAAATTTAGCAGTTTTATGTAATATAATCAGACACATACATTTGTATATGTGTATTAGATCGAGAATTAGAGTAACATGGGCAGCATTTGAAAAAATGAATAATATAATGAAGAGCAAAAAAACATTGAGTCTGAAACAGAAAGTATACAAACCAATGTATACTACCTACTTATACTTATGGATCAGAAACTTGGACATTGAATGCAAAAATGAATCAAAAACTTTGGATAACAGGATGAAGCATGGAAAGGATAATATAAGGAATTTTGAAATGTAATCGCAAAACTTGAAAATGGATACAAGCAAAGAAAAAAAATTATCTGATATAATAGAACGAATAAAATAAATTAAATAGACGTGAGAATGACACCTATCAATAAGAGAATAAAATAGATGGACAAAAATAATTATAGAATAGCTGTTAAGAGTCCAAGGAGGAGTCTTTATCAAAGATAAAAGGATGATATTGTAAAGTATCATGGAAGTGAGAAATGGATGAGATTAGTTACGGATAGGAAACAATAAAACAATCTTGGGAAAACGTTTAAGAGAACTAATGGCATTCGATTAGGTTTTTGTTCAGCAGTGTGTTCATGTAGGCTTTTATGATATATATATATATATGTATATATAAATAGAGAGAGAGAGAGAGAGAGAAATATTAATATATATAGCAGTAAGAGAAATCATTAATAGATGTATGACGTAATGAATATTAACTACAATTTTGTTTGGGATTTTAGATTATAAAAAAAAGTCTGATTTAGTTAGTATATTAACGATATTCAATGCACTGAAAACTTGAGGAAATAAAAGAGTATATTAGACTTTTAAGAAATACTTATAGAAATGATACTCTCTATACAAATACATGAAGAAAGAGTAAAGTTAAAAACTATGGAAATTATGAAATATATTTATGGAATCTTAACAAAACTAGTTGCAGTGGCACTAAAAGTGTCTAAGATGTTTAATTAAAAATTTAAAGGAGTAAGTAGAAATGTCTAGAAAAGATAAGAGTAATGTTAAATGAATTAATAAATATGGAGAATATTAAATTATAAAGAATATAAATGACGAAAAATAAGAAATATGTGTATTTAATACAAAAGAAACGTATGTGTATGTGTGTGTGTGTGTGTATGTATATATATATATATATATATATATATATATATATATATATATATATATATATATATATATATATATATATATATATATATATATATATATATATATATATATATATATATATAAATATAATATATATATATATATATATATATATATATATATATATATATATATATATATGAGAGAGAAAGGATAGTGCCAATTTGAAAGAAAGGCCTATATTATAAAATTGAATATTTTTTTATGTCTGAAAAGAAGTTTTTGATCAATGCATCTTATCTGTTCTCATTTGTGGCAATGACAAATGGGTGTTGAATTATAGAATATTTCTGCAACTCCAGATAATATAAAGAAGTATGAAAAAATATATAGGAGGGATAGAATGTAAAGATAAGAAGACAAACAAGTAAATATAATGTAAATAAAATTAATGGAAATTATAAAAAGACTGAACATTTTAAAATAAAAATAGAAATGGCTCTTTCATATATCAAAAAGAGAAGACTATTGACAGTCAATAGAAATTATTAATTGAAAACTCATAAGTAAAAAAGGTCAAAGAAAAAATTAATGAATAGATGAGACAAAGCTATGAGGAAATCTGTCAGTGTAGAATAGATTAAAAATATGTTGGATCATTGAAAATGAAGTTTTTGAGAAGCCTTTATCTAAAAATAGACAAAGAAATATTGCTGTTGTTGCTGACTATATATATGATAAATAAATACATATATATATATATATATATATATATATATATATATACACGAAGATCGTTTGATAAGTATGGTAAAAATGTAAGAAAAACTAGATTGAAAAATTTAATTAAATTAAACAATAAATAATTTTACCATACTTATCAAATGACCCTCGTGTGTATATATATATATATATATATATATATATATATATATATATATATATATATATATATATATATATATATATATATATATATAAAACCATCTCATGTGTTATTTAATTCAAATAAATAATATTTTTTAATTTGAAAAATCCCTATTTTCTGTTTTTGAATTCAGAATGAAAGACGCATTTTTCTATTTAAAATGTTCAGATTTGTGTACATTCAATGTATTTCAACCGGTTATTGGATATATATCATTCATTTTCAAGCGAAATATTTCCTTTTCAGATAATCTATCATCTTATTTGCTACATTTATTTCAATTTCGTTTAAATTCTTCAAGCTTACAAATGTTTTTCGATCATTTTTATTAAAATCATTTCTACTAAACTGAATATATTTTAGAACGTTTTTAAAATTTTTAGTCTTACTTAAAATCTTTTATTAATTTTAATTTATAAGTTGTTTTATATTGTAATTATTAAAAAAATAATGCAAATACTTAAGATATTTTTAAATAAAATATTCAGTGTTTTTTTTTTTGTGACAAATACTATATTTATACATATATAAAATATATTTATATATATATATATATATATATATATATATATATATATATATATATATATATATATATATATATATATATATATATATATATTTATGTAAATATATATAGGATTATCCAAATGTGATGCCTAGATATTTCTTTTATCAAAAAGATACAAAATACACATATTTCCCTATACACAACTTAATAAAGTTTCTTTTTAATAAAACTTAAATTCAGGCATCACATTTGGATGACCTTTTACAAATACATACGCACACATTTATTTTATATATATATATATATATATATATATATATATATATATATATATATATATATCCCTATTATTATTACCATGCTTTCTATATTTAATGATGAATGAATATATATTTTATATATATATATAAAAAATTAATCATTTAACTGTATTTATTTCCATTTTATACCTGAATATTATATTATATATATATATATATATATATATATATATATATATATATATATATATATATATATATATTATATATATAGAGAGAGAGAGAGAGAGAGAGAGTGTTTTAAATAGTACTGAAGGGTTTAGACATACGTTTACTAGCTTACTATTATTTACTATTCTTTAATATTTTTCAGGCTTATTTGAACCACTTACATAATTTGACTAAAATAAGAACCCTTTCAACTTAAATAACTTTTAGGTATTATTTTTTTTTGACAAAATTATTTTGTGTATTTACTTAAATAATTTTATTATGTATTTGAAATAATATTTTAAATATTATAATAGTTCTATGTAAAAGAAAAAGTACTTTTATACTGAGAATAAGATATTAAAATATATTACAAATTTTTATTTAAAGAAAAACGAAATATCCGAATACTGCATTTTGATATTTTATCAATATTCTACAAAAAATTCCTAATAGTTTATCATACTTAATTTATCTAAATGACAGGTTGTGATATCATTTTAAATTTTAAATATATTATTTTGCCAATTATAGCTTATTTGTTTTGTAATCAGTTTTTTTTCAATTATTTTTCATTCTTGATCATTATATAGGGTAGCCCAAATGAAACTGAAAAATAGTAAATGATAGTAAACAAGTAATATATGCTTAAAAACTCTTGATTTGAGCCAACGTATATATTAATCCAATACAGAATCAATTTATCTAATAACACCTATAATATAGTTTCGAATAAAATCAACAAATACTTCTTACATAATACACAACTTGTATTGATATGTTTATTTAATGATGAACACATGCGTTTTGTAACAATGACGTACTTTCTTTGATTGATCTAGATTTTTCTTCGTAGACAATAACAAGAACCTATGACAGCATTATCTGCACGTCCATCGGGAATCGTCACGAGCTACGCATTATGTCCTGATCTTTTATGTCCGGGGACGATGCCTATCGACCTCACCCGATTGTTGCAATAATGCGTAGAACGTGGACGCGTCCAGACGTCGTCTTGTCCCTCATCAACCTTTCTGTAATCTTACTTAACTTTCATTACTTATTACTAAGTGGTTTTTATTATAGATTGAAATTGTTGTTTATATTATATATATATATATATATATAAACAATATAATTTCATGTGCATTTCATTTTTTTTGTGTAATTTTCAGTAATAATTCATAATGAATTATTTTCTTTATTCATAATTTTAAAAAGTTATATGAAATATCATCAATTTTACTTAAAAATTAAATTATAAAAATACATTGACATTATGACTAAAATCAATTTTACAAATAAATCATTAAACTAAATAAAACAAAATGTTTTAATCAAAATGTTTAATAGTAACTTATTGTCTATTTTTATAAACTTGTGTACATTTCTATGAATATGTGGGTAATTTTAAAGTGGTTATATAAAAAATATGTAACATAGAACATTTTTTCCATCTTCACACTGTATATGACATTGTGACAGAAATGTACACAAGTGAATTAAATTAATTAATGAACTTTAAAAATTCAAATTTTTAGAAGTTGTTATTAATAAAATTAATATAAATGTATTTACATACACACACACACACACACATATATATATAAATATATAGAAGGGTCGTTTGATAAGTATTGTAAAAAAATACTATAAAATTTAAAAATTTAATGATTTTTTAAAATTTTTCATGAATTTCAAAATTTACCATACTTATCAAACGACCGTCGTATATATATATATATATATATATATATATATATAATATTCCATTTGAAAAAATAAATCATTTATGAAAATACAATTCACTTTTTTTAAAAATATTTTATATAATACAAAAAAAAATGTTTGAACTAACTCATATTAGTTTAAATCTAGAATTTAAAGATTATAAGAAAATAAATTATTAAATTATTTTTAATAAAAAATGTCTTATAATTCTCTTTAAATGTTTCTAGCATTTTTTTTAAATAAATAATTGTAAAATAAACTAATAAAATAGACACAAACAGACAAAATATAACATTAAATAAATAATATAAATTTTAATTTTAGCTTCAAAAAGGAATAATTTTTCATATTTATGTAAGTTGTTTCATTATTTTTTTTAAAAAAAGAAATATTAATTTAGTACTTGCAATTAGACATTTATGTTAATAATTTTTAACAAAACACTAGATTTAATATCTCAAAAAGACGTATTTTCTCTTAAATTAACTATTATTGTTGTTTTTTGGTTGTTTTACAATTTAATGTAATATAAAACATTTTTATGAAATAATTGAATTATGGAATTATTCACTAATATGTAATTTTAGACATAGAAAAGAAAATATTTGAAATTTTTTTTCATGTATTGAATATATTTAAGAAAAACTTTTCAATCATTATTGTTTATTTATACCTTATTGATTTCTTTAATTTTAATAACATATTGTTGAAAAATCATATTCAATATGTTTAATCAATAAAAATTTCCAATTATGAATGTAATATAATATGTCTGAGTTTAAAAATATAACATATTTTAATAGTTGTGAACAGTACTTAGAATAAAGTTAAATACTTAAAAATAATATAACATATACATAGAAAAGTTTACTTATTAAACTCATTTTCATTAGATATATTAATGTAAGATAAATTATGGAGAATAAATAGTGTAAAGGTTTTTTAAATACATTTATACATACATATAATACACACACACACACACACACACACACACACACACACACATATATATATATATATATATATATATATATATATATGTGTGTGTGTGTGTGTGTGTGTGTGTGTAAACAAACTACATTAAATTTGTTAATGAATAAGCTTCTAAAAATTTGAATTTTAAATATAATTAAAGTAATTGTACAATTACAAATGACTTATAATTATTTATGTCTTGAATTTGCTAATTAAAAAAGTAACATTGTTTGAACATGATGTTACAGTTATTTAATTTACTAAATTGGTAGGAGTAACATTAGTTTATGTAGTATCATACTAAACAAATTATATCTATAAAAATCTTTCACTCATTAACATATTGTGTATTGAAAGAAATATTATAATAACATATTTTTCAGTTGAAATTGAATTTAATTACGTAAATTTAAGAACTTAAAAAATATAATTGTTATTTATAATAGAACAATTATTAACATTTGTTTAATATATATATATATATATATATATATATATATATATATATATATATAAACTGTTTTTTTAGGTTAGATACAACTATCGATAGGGATTTAATTTAAAATTCTAACACGCTTAAAAACACCTATATATTTTAATAAATATAGATATGTATACATAGCATAATCAATGTAAGGATTTTATAATAAAATAATTTTAGATGTTGATTAAAAAGAATGGAATTAGAAATGAACTTAAAATCTATTAACAAAATATTAAAAAAAAATTATTGTTATTTACTTTTTCATTAAAAATATTTATATTTTCATTCCATTCATAAGTATATTTCAGATTGCATTATTTCGAATATTCTTTCTGAATTAATTATAAATATAAATTCATCAGTAATGGTAAAGTCGCATGAATATTTTGAAACGAAACCTTTTTAATATGTTTGTACCTATTTAATCATTTTGTAAATGTACGTAGATTTTATTATATATGATTTACATAATTTATATATATTTATAGTTTATATAGAATCATAAAATTTAATTATATCATTTAAATTTCAATTATTTAATTATCGTTCGAAAATATTTAAAAATATTTGAAAAAATAATATAATGATATAATTGATATTTATGCTAGTATTGATATCTTGTTACGCCACTGCTTATAGTAGAATCTGTGGAACTTCCCACTTCAAATAATGATCACCTACGATAGATGGCCATTTTTTGTGTAGATATCTAAGAAGTATAAAAAACTTAGGGTATTCAAACGTAAGTCTATTCAAGTGAATATCGAAAAAATATCAATGAAAAGAGTTATACGTAAAATCGGAGCAATTAAACGTCTAGAATATTTACAAAAATTTAAAATTGCCAACTTATATATAGTGTCATCCAAATGTGACGCCTAGATTTGTGTTTTATTAAAAACACATATGTATAGGGAAACATGTGTATAGATTATTTTTTTTTAAAAAAAACAAATCTAGGTGTCGCAGTTGGATGACCCTTTACATATATATATATATATATATATATATATATATATATATATATATATATATATATATATATATATATATATGTTTATGTAAGTGCATACAAAAAAGAGCGTATAATAATTACATTGTTCTATTAAACAAAGAGAGATGATAGTAACGTGCAATTAATTTTTTTCAATGTTTTTAAAACTATGTAATTATAATAGATATTATTTGTTAATTTCTTGGTGGTTTATTTAAAATTGATGTCAAAAACATTATATTTTCAATAAAATGAATAAATTCAAATATTGTACTATAATCAAATTCAAATTAAATAAACAATTAAGTTTAAAATTTATGTTAGTCAATGTTTAGAAACATTTTTTTTTATTTTCAATTCTTTTAAAATGAACAAAACTTCTCAATCGTAGCAAGAAATTAAAGATGATCTTTACAATGACTATCTAAACAAGGTCATTAGTGGTAAATGATAGAAATATAGAAGAAATTATTGAAAAAAAACATGAGTATGTGACACCATTAATAAAATACTAAAAAAATCTCATCAGTATTAACAATAAACATGTACAAGGTTAACTGATGTTCAAGGAGAAAAACATTTGCGTATAAAAATAAATACAAAAAAGAGGATTTTTTTGATTTGAATAAGATTATACAGTATATTATAATCGGTAGATTTATTATTGTATTCTCAAATTCAAGTAACAAAGTGAAAGAAGTTCCATTAAAATGAAATTTTTATCGATTCAAAAATAGTTTAGAAATTATCTAGAATCTATTTTTCAATAAAATATGTTCAACGGTTTTCAACTCATTCTAATTTGACAATAGTTCTTTTAATTTATTTTCATTTCATGAAGAAATTTTCATTCCTTGAAAAAGTTTTTTTATTAGAAAAGTTTATTTTGTGCTAAAAAGTAATCAGTACATTAAATTTTTGTTTGTTACATTAAATTTAGTTTTGTTATCTAAATATTTGTTTGCAGATTAGAAATAAAACCATATCACTCAGTCATCTATAAAACCTAATTAAAGAATTACACATTTATTAAAAAAATGTGTTACTATTTTTCTCGTATAAAAAATAAATAAATGTATTTTTTTAAAAAAAAGCTATGATAATAATGACAACAAATATTTAATTCAATTGAAATTCACATATTTCTTGATTATTTCTTTTATTAAATTAAAACCTTTGTAGATTGAATTAATTTAAAACTTCTTCATTCTTTCCAAAAAAGTACTATAGAATAATAATATATTTTTTTTAATTGAAACTAAAATTCCTCTATACTTAACTACGTTCGTTTTAGAATTTTCTTATTAAAATTGAGATATTTGAGAATTAAAAATATGTTAATCAAAGAGTAAAAGTCATTTACAAGAGAATATTGCAATAAAAAAAGTATTTATATTGCAAATGGTTATTAAAACTAAGCAAGGTAATTAGAAAAGTTAAATAAGATAAAAAGTATTTATAAATGTTTAGAAAAGGATCACAGAAATAATATGACAAAAAAGAAAACAAGCAGAAAATAATATGAGTGTGTGTTCTGTAATGAATAAGAGAGTAAAGAGTACATCTAAGGCACTGGAAAAGTTTGAATGCAAAAACAAACATTTTGAAAAATTAGATATTATTGAAATTCTGAAATAACAAAATAGATTTTTTTAAAAAAAATAGTAAATTTTATAAAAAAATGTGTTAGAAATATGAAAAAATACAATCTGCATACTAGAAAGTGATACGATAAAGGTAGTAAAATTAATGTAAAAAAACTTCTAGTTTTAAAAAACACATAATAATCTTAAAATTGTATATGAAAAATAATATTTATATTAATTTTGATTATCAGAATTAATTAACAATATGTATATAAATGTGATAGACTATAAAATATATGTGTATAAAAATAATATGAAAAAATGTACATAGTAAAGAAAATCAACTATTCGATAGTATTTTTATTTTCTAAAATGTAAAAAACAACTTAATCGAGAAAACGTCTTGAAATTCTGGAATTGTTTCAATTAAATAGCTGAACAATGTAAAATATTCTTTCTTGAAACACAATTATCTTAATGGTGTATTTACTCTAGCAAGCTCTATATAAATTTTAATGAAGAATAAAAATAAAAGTTTTTGCTGGATAGTACTGAAGTTTGAAATTATTTTAATAAGAAGTATGTAAAGGAATCGACGAAGTGCATATTTAATATACAGAAAAGATTGAAATAAATGTTGTTACTTTTAAAATTTGTAATATTGTCAAAACAAACCAAAACTAAATCGATAAAAAAATATGTTTTTTTAATGACGTGATAACGAATTTATAATATAAGGTCATCCAAATGTGACTCCTATATTTGTGTTCATCAAAAAAAAAATGTGTATAGGGGAAATATGTGTATAGTCTCTTTTTATTAAAACACAAATCTAAGCGTCACATTTGGATGACCCTATATCATTATTTTATTATATATATTAAAAAATACTTCTTGCATTCAACATTTAAATACTGATTTCTTTTATAATATAAGATAATCTACAAAAGAAACCCACGACATAAAATAAAGATGACCAAAAATCCAGTGTTAAATATCATATGAATAAATTTGAGAATTTGCATTTCAACGAACACATTGTAAAGAAGAAAATGACGTCTTGTAACTGGTGTATCCTGTCTGCATATTTCATATGCGTGTCAAAACAAATTCAAACACAATGACGAATTTGATATCAGGCTGACATTCAAGAAGGTGACATAGGACGACAGACGTGTGTCTACACACGTGACCAGTAAAGCTTTTGTATCCGCCGATCTGCAATTTATGCAGTCACAAGGTTCAAAAGTACACTCTAAATAGCGGAAATGTATCTTTTGTTGTAAATTTTCTATCTGTCATTAATTTGAAAATTATTCTTTGAATAATTTATGTTTGTTGTATAATTTCAATTTTTAATTAGCATTTAAATTGTTTAACATTGAAATATGTACATTGAATTTTCAATATAAACTTGTAAATAAATTAATAATAATCAAAACATAATAAGTATACTGAATGTCCAGAAAATGAGCATTGTTTTTTTTAAAAAAAAATAGAACCATCATTTTTACACGATTTGTCCAAAAAGAATCCGGATTTTGATTAAAAATCAAATTTTTTAATTGATATTTATGATTGTTGTTATTGATTATTCAAAATACAGTCCATCTGAAAAAATATTAGGTTATGCTATATGAAATGTCAGATTATTGTATCAGAAATAAAATAAAAATCCAAAATTTAAATATAAAACTTTTAACAATTATACAACTTCTGAAAACATATTTGGTACCATTCTTTCAGAATGGCTAAAATGGTATTGGTAGAAGTCGTTTGAGTCTCTGTTGCTGAATTATTTTTATTTTACTTTCATATTACGTACTGGAAACAGAGAAAAGTCACAGAATGTCAAATTAGAGGAATAAGTTGGATGACTAAGCGTTACGACACCTTTCAATGTTATGTGTAGAAAAAAATCGTGTGCAGATTTTTTCATTGTAAATCTTTAGTAAAAATGAAATTAACATGTGATTTATACATGATTTATACTAACAATATCTTTAATTTTACATACCTGTGACAATTTTTTTAAATTAATTCACATATTTTTTCAATAATTTCCCTTTTTTAACTGTTTATAAAACGCCCATTGTGTTTATCATTTTTCAATGGCTCTTAACCTTTTCTAAATTTTGTATACCACTCATAAACTACTGTAAATTTATAAAGAAGAAACTTTATAAGAAAATTTCTTCTCTATAAACTTCATTGCACGTTTAAAGCATTTTCATATTTTTTTAAAAAAAATTCTTTGTTCTACACTGATTTTTGGTAGAGTATCAAAAAAGTACTATCACATTAATTGTTATAATTAGTGACATATGTATTTGTAATTGAATTTCAGATAAACAAAATAGATATAAAAAAATATATTGCCCCAATAAATTGGGATAATTCGGTTCAACTTAGATATGTATTTTACTAATGTGCTTAATTATTGTTTGCAGAGTATGTTTCATTGTTTAAATAACAAATCAATTACTAGAAACGTAAAAATAGAATAAAGCGAAACTTTTCATAAGAAAACAATTCCGGGAAATTTCAGCAGTGATATAAACAATAGATATTATCTAGGTTTTTCCAGGTAATTAATGTGTTATTTTAGATTTTGTAGTAGGAGAAGTATTTATTGATTTTTCTATATTCTTTGTAATCATTTAAGTTTATCAGGATCAAATAATAATATCAAAATCAGTGCAGCGTTTAAAATATTGTAATTGAAGATTGAAATTTTGTTTTTGATTTTTTATTTATATGGCTAAAGTAAAGGAACATTCAATAAAATTTTGGTATATGATAATTTTTCAACACAAGTTGTGGCAAAGTAACCGGAAAATAGCAAAAAAATTGAAATTATCTTTTAGGATAGTAAATAGTAGAGTTAAAAAATATAAAGATTGTAAGAGTATTGTAAACAAAAAACGAACCAGTCACTCAAGAACAACAATAACGTTAGAAGATCGTAGAATAGTGACACTGAGCAAATGTAATCAACAGCACCAGAAATACTGGCTCAAGTTAACAAGAGTCACTAAGTATTTCGACAAAAGCCTCTAAGTATTTCAACTGTTCAACGAAGGTTAAATAAGGTTAGCTTGTATAGAAGGATAGTTATTGAAAAACACTTACTTCGACCAATAAATATCAAGAAAAGGTTTGAATAGGCAAACAACATGAAAACTGGGCAACCACTGATTGAAAAAAGATTCTATGAACATATTATTTGCCCATATCAAAATTTGAAGTTTTTGGTTTACGGAGACGTATCTTTATCTGCAAATCAACTGGAGAGCAGGTGTCAAATCAATGTTTTATTCTATCTGTTAAACAAGGTATGAGGCTATTTTGTGGAGACTGGTTTAGGGAATATTGTTAAAATCGAAGAGAACCTAAACAAGAATATATTAAAGAAGCATACTTTGCCTTCTGATGTAAAGATTATTGGGAAAGGATTCGTTTTTCAATAGAACAACGATCTCAAACACACGTTAAAATTGTATATAAGCTTCATGAAGCCAATGAAAATAAAAAAAAACCTTAAAGTGATGGTTTGACTTTGTCAGTCACTCGATGTCAATCCTATAGAGATCTTGTGGGATAAGCTTAACCGAAATTTGCGAAATTTATGTCCAACATCACAACAGGGTCTTTGAAAAATACTACAGAAAGAATGTAGAAAAATAAAATCGGAAATATTGGAAAAACTTATAAATAAAATGCCTTGAATATGTCAAATAGTTATCAAATGTAGAATTTTTCAATAAACGCTTCAGAAGTTTAAATGGAAATAAAACAAAAAGTATTTAATTAATTAGTTTTTTTAAGGATATTCTATGACATTAATGACGAAATACAATTTTACTCACATGATCACCACGATTTCACTTGACATAGTGCATTCGTTTAGTCTAATTTTTAGTCACTATTTCACATAATTGTGGTCCAATTTCATGAACTATATGTTTAATGTTGATTTTCAATGCTTCTGTTGTTTGTGGTTTAACAGCATAGACCAATAATTTCACATAACCTTACAAAAAATAATCCAATGTAGTTAGTTCACATGATATTGGTGGTCAATTGATGAGTCCATTTCGTAAAATAATAGACTCATTAAACTATTGTTTCAATAAGTCTATTGAAATTTTTGCAAATTCTAAGCGTTGTTGCAGTATTAAACGGTAAATCATTGATTTTTTTGCAATATTTGCACTTATTGATGTTTTAAAATTATCACAGTTTTATGTCCCAGTTCGTATATTGCAATTGAAATGCTAAAATGTTATTTTTATTAAATAATAGTATAGTTTTTTGCAAAAAATAAATAAGATGGAATTCAAAAAAAGGAAATTTCTGTTAGTGAGTATAAAATTATTTTAAAGTTAGGAAAAAAGGAAAAAGTTTTCGTGAAATAGGAAAGGGTGTTGGAAGACAACATTCTTTCAATCAAAGGGTAGTAATCAATTTTAAATCCACATTTGAAACCGCTTTCTGGCCAGCCGTCGAAGTTAACATTTAGATAAAGGCGTAAGGTTGTGGCTTCAGTGAAAGAAAATCGCCGAATAACTGCACTCCAAATTGCAAAAGATATTAAAGTACTATTTAAAAAACAAATCTGTGCTGATATTGTGCGAAAAATAATAAAAAAGGGTGGGTATCATGAACGTGTTGCGTGTAAGAAATCATTTATTTCACGTATAGATAAAAGCAGATTGCATATGCAAATGAACACATGAATTAACTAATACAGTTTTTGGAAAACATGATTTTCTCAGACGAGAGCAAATATTGCATTTTTGGAATAGAAAGACTCAAAATTATATGTACATCACTGAATAAAAAAAATTTTATTCCTACTGTGAAACTCGGTGATGGTAGAGTAATGGTATAGGGATGTATAACAAATAAGGGCATGGGACAAATGGAGTTTTTCGAATCCACGATGGATAAATATGCTTACTTAAATATTTTAAAACGAAATATAAAGCAAAGTGCTGAAAAATTAAGTCTAGGTCCCAATTATAATTTTTTGCATGACAATGATCCGAAGCACACGGCAGAAGTTGTTAAGCTATAGATATTATATAACGTTCCAAAACAGTTCCATACACTTATTCAATCTTTAGACCTAAACCCTATAGAACATATGTGGCATTTTCTCGAACGTAAATTCGCCAACATGGCATAAATGCAAAGGAAATGTTGAAGAAAGTTATAGAAAAAGTGTGGAATAAGATTAGTGCTAAGGAAACTACAAAAATTGGACCATTTCATGCAAAAACCATTATAGTAGGTTGCTAAAAAAAGGCTATCCAACTAGTTACTAATTCACTTGAAAAAATTATTTTACTTTATATTATTTTTGATTTTCATTTGCTGTACGAAAACATTTTCTGTTCAATTTGTATGAAACTCTTGTGTGTTTTATTTTTTAGTTTATTTGTTTTAAATTTAAAATGTTTTGAATTATCATGTATAAATAATTAGTAATTTATAGAATTAATAAAAAATATATTTGTTTTCAAATTTTCATTAATAAGTTTCTTTTATTGAGAAATATATCCGTACTGATAAGTGTACGCAGACATTTTCGAGCATATGTATATATATGTATATATATATATATATACATATATATATATATATATATGTAGGGTCTGCTACATAGAGTGAACATTTGGAAAACTATCTCATCTCCCAACATCATCATCATAATCTCCAGCCCACATCAGTCCACTCGAAAGCCTCGTCATGTCATAATTAATAGAAGAGTTTTCCGAACCTCTTCCATTCTTTCCTGTCGCTGGCCAATCTCATCCAACCTTGGCCTCCACAATACTTCACAATTTCATCTCTCCATCTTTGATATGGTCTTCCTTTGGGTCTCTTTTTATCTCTTGGTCTCCATTCCGTAACAATCTTCGTCCATCTGTTGTCCTCTCTTCTCGCTATATGTCCTGCCCATGTCCATTTCAATGATTTAACTTGTTCTATTATATCCATTACTTTTGTTTGTTCCCTTATCCATTTACTTGTTTTTCGGTCCAGTTTGGAAATTCCTAACATTATTCTTTCCATACTTCTCTGGGCAGTTAACAGTTTCTGTTTCATTCTTGTGTTTAGAGTCCAAGTTTCTGCTCCATACGTACAGGCCGGTAGTACACATTGGTTATATGCCTTACTTTTTAAACTGATTGTTATATTGCTTTTCATTACACTATTTAGTCTCCCAAATGTTGCCCATGTAGCTTTGATTCTCGTTTTGATTTCTGGCCATAAATCACCATCGTATCTTATAGTTTTCCTTAGGTATTTTATTTCGTCCACTTGTTCCAGGTACTGATTCTCTAATTGTATTTTACTTCTTTCCGCGAAATTATTGAACATGACTTTGGTTTTTCCCCTATTTATTTTTAACCCTACTTTTCGGCTTTTTTCTAAGAGGACTTCGAGTAATGTTTGTAATTCTTCCGGTTTTTCACTTATAAATAGTATATCATCTGCAAATCTTAGATGTGACAGATATTCTCCGTTTACTTTGATTCCTTTATTTTCAAAATTTGCGTCTCTTATAATCTGTTCTAAAATTGCATTAAATATTTTTGGTGATAAACTGTCTCCTTGTCTGACTCCTTTCTCTATTTTTATTTTGTCTGATAGGTCGTGTATTTTAATTTGCACTGATGAACTTTTAATATATATATATGTATATATTAATATATAGTATCCAAATGTTCTACATTTCGTTGTGATATTCAAAAGTAGTGTATTTTATTAAGATCTACTTACAGTGTGTATTTTTTTTTATTCGAGTGCATATGTATATGTACGTTGAATTCGTCTTTGATATTACAAAATTAATTATTCTGTTTGTAACACAAAAATTGTTCTTTTATGTTTCCATTGTTTTTGAAATAAATGTATTCATTTATGACAGTTACTACTATATATTTTATGTGAAGACAGCGGCGCGAGACAACAAATCTTCAAACAAAAGATGATCATATTTCACGTGCACGCTACGTGGCAGCATCGGTCGGCCGTGTCTCAACTGTATCGATTTCACTGTCAGTGACTTGAGCGTCGTGCTACCACCATTTGTGCAGCCTTCGTCATCTCATCTTAGAAATCCATCAACTTAGATACGGTTATCAGATTTTGACTCTTTCAGAATGCACATTACCGTACATGCGGTCGATTTTTCTATACATTTTTCTCGTTTTGTAGATATTCTCGTAATGCACAATCCTGTAATGCATAATATTTCTTTTTTTTTGGTTTATGCTTTACGATTTCACTTATTGAAATCAACTAAATAGTACACTTTAAATTTTATACGAGTAAATTTCAAGTTATTAAATTCTAATGTTTATCAGAATATCAAACAACCGATCATTATTATAATAATTCTTAAAATATTTATGTTATTAGTTATTTTCACTATTATTTTTAAAAAAACGAAAATATTCAAAATAAAGAATAATCATCATAATATTTCTGCACATTTCGCAAATATATTTGCATTAATATTTAATTGTTAATTGCACTTTAATCATTTTCAAACTTTCCAATATACTTTTATTGCTATTCTTATAACTTCATTATAAATTCATGACAGATTATAGTAGTTCTTAAGCAAAAAGTTTACTTGTTACCAATATATGTACATATGTAGTATTATAAACAAAATTACAACTTTCATCGTATATCATTTACCAAAATCAATCAAATTTCATTATAAATTCACCAAAATAACTTTCATCGTATATTATATTGATTCACCAAATGTTAATTTGTGATTAATAATTAAAATTAATATCTTACGTGTATTAATTTTTAAATATTAATAAAGATTTAAAAATGAATTAGGGTGATAAAAACCCATATTAATATAACTGCACTTCACAAAAGTGATATTTGAAAATTTCTATCACTTTGTAGCCACTTAGTATTCACTAAATATTTATTACCTAACATTTTTTTTTTATTTGGAATTCAATGAAGTAGAAAACTGACAAAAATCTAAAAAGTTACATTTGTATGTACAGCACGAGTAATTAAGTATCAAATTGAACAAAATCTGCTCAAAAAACAAAAAAATATGTCAAGAGTTATGGAAATATTTAGGTTATCTCCATATTCCATGGTTAAAGAAGATTTAAGGTTAGATAATTATAAGACCTGGATAATTATTATCCAATGATTTTAAAAAAGTAAGGAAATAAAATCAAGATTTGTTAACTTGATACATAGATGAAGAACATCGAAAAATGTTATTTATAAGTTATAAAATCATCAAGGAATATTAAAACAAATAAAAATGATGTGTATATTTGTCCATCTGAGAAAATATGTAGATTGATGTCAAAGATTCAAAGAAGTCATCATTCTATAGAATAACATAAATGAGACATTTATTTGCTTATTATTATTTACTATTTTTTACCATCAAGTTTCATTTGGGCTACCCTATATATTGGTAATGCTTAGTAGTGTGGTACAATGAGGTCACAGATATTTATCTTTAGAAAAAGGTCTTAAAAAATAGATGAGTGTAGCAAAAATCGATCTTTCCTTAATCGGATATTCTTGAATAAAACAATGTTCAAAAACCAATCTTGGATTTTTTAATAAGAATCTGTGCGAGTTCACAAAGTAAAATGCACATAAAGATGTCTTAAAAACAACATGTCTGATTTTATTAGATACATTATACATTCCTTAATTAGATATTATAGTTTGTTTTTACAGAGCACAATGTGTTTTACAGGCATTGACTTTTTAAAAAGTTTATCGTCAATATATTCAAATGTGCGTAAAGGGAAACATGTGTATACTTTCTTGTTAATAAAACACAAATCTAGGTGTAAAATTTGGATGACACTGTATATATATATATATATATATATATATATATATATATATATATATATATATATATATATATATATATATATATATATATATATTACATATTACTACTTTTTTAAAAATATTATTATATAAACAAATAATATAAAATTGTTTATTAAAAAAACATAACTTTTTCAAAAACACATGTAATTTAAAAGATTAACATTCTTATTCGAAATTTTCTAGTATGAAATTTATTCATGGAAATATTTGATTACAAATGAAATCATTTTAAAATATATTTTTTATCATGGTTGAGATATCTTCAATAATATTTTATTATATAGTAATTTTAAATATCCAATTATAAACCATTTTACATATATACACACTTGTATGCATGTTAAATAATATTATATATATATATATATATATATATATATATATATATATGTATATATAAGAAAACTTTGAACTTAAACACTATAAAAGTTAAATTGACCGCATTTTAACTTTGAAAATAGGTATATTATCAAGAGTATACTATTTCTTATCGCATATATCCAGTAAAACATTATTTTATCGTACAAAATAAAATATGTTACTAAATACTTACAATAAAGTTTTATATAGGTTATAGTTGCAATTTTATTTAAATATAAAATTTTAATCAAATTAAATTCAATAAAATTTAATATAAACAAAATAAATATAAATACATTGACTTTTATAAAAAATAATAAAAAAATATTTTACGTATTTCTTAAAAAAATTAAGATTTTTAAAATATTCCTTGCGTAAACAATAATAATATCAATTAATTTGCGTATCTATTCTTAAAATGTCTGAAATTTATTATCTAATTTATGAATGGAATTGTAAAGTAGAAAAAAAATGTTATTGTAAATATTGATTATACGGTTTCATAAAAGTAAAATGTTTGTGACAATAATTATTATTTTAGCTAATTAATAAAATATAATTTAATGGCAGTTACTAATATTTGATATTTCAAATATTTAAATAAAACTAAAAGTTTTTTTCTATTACTTGCTATTGAATAATTAAGTAAAATATATTATTTATCTGACCTATATTAAGCTGTTACTTATTTTAAAATTATTTAAAAATAGATCTAGTACAAAAAAACAATTTAAATATAGCCGTCATGTACTAGTAAATTTATAATAGTCTCACTTATTTGATCACACTATTATAAATTCAGTGTAATAAATAATTTATGTATTTCACTAGATACTAATTATATAAAAAATATTGAATTTATTAATTTTTTAAAGTTTATTAATTTTTCATTCATAAAATATTAGAGTTACTAATTACAATTTAAATTTGATTTATTTATACTTCTACTCTATGAAATTTATGTAAATACATCATAAACTTTAAATATAATTATATTTCAACAATTTAATACCTGAAAAATGAATATATCTGGTAAATATTTCAATTAGTTTATTATTAGTGATTTAAAATCGAATTATTTATCATTTTAAAGTAATTTAATAATAATAATAAATAAATGCTTGATTAGTAATCAACATCTTGTGTCAAGAATTTTAATTATGAAACATCTTTAATACATTTTATTAATTTAATTTGATTTATAAAAGCATTAATTGAGAAAACTGTTATATCTACTAGAAATAGTGTAAAAATATTGAATGATAACATTCCAAGCTTGCATATCTTTGTAAAAAATTGAGTTTTCTCAAACTTGTTTTTTTGTAATTCCTTAAATTAATTTTTAGCTCACGTTCATTTCTGCAATAGAAATAAGGAGAGGCTATTCATTAATTCAAATTCTTTCAAGATATAAAAGTTTACATGTAAATTAAAATCATGAGTCTAACTACATTTAAAACTTTTCCATCCAAGCTACTCTATTATTTCACTAAGTCTAGCACCCTGATATGTATATTTAGCATGAAATGAGTATTTTTTTAAATTCATTTCCTATTTCAAGACTGATATTGAAAGTGGGTCTGAACTCCTACCGTACATAACAAAAAGTCTCACTAAAGTTGAATAATTTTTTTCTTTAACAACAGTACTGTAAAATTTAAATTTTTATTGACTTTTTTACAATACTTAAAATAATGTAATTACGAATTATTTATTTTATGATAAAGATATTTGTAATGTAATGAAGAAATATTTATATTAATCAGATGCTATATTTTCTACTTCAGATGACAGAGCAGGATTAATAAACAAAATTTTGTCTATTATAAAATACTAATTAAACATTTTATATTTTTATTGAATTGATTTTTAATACAAAAAAATAATCAAGGTGCGTAGAAAAGTGTTTTATTGCAAGGTATATGACTCATTATTATTATCATTATTTTTTTATTAGTGGTGCCCTTTAAAACACGTTGAAACAAATGTTTTATCATTAGTATTAAAAAAAGAATAGTAGGAGAAAAATGTCTATCGATAAGGTTTATTTACGACACAATATGCTTTATAAATATCAAGAATAAAATAATGCTGTAGTAGCATATAGAAATTTGTTAAAATTTTTAGAACAAAAAGAGTATCTAAAAAGATATACAGAAGATGGTTTGAGACATTTAAGAATGAATACTTAAACCTTAAAGACGAACCATGTTTTGGAAAACCTTCTGTGATCAATGATGATATTCTTTGTAACATTTTGGAAGAAGATCCATTTTAGATAACGTACAAGTATGCAAGATGGGTGCCACATGAAATGATTGTTGGGAACAGGAAGGTTCGTAAACCATTTGTTCGTCTCTATTTTCACGCAATAAAATTAACTATTTTTAGAACACCTTTTAACTGGAGATGAAAAAGCAGGTTATATATAAAAATGTGGTAAGACAAAGAATATACTGCAAAGTTGGACAACTTGTTCAGTCAATATTTCAACCGAGTTTAAGTGTGAAAAAGAAAATGTTGTCTACATACTGAAATATGAGTGGAACAATTTATTATGAATTCATAAAGTGAAAAGAAACGATTAATTCTGAAAAATATTGTCAACAATTAGACAATTTGAACAATGAACTTAAAAAAGCGTCCAGCTCTTGTTAATAAAAGTCAATTTATTTTACAGCTCTACAACACAAAACCATATATTTCTTTAGTAACCCCAAAAAAATATTGAAGCTTGATTGGGAGAGATTCTAAGCCACTTAGCATATTTTTCATATATATCACCTCCAATCATTTACATTTTACTTTACAAAATTTTTAAATGAAAAAAAATTAATGAAGATGGAGGTGTGACTTTTTAGCTTCCAAGGGCGAGTTATTTTGTCGAAGAGAAATTTAAATAGGAAGAAGTTGTTAATATTAATAGAATTGCATTGCTTACTAAATATAGGGTCATCTAAATGTGACGCCTAGATTTGTGTTTTATTAAAAAGAAACATGTGTATAGTTTCTTTTGTTTCTTTTTGATAAAACACAAATCTAGGCGTCATATTTGGATGGCTCTATATTAATAAATAGTATAAAAAAATATTATTGTTTTTACTTAAAAAAAGGACAGAACTTTTCGGTAGATCTAATATATATATATATATATATATATATATATATATATATATATATATATGTGTGTGTGTGTGTGTGTGTGTGTGTGTATAAATTTTATTGGAACATCCTATATATGAAATTTGTAATAAAATAAATGTTTATAATTATACAAATGTATTTGTTTCATAAGAACAAATTTATAATGATAAAGAAAATTAATATCTCTGCATAAGAAAATTAATTTATTGGAATACATTTGAGATTTATAAAAAAAGCACATTCTTAATTAAATAAAAATATTAATCATGTAATAAATTAAATAGTATTTATTGATCGTTAAAATATATACCTCATTTACTATAATTTTATTTCACTTAAATAATAGATTTTGAATTATTTTGAGACGAAACAACGTCAATCTAAAAGTGATTTTGTGGATGCATTTCAGATTTTTTCAATTTTAGTGAAGTATAATAATATTTGACTGAAATGTGTACATCAACCAAAACAAAAGATTATTAAATTAAACTAAATCAGTAACGGATAATTTTAATACTCGATTTTCAGTTCGTTGTGGTCACAGACAGCAGATGTTACCAACAAAATAACTTTCCAATTTGTTTTCATTGTAAATGTTTTTTTCGATCTAATTTCTTTTCTAAACTTATTCATCTGATGACTGTAGCGTTCCAGTTAATAATTTTATTTATTACAGTGAATATTTTATGTCCAAGTAGATAAATAAATAACTTTATTAACCAATTCGGTCGATATAATGAATTAAAATCGTAGTCAATGATTATATACGGTCATCCAAATGTGACGCCTAGATTTGTGTTTTATTTAAAAGAAACATGTGTATAGAGTGGTGAATAGGGAAACATGTGTATAATTTCTTTTTACCAAAACACAAACATAAGCGTCACATTTGACCCTATATATGTTTATAAAATTAATAAGCACTAATAAGTAATATACTAGTTAGTTTTTGCTTTAATTTTGAATCTGTCAGAGTTTTGAAATTTATTAATGGTTCATTTATATTGCACCAATATTGCAGAAAATTCCAACTTGATCATAGAGGATATGAAATCAATGATCATATGGAGATACATAGATGTTTGAATCAGTACAAATTTTTTTGATAGGGCAGGTTTTTACCTCTACTTTTTATGTTAAAAATTAAAAATTAATATTCATCTCAATGAAACATTTTTTCTAATGGTAATTATGTGATGATCTTTACTCCGATCAGATTCCAATGTTGTATTTAGATATGCATATAAAACTCATTTTTCAACCTTGTAAATATTTTGTATTGTCTGTATATGAAATTACATTGAATTGATTTATTCTAATTGTATTCTAATTTCCATAATTAATACAAGATTTCTTTATGTACAAAAATTTAAAAAAAAATATTTCTTTCTACAGATCTTTTGTTGTACAGATTGTCATTCCATTGTAGCTGAATTTTGTTTATAACTTAGATACATATTTGAATTTACAGAATTATCTCAATTACTAAAAAAAATAAAACACTTTTTTCATTTAATAGTTGTGAATTTATTATCTAAAAAAATTAATGTAAATAAAAATACATGTAATTAATTGGTCGGCTTTTTAAGCAAATTGGAAACATTTTTATTACGCACATTAATATTTCATAAAGAAATAGAAATATTAATAACAATAAAAAAAATCATAAAAATATCCAAACAATATCTATGACGTTGTAATCTTTTACATAATTTTAGTAATATAAATATAAACACATATGCTTATAATTTATAAAAATAAATAAATAGTTTTATTTAAAGATCACAAAAATCATATTGATTCAAGTAATATGAAAAAAGTATATTTGTAACGATAAAAAAAATATTCTCAAGACATAAATCTAATAATCTGTATTTATTCTATAGGATGGTCCAAATGAGTCTGAAGGGTTTAGACAAATATTTATTTGTTTACTATTATTTACTATCCTTTATTGTCCTTCAGTCTCATTTGGGTCACCTTATATAATGCTATTTTGAATTAAATATTTTTTTATAATAAAATAATTAAACAGTAAATTAAATCAAAAATTAATCGGTCATGACTTAATGTTTAGTTTTATATTATAAATTATTTGTTAATAAAAAGTTGATAATTCGATTTAAAAAAAAATGAAAAAATATTATAAATTTAATCTATGTAAACTTAACAATTATGTAAAAGAGTAACTAAAATTAGATTAAATAAATGCACTATGTCAAGCAAAGTCGTGGAAGTCATATCAGTGAAATTGTGTTCCATCAATAATGACATAGAATATGCTTAAAAATAAGTAACTAATTAATTAAATACTTTTTGTTTTATTTCCATTTAAACTTCTGAAGTGCTTATTGGAAAACACTATATAATGATTATTATCAATTTCACTCACTTTTCTTTTTTCTAACTGATTGAAAGCTTCTTGTTACTTTTATCATCTTTTAATGGCTTTCTGTCTTTTTTTAAACTTTATATACCATTCATAATTTGTTGTATATGATAAAAAAATTTCCTCATATGCTTCATTCACAATTTGAAACGTTTCTATAAATATTTTCTTTAATTTCAAACGAAATTAAATGGCTGCACTTTATTCCATACTGATTTTTCGACGAATATCAAAAAAGTACTGTCATTTTTATTATGTAACTAAATATATAGAATATCAACCAAATTAAACATAGCTAAATGAGGTGCTAAAATCACTTTATATTAAAATACGTCATTACTAATAGAATTTGTATTAAATTTTAGAAACTTTTAAGATAAACCATGCACAAATTGTATTTAATAATTGTAATTAAGAATTTAAGAGTTCATTAGTAATATAATATTTGTACACTAAAAAAACTGACATTTATATTTCGATGTCTTTTTAAAAAAATATTTTATCCGCAAATTTATAAATCATACAAATGTGATTTTTAATTGTTTAATTTGTTTAATATTATATTATATTCTCTCCATTTTCTCCTCCCCCTTCTACATACACATACACATACACACACACACACACACACATACACATATATATATATATATATATATATATACAAAACACTTTCATTTAAATTTAATTTAAAATGTTACATGAAACTTAAACATGAATTGAGACATAGGTATAGCATGTCTTGCCACCCGCATGCCGAGGCACGTGAGAAAGTTCTTGGATGACATCACGAGATAAGCTTCATTTCCGTCTTAGCTATAGTTTGAAATGCATTGCTGGCGGTACATGTCCTAGGTAGATCTAATATTGGCACTAAACTCAATATAAAAGTATATTTATCACATAAAAAAATCTTATTTCGTTCGAAGTTATAATACCGAAGAACGTAATAAAAATTCTCAAGCACGAAATGTCTGAAACTTTGTTCTATACAATACTTCTATATACTTAACTATATTAATAATATGGAGTATGTATTTATCGACTTTTGTTCTACAGATATATGTATAGACTTTGATAAATAGATTTTTTTATAAGTGGCCAATTTTTAAACTTATTTATCATTTATTTTGTTTACTAATTCAAATTTTAACAGTAATGCTATTATTTACTTTAAGAATATTGCTAGTTTAATGCACATTATTTATTATATATGGTCATCCAAATTGACACCTAGATTTGTTTTTTTATTAAAAAGAAACATGTATATAGGGTGATGTAAAGGGAAACATGTGTATAGTTTCTTTTTAATAAATCACAAATCTAGACGCCACATTTAGATGACACTATATTATATTAACCGAAAATAAATATTTTTTTTGAATATATTTAATTTAATTATTTCTTATTTAATTTATATATACTGTCGCACATAAGTCATGGGTAACATAAGCAATTTATTGATATAATTCAATGAAGTCGTTAAATTAAAAAAATATATTTAATTGAAAATAAATAAAATGAATATTATATTTATTTTCAATTAAATATATATTTTTTAATTTAACGACTTCATTGAATTATATCAATAATTTGCTTACCAGCGTCACATATATGTGACGACCCAATTTTCTTACCTCAGCCTAGCGTCACAAATGTGTGACGGATGATCATTATCAGTTTATGATAACTGTTTGTACCAAATCGTGCCGCAAACAGATGAATTATGTTAAAAACAATAAAATAGATACAGGATGTTATTGGTCTGCCGAAAATTAATTTTTTTTACAAGAACTGGGCGTCACGAATATGTATATATACGAATATGTTTGAATGAATTAAAAAATATTGGTAAACGTTCATAAATTCGGGTTATGCTTTTAAAACTATGTTTATAAACTTGTTAAATTTTATTATGCAAAAATAACTAAATAATCATACAAATAACAGTAAATTAAATCCACGTGGTATTTTAAAAATTTGTTAAACAACACGAAAGGTAATTGGCATGAATGCCAATATTCAGTATATAGTGCGAAATTGAGGTTATTGGCACGTATGCCAATATACAGAATATAATGTTTTTATTTTTATAACATTATGTATATACATTTAATTTTAAATGGATTTATAACACTTTCATTAATAACAAATTGATCCGTTTGTTTTTGATAGTGCAATAATTCCATTTATTTACACATTGAGATATAATATTTAAAGGTTTGCGTTTGAATTACGAAAAATCGACTTTGGAATATTTTTAGTTGTATTGTATAAAAATATATAAATAAACAATTATTATTTATTTATAAATTTTCCAAAAAAATTTCCGAAAATTTTTCAAAACAATTTTGAAATTTTTTTATATTAATAATTTTTAAACATCTCAATGTATGAATAAATGGACTTCTACCACATTCTAATATAATATTCTTACGATAAAACTATACAGAAAATTTCTTTTGATTAATTTATGAGTATATTACTATCTATAACCCTGTGTCACATATGTGTGTCGGTTTGTAAAATTGCTAATTTCACTCATTTAGAATGTTATAAATACATCGCACAAAAAATAATGACAATTTGGTATCATATTTAAATAATAAAACATCTGGGCTGTGGTGGCGGTTTTTCTCCTGAAGCCCTGGTAGCAAACGGGTTAAGTTACCCATGTGTCCCATGATGTGCGTCAGTGTATATATAGTAATTATTAAATAAATTATTTAATCTCTGAACGAATGTTTCAAATATTCGTTTTTTGCAATACAATTTTTTATATCGAATAAATAGTTTCAAATTTAGACTAGAAGAAAATAACGACAGTATAAAAATATATAGCTTTCTTCAAATAATCTTTTGTGAACTAGACTGTTTTTTTTTTATTTTGGTTATTAATTTAAAATTGTCTGCATATTATTTTGCCATAATAATGATAACTTTTTATTTCCCACTAAATCATTTACGACCTTATCAATTTTTTTTGATATCAGTATCGATTTAAGGAATTGAAATTTTAGAATATTGTGTAATTCTTTTAATAATCCTACAGTTAACTTTTTACTACACCTTTTTTTCTTGCAATACGATTTCCCTCTTTATACAGTTTTATAGTATATTGAATAGTACTTCGATTTTTTATTTCTATAAATTCCACACGACTTTTTTACTGTTTGTGGTGGTGAATAGAAAGTTTAAATTCTAGTATTTTTGTTTGCTCGATTTTAATGCGCGTTTCACAAATCGACAAAACTTTCCTTTCTAACTTTTCTTTTATAAAATAATCACTTGAAAAACTAAGAACTTACGTTAGATGTTACTCGATACTTCAAACTTTATGAAGATTATTTAAATAAATTTCAAATTCATCCCCTGTATACTTTTTAGTGATGGTTAGTTTTTTACGTGAAAGTAACTATTGTAAATCGATAAAAAATCATCTTTCATCACGATATTATTATCAGTGATAAATATATAGGTGTTTTTTTAAACGTGGTAAAACTTTAAATTGAATTCTTATCTAAAGTTCTATCTAACCTAAAAATACCTTTATATATATATGAGGGTCGTTTGATAAATATAGTAAAAAAGTAAGAAAACTAAATTGAAAAATTTAATTAAATGAAACAATAAATAAATTTAACATACTTATCAAACGACTCTTGTATATACATTTATATGTATATATATATATATATATATATATATATATATATATATATATATATATAAAAGTATGATAAAGTTGTTTTTTAACCCTTATGTGCGCACCCAACTTTACCTACGTTGTTGCGCACCCGGGTACCCGGGTACCCACCACTAGTTTTAATTAGTTTTTAAGCGCAGGTGTGAACGGATACGTGTGCAATCAATTTTGTTTATTGAATAAACATAAATAAAAAGTATTTAAGCCATTTCCGAGGCTTCTAGCACGGTTTATATACCACAAAGAGTAGTCGGAGCAGAGGCTTCGACGTATATTTTTGAGGCAATTGAGTGAAGAGTTAACGAGGTCTTTGATAGAAGAGCGATTTTTAAATGACCAAGTGATGCGAAATCACTCTGCAAAGTCCGCAATCGAAGCTGTGCTCGGGCCGCAGCGTGTACCTCTTGATCCTGCTGCGAAAGATGATGGGCCTCGAGATAGCTCTGGTAGAAAAAAAGTAACTGGCTCTTGTCATGTATGTAGCAGACTTGTCATTAAAAGACGCAGAAAAACCCGAAAGTCTTGTGTAAAATGCGAGCAACCTGTATGCGATGAACACTCTGTCACAAATGTAACATGCAGCGAATGTAACAAGTAAACAGCGCCATTTTGTTCAATATAACTTCAAAAACAATGTAATTTGTTTATTCACAATCCTTCTTTATGCCATTGTATCATTTATTAACAATAAAAGAACATTCATCAACAATAAAACTTGTTTTTAGTGAATTGAATTATATCTCATGTAGTGGGTACCCGGGTACCCGGGTGCGCCACGCGAGCAACAACATTTCAAACATATATTTTTATAATAAAAAAACGTTTTTTATACATCTAAATATTGAAATACATTTGTAAAGAGTTAAATCGCGAGGATCTTAAAGTCCAGATCGGATAAAAATTTTTTGAAAAAATATTAACAAAAATGTGACGACATGTGGGTACCCGGGTATAAAAGTATGATAAAGTTGTTTTTTAAGTTAGATAGAACTTTCGATAGGGATTCAATTTAAAGTTCCATCATACTTAAAAGAATACCCTATTGAAGAGTTTTAAACGCTTTGCACTTTGAGAAATTATTTATTTTATTTATAATAGATTGATTTTTTGTATTAAATAAAATTAACAAATGTAACAAAGTATGTAAAATTTTTAACAATTAAATGATTGATAATGTCATGTTGTTTTAATTTATAAAAAATAAAATTCTATAGTTCATAGAACCTCTTTTTCTTAATGACTTCAATCATCTTTTTTAAACACAATTAACTAAATGCAATAATGTGTAATTTTTAATAGAATTTTATGAACACAACGTCCTTTTGTTGAGTTCGGTAGTCATTATTATACCAAAATTATCTGGGTCATAAAAATTCTTAGTTGGATTCAAATCTGGATTTAAAGGTAGCTAACAGAGAACCTTGATTCCAAAATCACTAAACCATTTTTTTTGTAAATTTTGCAACATATCTTGTTGAAAAACAATTTTACCATCTTCCAAAATTGTAATAAACCAAAAAAGAAAGTAGAGAAGCATATTCTAATATGATTTACATTGAATGTAATATTCGATTGTTGATCACACTTTTGAAGGCCGCCCAAACAATGACTAAGCGTGTCGTGACATGATTCTTCTTTTTTACCGACAAGTCATGTCAATAGTTACTATAGATCATCTAAGACATCCGAATTAATTTTTTTTCGTCACTGAAAATAGCATATATCCACAGTTAATTTTTCAGCGAACTCGTCTTTTCTTGAATAAAATTTTGTCAAGAGGTGATTTTTGAAGAATCCTTCGATACTTAAATTTATTTGATTCAGAAATTCAGTTTCTTATTAAGATAAAATTACAAGGAATATTAAACCAACATACTATCTGTAAGAAGTTTCAATGGAAAAAATTCTCGTAAAATCATTCTTTTTGTAGCATTTGAAAATCTCACTGTTTTGACTATAATTTTAGTATCCCAATTTAGGAATTTTTTTACCACATTTTAAGAACAATCGAGTTCCTACACTCTTCTGTTCTTAGAGATTCTCTCAAGTACAGAATTCTTTGCTACGCGGAATTTTGGAAAATACAAAATATAATAAAATATTTTAAATCGGTTATCTTTTGAGTTGGAAAGCAATGAATAGCAACTGGAATGTCTTAGAACTTATTTGAACCTAAATTTATTTATAATGAAAATATGAAATTTTAAAATATGAAATAGTCCAATGGAGTTAGATTATATGATTTTGGTTGCCAATTGATGGGTCCATTTCATTTTAAACTTTTGTATCAATAAGTCTATTAAAGTTTTTATAATTTCTAAACGTTGTTGAAGTGTTCAACGTTCCATGTTATTCGCCAAACTATACTGAGTTAAAATATCAAAATGAGCTTAAAGAAATCAAACATGGCTGCCACCAGCTGTCAAAGTTCTGACATTTTTATTGAAAAACTCTCTTTGACAATGAGACAGTATTGACAGATGAAGATATTTGATTTTATACTTTGAATATACACCTATCCCCTTATTTACACGGAAGATTGATTTCTCAGAAAACCGAGTAAATCGAAATCGTGGATTTTTATAAGTAAAACCGTGTAAATCGAAAACAATCTAAAATATGCATAATTCAGTCACTTATTTCAACGTAAAATAAAAGAAAATAACTTTGAAAAACATAAAAATAACAGTCCATTGATAAAATGACAAATAAATAAAGGTATAAGTATATAATTCATTTTATGGAAACAAGAAATATAAGATCCTTAAAAAAATTAACTAAAAGTTTAATTATACTGTCATCACTTTCATATACTATTAATCTTTTTTTCGAGACTTGGTAATGAAATCTGTAATTAACAATTGTGTTTGATTTTTGGTTAAATCTTTATAGACCTCCTCATATTGAATTATGAATTTAATAATATCTCGCTAGAACCGGAGAGCTCGTTCAACATTCGGATCATTTTGTAGAAAATGATTACTCAATTTTCGCCCTAATTCAAGTCCTACGAAGATGACTTTTGCTGTGAAAGCAATTGGTTCAGACTCCTCTTCATCAGGATCATTGTCACGATAGTTTGTTTCATTAACTATGCTAACTAAATCATCATCATCTAGTTCTTCGTCCGCCATTCGTTCTACAATATCTGCCTCAGCTAAGTCCTCGAAACCTTAATTTCCCATTGTAAGCACCAACTCAGTTATCTGAGAATATTCAGATTCCAATGGTAATCTAGAATTCTCACCTTTAACTACATCTGCCCCTACTTTTTTCCAGCAGGAATTAAGCATTGATTGCTTAATCTCAGTATATGACACTCCAACATGCTTAACATAATTTAAGATTGTTATTTTTTTCAAGCATCTATAACTGCAAGAGATTAATCATTTTCCATTTGTTCTAAAATATACCTGAAGGTTCGCTTGATGTACTGTGCCTTAAAAGTCGAAATTATCCCTTGATCTAACGACTGTAATAAATAAGTTGCATTCTTGGGTAGAAATACAATTTGCACATTTTCGTGTTGTAAATCTTAACCTTTCTGCTACTAAAATTTTACTGCACAAATTCACATGAATAGATAGTTTTATTGTGCATACAAAATGGGGAATCCCCATTTTTATGATTTGATACCAGTATTACCAAAAGAATGGAACTAAAAAATAATTGGAAATATGTGCGCCAGAATTACTAAGTGAACGGAATTAAAAAAATGACTGTAAAAATATGTACGCAACCAAAATGTTCATTTTTATCAGTTTTTTTTAAATACGTTATTTTGAAAACCGTGTAAAAGCGAAATCGTGTAAAAAAAGTACCGTGTAAATCGAGGGATAAGTGTAGTTGCAAAATTAAATTGAACTATTTTTTAAGGTACAATTTTTCACAGTATTATATACAAAGAATGGTCCAAATGAGATTCAAGGATGTAATATGTAGATTCGTCTCAATTCTCTAATTTCATTTGGACCATTTTATTATATTATATTATATTATATTATATATATATATATATATATATATATATATATATATATATATATATATATACACCCGTTCCTCAATTTACGCGGAGTATCCGTTCCACGTGGATTTGTTTTACGCGAATAAAAATCGCGTAAATTGAGTCTGTCAGTACAATAGAAAAAATATTGGAAATAAAAGCTAGTCAAGTTGTAGAAACACATATTTATTTCACATAGCTTAACAAAAAAAAAATAATGACGTTTTAGAAAACAAAGGTAGATAAATTTGTTGGTGTCACTATCGCTACTGTAATTCAAAATAATCAACCTTTTATATATTTATATTATGCTTTTATACGTTTAAGTAAGAATTTGCGTCACTCTGATATATAAATTCCATGAAAAATTATATAAAATGAAATCTATCTGACCGAGTATAAAAAGTGCCGCATAAATCAATACCACGTAAAAAAGTCCCTCGTAAGAAAACCCCGCGTAAATAGAGGTATAATTTGCCGTGTAAAAAAAGTCCCGCGTAAATAGAGGTATAATTTGCCGCGTAAAAAAGTCCCGCGTAAATAGAGGTATAATTTGCCGTGTCAAAAAAGTCCCGCGTAAATAAAGGTATAATTTGCCGCGTAAAAAAATCGCGTAAAAAAAGTCCCGCGTAAATTGAGGGACGGGTGTATATGTATATGTGTATATACATATACACCCGTCATATAAAACATATATATATATATATATATATATATATATATATATATATATATATATATATATATGTTTTATATTTTTATCTTAAAAATTAAAATTATAAATAAGTTATATTTAAAAATTTCATTATTATATGATATATTAATGAGATCTTTAAATGTACATTAATTACAGAAATTTCTGACGTATTTTAAATAAATAAGTATGACGTTTAAGATAATATTATTGAAAAATCAATCAATGTTTTATTTATAAATACTATAACAACTGTAAGAATGATATTGTATTATCGTTTTTAATGATTAGATATGAAAAAAATTCATTAATAATTAAATATCGATAAAAAATAATAATGTAAAATAATCTAATTCAGAAACATGAAACATTTAAATAACTAAATTATGCCTCTTGTTACTACAACATAAGTTTAAAAAATCATGGTTTTTTTATAAAAAAAGACTTGATTATTGTTTTTACATTGTAACTAAATGAAATATGAAATATTTGATTTAGAACGTGATTTTGTCATTTGACAGACTGATTTTTAGTCCATATTTATGGACAGCGCTGTAAAAATTGTCGCTGTATAATGCACGCGGTGCGGTATCGACCTTGGCACCATGAAACTGCGTTGTTGGTAATAGTCCGCATGGCGATAAAATGAAACAGACTATGTTGCCAGGTAATGTGAGCGAGAGGTTGTTACGAAGCGGCAAGGCGGGGTTGCGTAAAATGACGCGGTAGGAACAGCTGTATCGTCAGTTTTGCCGCTTGCCGCAACATACAGTTGAGGTTTGTTTAGCACTCGATGAGCATGTTTGTAATATTTTTACAATTCAATTCGTTTTATTAAATAATGGAAGAGAAATTAATCACCCTAGTAAAGAAATATCCATGTTTGTACGATCAAAGCGAAGAAAAATATAAAGACAATGAAACTAAAAATTATGTGTGGATTAATATAGCTGAGAAGTTATTAGATGATGGTAATATAGTAACAGGTGAGCAACAATCTAAACAAATATTTATAAGGACTAATATTAATAAAGAAAATTATTTCATGTTTAGTGACAGTCTTCATTTAAAAGATCTTTATGATTTGAAATTCTAAATAATTCGGTTTGATTTTTTTCAAAAAAGTATACTAATATGAAAATCAACAGACTATCAGATTAGTTCGTATAGATCATATATAAATTTTAATTATAATACTGTTATTAGTTTGAATATTTTTATAATAAATATATTTTTCCTAGAAATCAAAAATACAATCACTTCAAATGATATTATTTACTATAATAATTCATTAACTACTAGAAATTTATATTTTGTAATAATTTATATTTTTATGGAAAAAAATATTTTTTTTATTACTTTTTTGATTATTAGTTTATTTATATAAATAGTTATAATATACACCCGTCCCTCAATTTACGCGGATATCCGTTCCAGGTGGATTTGTTTTACGTGAATGAAAATCGCGTAAATTGAGTCTGTCAGTACAATAGAAAAAATATTGGAAATAAAAGCTAGTAAAGTTGTACAAACACATATTTTTTTCACATAGCTTAACAAAAAAATGACGTTTTAGAAAACAAAAGTAGATAAATTTTATTCGATGTTGCTATCGCTGCTATAATTCAAAACAATCAATCTTTTATATATTTATATCGTGCTTTTATACGTTTAAGTAAGAATTTGTGTCACTCTTATATATAATAAATTCCATGAAAAATTATATAAATTTAAATCCATCTGACCGCGCATAAAAAGTGCCGCGTAAATCAATACCGCGTAAATAGAGATATAATTTGCCGCATAAAAAATCTCGCGTAAAAAAAGTCCCGCGTAAAATGAGGGACGGGTGTATATTAGTTTAAATATGTTATTTTTAATCATCATTATTTAAATCTTATTAAACTATTTATTTTGAATTTGACAATTTATTTTTCACAAAAATGAATTATCACCCCTCAATATCACATCGTCAGAACATTGTGTTATAAACATAATATTTTAACGATGATAGCATTGTTGTCGAAATGCACATTAACTTATTGCTGTTATAAACAACAAGGTGAATAATAAGTGATCATTGAACAATTTATCTTGTGGTATTTGGGACGATAATTCATTTATGTATTTTTTTTAAAAAAAAGTTAAGTACACTTTAATGTACAGAGAATATCCGAGAAGTCTGGAACCAATGTTAAAAATGTATTTATTTACAGGCCATGAATAACATTGATATAATCGTTAAGGGTCACCAGAAATGGATTCGAAGGCAATAATAGATAAATTTAATATCATATAATATATCCTGAAATGAATTCAATAATACATGTCATATTGTTTAATTCTTTTCAAAACAAACTATATTAAATCCCCGCATCAATTCTCTCTAGAACTGTCTCTAACGAACAATAAGAAAAAATATTACCACTTTTTAATCCAATGCTAAGATTACTTTTCATCTGTAGAGAAAATACGTTTTCTACCATTGGTTACGGACATTTTGAGCATTCTATATTAATTTATATTAATATAAAGAATAATAATATTTATAGAACTACTATATATATAGTAGTTTTATAAATATTATTACAACTTTTGTTGTATAACATTAAAACTTTGAATCTTTAAACTTATTTACCAAATGTTAATTTGTGATTAATAGTTAAAATGAATATCTTACGTATACGAATTTTTTAAAAAATTAATAAAAATTTATTTATAAAGATTTATATTTTGTAATAATTTATATTTTTATGGAAAAAATATTTTCTTTATTATTTAATTATTAGTTTATTTATATAAATAGTTATAATATACACCCGTTACTCAATTTACGCGGAGTATCAGTTCCACGTGGATTTGTTTTACGCGAATGAAAATCGCGTAAATTGAGTCTGTCAGTACAATAGAAAAAATATTGGAAATAAAAGATAGTAAAGTTGTAGAAACACATATTTATTTCATATAGCTTAACAAAAAAATTATGACGTTTTAGAAAATAAAAGTAGATAAATTTCATTTGATGTCACTATCGCTACTGCAATTCAAAATAATCAACCTTTAACTATGTATCTTGCCATTTAATTTTATTCCTTCAGATTCCTAATTTAGAGTTTTAAAAACTTCAATACCACTGTAAATAGTATTTGTGGCACCATAATATTCATATATATACACACATGTGTATATATATATATATATATATATATATATATATATATATATATATATGTATATAAGTTTATATAACTTAATGAGACATTTTGGTCGCTGTTGTAAACAAGCCTCATTACAATATAACAAAATTTTGCAGTAATAACTTACAGGTTATTATTTAAAAACATATATATATATATATATATATATATATATATATATATATATATATATATATGTTATTTTAGTTTACGAATGTAAGCAAAATAAAAAAAAAGTTATTGAGACAGAACAGAAACTAAAATAGTATCTGGTAAAATAGTTCTCTGATACTAATAGAATAACCATCATTAGATCACTGTTGAAGTATTTTAATTATGCTCATCTATTTTGTGCGTTTTCAATGTTTTTGTATGAGATTATTTTATACAATTCACTAATGTTGTGAAATTTATTTATAAATCGTTGATAATCCCTTCTCATCTCAATCAATTTAAATTTCGATACCAATTTTAAAAAACAATTGTATTTTCATATAATGTGAATTAATTTGAATCTGCATTTTTACTAAATTTAAAAAATATATTACTACGAAATAATATATTTTCTATTGAAATATTCTATCGCGTGTCTAAAAATATGTTTTATTTAATAACTTTATGGCTTCTTGAATAGAACGTATTCATCATTTCAATATTTTCTTACAAATAAGTTTGAATGTTTGACACACATTTATATATCACATTCTTCAGACTTATTTGTGCTCCTCTCTCTCTCTCTCTCTCTCTTTATATATATATATATATATATATATATATATATATATATATATACATATACACAAAATTAATAATTCCCTCATATGCAAGTAATTTAATATTAAGTTATTTTGTAATATGACTTCATGTTATTATTTTCATTAAATTGTAATTTGTGTTAATGTTAGTGATTAGAGATTGTGGTTTACTTATAATTGTTTCCTGGTTTTATGTGATAAAATTTAAAACATTACATGTAAAATTTGATTTGTAAAATTGTATAGTTTTGAATATACATAAATACATACACACACACACTCACATATATATATATATATATATATATATATATATATATATATATATATATATGTGTGTGTGTGTGTGTGTATGTGTGTGTGTGTGTGTGTATGTACGTGTGTATTTTTTATATTTAAACATAAAAGTTGAGTAGAAATTATATACTAGTATTAACATTTATTAAATTTGATATTTTATTGAACATTTTGTTTAATAAAATGCAAAGTATTATACATTAAAATATATTTTCTATTTTTTTTAAAGCATATAAATGTATACTGTTTGTATTTTTAAAATTGTAATAGTGTTTTATTCAATTTTTTTTTTAGTTTTTCAAAATTATTTCATTACATACGTACAGAGAGTCAAAGTGAAACTCGTACAGTATTATGTTCAATAAATTTTTGTATACAATTTTTTAAATAAAAAAATTCCTTTTATATTTGACTTAAATTGTTTATTAAAGATATTTTTATCATATAAAAATAAATAAATCATAAAATAATACCTAAGACCAAAAAAAAGTACGAATTCTGAAAAATCATTCAAAAATACATCAAAATGAAACTCATACAATAACAAATTATTTTTTGAATTAAAATATACATTGGATTGAATTGTTTTAGTACTTAGTAGAGTAACTTTTATTAATTTTTTAGCTTTTAAACAATTCGGGATGGATTTAACTAATTTTTCACAATAAGCTAGATCAATTTTTCCCCATTCTTCTAATAACGCTTTTTTAAATCATTGTTATTTATAATAGTGTGTGTTCTAATGGCAACTTCTAAGTGATTCCATAGATTTGCAATCACACTTATATTAGGTGATTATGGTGGTGTTTCCAGTCCTTTGGGGCAGTTATATAACAACTAACTACGTGTTTTATAAGCTTTGTGCTTGGGGTTGTTGTCCTGATAAAAATTAAATGTTTGTAAAATCCCAAGTTTTTGAGCACTGGCTTTCAATTTTTTTCTTAATAGAACAATATAAACATTTTACCTTATAATTCCATCTATAAAATTAAATTTCCAACCCCTCTCGTAGACATACACCCCCATTCCATAACATGACCGCTCTTATGTTTGAATGTAGAATGAAAGTGTTTTAAAAACATTCCTGTATTTGGTTTCTGCCATATTAATTCTCCCATTGGATCCAAATAAATTATATTTGCTTTCGTCCATAAATAAAGCATCTTTCCAATAATCAAAACTCTTATTAACATGTTCCCAAACGAAGCTTAACCTTTTGTTACAATTAGCTAGATTTATGAAAGATTTCTTCCTGGAAATACGAGTACGAAACCCATTTTTATTTAGTTTATTGCGAATTGTTTGGGGGCTTGCTTTTTTATTTAGAAACTTTTTAACTTCTAAAGTCAATTTGGGTGCGCTAATTTTCTTTAATTTTTCGTAGAATCTAACGCTCGTCATGGTCATTAAAAATTTTACGGAGACTCTTTCTTACTTTATTTTCAACATTTTGGCCGTTTTTAAATCTTTTTATTACAGATTGCATTGTAGCGTGGTTTTTATTAACTATTTTCCCAATTTTCAGTAGAGTTTTTCCATTTTTGTAATGAAAAATCATTAACTTTCGCTCGTCCGTCGATGATTGTCCCCTTTGTCTACTCAAAATGAAAATCTAACTTATATTTTTTACAAAATGATTATAAACGACTTAACAATAGGTGTTTTTTATAATCAAAGTGAACCAAACACATATTTGAAGAGTATACTTTCTTAACTCAGCAGTTTTCAAGCGAGAATAATTCGTTGTATGAGTTTTATTTTGATGTATTTTTTGTTCATTTTTAAGAAATTATTACTTTTTCTGGAGTAGAAGTATTGATTTACGATTGAAATTTTTAAATATAAGAAAAATAACTCTAATAAAGAACTTAACCAAGAGAAATAAAGAAAATTGTTATTATATTAAAATATATGTGTAAAATTATTGGAAACATAACTCTGTATGAGTTTCACTTTGACTCACTGTATGTATTTACGTACTTTTATACATGTTATATTGAATTTTATATTTTGTATTTTTGATTGTTTCATGTATTTTTATAAAATCTATTTTTTGAAATTAAAATATAAAAAAAGTAATAACGGTACAATTTGTTGATTTTTATATCGTTTTAAATTACTTTTGGAATATTAAAAAATGAAAAGTAAAACAAATATAAATAATAAAATAAATTTATATTCGTAAATTATTTTTATTTAATTAATTTATAAGGTCATTAGTAATTTATAATGAATGTATAAAATTTTAACATTACTTAAATTCTTTTAGTTGAAAACTTAAGAACGAAATGGAAAAATTTACGAGATTCATATATAAAATCGCTTAGAAAAAGAAACTCGAGAACATCTAAAAAAGGAAAACCACACAAACCGTGGCGATATGAAAAACTAATGAATTTTCTTTTACCTCATGTACCTTTGAAAGATCCGTTTTCTGACGAAGATACGGAAGTAAACGTAAAAGACTTAGAACTGATACCGCAGTGTAAATTAGAAGAAATGCCTTCGTTTCAAATTATAGAAATTAATTCATTGGCCGATGATCATGTTGAAAATCTAGTACTGTCGAATATATCGAGTAATTCAAGTACTGTTTCGGCGAACAGTGTAAAAATAGCAGGCAAGAAACGAAAATTAGAAACCAGTTCTGTACAAATAGATAGAGAAGAAGAACTATTTCAATCGACTGTTGTGAATAGTATCGAAAATGAAGATGCAATTGACTCATTTTTTAGAGGTATTGCTCAAACGGTGAAATTGTTAAAACCTGTTAACCAAGCTTTGGTAAAGAAGGCTGTAGCCAATATTGTATTAGACACTGAAATAGAAGAAGCAAAAGGTTCAGAAAATACCGAGTATGATATATAGGAATGTGTGATTTTTATTCTTTTGTTATATTTTTTTATTATTTAAGTTTAATTAAATAACTAAAAATAATTTATTTTTTGAATAAAATAAGATAATAAAATTTGAAAAGTTTATTTTCTTTCATAAAATAACTAAATTCTTTAACTGAAAATATGAAATTGTATTAAAAATATTATTATTTTATTATTAATGAACAAAGCCTTTAATGTAAATATTAATAACTATTAACAATTGTATTTTCATAGAGAATATATTAGATAGTATATATTTTAATTATAAATCATGTTAATAAACACTAGTCATAATTACATTATTGTAATAAAGGCTGAATGTTATTATACGGAATAAATGTAATTTTTATAAAATTCATATTAAATATAATGTTTTGTAATAAATTGTTATTTAAATAAATACAATTTGAAACGTTGTCATTGTATGATTTTTTTTTATTTCTGTCTGTTATTGGAAAGAACAATCTAATCTGAGGATTAGACAATTAACGCTTTAATCGCACAGTTGTGTCATATTTTTTAAAGGATTGAGTGGCCCGATACAATGAAATATATGTATGTTATATGTTGACAATAAATAAAAAATAATATACATTTAGGAAAATTTGTATTTTTAATTTAGATTAGTTTAAATTTATTTTTAAAAAAGTTTATGGTTCGTCCACTTTTTTTTATTCGTAATATAAAACTGTATTAAAAACAAAATACGAGTTATGTTCTTTATTTTGATTAAAAGCCATCTTGAAGATAACTGTTATAATAAATTTGGATTAAAATTAGTTTAGTTTCGTTTTCGAATTTAAAGGTTTATTTTTTTAAAAAATGGATATATTTAAATGATATCAACACAAAGTTTAATTATAATAATAAATTAAAAAATATTACGAAAATGTAAAATATATAAACTTGTAGAAGGTAAAATATCCGAATTACGGTAGTGTCTAAAGATAATTAATATATTTTGATCACTTAGTATATTCTATTACATTTTCCGAAGTGATCTATTGGAAAAAAAAGATTTTTTTATTTAAAAAGTATTTGTAACATTTTGCAATCTTTCATATTTATTTTATTCCCTCCATGAAAGTAAAAATACATCGAATACATTAAACTTACAATCATTATTAAATATTTTTTTATTCAAATTATTGTTATTTTAATAAAAACAGTGATCATAGATGAAATAAAAAATAAACAAAATGAAAGTAGATTAGAAGAAATTTATAAAATATTTGGTCATGTGTTATGTGAATAAGAAGTTCACTAATATGGTAGCATGTCGCACATGTACTAAGAAAATTATACGACTGGTTAAAAAACATTTACAGCTTGTTAGCTAAAGACAACAAAATGAATAGACAGAATAAAGTACTACTATATAAGACAAAGATAGAACCTGTAATTAGATACATAAACCTGATATAGAGATATACGTGAAACACGTTATTGCAACAAGAACAGAACAAGACATTTAAAAGATTACTTAACATCCAAGTAAACTATTTTTAAGGAGGTTAAAATATTAATATGGTAAAAGAATGAATTAAAAGTTTTATTAAATGAAAACATATAACAACTAGTTAATAGAAAGAATAGAAATTGTCAAGAAATTTTTGTAGCTATATGAGAAAAAAGGAAAAATATATGTTACTTTGATAAATGAATAAAAATAAAATAATGTGTCAGAATAAGAGAATGAACATAAAAAATAAAGGGAAAAAATGTAAAATCAAAAGAAAAATTTAAAGTCGATAGGTTATCTAGTTTTTTTTTTTTGAAAATGTTCTTAAAAACAAATTAAGGTAAAAGACAGATAATAAGATTATACAAGAAATGACAATCTTAGTCGAGTGTAGGAATTTATCCCTTATTATAGCCCAAATGAGACTAATGGATAATAAATGATAGTATCAAGTAAATGTATTTCTAAATCCTTTAGTTTTATTTAAGTCACTCTATTGAAAATATCAGAGAAAAATCATAACTAAATCCGTCAATATTGTTCGTTATCATATAATTCACTGTTGATAAAAATGAATCACATATTTCAACATCACAAGATTTTATTAAAATGTTCAATAAACATTTATTGATCACTTTATTTTCTAATGTGTATTTCAATGGATATGATATCATTGTCAAAGCCCTACGTTAGAAAATAGATTTTATAATATAAAATTTTGGTAATGCATCAACGAATAAAGTGACTAAGAATTTTTTACTGACTGTTTTTTAAAAAAATGCGACGTTGGAGTGAGTAATTCATTTATGTTTAACAAAATTCAATATTAAACTTGTTGATAAAACTAAAATATATTTGTTAAAATTTTGGATTACATCTGTGAAAATTATGTTAAATACAGAGATTTATAAAGAGTCATGTTTCATGATTTAGAGATAATGTACGGAATTTTATGTTAAAATAAGAGAGACAAACTGTAGATTTTAGAAATAACAGAAGATTATGGAATTATACTGATTTATCAAAAATCGAATGATCATATTCAAATGATTTAATCGATAACTTCAATTGTATATATTAATAAAGTATTTATTTGAAATTGTATGAGCTTATACTTGTCGATTTTTATACTTAAATATTTTTAAGTAAGGTTAAAAAAGACAAAGTTGCATATAGAGTCGTTTTTTGAAGAACATTTTGGGTTTTAAGCATAACACTTTATTCTAAAACTCTAGAGAAATCATTCTCAAACTGCCGTTAAATAAAATATAATAAAAGGTGGCTCAAATAAAATTGAAAGATTTAGACATCTATTTACTTCCTTATTATCATTTACTCTCATTCAGTTTCATTTGGGCCACCATATAGATTAAATTATGAAAGTATAAAGTATATTCTTGTACATAGTGATAGTTTTGATTATTACTTAGCAAAGAAAAAATTTATAGATTTGTTAAAAACTCCTTCATATCTTAATCATGAATATCATATGCAATAATGAAAGGAATTTCAATTTTAATACCTATAGATATAATATCTATAAGTTTCAAGCTTGATATTTATCAAACTAATGCTTTGGATTACATAAAATTATTTTTTTATATTACAAAATTTAATATCTGGATATTAAAAGAATTGAGAAAAAATCTTAACGAATCAAATTTCCATATATATTTAAAAACTTACTCATCAAAATAGAAAACTATTTCTGAATAGTTATAAACAAAGAAAAATAAGTAGTTTAAAATATAATAAGAAAATGATTTTTAATTAATGAAAAAATATTTTTCCACCTACAATAAGAATAGACATTTGTCAAAAAATCTATGGTGATGGGAGTGGTGTATTATCTGTTCTTGAAATTATCTGAAACTATAATACTAATCGTTTTTGTGCGTGACTTAATAATTTGAATTAAGAAATCAGTTGTAAAAGTCTAATTTTATCCCACAGAAAGGATACTGTCTTCCATAAAAACAATGTTAAATCACATGTGACACAAAAAATATAGAATCGAATGAGTTGAGAGGTGTGTCATTTATATTCACTAGATATTACACAGGGACACTACCATTTATTTACATTGCTTCAAAAAGTTTCAAATGGAAATGAATGCGTGAATTATAAATGTAGCCGAATGGTAAGAGAAAAGTTTTTTTTATTTACAAAACAAAGCAGTCTATTCTAGAAGGATCATCTGCAATATTTAAAAATACAATTCAATCAACGTTCGTCAAGAAAACGTTTTTTTTTAATATAAAACATATTTTTATTTGAAAATTTAAATTTACTATTTGTTTTATACTTTTTTCGGTTACATAATTTTCACTGATTTTTTTTTTAATTTATTGAAGCATTTAAACAAGAACAAAATATTAAACTGTACATATTTATGTATTGTACATATTCATTATTAGTTATTGTTCTAAATATAATTTTAAATCACATTTAATACATATGATGTAATAACGAACCATCATTATTTTATATTTTTTTCAAATTTATATAAATAAATATTGAAACAATGTCTTATTTAAAGTTAAGTGCTTTGAAATTGATTGCATCAATCTGAATAAGTTTTTTCCAAAAACTAATCTTTTAGATATCAATAGGACCAATCTATAAGATACTAAGTATTGAATGATTTCTGAAGTTGTTTTTCGATCTGATTTAGTGTTTTTTTTATAAATTATGTAGTCATTAAAACTGTTATTTACAAATACATGATTATCATTTGCGTTTATAATCTGTTTAATAAAACCCTTCGAATTTTATTCACTTAACCAATTGTACTTTCATTATATATATATATATATATATATATATATATATATATATATATATACATACAGTTAGTCCCAAAATTGAGTGTACACTTATAAATTCTAATCGTTTATTCAAATTTTAACAAAGTTAAACATCTTTTTTAAACAAAAAGTGCATATTTGTAATAAATGAATGCTTATTGTCGCTTATAATTTCATTAAAAAGACATAAAAATATCATCGTATTCACTCTATATTCAGTAAAGTTATAAAAAAATTCCAAATTTATTCACACAAAATTGAGCGTACACTTTTAAATTATGTACAGTAGGAATGTGATTTTATGCGCATTTTAAAATATAATTAGGTAGGAGTCTTATGTATAGCATAAACAATAATAAATATTTATTAGTTCTTCACTTTTTTCGTTATTTCTTGAAGAACTGTCATATTTGTTATAAAATGGAGAGTAAAAGAAAGCAAACTCATATAACTACGTGCCAACTTATTATAACGTTATGCTATAAAGGAAAATCTTTACACGACATTGGAACAATAGTATATAGGTCGCATTCCACTGTTCAAAAAATAATTAATGAACAAAAATGAGAGAACTGAACGCACTGTACAAGGGAGCATTGTCGGGATGCAAAACCCAAGTCTTCGCGATCTGAGCACCCTTTTTAATTTTTCGAGCACATTGCGGTAGAATACTTGATTTACGGTTTGTCCAGGTGGTACGAACTCTTTGTGTATCAACATCACTTTGGACTTGCTCATTCTCGCCTTCTTTGGCCTTGGTGCTCACAGAACTGATAAATCGGGTCATATTGAAAGAACCAACTTTCATCACCAGTAATAACATATAGGAACTTTACCGTTCTACAATTACTATTCCAACATGCACTATCGCGACTAAACAGCTGGCGAAGAAATGATCGTACGAGGGTGGTCAAGGTCTCAATCGAGAGAGTAGGGATCTGCTATTACGGTGGCGGAGTTACAGGTTCGCAGTGTTACCACAGGCCGAGAAAAAAAATCGGTCGCATTACTTAATTGTCTGACCTCGTAGGTCACATTCCACTGTTCAAAAAATAATTAATGAACATAAATATGAAGGTACGTTCTACAATAACAAAGGTCGGGGCAGGAAAAAAATGCTGACTCCTAGTGATGAACGGTGTATCATCAGATCAATGAAGATAAATCCGAAACAAAGTTTACCGAAATTACAAGTGGGGGTATCCTCGAGAATTAACAAAAAAAATTCCACCAAAATATTGCGTCGAGTGCTACATAACAATGGGTATTGTAGACGAATTGCACGTAAAAAATAATTTATTTTTAAAGTAAACCGAGAAAAATGTCTAGAATTTATTAAAAAGTATATTAAGTATAATGTAGATTTTTCGAACAATGTGATATTCTCGGACGAAATCAAAATTAATTTGTTTGGATCGGATGGTAAGTAAATTATTTGGAGAAAACCAAACAAAAAAATAACATTTCTTCAATAGTAAAACACGGAGTAGGATTTGTAATGTTATAGGGCTGTATGGGAGCTAGTGGTATTGTAAATTTACGTTATATTGAATCTATTATAGATAAAATAAAGTACTTTGAAATTTTTAAAAATTATTTAGAGCCATCTGCCTGCAAGCTAGGAATGTTGCCAACTTATCATTTTCAACAAGATAATGACCCGAAGTATACTTCGTATATAATTAGAGAATGGCTGTTATATAATACACCGAAATCGGTAAAAACCACAGCCCAATCACTAAGTATCAGCCCAATTAAAAATTTGTGGACAGAATTGAAGAATTGTATGAGAACTTAAAATCCATTTAACAAAAACGATTGCGTACAAAAATTGACAGACATATGGCAAAATATACTTAGTTATGTAATAAAAAAAATAGTCAAATCAATACCACGGCGTCTGCAAGCAGTCATAGATGCTAATGACTACGCTACAAAATAAAAAATTATGTATTGTAAAGAAATGTTCATAATTATCACTGCTATACGCTTAATTTTGTGTGAATAAATTTAGAACTTTTTTATAACTCTAATGAATATAGAGTGAATACGATGATATTTTTGTCTTTTTAATGAAATTTATAAATGACAATAAGCATTTATTACAAATATGCACTTTTTGTTTAAAAAAAATATATATAATTCTGTTAATATATGAATAAACGATTAGAATTTATAAGTGTACGCTCAATTTTGTGACTAACTGTATGTATGTATATATACATACATATATAATATAAATATGTTCATAATTATTTTATGTTTTGCTTATCAACATCTAAAATTAAGAATGTGTATAACGGAGAATATGTTTGTTACACGAAACCGTAAATACGTATCGATCTTGTCAATCGAAAAATAATTATCGGAAAGTAAATTTTCAAAGAATTATTTACACCCACAACCTTTTACGAAATAAAGTTCGTATTGATTGGAATAGCGACAAGAATAGTCAGGTCACACGGCTATCGCTGAAGGTTACTTTTTTAAATGTTTATGCAATATGGTGAATATCTATATGGCGATTACATAACGTTAGCTGTTTACAATATGTTAACATGTGCAAATTTATTTCGCCGTGTTGACCTAACGCGATACATGCGTCATTTTTTGCGATCACCGAGCAAATATTTATCCATGCTTATGTGCATAAATATTTAAAACTGTGTAAACTTTCCGTGACTTTTTATGCTACGAAAATTATGTATATATTCTTGAGTAAACAAGATTGATCGAAACCGGTGCTAAAACTTTTTTATTAAATTTCAACTATAAACGACATCCATACGCTTGATTTGATTTCTATAAATGTCTATATATCACATGCACACACAAATACACACACACACACACACACACACACACACACACACACACACACACACACATATATATATATATATATATATATATATATATATATATATATATATATATAGTCAATCACAAAAGTCATTGTACACCCCCATATTTTAACGTTTTTATATGAAAGAAAACTTTCGTCAACAAAATTATAAATTTATTGAATACGACTTAGCTTAAGAATAATTTTAGTACAAAAATAAAACATATTGTTGAAATAATAACAACATAATTAATAAAAATTAAACTATCAATCTCACAAAAGTGATCGTAGGCTTACAAAAACTAAATGTAACAATAGGTTTACAAAATATTTAGAAATCAGTTGGGCCTCCAACCTTTTTGGCATCGATTGGACCAGTTTTTCTGTAAACAATTCAAGTATTTTTTGCCATTCCTGAAACGTCGCTACAAATACGCGATACTATTATAAAACTCTACAAAGAAAAAAATCCTTACGTAAAATAGTAAAAACCATATGCAGACCACTTTCTACTATTCAGTCAATAATAGAAACATTTAAATCCGTTGGAAATAAAGAGAATGAACTACGCACAGAAAGACCAAATCTTTTAAACGCAAGAGAAAAAAGGAGAATACTGAAAGAAGTCACTGACAACCCGAAGATAAGTGCCTCCAAAACTAGCCAAATACCTTGAAGTAATTTGTGGAAAAGTAGTTTATTCCGAAACAATCAGAATAATTTTAATAAAATCAGGTTATCATGGTCGCATGCCTCGTAAAAAACCTCTCATAATGAAATAAATAAGAAAAAAAGGGTTTACTTTCAAAACTCCATTCCGACAAGGTCTTAGTTTCAGTGAAAGATACTGTTCACGGATGAGAGCAAGTTCAATATTTTTGGATGCGATGGAAAATGAAAAGTGTGGAGAAAACCTGGAACTGAACTGAAGTTGAAGAACTTAGTACTTATTATGAAATATAGTGAAGGGTCATTAGTGATTTGGGGGTCAATTGCAACAACTAGGCTAGGGAGTTTGGTATTTATTGATACAGCAATGGATAGATGGAAGTATTTAAATATTTTGTGAGATAATTTAAAAGAAAATGCCCGAAAACCTAACTTGGGAAATGAATGGATTTTTCAGCAAGATCAAAATCAAGCACACTACGCTAGTTGTTTGATAAAATGGATCCTTTATAACGTCCAAAACAGTTGTTTTCTCCATCTCAGTCACCAGATATAAACCCTACAGATCACATAAATATCTTACATTCACTCACAAAATGTAACGAAAATGATATATTTTTGAAACGACTGATTACAAGCAATAAAAATGGATTGTTTACAACAAAGTTCAACAAAAAAGATCGTGGTTGTAGCCTAGTGAACCAGCTTCAAGCAGATATTCATCAAAAGAAGATTTTGTTATCAGTTTGGAGTAATTACAAATAATTGTGTTTTTTTGACTACTTTCAAGAAACCAAACGATCAATTCGGATGTGTCTGTCGACAATTAACCAAATAGAATTACAAAAAAAACGTCCAGAATTGGTGAATAGAAAATTTGTTATATTCCACTATGACAATGGACACTATATATATATATCTTTGGTAACTCGCTAAAAAGTAATAGAACTTGATTGAGATGTGATGCCATATCTTCCATATTCATCTGACCTTGCATAATCAGATTATCATTTATTCCATTCCTTGTAAAACCCTTTAAATGGTCAAAGTTTCACTTCAGGTGAGACTATCAAATTGTACTTGGATCAATTTTTCGCCCAAAAAGATCAAAATTTTGTTAAGCACGGAATTATGAAAAATAGAAAAATGTATTGGAACAAAATAATCAATATATTATTGATTAAAATTATTTCATTCAATAAAGAAAGTGTCTTTCATTCATTTGGTAAAACTCAATTACTTATTTGTCAACCCAATATTTATACATACATACATTTATATATACATACATATTTTAATATACATACATACATACATACATATATATATATATATAAGCGAACAAAGTTTATTAATCTTAATAAATTAAGCAGATACGATTATGTTTTTTGAAGTGTGTACTTTTTTTGAAAAAAAAACAAGCACCAATTATACAAATAACTATTTAAAATGAAAAATATGACTCGCTTAATCTGGGGTCAATGTGATCAACGAGTGCTAAGTAATTATTTAATCTATTAGAAAAGAACGCTCATAGAATTCACTGAAAGCTATTTAAATGGGCATCATTAACCTTGATAACTCTTTCATACTTAATAAAATGTGTTCTTTTTTAAATACATAATACAAAAAAATCAGACTGACGATACAATATTTCAAAATATTGGGTTGGCACAAAAGTCATTGCGTTTTTTCCGCTAGATGGTTGTAGTAATTCTAAGTAGTTCTTCTCCATTGCAAACTTCAGACCGTATATGGTATTTGACAGCTGACATTTCATAGATTATTCAGTAAAAAAAGTTTTAAGTTTTGTTGTTTATTTAGTGTTTTACATTGATTTGAAATGGATATTCCAGACGGTCATTTTCACCATATTTTACTTTATTACTTCCGGAAAGGTAAAAACGCAGTGCAAGCTCAGAAAAAAATATGTGCGGTTTATGGTGAAGACTCACTAAAAGAACGCCAATGTCAGAATTGGTTTGCTCGTTTGGTTCCGGAGATTTTAATCTCGAAGATGCACCACGGTCTGGACGCCCAACTGAAGTTGACGACGACAAAATAAAGGCAATGATTGAAAATAACCGGCGTAGTACGACACGAGAGATCGCAGAGAAGCTTCACATATCACATCAAGCGTTGAAAGACATTTAAAACAACTTGGTTATGTTGATAAGCTCGATATTTGGGTTCTCCACAAGTTGAAAGAAATTCATCTCGCCAAACGAATTTCAATCTGTGATTCATTGCTGAAACGTAACGTTACCGATCTATTTTTAAAGCGAATCATAACGGGCGATGAAAAATGGGTTGTTTGCGATAACGTCGTGCGAAAATCATGGAGCAAGCGAGATGAACCTGCGTAATTGACATCAAAAGCCGATATTCATCAAAAAAAGGTTTTGCATAGTGTTTGGTGGGATTTCAAAGGTATTGTTTATTTTGGTCTGCTACCAAGGAACTAAACCATCAATTCGGATGTATACTGTCGCCAGCTAATGGAATTGGATAAAGAAATTAGGGAAAAGCGGCCAGACCTGGCAAATAGTAAAGGCGTCATCTTCTATCACGACAACGCCAGACCACACACATCTTTGGTCACTCGCCAAAAATTATTGGTGTTAGGTTGGGAAGTGATGCCTCATCCACCGTATAGCCCTGACCTTGCACCATCGGATTATCATTTATTCCGTTCACTTCAAAACCATTTGAATGGAAAAACATTCGATTCCAATGAAGCTGTCAAAAATGAGTTGGTTCAGTTTTTTTCCTCTAAAAACCAAACTTTCTACGAAAGCGGAATTATGAAGTTGACTGAAAGATGGCAAAAGGTCATCGAACAAAATGGCCAATATATAATTGATTAATGTTTGCTATTTATATTAATAAATTGCTTTGAAAATCATAATAAAAAACGCAATGACTTTTGTGGCAACCCAATATCAAGATACTTTAAACTATGAATGTTTAATTATAAATTGCATTTTGGAGATTATTTTATAAAAATGAGAAGAATTAGAAATAGTTTATATTATTTAAATTTTTTATTATATATGTTTGAGTTAAAATAATTAAAATATGATAAATTATTCTTTTGTAATATTTAACAAATAAATGGAAATTTATGATATAGAATCAATTTGTACTTAAATTATGATATGATTGTAAATTTAAAGTATCATACATTAAAGTAGCAGTTTTTAATCAAAGAAATGCGAAAGTTTTCTAAAAGATATACAATTTAACAAATAATTTCGTATTAACATAAAAAGTAATTTATGATAAAATATACGAAATATGGTTATCTACAGAATGTCCCAAATGAGACTGAAGTATAGTAAATAACAGTTAGCAAATAAATGTATGTCTAAACCCTTCAATCTCATTTGATTCGCTCTATTTAAGTAACAAAAGTTCTATAATTTATAGTAATTTTTTTTTTTGGTCAAAACTTAGATTAAAAAAAACATCTGCAATAAATAATATTTTAAAAATATATTGAGATATTTTAAATGATAATAAATATTAGAAATCGACATCATTATTCATAGTTTGATATAAAATCAGATAACAAAAATGTGTAATTGTTTCATGATTGAGTTATAAAAGAATTGAACAACTTCAAAAAAATCTTGACACAGATATTATAATTATTGTTTCATCAGATAAAAATGTTAAATGAAAGACAACGTGTCTTAACGTATCGTTAACATTTATCACATATTTAAACGTCGAAGTAGAACATGGTTCTCGTTTGAATAATGAATGTGTTAAATCATTACGTCGAAACAAGCTAATTAGTGTTTTTGCCCCTGTTTAAGTCCATATGCCGCAAGAATTTCGTTTACGAAATTAAAATATTCCATTTTCAAACATGTACTGCGCATAAATAGAATTTATACTATTTGTCTTTCAGAAATGTATTCAAATTTATATATTGTAATTTTGTTTAGAAAAAAAAAATTCTTTTCTGATTAATACACTGATCTTCAATGATAATTAATACTACTGCAATATTTTAATTTGCATTGTTTAAAATATAAGTGTATATTATTCATATAAGAATTATTTATTTATCTCAATTAAATACCAGAATATATATATATATATATATATATATATATATATATATATATATAGGGTGACCCTAATTAGACTGAAGAATAGTAAATGATAGTAGCAAGTAAATAAGTTATTTGTTGTTTTAGAACTGTGACTGATTCACTTTAACACAAATGAATTTTAACCCCAATACCACAATGGTTTAACACAATAATGTTGTTAAATTTTTGTTCCATTTTCGTGACATGCACTATTGTTACAAAAATAGCTGGCGAAGAAATGATCGCACGAGGGTGGTCAAGGTCTCAATCGAGAGAGTAGGGATCTGCTATTACGGTGGCGGAGTTACAGGTTCGCAGTGTTACCACAGGCCGAGAAAAAAAATCGGTCGCATTACTTAATTGTCTGACCTCGTATATAGGGTGACCCTAATGAGACTGAAGAATAGTAAATGATAGTAGCAAGTAAATAAGTTATTTGTTGTTTTAGAACTGTGGCTGATTCACTTTGGCACAAATGAATTTTAACCCCAATACCACAATGGTTTAACGTATTAAATAATTACTTATTGTTCATGTATTATTTATAATTATATTAGCTAATAATTTTCGATGGCAACGCCATCATCATCGTCAGAGCCTTTCTGTTAAAATCTTTACAGAAATGGCTTAACTAAATTAAAATTTTAACAGAAAGGCTCTGACGATGATGGAGTCGTCATCGAAATGCATTAGCCGATATAATTATAAATAATGTGATTATTGAACATTTTAAACTATTGTGGTGTCCATTCATTTGTGTTAAAGTAAATATGTATCTATATCTTTCAGTCTCATTTGGACCTCTCTCTCTCTCTCTCTCTTTATATATGTACATATATAAGTATATGTTTTATGTAAAATATAAATTGATGTTAATGCGTTTTTTCCTAATCAACATCATTTAGAAAAATTGATAAGCATACATTATTAATGTTTTGTATTTCAATACATGTATACTATATATGTATATTAAACGAAAATGGATTACACTACGATCAGATAGGAACGATAAAACTAATAACAAATAAATGGACAGTATTAACCTATATAAATACATCTCTAATCCCATATCAATAATATAGTGTTGAAAAGGAACTGTATTCAATAGAATCAAAATGTTTGAAATCGTTGAAAAAATAAATGATTACAAATAATGTCAGAATGTAATAAAATCATTTCACATAACATTAAAGAAATTAAAAATTGACATTAGCAATACTGAACATCTAATTTCACATAGATATAAAAAAGGTTAGATTGATAGAATTTAATTAATATACAAAACCATATTTAAAATATTTCATTCGAAAGATAGTGAATATTACGATTCAGTCATTGAAAAAAATAAAAAAAAAAAACAGAAAAAATAACCGAGTTATTTTTAAATTAACTATATGGTCATCCAAATGTGACCCTTAGATTTGTATTTTGTTAACAAAAGAAACTATACACATGTTTCCTTATACATCACCCTATATAAATGTTTCTTTTTAATAAAACACAAATTTAAGCATTATATTTGAATGATTCAATATATTTAACAAAAGAAAAATTATCTTTTAATTTAGTATGAAACGATAGAATTCCTATCATAATAAATTTAAATCGAATAAATAATCTATTGCACTAAACTAACACTGAGTATCTTGAAATATTAATATTTGAATTATTAAGTAATGTGAAAACTCAAGTAAACTTAATATTAAATGACATTTTATTTTCAAAACGCAACATTATTTAGGGTCATCCAAATGTGACACCTAGATTTGTGTTTAATTAAAAAGAAACTATATATATGTTTTCCTACACACCACCCTATACACATGTTTCTTTTCAATAAAACACTAATCTAGGCGTCACATTTGGATGATCCTATACAATCAGATAATTTTTTTTCAACAAACCTCTACGATGAATAAGAGAAATAAAATGATTACTAAAGAGGTTACAATTTCCAATTTAAATTACATTAAAAACATACAAATCTTATTAGATCTCTCCTGTTTCATATAATACCTTTTTATATCAACAATAAACATATTTACTAAACTTATCATTATTAAATATAATGGAGTACAACTTATATAATCTAAATTCTTCATAAATTCATTATAAAAATATCCTAGACCTATTTTCTTATAAATGTCTAAAAATACACATCTTGCTGTCTTAATCGATAATTTTCATGTACCATTTAGCGATCTAAACTAGTGGTTCGCGAGCCGCCCACCAGTGGGCGTTGGAGAGATCTAAGGGGGATTTTTTGATCCAAGGCATATTTAGGGGTCGTTGAGGATCAACCCCCGTACCCCCTGGGCAATACTCGTAAGAAGATTTTACAAATAGATTTCAAGATATCTTTAGCATGATCATTCCAGATTAGGTACTAGAACCTTTCTCAAACCCACAAACAACAGAATTATAGTTTAAAAACCCACAAACAACAGGAAGAGTTGATAGAATTGTCAACAAATGAAGAGTTAAAACTGAAATTAAAAAATGGATATCAAGAATTTCGGCTTCAAACGCAAAATTGATTAAGAAAAATTTAAAATAAATAAACAGAACATAAACTGAACAATTGTACATATTAAACAATTTAATAATTTAATTTAAAAACATTACTATTTGGAAAATGCTTAAATATTAATATGAAATACTAAATAATAAATTTTAATTAGTAGTAATATAAAATATTATAGTTACTTAATATTAATGTAAATAATATTTTAAATAGCTTATTATAATATAAAATAAATAATTTATTATTCAGTTATCAGAAATGATTCATAAAAACGATATTCATATGTAATATTAAAATTCTATAAAAATTTAACTGATTTTTATTCAGCAATATGCATCTAAAAAAAAATTATTAATATATTTAAAAAATATTTTGAAATATAATAATTTATAACTCTTTTTTTTGGTTTTGTGGCAAATTCATTTTATAACAAATAAATCATTCACTCAAATTTTACATAATTGTATAATTTTTTTACTTATTAAAACACAATCTCAAATTATAATCATTATTACATACTAACAATTTATATTGTTTTATTTATAAATAATAAATTAGAAAATAATTAAAACGTACTTAATAATCATTTATTAACATTTTCAAAACTTTATTACAATGCTCATAAAAAAAATTTTCTATGAGACTGAAATAAATGTGTATAATAGGATATAATTTTCACTTTATATTTATAGAACTGAGCGTTATTAATTTTAGAATAAAAAAAAGAATGAATAAACAAACGTTTAATAAAGAATTATAATAGTAAATTAAAAATTACAATAGTGTCTCAGAGAAATATATAATGATGTAAACAAAGTACCTAAATTTGTAATAATATACTATGTACATATGTAAATGTATATAAAATACTTATTCGTCTTTTAACGAAAAATCGAAAAAAGCTCATTTCATTTTTATGAACCTTCATTGTGTGCTTAAAGTCATAGAAATATTAGACAGTGAATGTCACTTAAAATCGTACATCGCATGTCATCAAATATTTTACTTTCCGAGTTACTAAATAAGGAATCAAAATTTCATTTGAATTTTTCTTGTAAAAAATATTTTATATTGAAAAAATACTTTTATACCTCTAATTATTAATGATAATTATTTTCTCACAAAAACTAGATATCAATAAAAATCATACAGAGCTGAATATGTACTATTAATTTAAGTTATTCTCTTCAATTATCAAGAACAGTTCATACATACTTGTAAAACAAGCTTAAAGCAAATAGTAATGATAAAAATCTAACTTGTTATTTACCATTATAAACAAGATACATATAAATAGTGAAAATAATAAAACGAATTAAAAATACTGGTCAATATAATATAAAACTCTTTTATTAAGACCTTAGGACTACTGTACTCTGTTGATATCTTGCTACAACCGGTTCCGATTGCATGTGTCATCTTCAGGTAGTTGATTGATATTTAAGTATACTTGAATATACATAAGTACTTAATAATTCTGCACATAATATTTCCTTTATTTTGAAATCAATTTTTATCTTCATTCAATACTACTAACAGCGTTTTTTCAAAAAGAATTATTTATGATAGTAAAACTTATAGATAATGTTTATAAATGCAGAATTTATCATTATTTTAATACCAATTGACTGTATATTAAAATACTATTTAAATAACTAATTAATTTTAAATTACTATTTAAATGTTTTCAGTTTTAATTCCGAAAAATTAAAAAATACTGTGAATGTAACCTCATTTTTTTCTTATTTTTTATATAAAAAATAGAAATATTATAATTAATGGTAGTTATGTTAATAAATATTTAAGTTAATATGATAAGATAAAAAAAATCAGGTTAGTTATGTTAAAAACTTATTCATTATATACAAATACACTACAAAAAAAGATGAGTAATACTAAGCTAAAAATATTAAACTACCAATTAAATAATTATTAAAATAAATATGTACATTCGCTAATTTCACTTTTTTGATAATTGAGTACACATTTATACATACATACATATATACATACAAATATAAGGCGGTTAAAATGAGAATAAAAAATGTAGACATACATTTACTTCCTTACTACCATTTAATATCCTTCAGTCTCATTGGTGCTACCTATATAATTAATATATATATATATATTCTTCACTAACACTTTAGATCAGTGTGGGTGGTATGATCATTCACTAGTGAATGATAACATTCAATGAGGCTTTTGCTCAGCAGTGAGCTGATATAAGCTGATAATACTGATTAAACATATAAATATACATATATATATATATATATATATATATATATATATATATATATATATATATATATATATATATATATATATATATATATATATATATATATATATATATATATATATATATATATATATATATATATATATATATATAGATAAATAGATAGATAGATAGATAGATAGATAGATGAATTACTAAAATAAATACAATAACACGCGTTTTAAAAAATGTTATTTTCATTTTAAAATGTATATGATAAATAATTATTCAAATACTATGAAGAAAATAACTATAATATTACTTAAAATTAAATTCATTTTTTTATTTCTATTACTTATAATCAACGGTGTTATGGATCATTTAATAAAATTCATTGAACCTATTTGGATTAGGTTGAACGAAAATTTTGAATGATAAAGGAATTAGTCATGTATATTTTATTAAAAACTACTTTGTATGATAAATAAGTCACAGTACATGCTTCTGTTCACAACTCTTAATCTGAAAAATTGAACCTTGAAATTCTATAAAGCCTTTGAAATATTTAAAAATATTCAAATGTTTTATGTTTACGATACACGTGTACATATTATTTATTGACATCGATTTATATAATATATACATACATATATATATATATATATATATATATATATATATATATATATATATATATATATATATATATATATATATATATATATATATATATATATATATATATATATATATATATATATATATATATGTATATACACGATACCTCGCATAGTGAGGCTAATCGGTTCCATTGACTTGCCGGACTATTTGAAACCGGACTAATCGAAACATTAACTAAATACAAAAAACGTTAATTGATGCAAACAAATTTTTTTCCTGTTTTTTAGTAAATAAAACGAGGGTAATATATTCAAATGTTTGTATGTATCAACAAAACAAAATTAGGGGTTTATATATTCATTTTAAATTCATTTTCAATTAAAATTTAATTATCAAAAAATCGACTTTACTTTAGAGTTACGAATCAAAAACTAATAGAAAAAAAGAAAAAAGAGCACAAAACTAGAACTGCGCATGCGATGCGTATAATGTGCACAAGCATATATATATTTTTGTTTTTTTTTTTTTGGAAATTTTAAAATGTACTATAGTGAAATCGTACTAATCGAAGCCTAATATATATATATTATACGAGGTATATATATATATATATATATATATATATATATATATATATATATATATATATATATATATATATATATATATATATATATATGCGTGCGCATGTATATATTTTGTTTATTTTTTATTACATTGTTCAATAGATTTGTTTTAAATGTATGACCTGATTAATAATACAATACTAAAAAATCATTAAATCCATGATATTTAATTGAACATTACAACTATAATAAACATAAAACAAAATACTTACGGATGGTATTAAAGATCATCTGATTGTAGAAGACACAAGATTTCACACTAATCTGTAACAGAAAATAATAAATTTTATGATATTTCTTGAAAATATTTAATACAAAAAAACAAAATATTACAGCTCATGTAGAGCCCAAATCTTTTTGATAATTCTAATCTAATAGAGGTTTTTTTGTCAGAGTTCTTTGATAGTTATTATTATACGAGTTAAAGTTGTTAGATTTATGCCCAATTCCCAATTTGAATGATTCTATAATTAGGACTCTAACGAAATCTGCTGCATATAAAGAAAAAATATTTGAATCTTTTAATAAAAATTGGAGTAAAAAATATATAAATATCTTGATACTTAATAGAAGTAATTTACTCTAAGTAATTATTTGTGTACAGCTATTTAAATGTGTGATTTAATAATTTGATATTACTACTTAATTCATACTGACAAGTAAATCAAAATGCCATACTTTTAAAACATATTTCCTAATTTTAAATTGTCTATTTATTAACACAACACACACACACACACACACACACACACACACACACACATATATATATATATATATATATATATATATATATATATATATGTATATATAAGGTGTTTTATCAGAAGCGCACAACTTAATTTTTAAATAAAACGAATCCTTTTTTAAGTGAGATGATGTTTTTTTGAGCAATGATAATTGTATGTATATATATATATATATATATATATATATATATATATATATATATATATATATATATATATATATATGAATTTTAATGATAATTACATTATCTTAACTCAGTGATCGGCAAACTCATTAGTCAAAGAGCTAAATGTCAGCAGTACAAAAATATTTTTTTTTGAGAGCCAAATTTTCAAGATATCTGTTTTAGAAGTCGATTAAAACTAGAAACTAGTATTATGTGACAGATAGGATTAGACACGCTCCATGTACTGGATTGCTTTTTTTCTCCACTATAATGTCAAATTTGTAAAATAATAATGTTTGAAAACATGATTCCTGTGGAAATCCTTGCGCCGTTTCTTCTCTACAGAGTGACATTACAATTTGACAGAGGGGATTAGGGGCTGTTTCATAAAACTTACAGTTCCTGTATTACAAGTTCTTTATTTAAAATTTATATGGGATATTTGAAAAAAGAACTTGTAATACAGGAACTGTAAGTTTTATGAAACGGGCCCCTGGTTTATTAAATATTTGGTTATTATTATTGACAATCAAAAAATGTACCCAATGTACCAACTTTGAGTAATCGGTTTTTTGACTTTAAACACTGAATAAAAAAAAACTAGATACCTATCATAATTAACAATAATCTTGTTTATTGATAAAAAGTATTTTTTATTATTATAATATTACATGGTACACATTTAATGCACATAGTCATTATTTGTGGAAGAGCCGCATTCAAGTGGCCAAAGAGCCACGTTTTGCCGACCCCTGTCTTTACCCAATCGCATCTTTTAACGAGCTGTACTTGCATGAAGAAGTTATGGTGTTCAAATCGTTTGACGAGCTTATTTCGTAAGCATGTACTGGTTTATATAAATGCATGAAGACATTGAATACTTTTGATATAATTTTTTTTTAGTTATACTCTCCTTCCCAGAACACAGCTCTAGACGAAAATGTAATGAAATTCAGAGAGCGTCTTTCGTATGTACAGTGCAATAGATTTAACCGCGTAAGATTTGGTACAAAATTTGTGAATCAAGTTCTGGCTATTGTCTACATTTCAAAATTTATATTGGTGATGATGTGACAGATCCTACTCTTCCGGCTAGTATAAATGTAGCACTAAACATGTGTGAACCATTACTGGACAAATGTCACTCATTGTTTTAGGTAATTTATATTCTTCTCCAGACTTATTTTTATATAATTTATTTTTTATACTTATTTTTATTGATTTTATATAATTTTTTAAATATTATTGTGCTGATAGCACCACTAGTAGGGCATTTAAATTTGATTTCACAGGAACCAGTACGGGCATTTAAATATGATGTCATTGGGTTAAAAGTGTGGGTACAGAAAATTTATTAGTGTAATAAAAATGTGGCAAATATGGATGGTAAACAATTATTTACAAGTGAATATAGTTTGTGTTATTTGATGTGATTTTTCTCTTAATCGATTTTTTTAATTTAAAGAAATCTAAAAATCTACTTATGTCATTTAGAATATCTTGGTTATTATTTGTAGTTAATTGAAAATCCTGTTGTAGCGCTAATAATCATTTTACATAATATTCTGTTTACTTTAATAACCACTCTGACTTATATATGTATGTATGTATGTATGTACATATATTATGAAATATAAATTCTCATTTATACATAAAGAATTAGTTTCATTTATAAATTACATTATTTTAAAATAATATTTAAATAAATACTATAAATATAATAATTATCTAAACAAATTGTTCTTATTATTAAATTATTAGCATTTAGTATTATATTTGTTTCATTATTATTAATAATTATGATAAAGATGTGTAGTTACATGCTCTGTTTATCATGTTTGTTCACTCGATTGTATTTTTGATGTGATGTCAAACTTATAAAAGTATGTATATATATATATATATATATATATATATATATATATATATATATATATATATATATATGTATGTACCTTTGAGTATGTGTGTGTGTAGGTAGATAAGTATATGTGCACCATCATGTAAAGACAACTCGTAAAACAGACCGAATCAAATCCAGGGCACATACACGTATAATATCCCCTATGAACATTTACCAATTCACGATGCGTCACATTAACTGAATTCTGTGTCAAGGTAACGTCGGCTTAAATAATTTATACTCCTGGGTAATGGCACATGGCCATATTAAAGTCTCGGCATGTCTGTTCATTTTATTTGTACAAATGTTGAATTAAAACAATGCAATTTAAACAAGTGTACATTTATACAGACAATATGTAGTTAGTTCTGATAACGTATTATTACTTGGACATTTGTTCGTTTTCATCTAACCGTATATTAATTTTTAAAAATAAGTTCAGATAAAACATACACGAGACTACTTAATCAATTTTAATAAAGTAATTTCTTTGTTTGTAACGTCAATGACTATTTTTATTTATTTCTAAATTTTTGCTGTTTTTAAATAACATTAACACATGTGCTTCATTATATTTATTTGTTTTATTATCAAATATAATTGATATTTACTATTTTTTTAAAAAAAATAATTTTCTCTCTCACTCTCTCTCTCTCTCTCTCTCTCTCTCTATATATATATATATATATATATATATATATATATATATATATGTATATAATACAGATAAAAAATAAAATATACTTATATTTACACCATTTCATTGACCAATAAGAAGAAATAAATTTCATCTTAGACATTTTTTATCACTCCTTAAAATATTGTAATAACATGTACATACATACTATATTTTTTAAGTGTTCAATAATTAATTTCTTTTCACTTTTATACTAATGAACATTTCAATAGCAATCTTCAAATTGTAGTATTTTATTTTTTTTCGGTATCTTCTGTATAACAATGTATTTGTTTAGCGTTTATTAGAATTAATAAATATCTTTTAATATAATATAATAGTATAGGAAATATTATATTTATGAAATTCTATTCTTTAAAAAATTCTATGTACATACATATATTAGGTTGTCAAATATCTCCCTTCCGCCTTTTTGTCTTTTGAATTTCGCGGCTATGTACAAAAAAAAAAGCGGAAGGGAGATACTTGACAACATAATATTTAGTAATATATATATATATATATATATATATATATATATATATATATATATATATATATATATATATATATTGATTAAGGATAACATAAGAATATCTTAATTATGTATATTTATAGAAATTCTAGAAGATGCATCTATGAAAATTTTAGAAATTAAGGTATACATTTTTAAAATAAGCTGGAATTAAAAAAAGTGGCTAATTTATGAATATAATTAGTCATTTTAAAATTATATATATATATATATATATATATATATATATATATATATGTATGTATGTTTATATGTAGAGAGAGAGAGAGAAATGTGGTCCAAAAGAGGCTGAAAAATATTTAAAAATAGTAAATGATAGTAAGCAAGTAAATGAATGTCTAAATCCATCAATCTCATTTGGGCCTCTCCCGTTCTCTTTTTGTATAACATACATACATATTAATACAATAATTATTGTAATTATCATAAAATTCTCTCTATTCATTGCTATAAGATCTTTCCTAAAACTTTTACTGATTTAGAACCTTTATTTTTCATTTCACGTTAACGAATTTTTTTATGTCTTTAAACTCTCTATCCATAGATTTCTAAACGAATTTCGAACACTTTAAATTATTGTGTTGTTGGGGTTAAAATTCATTTGTGTAAAATAAAGAATCATTGTTATATTAAAAATAAATTAAAATAAATTGCAACTTGTCTCTAATTATAAGAGAAGTTATTATATAAACACAAGCATTTAAAAATAAGTATATGACATAAAAAATATTTCTCACATATTTCTTTTTAAACAAATTTTAGTTTAACAACTTTTTAGTCAATCAAAAAACTATCAAATAAAAAAATGTAAAAAATTAATTAAAAATATGTATACAGATTTCTTAAAGAAAATTAAAAGTGATGATACATGATTTTAAAATGATAATTTATAGGTTGTAAAAATCATCTATAGGATGGTCAAAATGAAACTGAAAGATAGTAAAGTATAGTAAATGATAGTAAGCAAGTAAATACGAGGGTCGTTTGGTAAGTATGGTAAATTTATTTATTGTTTAATTTAATTAATTAATTATTTTAATTAAATTTTTCAATTTAGTTTTTTTTGCTTTTTACCATACTTATCAAACGACCCTCGTATGTACTTAAATTTTAAAGCAAGCTTTTAACATTTATTTTTATTTTTGTTGTAAAATCTGGATGCAAGTCTCAGTTCACCTTAATTTGCTTTTAACATAATTATGTTGAATAAAAATATGATATTACTTTGAAAATCAAATATCTCACATTTAGATAAATTCATATTTGTTATTCCATGTATGTATAGCATAAATGTACATATACGTACATGCGAACATTTCAAACGAGTTTGTTAATCAACACACGCTTTAGATTCGTTCACGTGACAAAACATATATGGAGTTTGTATTGTTATAAAAAAGCTTTTAGAATTGTGTGTAATATCAAACACGGTGGCAAATATATCGCGTAAATGAACTCTTATCAGCCATTTTTACTCTGTCACACATTTTATGCCTCGTTAAGTTAAACAATTAAAGATTTATTATAAATACCAACCTGTATAAACGACGTAATCATAAAGAAATTTATAAACATGAAAGAAATTATTATTTATGACGATATGATTGAATAAGAATTCCAATTAATTTGATAAGGAATATTGTAAATTTCAAGTTATTTAATATTTAATCTTATAACTTTAATCATCACATTATATTGATTATCATTTATTTTTTATTTTATTTAAAATTTCTGTTTTTTCTGTCACGAAATGATGTCGTGTATTTACTTAGATTGAGGCTTATTTCAATAATTAAAGAATCATATTTTAATATATTAGCATATATTAAAATCTTAAAAAAATATACAGTATATTCTTAATAAATAATTTATAAGTAAATTAAAATTATTATATATTCCATATTATATAGAGGTTATGGTACTTACTACTGAAATATTAATTTTTTATGATACATAAACTTAATACTATTTTGATTCGGAAAGTAAATTTAAATGTACTATGAAATGTGTTCTTTTTATTACTCTCCTAATTTCTTGTACACTTTTCTCTTCACAATATAACTTTAAAACCTACTTCTTAATTGAAGAACTTGTCTGCATTTGTTTCTTCTCCATTTTGTTTAAATGACCTCACAAAGTAAGTAATTAAATGTTTTCACTCTAAATTCTATTGAGAAGTACAAAATGTACTCATAAAATATACATATTTTACGTATGAATAAAAAGATTACGAAAATATAGTTCGGAGTTTTTAAGAAAAATGTTAATTGTACGCTCAATTTTTCGGGGTTGTAAATTGTTATGGTACCATGTGTACATTTGCTTTCTTCTTATATGAAATTATAATATTTTTTTTGTATATGAGAATTAAAAATGTATCATATTTATTATTTTTAACACTTTTTTAGTAAAATGTGTGTAATGGAGACAAAATGAAAAATATTTCAAATACAAAAGTATATCCTGAGATTTGTGAGTACATATGTATATGTAAATTATATACATATATATATATATATATATATATATATATATATATATATATATATATTAGGTTGGCAAGTATCTCCCTTCCGCTTTTTTTTTTTGTACATAGCTGCGAAATTCAAAAGACCAGAAGGCGGAAGGGAGATATTTGCCAACCTAATATATATATACAGCTGCGTCTGTTTTTGTGCGGATTATTTTAATGCGAATTTGAAGTTATGCGATTCATATTTTTTCTTAATATCTTTTTATGCGAATTTTTTTAATGCGATTTTGTAGTTATGCGATTCATATTTTTTCTTAATATCTTTTTATACGATTTTTTTAAGAATTTCTTTAAGCGGTTATTTAATTCAACGAAAAGCTCTTCAATTTTATGAACAAATGAAGGAATCAGAGCCTTTTACTTCCGCTTCTCAAACTGATAAGGACTTTTCGGTTAGCAAAGAGTGGTTAACCGGGTTTTTAAAAAGGAATGCACTGCATAAAGTAAAGATTACGGGTGGGATTGCAATGGCAGATGAAGAAGCTGCTTAATTTTTTGTTGACAATGCACCAGGTCATCCATGTTTAAAACGTCCAAATGCAAATATGATGTTTTTTCCACTCAATACAACAAGCATTATTCAGCTATTAGATCAAGGCATAATTACAACTTTTAACAATATTACTTTAAACGCACTTTTCAATTTATATTGGATAAACTAGAAAATGAGTCAATAACAGTAACTGACGCTTGGAAAAAAATTTCTATCTTTGACTTTATAAATCATGTTGTTTTTGCTATTACTCAAATAAAACCACACAGTTTAAATGCCTGTTGGAAAAAGGCTTGACCTACATGTTTTAAAAAGAGTGCAGCTATTTAATATCTTTTTTATTTTCTTTTTTTTATTCTAAACAGTGCAGCTATTATTGGCGATGATGATTAAAATATGTATGAAAAATTCTAAAATAAATTACACATATGTACATATTGCTCTGAATGAAATTAAATAGTTGATTAAAAAATAAAGTATAAAAGCTTTGTTTTGTATCAATTTTTTGCAGATATTTGAAATTTTTTTTAAGTATTTTTTATTCCTGATTTTTTATGCGAAATTTATAGTAATTTCATTTTGTAACTTTGGTTTTATGCGGTTTTCGAAAATTATGGAACGTATCCCTAATTTTTCAATGTAAGTTAAGTATTTTTTGTGCGATTTTTTTTAATGCGGTTTTCTGCGGAACGTATCTACCGCATAAAATCAGACCCAGGTGTACATACATACAATCATACATACATACATACATATATATATATATATATATATATATATACATATATATATATATATATAATATAATATAAACATATCCTTTGTTTTATCCTTTCTGTGTTTATATTTTAATACATTTGATGTTTATTTTGTACATGGTAGTGATGTTTTTTCTATTATTTTAGGGTTGAATGTGTTTTCGTATTAAACATTTCATTGTATTTATTTAATAATGTTTATTTTATTTAACATAATAAATACAGCTCGACAATCATTCAGTTTTTTAAAAAAATAGTTTATAATATTTTGGTAATAAGATGTTTATTTTATTATTATTTAAATATATTCACATACATATATTTTTTCAGTAAATGTTAGCTTTTTTATTTTCTTTTTCATCTTCATCAGACATAAATTCAAGAAATTTATTTTTAACGCGGTTAGTTTTAAAAAAATCAAATGTTATAGTTACTTTTGAATAAATATATGTAATTATATGTTTTTCAAATTGTTATATTACTATTATTATTAATAATTATATCCTGGAAATACAAATACTGATTAATTCTTTTAAATTTTTGATCCAGTTCTGCTAGATTTTTTTTTCTTAAAATCAAAATATTATATTATAATTAATTATGATGGAGTATTTCTAATAAATACATAAAAGATATAAAAAAATATCATAATTGTGATTAATGATGAATTTTCTACAGTAAATATGAAAAAATAATGTCGTATGAGTTCAATTTAATCGACTATATACAATATTATTTCTGAAAAGTACATAAATTATATTGATTTTAATAATACTTAGATTGATTTAATGTTATTTCATGAAAATTAAAATATACTAAAATGGTTAAAAAGAGTAGAAATTTAAAATTCAGAATAGATTTTTTTTATAAAAGAAATCATAAAAAATAAATTAAATATTTATAATAATTATTTGAATTATTGAAAGTTGTCTATTGAAATAAACTAACAAATATATTGAATTTATTTTATTACTTACATTTATTTTTTATTATCTAAATAATGACACCTATTATTTACGAATATAAAAAATATTCAAAATGTAAATTTTAAAAATAACCACAGATTATTTTAAATTAATTTATTGCACGGTTATTGTATGTTCATTCTTTTAAATAACGATTATTATAATACTCAAATGTTAACTATATAAAATCTGAAATGTCATAAATTATTTTAGATTATAAATACAAAAATAAACGAAATATAAATCTATAAATAGATCTGAGCAATCTTTCAAAATTTACAATAACAAAAACTGGTATGGCTAGCTATATTTAGATATTAATAAAGTAATATATTTTTTAGATTCCTTCCTTGATAGAAAACATGAAATAATTAATTATTCGAAGATGTTATCATAATGTGACATCTAGTAACATTATAATACAAATGTAGTGTATTAAATATGACTATCGTTTAAATGCAAATGTATTATCTGTAAATGTCATGGTAATGACAATTAAATAAGGATATAACATCTAAATATCAATATAGAAACATGACTATCTACACTTTCAAAAGTCAATATAACATTCAAAATTTAACAAATAATTCGCATTTTTAAATGAATGAATGAACGAATGAAACTCAATTGAAGCTACATATGTATGTATGTACATACATAGTATGTGTATATACATACATATACGTATATGTATATGTATATATATATATATATATACATATATGTATATATATATATATATATATATATATATATATATATATACAGGTAATCCTTAAATAATAAGCCACTTGTATATTGCTGTTTCGATATAATGCGTAATTTTACTTGGTACAACCCTCGGATAACGAAGAATCATGTCGAATTGGAAATGTGATTTTAAAAGAAAGTGAATAATGATAAAAATTAACTTAGTATGTTTACTTTTACAATTAGTTTAGTATAAGTAGAAAAGTAGTATTTAAATTTTGCTAATTTTATTTTTTAATTCTATCTAAAAGGTATACTTGGTGTTTTATATGAAAAAAACCGTTTAGAAAATAAGCTCTCGTTTTGTATAAAATGAAATTTTCACATAACGTGATTTGTTTCATTTATAGAATGTAATCTTTACGTTATTCGAGCGTTATTTAAACATGTAGGATAACTCGAATGAGATTGAAGGATAGTAAACAATAGTAAGAAAGTAAATGTATGTATAAACTCTTTAGTCTAATTTGAGCCACCATATATATATATATATATATATATATATATATATATAGATAGATAGATATGATAGAAAAATAAAAAATAATTTCCAATTATTTTACTAATTTCAAAACATACCTATGTTTATATTCAATTCAATTAACATTTTATTGTCTGAAAAGAAAATAATTTAGAATTATAAACTGACTAGACGTTATAATAAATGTGAGGAAAATAAATAAAAAATAATTTATTATTCCTGTTTTAAATTTTGTCAATAATAAACTGAAATAAAGTACTAATATTTATTTTTCATATCACGATCCTTATTTTTTTTAAATTACTTTGTAATAAAATAATATATAATTCATTAATGTCTAATACATTTCAATTGAAATTTTGTACTATAAAGCATTTAAAGCATTTACTTGGAGGGCCTTGCTCTCTTTGATAATACTAGCTCAGTAGAGCTTTTCTTATCAGAGTTTCGTGACGGTTGTTTTTTTTAAGAGATGAGGTTGTCAGTTCCATGGCTAATCCTCAACTTGGAAGATTATATATAAATATATATATATATATATATATATATATATATATATATATATATATATATATATACATATATATACACTGACTTGCGTAAGTCATGGCACACATGGGAAACATAAGCGATTTATTGATATAATTCAATGAAGTCGTTAAATTAAAAAAAAATATTTAATTGAAAATAAATATAATATTCATTATATTTATTTTCAATTATATATATATTTTTTAATTTAACGATTTCACTGAATTATATCAATAAATTGCTTATGTTACCCATGTGTGCCATCACTTATGCGCATCTGTGTATATATGTATATACATTTATTTAATAAAGGTAAATGGAAATTAATTGCATTATTAGTATTTTCAATAAATTTCTTCGAAAACTCAATACATTATTGTACTCAAAAAAATTTATTGTAAATATTGTAGAATAGTATGAGTAAAATTAATTTTATGTTCATATGAACAATTATGTTTTTATTAAAAAAAATTAAAGATTTTTTACTGTTTTTTCTGTTTACTGTATTAGTTTAACAGGTATAAAAACTTTTTGGTTTTAATGACAATTTTTTTGCTAAAAATATTTTATTTCACTTTAAAATAACATTTGTTATAGTTTATAAATTAAAACCTATAAGTTATATATTAAAAGATATTTTATTTCTTTATAGTCTAATACTATAATTTTTGAATTTATTGCAAGAATTAAATAATAAAATTCATTTAAAATAATTCCAAAATGTCTGATCCTTCTGATGTTTCCATTGATACTGTACAACATACATAATAAAATAAGAGATGAAAATATTTATATTGAGTTTGATAATTTATATAGAGTTTTCCAATAAGAATATCATAATATTGACTGCTTGGTGGTAGTTATGTTTAAATTTTTTTTAAGCTCATTTTGATATTTCAACTCAGTATAATTTGGCAAATTATCATGAAATATGTATTTAATACTTCAACAATACTTATAAAATGTAAAAACTTCAATAGACTTATTGAAACAAAAGTTTAATGAATCCAATATCTAACGAAATAGACCCATCAACTGGCCACCAAGATCATGTGATCTAACTCCATTGGATTATTTTCTTTAGGGTTATGTGAAATCATTGATTTATGCTGATAAACCACAAACAACACAAGTGTTAAAAATAAATATTGAACGTGTAGTTCTTGAAATTGGACCACAATTATGTGAAAAAGTCACTAATATTGGACTAAATGAATGCGCTATTTCAAGCGAAGTCATGGTTGTCATATAAGTGAAATTATATTCTATCATTAATCCATAGAATATGCTTAAAAATAAAAAAGTAATTATTTAAATACTTTTTGTTTCATTTCTATTTAATATTGTGAAGCGTTTATTGGAAAACCTTATAGTTGTATTGTTTTCAGTAAGTGAATAAATCTGATTAAAATGTAATAAAATTATTTATTACACAATTCTATACCACTATGTTTATTATAATATTATGAACTATCTAGTACATAAAATATAAGAAAATGATAAAGTTGTAATACATAAACATGTTTTATATCAGCACCATTAAACTAGAAAGATATGATTAATGTAATAAAATGTAAATTTCGAAAATACTGAATAGAATTTTTATCGTGATTTATATTCGTTTAAAATACAATATAAACTCGCACGAAATGTAGTAAAAATAATAAAAAATAGGATATTTAACTGATCGTAAATATTAAAATGCTCATTATAATAAATATGAAATGATTGTATTATATAAATAGTTATTAAATTGTAAATGATATTTATCGATGAAATATACAGTTATAACCAATAATATATTCAATAAGATATATGTAACTTTTTAATTCAATACGTGTTATTAAAATATAAAACTAAATAATATTAAAATCACAGAGTATTTTTTATCCACTCTTAAAATTAATAGTTTTTCTTGTTCGTTGATGACTTCTTGTTTTTAACCGATATTTTCGTTTTAAATTTTTTACTTTTGACAGAAAGTACATACTGTTGTTGTCTTTCTGATTTACTCGTTTCTCTTTCTGTCTCTATATTCTATTCCTAATATGAATCTTTCTAATTTTTTTTGTGTTATCTGAAACTACTAAATTATTTGGGTATTCGAGACCCATGTTTCACTGCCATAAGTGAGAATAGATAGAAAGCATTGATTAAAAACTTTTCTTTTTAAACATAGAGGAATATCCGACTTCATAACGTACGAATTTCTACCATACTGACACCATCCCATTTTTACTTTACTATTCACTACACCCATGCTCCTTTAGCGTCAATAACTTGTCCCAATTATACATAGTGTTCAATTACTTATTTCTCTTCCTTTTAGTTTAATTCGTTTTAATTTGAAAATTTATTGACTAATACCTTTATTTTATCGAGGTTTATTATAAAGATCTATATTTTGACTTTCTTTATCCAATTCCTCTATTTTTTTTCTCAATTTTATCTGGACTTGTAAAGAAAATAATAATATCATTAGCAAATCTTAAGTAAAGAAGTATTTCTCTATTTAATTTTATTCCTTCAGATTCTCAGTTTAGACCCTCAAATATTTTTTCTAACACAGACACACTCATATACAATATATATATATATATATATATATATATATATATATATATATTGTATATGTGTGTGTGTGTGTGTGTGTGTGTTTAAATGAATTTTATGTTAATATGATTTTTGAAATACATTTCTATAAAAATGATACAATAAAATGTTAATTTACTTTGTTGTAAAAAATTGATATTTTATTGTATCATTTTTATTCATTTATATTAATCACATTTCGATTCTATGTGTAAAAAATAAATTTTTTATACCAATTTTTACATTCGTTCATTAGAATTTAAAAAATGAAAAATTTTCCAAAACAACCTGAAATTATAACCCTAATTAAAATTTTATTTACTTAACAAATTCGAAATGATATCCGTGATATTTGATCAAATTTATTTTATTGGCACCTTTAATTCGTTGTTACGTTATGAGTGTAAGTGAAAAGAAAAAGTTAAAAATTCAATTAACTCTAAGCAGCTTCTTCAGAACACCATCCACTATAGTAACTCTTATTTTAGATGATTCGCAGCATTCACCTTTCATGAAGTTAGAAGAGGAAAGTAAAAAAAAAAACAAACCATGTAAAAAGATAGTAAGCGTCAAACATTGAACCTTTTTTATTTCTGCACATCGTACATCAGATGATGTTAACTTGTGTAGAAAATGTTCAGTCAACGAAAATCGCTTAAAGCTATGGTTACAGCACAAATAAAATTGCGCGATTTTGTGTGAAGTAAGCAAATACATTACACTTAATGTAAGCGATTTGTAAAGTCTTTGTACTGTGACCAGTTACATTAAATATAATACAATGTTAGATTCATGAGATATAGTGCAAATCCTTTTTCGGATGAAATAATCTATTTAGGTAATAGTAACAGCCTAAACTGTAAAAATTATTAAAAAATTGTGTTATAATCACGCGTATTCAATAAAAGTCTTTGTTTAATTTCCTTTTTTCATTGTTTTCAGCGATAATAAAATATATCTCATTATTTTGATTATTTATTTAAATATAATATATTGTTTGATTTATGTGATTTTTGTTTATTCAAAGGTTTTAGAAGCATGTATACTTTCATTATTTAAGCAGAGAATTCATTTCAGTTTAAAAACTTCTGTATATCATAATTATTAACCCTTATCGGACGTTAGCATTTTGTACTTAACTTTCCGCAAAGTCGGAGAGATATTTGAGTGCTTATTGTAAGAGAAGAGTAACAAAAGTTACTTAATATAAAAACATAGTTTTGTGCATATTAATTTTTAGGCTTCTGAACATTTCCGAAGATTTGGCATCCTATATTTGTAAAAGGAATACTTGAAATTAAATTGTCTTCATCATCACTGTCGATTTCAATCCAATCTTCATCACAATCAGGAACAATTTCTCTTTCCACTTCGCTTTCCTCTTCACTTTAATATTGAATAGGCAACAATTTTTTTCATTGACTGAGAAATATAACACTTGTATCACTGTTTCTTTCATCACTTGTCAAATATTCAAAATTTTCACATATTTCACTACAACTATCACTGTTACTTTCCATATTGCTATAGTTTTCTTTATTCATTTTTGGAGAAATAAAATATTATAAGTAAAATAATTGCTGAAATATGACAGAACGTGTTGTCTGCTATCGAGTAAGAATTAAACTGTAAAAACATACAGTGTGTACATTCAGCAATAAGGACGTTGTTACTTGTTCAGTCTTGTCACCTTGCACGTGACATACGACTGATGGAGTAAAGTTGTAATGTCACGTCAGAGGTGACATACGACCGATAAGTGTTAATTGTTAATAGATACCCAAAAAGGTATGATTCTATTTATTATTACAAAAACTAAAAATATATATTTAATTTTTTTTTAAAAAAATAATATATACATACATACATATGTATATTATATAGACTTTTACAATAAACTATTTTACAATTAAAGCTTCTTCCCTATAAGCTTTGTTCAACATATGAACTGTTTTCATAAATATTTTATTTAATTTTGCTTTTATTCTTTATTAATTTTCTGAAAAATATCAAAAAAGTGCCATCTTGTATGATAATATAATGAAATTTAAGGATTTAAACCAGGGATTGAACGTTATGTTTCTTAGTCTCATTTGGGCCACTTGTATTTAGTATCATAACTAATGACACATGCATAGAAATAAATTATGATTAAGATATTAAAAAAGTGTTCAATATCATTTTTTGTTCGTTTTGTTTATTTATAATAAAAATAAATTAATGTATATTTCGATGCTGATGCCATCACCACATAGCTTATATTTAAAATCTAGAAATGGATGCATATTAGCTTATTTTTGTTATAATCAACAAAATGAACAATAAATAATTATTTAACACTTTAATATTTTGTGGTGCTGGAGGTAATAATTCATTTATGTAAAAATGATTTCGTCACAATTTTAAAATAAATAGTAATAACAAGCATCAAATTTTCATCCAACTAAACAATATTTTAAATTAAGAATTAACTTCTTTGATTATTTATTTTTAATCAAATTTATTTATTAAAAATAATTAATTTATTTACATTAAATTATTACACTAAAATTTGTTTTAAGTAATTTGTTTATACAAATTAGAAAAATCTGCTGACAAATATTACAAATAACTACTTTAACTTTTTTACTGCGGATGTGCCGATCTATCGGCCCGGTTAGCTTGTGCAAAAACCGCGGAGGGCCGATTTATCGGCCGTGTATTTTGTTTTGAAAGGCAAAAGAAAAAGGGCTCGCACTGTGTGTGCAAAGTGTGAGAAAAGAGTTCATGGTGTATGCTTTCCAAAACTTAATCCTTATTGGTCATATGTCACCTCTGACGTGACATTACAACTTTGCTCTATCAGTCGTATGTCACGTGAGAGGTGACAATACTGAACAAGTAACAAAGTCCTTATTGCTGAATGTACACACTGTATATTTTTACAGTTTAATTCTTACTCGATAGCAGACAACACTTTCTGTCATATTTCAGTAATTATTTTACTTATATTAAAATATTTGATTCCTCCAAAAATGAATAAAGAAAAATATAGCAATATGGAAATTAACAGTGATAGTTGTATTGAAATATGTGAAAATTTTGAATATTCAGCAAGTGATTTTAATTCTTGTGATGAAAGAGACAGTGATACAACTGTTATATTTCAGTCAAGGAAAAAAATTGATCCCTATTCAATATTCAAGTGAAGAGGAAAGCGAAGTGGAAAGAGAAATTGTTCCTGATTGCGATGAAGATTGGATTAAAATCGACAGTGATGATGAAGACAATTTAACTTCAAGTATTCCTTTTACAAATATAGGACGCCAAATCTTCGAAAATGTTCAGAAGCCTAAAAATTATTATGCACAAAACTGTCTTTTTACATCAAATAACTTTAGTTACTCTTCTCTTATAATAAGTACTCAAATATATCTCCGACCTAGCGGAAAGTTAAGTACAAAATGCTAACGTCCGATAAGGGTTAAGTGTCTGCCCTGAGGGTAGAGTGCAGTGGTTTACAAAAAAAACAAACAATGTATAAATGTAGTTACTATGTTATAATTACGTATTTAGCTAGAAAATTGTCCATACTAAATATACATACATATGTAGATAAAATAAAATTAAAGGGTTTAGTCATACATTTACTTGTTTACTATTATTTATTATCCTTCAGCCTTATGTTTAATTTGTGAAATATTATTATTAAGATAACTAACTGTTTAATCACTCTAATGTACTAATTGTTTTCAAAATTATTTTAAGGAAAAAATCTGTACCGTTTTAATCTATGAACTAGTAATTTATTAATAATAATATACTTTATATTAATATTTTATTTCTTCTTGTTTTCAAAAGAGCCATTTAAGGATCGATTAAATGTTCATTATTACTAAAGAACTAATTACTAGATATCTTTTTGTAATATAGTAGAGTATCGAATTATTGAAAAATAATGATAATTTTATCACTTTAAAACTAAAAACAGAAAATATTTTTTTTATTTATATTCAAATATTATGACAAAAAATATTTATATCATTTCTTATGTTTGTTTTTTTTTGGCAAAATAATGAAATAAATTTCATGGATATGTAATAAATATAATATAATGTTTAATACTCTATTCTGATAGAATAATATCGAGTTTTTGGTTTTTTATTCTGTACAATATATCCAATATTATTTATTATTTCAAAATATCGACAAGATATTTTATTACAGAATTTTATACAGAAAATATTCAAATGTATTCGTATACATATGAAGTAAAAAAAAGAAAATCAAAGAAAACTTTGCGATGCCGAAATTGATTTTGGTCATAGAAAATTGAGACACCAATTCCACAGGGACACGATATCCTTACTTATTATATGCATAACCATGTCACACGGATAGCAATATGTGGAAAAAGTTTTCTTTTTCTGCATATTGGAAAACTTCGTATACGTATCAATACTTAAACCGCCATCACGCTTTGTACATATATTTCTTGTATAAACATATCGACATTATTACATTTTCGTTTTGAATAAATAATAGCCGCCGTGTATACGTATATATTCATACGTGAGCGAGTGTTTATGTGTTTTATGACAGCTATTAAGGTGTTTAAAATTGATGAATATCTGTTGTTCTGTTTACACATGTCACACTTTAAAACTAGCTTGTTATGTGTACGTGTGTGCCTGCTTATATGAAATATGTATGTGGAAAGTTCATGAATATATAAGTTGTACGCCGGTTCACATATTTTATTTGAAAGTATTGTTTTAATTTTAAGAATATGTGTATTTGTTGTATTGAAGTTTGTGAATATGACACGTGCAAGGAAATATAATTTCAATATTTTTTTTATGAAAGTTGTCATGCAGACAGAATTCTAGTTTTTTTATTACTTTTTTTCAAACGTTATTATTTCTTTATTCTACTTGTATGTTACTATGTTTTCACATTTTCAAATTATGATAACAAACATTGTCAATGTTGCATACAAAGACACAAGTAATATTTATATGACTTGTATCTTTGCATACAATATATATATATATATATATATATATATATATATATATATATATATATATATAGAAAATAAAGAAATATATATGTATATTCCGCTTTTTTTTTTTTTGTTATAAGAAAATCAAAAGACCAGAATATATTGTGCCAACTTTAATATTTACATACTACTCAATAGTAAAATAATATATTAATCAACGCATTTTTACAAATAGAGATTTTTTCTATAGATATATTTTCCACAATCATATTTCTATAAGAGCAAAAGATTTCGAAAATATTATGAGCGACTTGAGAAATTTATATGTTATCAAAATTTTATATAAACTATTCAAGATGACTAATTCTAGATATTTAGATATATACGTATATTTCTTAGAAAGAAAGAACAGAAGAAAGAATGAAAATATATAAAAATTAGCAGCTGCATAATGTAACAAAAGTCGTGAAAAATCTAAAAAATGTGAAATAATTTAAATAAAAAAAATTTATAAAAAAATTAAAATCAGTTAGTTTGAATGATGTGGTAGTTACAGGGTTAATTAATTATTTATACATTTTAGGTCCTTAACATGTACATACGAGGGTCGTTTGATAAGTATGGTAAAAAAGTAAGAAAAACTAAATTGAAAAATATAATTAAATTAAACAATAAATAAATTTATCATACTTATCAAACGACTCTCGTATACGAGTATATTAGAAAATTATATTATAAAGATTTCGGAATTATAATTCTATGGCTAAGTGTTTATCTTTATCCAAGTAATGATTTTAATGTATAATATATGAAATAGAATATATTGAATTGTACTTTGTGAAGAGAAATTCTAAATATAACCATTTTGTTAAATTAATTGATGAGATAATTTCAATAATAGAAATTATTTGTTTAGATTAAATATTTTAAAATGTCGCCAAAAAAATAAGAAAACAACAATTGAAAACAAGAAAATAATTTTAAATTCAGGAAAAAGGGTATTTGTATGCATAATGAAATGAAAGATGTTGAAATATCGTTCTACTATAAGAACTATTATAAAAAAAATGAAAAAAAACATCAAAGATTATGTGTATAGAGTGGCCTAAATGTGACTAAAGATAGTAAAAAATAGTAAATGATAGTAAAAGAGTAAATGTTTGTCTAAACTCTTCAGTTTTTGGGCCACCTATATAATGAACTAATGGGTTTTTGCACACTAGTCAACATGCATACAGTATTCACGGCCCAATACCACTCGTCTCACACGCTCTTACCCGAAAACTAATTTTTTTAGGTGGGCGATTTTTGTGATAAGAGGGTGTGAGACGAGCGGTAATGGGCGTGAATACTGTATGAATGTTGACTAGTGTGAAAAGGCCCATTCGGTTGTCTTTAAACGCTGACAGAAAGGTTTAAAGAAAATTAAAATATGAAGTTAAAAAAAATTAAAAATTACTGCATCTAAATTAAAATCAATGTTAAGTTCGATTAGGTGTTTAAGTTCATGAAGATAATATTCGATGGATATCCAGCTCGTTAAAATAAACGAATTAGGTACCATTTGCATTAATCATTACAAAAAAGAGTAAAAAGTTGCGTTTAGACTTTGATATTGAATTTTGAACTAAAAAGATAACTTCTAGAACAATGTACTGTTTTCAGATGAAAGAAAATTTAATATTTTTTAGCCCGATGAACGAATTAGGAAATGGATATAGTCTAACACAGAATTTGAAAATATTAAACTACAAAGAAAGTAAAACATGAGTGTCGATAAGATATGGTTTGGGGATGTATGGCGTTTGTAGAAGTTGGTTAATTTATCTTTATCGACTCTACAATGGACAAGAACGTTTATATGAATATATAAAAAATAAATTTAAAAAAAGTACAGAAAACTAACTTAAGTAACAAGTGGTAGTTTCAACATAACCAAACACTCTTATCATATAGCCGATAGAATAGAGATGTATGTATTCTGTACAACATATCACACACATTATTTAGTTTACTACAATTTCCAAACTCAAATTTAATTGAATATCCATAATTTGAATTACAAAAGAAGGTTCAAAAACATCATGTAATAAGCAAAGATTAATTAAAAATGTGATTACTACAAGAACTGAACAATGTAAAGTTGAAATTTGTACAAAAATTTTCTATTTAATAAAAAACAGATTAATTGAAGTTATTGGAAAAAAGGATGGCAAAACAAAATGTTAAAGCACATTTTTATTTTTTTTGTAATTCTACCTAAACTTGTATATATTGTTAATATTGTTTTAATAAATGTTTATTTTAATTTTAATTCTGTTCTGATATGTATTTTAAAATATTGTTAATAAAAATATTATTTGTGTAATTGGAAATTATTTTTATTTTATTTAAGGAAAAGTATATATTAGGTTGGCAAATATCTCCCTTCCGCCTTCTGGTCTTTTGAATTTCGCAGCTATGTACAAAAAAAAAAAGAAAAAAAAAGCGGAAGGGAGATACTTGCCAACCTAATATTAACCCTTATCAGACGTTAGCATTTTGTACTTAACTTTTCGCTAGGTCGGAGATATATCTAAGTGCTTATTGTAAGAAAAGAGTAACTAAGGTTACTTTATATAAAAAGATAGTTTTGTGCAAAAAAAAAAAATATTTATATTTACACTTTAAATGTTTACATTTTATTAAACGTGTAATATTCAAGCTTAAATGTTATTTATATTTTTTCAATGTGTGGTATTTTTTTGAAACATTTTCCTACATGAAGGAATGGTTATACGTAAAGTCTTTTGACAAATTAATCTTTTATATCGGATAAAAATATTGTACCCATATTCAAAACAATCCTGAAAAAAGCACTTATTTTGTCATATGAAATATCTTTCTAATTGTGCCTAATTGACCTGGTTGTTAAGTTTTTTTTTTAATTTCCTCATTGGCATATAAGTTAGTTTGCGTTAAAATTTCTGTTATAAGTTCATCCGTACAAAATTTTTTAAAATAATTTATAGGCTTCTGAACATTTTCGAACATTTGGCGTCCTATATTTGTAAAAGGAATACTTGAAATTAAATTGTCTTCATCATCATTGTTGATTTCAATTCAATCTTCATCACAATCAGGAACAATTTCTCTTTCCACTTCGCTTTCCTCTTCACTTCAATATTGAATAGGGATCAATTTTTTTCCTTGACTGAAATATAACAGTTGTATCACTGTCTCTTTCATCACAAGAATTAAAATCACTTGCCGAATATTCAAAATTTTTACATATTTCTATACAACTATCACTGTTACTTTCCATGTTGCTATATTTTTCTTTATTCATTTTTGGAGGAATCAAATATTATAATAAAGTAAAATAATTACTGAAATATGACAGAACGTGTTGTCTGCTATCGAGTAAGAATTAAACTGTAAAATCATACAGTGTGTACATTCAGAAATAAGGACGTTGTTACTTGTTCAATCTTGTCACCTTGCACTTGACATACGACTGATAGAGCAAAGTTGTAATGTCACGTCAGAGGTGACATATGACCGATAAGGGTTAAGTCACTGTGTCTATAGTTTTAAAAGTCATAGTGTATAAATATATTATTAAAAATATTTCAATATATATGTATATATTTTATTTAAATTGGTATTAAATCTGTAATATATTTTACTACATTGCATTATAAACATTATCAATGGGATAATATTTCTTGAACGATTCTCAATACATGGTGAATTTTGACAACATCGTTGTTCTGTTTTAAACGTATCCACTATATAACAGTATATATCAGTATTTACACATTACGTCCTTGTGCTAATTTATAAATATGTAATATCATACACAGCTGGCAGAGTACTACACCGTTGCCCCTGTATGCGTTTGTAAAGTAAAGCATACACACATGTATATGTTTCTTGAAAGCGTGCGAGATTTCATTTGGATGTGGCCTTGGATTTGATATGGTAATGCAATAAAATGTATGATATGATGGTAGAAGTGACAGTGTAATAAATATTTTTAACGAGATATAATATTTTATTTGACGATGCTACTTTTTATATAAAATGTATGAAAAATGTCGTAGGTAATTACTACTACATAAAAGATTAATTTAAACGAATTTATGTGAAATGTATACTTGTTTGGATATGAAAGAGACTTCATATTAATTTGATAAAATATGTAAAGCTCACATTTAAGACGTTACAGTATACGAAAATATATTTTTTTATGAAATAATTTTGTTATATTATTGTTTTAGGTTTCACTAAAATTTTATGCATATTGGTTTTTATAACAAAAATGTTATTGTTATCCATCAATTTATTATTCAAGTATGCTTATTCTTATGTACATATACAGTTCATACTCATACGCATTATGTACATACATATACATATATGTATGTATAAGTATATAAGGTTTTTTCTATTTATACAAATATAGTCATCAATCTTTCAAATCCCCTAAAACTTTCTGTAAATAAAATTGAAATGAATGTTTCAACTATAAGATATGTATGCATATATGTATGTATATAGTTTCTTATTATAAAATAAATATTATACAATAAATTAACTGTTTATGGTACTAAATATAAAAAGTAAATCTTAATAATCCACAATTTATATTAGCAATATATCTGCGATTTAATTACTTACAGAATTAAGAAATGATCTGTATAGAAAAAAATATCAGAGATGTAAATTACAAGAGTTGTTGGATAAAAACTTATTTCAATCGATTGGTGATCTTGCAAAAGCTAATGTTTTTTTTTTATTTTTACAAGCTAAGGAAAAGATATGTAAAGAAGAAAAGTGTGTCTCGCAGGAATTTACAGAAGAAGGTATGTATATTGATCTGTTTCAATATTTGCATTTCGCTGTTTTCCAAACAAAGAAAAAATGTTTTTAGAATCGAATTGTGACTAACAATGAAAATATATTTTTAGAACTCTAAACGTTATAAAAAGTAACTATAGTGGGTTAAAGTGAAACTCATACAGAGTTATGTTTCCAATAATTTTACACATATATTTTAATATAATAACAATTTTCTTTATTTTTTGACTTAATTTCTTTATTAAGGTTATTTTTAATATATTTGAAAATTTCAATCGTAAATTAATACTTTTACTCCAGAAAAAGTAACAATTTCTGAAAAATGAACAAAAAATACATAAAAATGAAACTCATACAACTAATAAATTATTTATTAAATTAAAATTTACAATGGATTGAATTATTTTAGTACTTAGTAGAGTAGCCTTTATTAATTTTTATAGCCTTTAAACGATTCGGGATGGATTTAACTAATTTTTCACAATAAGCTAGTTCATTTTTTCCCATTCTTCTAATAACGCTTTTTTAAATCATTGTTATTAATAATAGTGTGTGTTCTAATGGCAACTTCTAAGTGATTCCATAGATTTACAATCACACTTATATTAGGTGATTATGGTGGTGTTTCCAATACTTTGGGGCAATTATATAACAACCAACTACGTGTTTTATAAGCTTTGTGCTTGGGGTCGTTGTCCTGATAAAAATTAAATGTTTGTAAAATCCCAAGTTTTTGAGCACTGGCTTTCAAATTTTTTCTTAATAGAACAATATAAACATTTTATTTCATAATGCTATCTATAAAATTAAATTTCCAACCCCTCTCGTAGACATACACCCCCATACCATAACATAACCGCTCTTATGTTTGACTGTAGGACGTAAGTGTTTTAAAAACATTTCTGTATTTGGTTTCTGCCATACATTATTTCTCCCATTGGATCCAAATAAATTATATTTGCTTTCGTCCGTAAATAAAACATCTTTCCAATAATCAAAACTCTTATTGACATGTTCCCAAACGAAGCTTAACCTTTTGTTGCGATTAACTATATTTATGAAATTTTTCTTCCTGGCAATAGGAGCATGAAACCCATTTTTATTTATTATATTGCGAATTGTTTGGGGGATTATTTTTTTATGTAGATACTTTTCTACTTTTAAAGTCAATTTGGGCGCACTAATTTTCGGATATTCTTTAATATTTCGTAGAATCCAACACTCGTCATGGCCATTAAAAATCTTTCGGAGACTCTTTCTGACTTTATTGTCAACACTTTGGCCGTTTTTAAATCTTTTTATTACAGATTGCACTCTTGTGTGGCTTTTATTAACTGTTTTTCCAATTTTCCGTAGAGTTTTTCCATTTTTGTAATGAAAAATCATTGGCTTTTGCTCGTTCGTCGATGACTGTCCCCTTTGTCTACTCAAAGTGAAAATCCAACTTATATTTTTTACCAAATGATTATAAACGACTTAACAATAGGTTCTTTTTTATAACCAAAGTGACCAAACACATATTTGAAGAGTATACTTTCTCAATACAGCAGTTTTTAAGCGAGAGTAATTAGTTCTATGAGTTTCATTTTGATGTATTTTTTGTTAATTTTTCAGAAATTGTTACTTTTTCTGGAGTAAAAGTATTAATTTACGATTGAAATTTTAAAATATAATATAAATAACCTTAATAAAGAAATTAAGCAAAAAATAAATAAAGAAAATTGTTATTATATTAAAATATATGTGTAAAATTATTGGAAACATAACTCTGTATGAGTTTCACTTTGACCCACTGTAGATTCTCACTAATCATATACATTAGTATCTAAACGAAATATCTACGATCTGAAAACTTTATTTTACTTTTTAGTCAACAATTGTACAAATTGAAATAGGCTTCGTGATAATGCTAGGCTGCATGTTATTAAGGCAACTAAGGATGTATTGTTAGAGTTGAAATAAGAAGTAATTATTCAATTTGTGTACTTTTTAGAAATTTCACTTTTTGGCTATCATCCGATACAACATAGTTTAAAAGACATACTTCCGAAATTTTGTCTGTAAATAAAGAGATAATTTCATTGCATCAAAATCCAAGAATTTCTTTTGATGTGGAATTTACTTCTTACTATAAAGATAATAAAAAGTTGTAAAAAAATGAAGAAAAATATTTTGATTGATTTTATATCTAAAATTTGTTTGAATTTAATAAATATTTTCGTGAAGAAATCCTTATTTTCAATTCATATCCCTAATATTATAAAAAAAATTTTTTTAGCAATAAGTAACATATTTTTTTAGCATGTTACGTGTAATTTTTATCATAAATTATTTATTAATTATTGAAATTGATTTAAAGTTTAATTATATGCTAATATATTTAAATATGTATCTTTTTTAATCAAAATAAATCTGAATTGTGACAAAAATTTACAAAAGATATAAATAAAAAAATGGTAGCTAGTAAGATATTAGAAAGGTTACAAAAAATTGTAGAAAAGGAAGAAAAATACTTTGATTAACGTTATGTTTCAAATTTATTTAAAACTAATAAAGATTTTCGTCAAAAATATTATTTTCAATTCTTACCACTAATATTTACAATAGCAATTCAGTTACTAACCACGATTTATTTCTTATTTAGTATTATACAAAATATTTATTGAAATTTTGTTATTCATTTTCTAATAATATTTGCTATTTTAGCTACATATTTTAGAAATATGTCTGTGAGTTTCTTTGTTCATATGAGTTAATTTTTCATAAAGTCGTTATATTTTCATAATTTTTTTACTAACTTAATGTGCTTGCTACTCAAATATAATTGTAAAAAAATTTTTTAACTTTAAAAATCATAAAAAGTCATTTCAATTATTTTGAAAGTGAAAATATGATTAAAATTTTAAAATATATTTTTTCTAAAAAATATCAAGTTTTTATAAAATACTAATCTAATACTATTAGTTTGAAATTGTGATTATTAACTTTGAAAATGTAAATGAAAATCACTTACTCTTTAATATTATAAAAGTTTTCAATCATTGCTTATTGTTTATTTTAATTATTAATAGATATTTAATGAACGTGTTATCACTTTCACGATGAAATATTATAAAATATTTATCTAAATAATTTATATAGAGTGACCCAAATAAGACTGAAAGATAGAAAAAAATAGTAAATGACGATAAGAAAGTTTATGTATGTGTAAGCCTTTCAGTCATACTTGGGCTACTGTATAGAATCAACTTAAATTGTTAAAACTGTAATTATTACATAAAGCGTAGTTAAAAAAAGAGTTAAAAAAATCTACAGTTAATTTTGAAATTTACAAAGACTTTCATTTCTTTATATAAATATAAGATCATCCAAATGTGACGCCTAGATTTCTTTTTTATTAAGAAAAATAAAAGAAACTATACACATGTTTCTCTATACATCACCACCCTATACACATGTTTCATTTTATTAAAACACATTTCTAGGCGTTACATTTGGACGATTCATTCAAATGAATCATTCTTCTATACCATAATCATTTAAAATTGTTGGATAACCTTTTTTTATCAAAGTATATTCTATCAGATAGTTTTTAGAGGCAAATTTATAAAATCGTAATGATCTGCACAAAATTAAATAAATAAAAAAAATTCATTAACTTTCAAAAAAATAACAGTTACAAAATTAATTTACATTTTTGAAATTTAAAAGCGTATTGTAATTCATGGAAATCTATTTTCTATTTTATAAATAACCTATTTTTATTTTACAAATAGAATTGGTTAACTTCACAATTGATGCTATTTTATTAATGCTGTTAATATTAAATTAAAAACTATGTAAATTAGAACTGACATTTTATTTGTTATATTAAATATTAATCAAAGATTTATTTTTTGTATTATTCATTTATTTAATATATTTACAATATCTTTAAATATTACATAATAATGTTTATACGTATTTTATAATTGACGAATATTTGACATTAATTATTTTATTATAATTTTAAAAACATTATAAAGGGCATCCATTTACAAAAATGTAATTTTTAATTTAATTTATATATAAGCTGAAAGCGGTAATTTACAAAGAAATACTATTTCGAAATGAAATAAGTTACAAAGGTAGATAAAGCACAAGATAAAATAGAAAACGAACGAAACGTACAATAAAAAGATATATGGAATATTTGAATTAAAATGAAGTGAGTGCGGTGCGGCAGCCAAACGCAATAATAGACTTAATAAAAGAACAGTTGATAAATCAAGCCTGTCACAACGACCTTTCAAAGTTTTCAATCACTTAAATAAATCGACCTCATTTGGAGCCAACACACACCGGGATCCGTAATCAAATGCCGATATGTTGTTCTGCTTTGGTTAGTGAATGCATGTGTAGTCAAGTTATTCGTGCATTGGTACTAGCACGAGTCATCCGTACACTTGCACACGAACAGTGAGAAAGAGATGAATTGTTGTGATAAAGAGGTAGTCAAGAAACGAAATTAAAAGGGAAAAAAACATTTACACGAGGCCATAGCACTCTCTAGGTCAATTATTCGCGAACGTGTTGGGCGAATGACGAAAAATACAGAGAGAGGTGTTCAATGAAGTTCCGTGAATATTGTATGTCAAGATTTTATTTCATTAATTGAGAAGATGGACGAGACATGGCCGAAATGGAGTTTAATTAGATCTTATCGAATTGTATTCGTGTAATTTATATGACAAAAAGAATATCTCATTATCGACATTAACAACAACGTCATCGTTGATACCTCTTAATTAGGAAAATGTATTTTGTATTCATACACACACACAAACACACACACACACAAACACACACACACACACAAACACACACAACACACACACACATACAAACACACACATACAAACACACAAACACAAACACACACACACAAACACACACACACAAACACACACACACAAACACATTCACTACAGTAACACATAAACAATATATATATATATATATATATATATATATATATATAGAATATTCTATTTTACATTTTTTCTGTGTGCATTTCAATATTTTATTCTCTACAGTAAATTGAAAACCAATCCTTTCTAGAAAAAAATTATAATGATTAAAAAAATCCAAAAGTAAATTATTTGATTATATTAGGTTGGCAAGTATCTCCCTTCCGCTTTTTTTTTTTTTTTTTTTTTTTTGTACATAGCTGCGAAATTCAAAAGACCAGAAGGCGGAAGGGAGATATTTGCCAACCTAATATTTACGATTATGTAAAAAATGAAATTATTTAACCCAAATGAATTTTTATTAATATATTTTTTTAAATGCCCATCAGCCGACATTGTTATAAACAAAAAGTGAACAATAAGTGATTATTGAACACTTTATACATTGTGGTGTCAGGAATAAAAAATCATTTGTGTTAAAGTAAATCTGCCACAGATTGAAAACAAACTATAAATAGAATTATTTTAGATCATAATGTAAATTTCTGAATATTAATGAAATTATGATTAGTTATTTAAGACTAGTTTTAATATATTGTTTATAAAATCTTATTTTAAAAAAATTAAATATCATTCCAAAGTATTTGTTTCCATTTTAATACAAAAATAGTTTAGATATTATTTTAAAATGTATGTTTATTTCAGAGAAAAACACTTAAAATTAAAAGATTCGATACTATAGTCTAAGTGTTATAAAATAATAAACATATACAAATATGTATGTATATTTTTTTACTGTGCACAATTGATTATTTTTTTAATATACCCTAGAAATATTTATCGTTTGTCAAATAATTTTGCACTTATGTTTGTTCTATTACGTAGGATTTTCTAATAAGAATGTAAGAACATTGACAGCTGGTGGCAGCCATGTTTGAATTTTTTTATGCTCATTTTGTCATTTCAACTCAGAATAGTTTTGTAAATTATCATGGAACGTTTAACACTTCAACAATGCTTATAAATTGTAAAAATTTCAATAGACTTATTGAAACAAAAGTTTAATGAGTCCATTATTTCACGAAATGGACCCATCAATTGGCCACTAAAATGACCACAATTATGTGAAAATGTGACTAAAAATTGGACTAAACGAATGAACTATATCAAGAGAAGTCGTGGTGGTGATATGAATAAAATTGTGTTCTGTTAATAATGCCATAGAATATGCTTAAAAATTAAAATAACTAATTAACTAATGAATTAAATACATGTTGTTTTATTTGCATTTAAACTTATTGAGCGATTATTGGAAAACCCTATATATATACATAATCCTATATATATATATATATATATAAATATATATGTATGTATGTATATATATATATATATATATATATATATATATAATATATAAATATATATATATATATATATATATATATATATATATATATATATATATATATATATATATATATATATATATATATATATATATATATATATACATAATCCTATATATATATCTGTGTGTGTGTATATGTGTGAGTATGTATGTAAGTATGAATGTATGTTTAAATGTATTTGTGTGTATTATTAGCATAACATTTATATTTAGAGATGAAGAAATAAAAGAATAAATACATATGTATATTAGTAGAATATATGATGAATGAGGTTAAATCGGAAGAAATCCTTGTCAAGTATTTTTCTATATGTATTAAAAAAAAGTTTTTGAATAATACTTTCTATATGTTCCCATTTATAGTAGTGAAAGATGGATCTTAAATTGCACAATAAGTCAGTGACTCCAATCAACACAGAGGAACATGGTAAAAGTCATGACAGACAAATAGAGAAATGGGTGGATTTAAAAGAGTACAAAAATTACAGACATAGGAACAGAAAAAAAGTTTAAAATGGAAATAGATATCATATCAAAAGAAGAAATGACTACTGATAGACAATTAAAGTTACTGATTGGAAAACTAAAATTATAAAAAGACCAAGAAGAAATCAATGAATATATGGGATAGAAACTAGAGATAATTTTTCGGCGTGAATTGAAAGAGAAATTATTCAATTATTAAAAATGAAAAGCTTAGGAAAGGACTTTATCTAGCACAATAGGTAAAAAGGTTACTATTTCTGATCATATATATAATGCATCATTGTCATGTGAATGATCTTAGGTTAGAGAGTCTCAAATTAGAGGTTTGGTATAGTGCTCACAATTTCATCTCGTAAAACCATAACTGCCACGAAACTTTCGTAAGAAAAGTCCATTCAGTCTGGAAAGAATCCGTTAAATATCTGGATGTACACCTAGATAGGAAGCTCACATTTAAGGAGCATATCAAAAGTGTATGAGGAAAAACGAATGGCGCACTGCGACAAATTTACAGCCTGATGGCTAGAAACAGCAGTATGAACAGAGAAAACAATCTCATATTATACAAAGCAGTGATAAGACCAATGATGACGTACGGAGCACCGATATGGAGAAATTCATACAATTCCCATATTTCCTCGCTGCAGACAACCCAGAACAATATCTTAAAAATGGCTCTTGATAAAATAAGATGGTATAAAACTTCTATATTACACAAAGAAGTCGGAATAAATACGGTTGCAGATTTCATTAACACCGCGGGGTGGAAATTCAACACGAGGAAAAAAGACCATGACAACCCATTGATAAATGGGTTTGGAAGACACCATAGGTAGCCGGGTAGGAAAACACAGAAGAAGAAGCGTCACGATGCAACCGTACATATTTATTGTAGATAAAGATGAAAAGACCAATCTTAGCCGGTCGAAAGAACGAAAGACAAAACGAAAGTATAAATTTTTCAAATGGTCGAGGGACAACCTCGGCCGGGAAGGGGGTGGGTGAGCTGCTTGTCTACGGCAACATCTATTCGACTCAATTTTAGAATAGACATTAGGTGATTTTTTGAAATTTTTCCCTGATAACGTACAGATACAGAATATTCAACAATGTATAAGAAGATACAAACAGATATAAAGATATATAACGAACTACGGGGGCATATCATACGTCCCTAGGTACGTTAAAGAAAAGAAGCGCAAAATTATCAGAAGACAAAGAACAACAAAAACTGAAAAAAAACTCATTCAGTTAGCAAGGATAAAGTTTTATAAAAGCTTTAGCGTCGATGATGATGAGTATGCATATGTACATATTGAATCACCTATAAATAATGCGATGTTTTCATGTTGGTCAATAAATAAAAATATTAGTTAACCGCCGGAAGAATTAGACAAACAGTTACAATCAACCTATTCAATGGTCCATCAGTATCTGAAAACCATTGGTAATGTTTCTAAGCTGGATCAGTGAGTTTTATATGAATTATTGGAGCTTAATCTGACGCAAGAATATACAATGACGTGCATAAATCTTGGCCATATGGGTAACATAAGAAATTTATTGATATAATTCAATGAAGTCGCTAAATTAAAAAAAAATTGATAATGAATATAATATTCATTATATTTATTTTCAATTAAATATTTTTTTTTAATTTTATGACTACTGAATTATATCAATAAATTGCTTATATTATCCATATGGCTAAGACTTATACACGTCAGTGTACATCTATACTTCTCAACTCTGTAGTTTGAAAAAGGACCATTTTGGAATCAAATTGTTACTGGTACAAGAAATTGATTGTTTATAAAAATATCAAACGTTGACCATAATGGCTTAACTGCAACGAGACATCAGATATACACACACACACACACACACACGCACACACACACATATATTATATATATATATATATATATGTATATATATATATATATATATATATATAAATTTATATATCTTATATGATAAATGTTTATATTCACAAGCAAGTACACAAACTTTCTAAACCCTATTATTATTATTATACTTCTCCGTGTTCACAGTTTGAAATTAAGACAAATACTCATAGAGAATAAAAGCACTCAATATAATTACTTGCTATATTATATGAATTTGATAACAGATATACTAGTAAAGATAATTCGTCTGAAAGTACTACGTGATACCACTTACACTTCTTACAAAGATTTATTTACTCATAATGGTTACTTTGTAACTAAATTATAATTTATTTTTGATTACTAGTTCCGCGTATAATTTGTAATAAAATAATTATTATGATCTTAAATTCGGACAAGAATAACAATGTCAATGGATATTATATTTATTATATCTATGATCAAATTTGTCATTTATAAGCTTTTTATATTATCGAAAATCAACAAAAAATACCCAATATAATAGGACATTGGAAGGTCATGTTTATTAATTGTATTTTATTACCTGTTATGAAAATGTTTTATATCAATTTTAATTTTCTAACTTTTTTAGACACAAAAAATTAAATTATTTTTTTTAGTCAAATAACTTAGGAACGGCACACAAATTATATATATATATATATATATATATATATATATATATATATATATATATATATATATATATATATATAATATTAACAAGATTAGATTGTTATTTATTTATAAAAACATAATTTATTTATAGTAACAACAAAGTATCTATAACTATTTTTGATACAAGTGTGATAATTCCTACTATCATATACTTATATTGTAAATATATATATATATATATATATATATATATATATATATATATATATATATATATATATTTACACATATGTATAATATATGTACATGAAAAAATCTCATTAAATGTTGGTAAATATATTCACTTAATTTATTTTCGTATACGTGACCTTAGACATGTAATAAATAAGATGTAAAAAATTAATTTAATTTCTTTAAAAAATAACATTGAATCATTTTATGTTTCCTTTATGTGAATATATTATAATAAAATTTCAAGAAATGAGGACATGTTTAGATTTTATTGCTATGATAAAAAATAGGAAGTGATTTATAAATACCTATGAAATATACATTTTTATGTACTATATCAAAGAGTATATTATGTTATAGTTACCTTTAAATGTTTTTAAGAAATACATATATACATATGAATATGTATATATATATATATATATATATATATATATATATATATATATATATATATATATATATATATATAATTATATATATTTTTAATTGTGAATGAATTTTTAATTGAATCTCTATCAAAAGTTCTATCTAACCTAAAAAAATCTTTATATATATACATATACATGTTTGTGTGTATATATATATATATATATGTATGTATATATATATATATATATATATATATATATATATATATATATATATATATATATATATATATATATATATATATATATATATATAAAGGTATGAAATGAACGTTTTTTAGGTTAGATAGAACTTTCGATAGGGATTTAATTTAAGTTCTATCATGCTTAAAAAACATTTTCTCTCTCTCTCTCTCTCTCTCTCTCTATATATATATATATATATATATATATATATATACTTACATTTTTTAAATATAATAAATGTTTTTTATATTTTTTAAAAAACATTTTTTTGTTATAAATTACAATAATATGAAAAAAAATGTTAATATATAAGATTGAATGTGGTCACAGTGGAAACTGGAACATACCAAATGTCTTTTCATATACGTAAGCTTAAATTCAAGCTTCCGACACATGTCATTCTTCATTAAAGGAATCTCAACTGCTTAATGTATTTAGATTTTAACAAATTCTAAATATGTTGCACATACATGTATCATTATATCAGCTTATATTAGCCTATTTTTGAACGAAAACCTCTAACAATATTATCATTCAGTGGTAACCAGGTTGGTGAGAATTTTTATTCAGAGTTTATTCTTTTAGGCAGGTTACATTCACTTCAGTTAAAAAAATACCTATTCCATTTCTTTTATTGGTGGTAGAATAAACTTCTCCATCATGGCAGGTGGTAATACAAACTACTATGATTGGTAAAGAATAAATGTATATAAATATATATATATATTGTTTTATATATATATATATATATATATATATATAACAAAAGTGTACAATAATTTGTTCATATATGATAATAATTACTGATTGTTGACTTGACAAATAGTTGTAATTTTCCTCTAAGCAATCATGAAGAATTAAAATATTACAAAATATATTTCTTTGTTACATGTTAAGTAAATAATCTTTATGCACGCCTTTGTGTGTGTATGTGTATTAAAAATAAGTGAAATTATTTTCTTTATTTGGAAAAGCTAAAATATTTCGGCATAACGAATTTTCGAACAAATGCCAAAATGTAACCATCGGACCTTTATTTAGAAATATTTGGAACATACTCATTAGTCAGAAATATAAATAATATTTCAAATATGAATTTTTGCCAAAAACTAATTAACTACAATTAATTATTTATCATTTATATTTTTGTACATAAAGTACCAAAAAGCTTGTATTTTCTAATATATACTCGTGTGTATATATATATATATATATATATATATATATATATATATATATATATATATATATTTGTATATGTATATAAATTTTTAAATTTTATTTATATTTGTCTTTCAACACACACACACACACACAAATATATATATATATATATATATATATATATATATATATATATATATATATATATATATATATATATGTATATTTATGTGTGTATAAATAAAATGGATTCAATTAAATAATATTAAAATTAAAATTATCAAAACATGTCATTGCATATTACATTTTTCTTAAATTAAAATTCTTCGTAGTATGAACTAACATTTTTCTGTGATTTAAGTTTTAGATTTAATAAATATGAACATTGAATTATACATTTTTATTGCTAAAAAACTATAACAAATAATTATATGTATTGTAGAATAAAAACAGATTATTTTTTTGTAATAAATCACCAACAATGTAATTACAAAAATAATGATAGTAATTAAATGCTTAACTATAATTTAATGACTGTCTTAAATTACTGTTTATTTAAAAGAAGACATATGTGTAAAAGTAAATTGCACCCTTAATAAATATTTAATCATGTTTAGGTAAGCAATTTAGTTTCTTAATAATTTATTATTTCGTTCTTATTACCAAGTTTTCTTACAAATACAATAATTTCTTTTATTTTTTACTATTTACATATTTTAACTTTAATAAATACAATAATTATAAAGGCTGAAAAAAATTTCGAATTTAAATTAGTTTACAAATAGAGGTTTAATAAAAATCATATTTTTAAAATATTTTTTGGAATAACTATATGTTTTATTTTATTATATAATAAATTTAAAAAATATACAGAATACTAAAATATAATATTCATCCATATATATATACAGAGAGAGAGAGAGAGAGAGAGAGAGAGAGAGAGAGATGTAAAATAATATATCTTTTATTTTATAACGATTTTTATTCATAAATTATAAAGAAACGTTGTTTAAAACTCCTCATATTTTAAATTTTAATTAAATGATTTAAAAATATTTTATTGTAAAAAGTACTTTTTTCTAAACTAATTAATTTCAATTCATTACAGACCCTTCATTTGCCTGATACTATGAATTTTATTATGGTAAAAATCACATACATATTATAGCAAGACTCAAACAGTGGCTTCACTAGTTTTATATAATTTTTTACATTTATTTTCACAAATTTAACAATATATGCTTGATTAAATTTTAAATATTTTTCATAAGAAAATTCTAACGATTATAAGCTTTATGAATAATATTATGTCTGTACATACAGTTCCTTGTCACAGATAGGTTTTGTGTTACGTCCAAATATTTGCACGAATCTAATGGATTTTTTACTTCTTCTATAAAGAATCATGAACGAATAAATTATAATGAAAGTTCTTTTTATTTTCAAACTGAATAAAAGTACTTCTTAATATATTCATATCTGCATCATGATTCTTCATCTATTTGAGAAATCTCTTTACATATTTTTGTAATTGACGAATATTGAATTGCAACAAAATTTATTTGTATATTTCATAGTATAGTTTAGATAGTTATATTTTATTTAACAGCATTATGAATAATATTAATAAATACTGACTTGTGAGTAAAAATAAAAAAATATTTTTAATGAAATAAAATCCCAACACTACAAAATATTAAAAGTGTTAGTAATTATTTATTGTTCTTAATTTCATTATTAAATCTTTTTTTAACTGTTGGGGTAAGAATTTATTTGTGTGAAAGTGAATTCGTCACAGTTCCAAAACAAACAGTAACATATGATGGATTCAATAAAAATATTTTACTATTAAATCCAATTAAGAATAACTCATTTACAATTAGATTGCGTGAAGTTATGGAATGTTTTGTAAAAAAAATAACAGATAAAATCATCTATCAAATACAAATAATAAATTATATTAACAAATTTGAAAATGTTGAATAAACACAACTGATAAGATATATTTTGAGACATAATATATTTTTTACACATTCTGAAAATTAAACAAAATTAATCAAAATGGAAATAAATTATTTTCTAAATTTTGAAATTTAATGACTTAAAGTAATAATTATATACATTTCATTTCACTAATGCCTCTATTATATAGGATGGCCCAAATGAAACTGAATGTTATTAAAGAATAATAAATGATAGTAAGGAAGTAAATGTATGTCTAAATTTACCAATCTTATTTGGGTCGTTTATATTTCTATTACATGTCTCTCTTTCTCTCTCTTTATATATATATATAATTGAAAATAGATTAAAAAGGTCTATCAAAAGTTGGATAAGCTGATATTTTAAATAAAGTTTTATAAAAATATATTTTTAATGTTGTACGTTTAAAATTGTATTTTAGTTTTGTAGATTATATTCATTTTATATTTTAAAATAACAAATTAGTGAATTTAATTCGTATAATGACTACTTTATTTCCTTTAAAGGTTTTTTGAAAAAAAATATTTGAAAAATTAATTTGTGTGTGTTAAGATAAAAACGTTCTTTTTTAATATTTTAATTATATATTTTTTAAAAAGGTAAATAAATATATAAAATGATGTAAAGAACAATTTTAAGTGGAAAAGTACATGTATAAGATTTTCAATATACAATAATTCATTGTTAAGTTGAAAAAGAAAGAAATATAATAATAATAATAAATATTTTATTTATTGAATTACCTTTATATATGACAAAAACAAAGTAGAATTGGTTCATAAAACTCAAAAAAGTTTATACTAACTAAAGTTTCAAACAAGAAACATTACAATTTAAAATAGGTATACGAGTACACAGTCGGTTACAAAAGTATTCTGCCATCTTTTATATTTACTAAATTTATGGTTGTTTTCTTTATTATGTGTGAAATCCCTCAAAATGTTCTCATTTTTATATGGGATATAAGTAGGGGCACGATGTTATTCCTTAACTATAATCTGAAGAGTTCACATAAAAAGTAGTTTATATAAATGTTAAAAAATGTGTGCTTGTAATGAAATTGAATACAATTTTTTTTTTAATATTAAAAAATATTTAGCAAAATAAATAGAATTTTATGATAAATAAATTAATTTACATATTCATCAAATAATTGTGGAAGATTATAGTAGTGGATTAAAATTTTGAAAAATTGATAAAAATTACAAAATATCGAAAAATGTGTTGTGCAGATTCGTAAAAAATTAAAGTCACTGAGTGTGAAAAATATACCTCTATTAGGTTGGAAAAGAAAGACAGTTTTCAAGAATGATAAAAGAATTGCATATGAAGTTAAAAAAATCTAGGTATAAGTGTTTAAGAAGTTAAAGAAATAGCATATCTTTACATTTTTATAAAATCTGTAGGAATGCAAATTAGAAAAGTCAATTTAATGAGCTATTTTAAATAAAAGAAATCTTTTATTATTAAAAAAATAAGAAAAAGTGATAAGAGTTTATAGAAATTTGATTATTTGATTTTGGAATACTGTAATTTGGTCAGATAAGAGTAAATTTGTAGTACTTGGATCTGAAAAGGAATAAAGTATGGAAATTTCTGATGAAATGCTGAATCCTTGTATGGTTCAGAGAACAGTAAAACATGGCAATAAAAGTATTTTAGTATAAGTAATTAATTTTCAAATTGTTTCCATTGCGACAAATTGGTGGCAATTCAACCATCAGACGAATATATGACACTATGCTGTTTAATTTTCACTATGGATCAAATGCAACAGCTACTATTAAAAAAATGTGATATCTATGATGATGTGGTGAAGTTTGTAAATGTCATCGTTGGTTCAAAAAAAAATTAAGGAAAATGACATTGACTTTCATAATACAACTCGAAGTAAAAGACCAGTTGAATTGAATAATGAGGTTTTAAAATCTCTCATTGAGTCTGATCTAAAATTGACAATCGAGAAATATTCACAATAACTTCTGTTTACACGGTAAATAATTCACAGACATCTGGAAGAAAAGGGTAAGATTCATAGAATAGATAAATGGATTTCATATGAACTGTCTTCTGTCAATAAAGAACATTAAATAAAAATTTGTAACTAGTTACTAATGAGATATAACAAGGAGACATTTCTCTATAAGATTGTAAGCAGAGAAAAAAATGGGTTTTATACACCAATTTGAATCGAATTAAGCAATAGTTCACTAAATCAAACTAAATCCTAATTTGACTTTAAAAAAATGCCTTCTATGCATTTGGTGAAATTTCATGCGGTGATTCATTTTGAATTTCTGATATTTTAAGACAAGAAAACAGTTAAAGTTGACTATTAGTAGTTAGAAAAATTACCGCAGAAGCTCTCAGAAAAACACTTGCGTTGATCAATAGAAAGGGCATCATCTTGTGGTACGATAATGCGAAATCACATGCAGTAAGAATCACGTAAGAGAAAACTAAGGTTCTGGAGTGGAATGTGTTACTATATCCTCCTTACTCACTGGAAGTACCTATATCTGATTATCTCTTGTTCAGGTCGCTGAAGCATTTACTTGTTAGGAAAAAATCTTTTTCTAGAATTGATTCATATTTCTTTTTAAAAAAATCAGAATTCTTTAATCGATGCATTGAATTTTTGAAGACAAAATAGCCAAGTGTCATAGACAATAATAGCGATTGTACAATATTATTGATTAAAAAATAAAAGCCTCAGAAATGTGTTTGTTTCCTTTTTAAATATGTCATTACTTTTGCGAGTCCTTAATATTTTTAGATAATATAAGGTCATCCAAATGTGACGCCTAGATTTATGTTTTATTAAAAAGAAACATGTGTATATAATGTTTCTTCGTCAAATGATTATTTGTCTGTATTAAAAACAATACTGTGACATTGTTTCTTTATGAAACACATACACCAATAATAATTTTTAATCAAGCTACTGTAAACGCAATAGAATCCATCACGGTATGTGCACTGTTACGACAATACGATACATACAGATGGATTCGTTCTCATTTATTGGCAATATTTTGTGTCTGCGACTGCTTTATGAGCCCTTCTCTTTAAGCCGTGGCGATAAATTTATCACGCGCTAGGCGGTTAGTCGTCATAAACGTGATATGTGTTCACAGAAATACGGGAATATATTTTTGCTTAGTAAACGTTCAATCATAAATTTGTTTATTCTCGAGTTTTCAGTGAAATGTATGTGCATAGTGGAATTGCATCGTATTTCATTATGTCCGGAATAGGTTTCAAAATACAACGTATAATTTTTATTTTCTTTTTCGAGTATGAATTATTTATAAAATTAATGAATAAAAAGAATTACAACTACAACAAATCCATTAATAACATTGTTTTTGGTTAATTGAATAACTTAATTTCTTATATACACTGAAGCGTAAAAGTATTCTCCATATGCAAAAATATAACCTGTTTTTATTTAATAATTTCTACTATATAGAATTAATTATTGTTTTTTGTATTTTTTTTCTAATGAATATTATATTTAATATCCATTTTTTATTTTTTTTGAAGTGAAACTTCTTTTGCAGCGTTTTTCGGAAACGGAATTCTGCATTGCATCAGTTCATTGGCGCGTCTTTTGAAAATGTTTCCTTGATCTATATCAAAACACAAACACCTACCTTCACTGGATACTGGTAAAATATCTTAACAGATAACAGACCACCTCGACTCATTATCTCATTTACTGTAAAATTTATGTGTGTATATATATATATATATATATATATATATATATATATAATTTAGATTAAAAATTTTATTTGAATTTAAATTTGTATTGAATGCTTACAGTAGAGAGAGAAAAATGTAGTTAATGCCCATCACGCATACGCACTCTTTTAACATGTGATTAGATAGCTAAGCTATTTAATGCAGGCAATACATTGTATTTTTTAATTTCACGAATTTATTAAATGATATTATATTAATAAATTGCTTATGTTACCCATGTGGTGGATATTTTGCATGTCAGTATATATACACTACCGAGAAAAAGTCTGCGCACAGCTATTCTATCTTTATTAATATCGTCTATAACATAAAAACACTATTGTTGATAACAAAGTAACTATTTTTTATTTTTTCTATAGTCTTAAAAATTAAAAAACACCAACAAAACATTTTTTAAATATCAATAAAGTAAAGAAAAATAAAACAAACGAAATTTTCAAAAACTACGTCAGAAAAAGTCTGCGCACAGTTGCGTTTATTGTATATTATCCTTAGAATTTTTCAATTCAGCATTACAATTGGCTAAGTGATTGTTGAAAATGCAATGCAGATTATTATTCTTAATTTTAGTTTTTGTCAAACAGGTAATACAAGTGAATATCATGGAAAATAAAATGTGTAATTTTAAAAATAAGAAAATGTGTATATCAGAGCGAAAAATAATTATAAAATTATGGGAAGAAGAAAATAGCTACCGAATATTAAAACAATTTTAGGAAGACAACATTCATCAATTTATAGAGTGAAAATAATTATTTAAACAACCGATATCATAACATCAAAGCTCCGTTGTGGCCGCCGTTCAAAGTAATATGAAAGGGAAAAACATTATATCATAAATACAGTTAAGACTAATCCGCGATTATCCACTTTTGTAATTGCTGAAAGTGTCCATGTACAATTTGATAAAAAAAATTTGATGATACGAAAAGGAAAACTCTAATAATTGCTGGGTACCGTAGTCGGATTGCAAGACAGAAACCGACATTTCAAGAGTGAACAGAATTAAGTAAAATGAGCATGTAAATATGTGGGAGGACTTTTGGAAAAATATAATCGAGAGTAAATTTTATATATTTGCCTTAAAAGGACGAAAGTTCATTTGGCGAAAACCTAATATAGTCTTAGATAAGAAAAATCTGTTTCTAACCGTGAAACATGGTGGTGGTCGAGTGATATTATGGGTGTGTATGTTAAGTAGCGGTGTTGGTAATATCGAATTTCTAATCAATAATAAATGAATTCCACTATCTTGATGTTTTAAAGCGAAATTTAAAAGAAAATGTGTTGAAAAATCAGATTAGGCCGTAAATTTTATTTCCGACAAGACAATTATCACAAACATAAAATTATCAAAAAACAAAATTCGGAAATTTCGAAGAATGTCGAAAACTACCATCATCGAAAAATGGGTTAAAATTAGTTCTGAATAAAGTAAAAGATTAATGCAATTCATAAAAAAGAGATTGGAAGAAGTTTTAAAACGGAAAGGTTACCAAATATCATACTGAAAATAACATTTTAAGTCTTTTTTTTAGTTTTTAATTAGATGTGCGCAGACTTTTTCTGACGTAATTTTTTTAAATTTCGTATGTTTTATTGTTTTTCTTTACTTTATTGATATTTAAAAAGTGTTTTGTTGATGTTTTCTAATTTTTAAGACTTTGTAAAAAAATAGTTACTTTGTTATCAACAATAGTGTTTTTATGTTATAGGCAATATTAATAAAGATAGAATGGGTATGCGCAGACTTTGTCTCGGTAGTGTGTGTGTGTGTGTATATATATGTGTGTATATATATATATATATATATATATATATATATATATATATATATAGATATAGATATAGATATATATAAATAATAGTTTATTTTTTGTATTATACATTAATTTGTTCTTCTAAAATTTAATTTAAATTGTCTATTTAAATAAAATACAATATTTAATATTTAAAAAAAAATCTAAAAAAAATTCATTACAATACATGTGTTAACAACTTTAGAGTCGATGAGGTCTGTTATTTGTTAAGATATTTTACCAGTATCCAGTGAAGGTAGGTGTTTGTGTTTTGATATAGACCAAGGTATCTTCAAGGGTTCCGCATCCGAAAAGAGACAATAGCAGTTCTTTATTATTTTTTTTATATTATTTTTTTTATTAAAGACATAACATACTTTTTGTTCACATAAATGAATTATCCATTCTAACAAAATAATATATTAAAGTGTTAAATAATTACTTATTGATTACTTTATTTGTTTATAATAACAATAAGTTAATGTGCATTTCGATGGTGATAACATCATCATCAGATTTAATAACATCATTAACAGATTTTGTAATATCCAATACAATTTGTTTCATAAAATACATTCTGTTAATATTGGAGATAATCAAATATCTATTTTTGATTTTGTAATTGGTTGTAAATAATGTACATACATATGTATATGAAAAATATTTTATAGAGTAAAAAATACATTATAGTAAGATTTGGTTAACTGCAAAATAATACATTATTCTTAGATTTATTTAATGAATATTAACAAATGTTAAGGAGCACAATTGTGTTCCTCTGTGTGTTACAAAAATTGTCACGAGCTCCATCCGTTCCTATTTGTGTAACCTAACCAAATAACTAATGATTTGCACATCGATGTGATCGTTTGTCTTTCTAATCAACATAATGTATACTTTGTATATTTCAGTATTTATTTTATGAATTAACAATGCAGCATTATTTTTTAAAAAATGTATAAATTGGATATTTTTCGCACTACAGAAAGTGAAATACAGACTGTATTAAAGACATAGTATATTTCACTAAAAATAAATGTTATTTTTTATTTCTTCTTGGTGATTCTAAATTATAAAAATAATAAGTAAAGAAGAAGAATAAATTTAGTTATTTTTAAATAAAACTGTATAATTTTTGTCACAATATTAAATTAATGTTCTATTTTTTTTATTCAAATCTCTCAAAGTCAATTTCTAATTTTATTTATAGTAAATATAATACAATTCGTTATGAATATTGTGTAAAAACTTAATAGTGGTTGTTTAAAAATTGACCAAGATAAAATTTTTTTCTGTAATTAAGTTTTTCTATCTAATAACGCTTAAAAATATATGAATATATACAAGTTGTCTGACACTCAAAGAGTTATTTCAGTTTTAAATTAAAAAAATAAACATTGGTATATTTTTTCATTAATTGAATAATTTAGTTAATTTTTAATACCACCAAATGAAATATCAACACGTATACAAAATAATTTAGATTGAAATTTATTCATCACAAGAACAAAATAATGGAGATAATTGATATTTTTTTAATTTCTATGTTAATTACTAATTGATGTTTTTTCAATTATCAGTAGTAAAAATATCATTTTTATTAATAAATTAAGAAATTTATTTCATTTTTCAACTATTTAATCTATTTAGAATTAGGCACATAAAAATATTAAGCAAATAAATTTATATATATATATATATATATATATATATATATATATATATATATATAAAATGTTATATATTATCAGAAAAATTATCAAATTAATTTTAATAATTTATTAGATATTTTATTTACTATACTTTTTTGAAATAATATGAGTTTCTTGAATGAATTTATTTTATTTTTCGAAACGAAGATGCATTTATTATAAAAAGTAATTTACAATAAATTATTTCAATAATAAAAAGTGTAATCAATTTTGTTTTATTATTGTTAATTAATTTTAATTTTTTATTTCGTTTTGTTATTAAACTAATAATTTTTCTCAAATGTGAACATCAACACATTTATTAAAATGACTAAATTTTACAAAATAATTAATCAAATAATCACTATTTTTTTAATTTGATATTCTAATTATAATACGAAGTAATCCTTAAGTTGAAAAATCATTTTTATTTAACAAAGTTATTGATTATTAAAATATTTTTTTTATGGAATGAATAAAATAAAAATCTAAAACTTTAAATATATATATATATATATATATATATATATATATATATATATATATATATATATATATATATATATATATATATATATATATATATGTATATGTATGTGTGTGTGGGCGCGTGCGTGTGTGTGTGTGTGTGCGTGCGTGCGTGTGTATGCGTATGTTCATGTGTGTGTACGTGTGCGTGTGTGCATGTATGTGTGTGTGTGTATATATATATAAATACACATGCACACACACACAAACACATAAATACGAAAAGTGGCCCAAAACAGACTGAAGATCTAGAAATTCATTTACATATTACATTCTTTAATCTCATTTGTGCCATTTATCAATATAAACATTTTTATTGAAATATATTTTCAAAATATTTCAAAAAGTTAATCTATTTAGAAATAATAATATATATTTCAATTAAAAATATATAATATTCCTTTAGTATGAGATTTTCTTTATTCTAACAAAATTATTAATTAACAAATCATTTTTAATGAAAGAAATTATATTAAAAAAATATTATAATATATATAAATAAGAAATAATTAATCCATTTTTATTAGAGTATACTTTAATAAGTTGAATTATTTAAAAATATATTAATAAGCACTATAAGAAGGAACTATACATGCATATATTTGCTAAAATTAAATTTTAAAAAAATGTAATTAAATTTATAAAAATAATGAATTTTTAAATTTATTTCATTTTAAGTATATTAGCAATTATAATCAAATTCCATTAAATGTTTCAAAATATCTCAATTATACTCGATAAATAAATTATTGCACTAGTCAAGTTATTACCTTATTGTACATTGTTTATATTTAAAATTTATAATGTACTTAGTAGATTGATTATTTATAAAAAATAACATTTTAACATAAATATTTTATTTAAAAATTTATGTTACAATGGTATGTACTTATAATATTTTATATTTAGATGCTTTTAAAATTTGAAGAAGGATAAATTAAATATTACTCCCAAAAGAATCAATAAAGCTATCAATTCAGAACAGTATTGAATAATTGAATGTTTTGAAAAAGTATTAAGAGAACAATGAAATATATATATATATATATATATATATATATATATATATATATATATATAAGTATGTAAGCTGCTTTTCAAATTCAGAGAAATTTACTGACGTACAAATATTTTGTAGAGTGAAATTATCAATATGTGTTTCAATAATGTTTCTTATTTTAGAACTTTAACCATTACATACATATTGTGTCGATTAAGAAATTGATACTTTATTTTTCTGTTAAAACTAACAGTGCTATTTAAGATCTAAGGAGTAGTATTTAAGTATATCTAATTTCTCTACTAACTATCGAAATTTTATCAAAATATTACAAGAATGTTACGAAATATTTTGATTGAAGTAGTAGTACTATTTGTTACGTTGTTACGGAAATAATGGAGCAACGCGAAAATATTTTCTTTTTCAAAAATGAAAATGACGATGAAAGGAATGTTGTACGATAGCATTGAAACCACACAAGACACCATGACGAGGGTCATTGAGACCATTTTAAAAATAGACTTATTAAAATCTATATATTCATGTATTGTTCATGCTCAGCTTTGCATTGACGCAGAAAGGATATATTTTGAATAAATATTTATAACTTTGATAAAATATAGAAAAGTTTTTATAAAAAGATTTTTTATTCAAAAAATTGACCTTCATTTCAGACACATCATATTTATTGAATAGTTTTAATTCAATCAGTTCTAAATTTTACTATCCATGTGTCCTTTTTTCTAAGGAAAATTTGAAAAAAAACATTATGTGTGTGTGTTTTGAAATGGGATCTTCAAGAAGGCTACCAAGTACTAATATTATATTTGTTGCAGTATTTCTACAGTTTTTGATAAAAAAAATTGTTTTTATATATGGCGATCTCTATCTTTTAATTTCAATTTTTTACCAAATATTTGTTTTCCATATTTCAAAAGTATCATCACAATTTAGATAACCACATTTGAAATATCGTATAATGTGATATTTTTGGTTATGAACGATTTAACTGAACGTTCAACAATAATCTGTCCTATTTCAGTCTATAAATTTGATTAATTGTTGATTGTCTAGTATTTGGAACTTTTAGTTAATACAGTTTATAATGAATTAAAAAGATTAAATACAGCACAAAAGAAAAAATTAATATTAATCAACAAATATGTTTTTTTGCAATGTTGTCAAAATATTTTTATTATAGAATTGTTTGCTGTTTTAATTATTTTGATCATTCTTTTGTATATCAAAATACACACACACACACACACATACACACACACATATATATATATATGTATGTATGTATATATATCGAGATATTTTAAAAATATATTTAAATTTCCAAACGAAAACTGAATTTATTCGAGTCGATAATTTTTGCAAATTTGAAAAAATTAAATGCATTTTTATAAATAAAATTATATATATACACATGTTTTTTATTAATCAATAATAATTTTTCTATCAATTTAAATAAGTGAACGAAATTTTATTTATGAGAAATAATTTTAAAAATCTATAAAATATTCAAATAATTATAAAAATGTTGATACATTCTTTAATACTTTCTATAACTATTCTATTTAACACTTGATATATTAAAAAAAAATTGTATATTTATTAAAAATGCATGTTTAAATAAATCAGATAATATAAAGTGTATGTAATAGTAAATGGAACATAAATGTCCTTTCATTAAAATTCAATTAAACTTTAATTGATTTCAGTTCATTGATCTACATCAAATCTATATTTCATTAAGACACATGAAAAAATTCTCGATATAAATCAATCATAGTTTATTCTATGTAATATTTTTATGCACATATATTAAATTCGGATATTGGCACGACAAATTTAAATAATTAATAACTATCTTAAACGAACTGAAAAGTTTATAATACAAGTTGCAAAAGTCAAAACGTAAAAGTAATATAAAATTTAATTTTATTGGCAGAATGATAAATTAAATAGGAAAGGTCACAGCACGCGAATCAAATAATTTACACCGTTTTAACTTACATAAATCATATATCTATCTCATACTAAAATTATTCTCGTCCGTTTTTGACCCTTTTAACCTTCTTTAATAGCTTAATTGTTCTTTATTAGTGTCAGACAATAACTACTTTGGTCCATTATGAAAGGAATGCACTCTAAAAAAAAAACTCCAGTAGCTTGAAAAACTAGTTCAAATAACGACCGATGATTTATGAGTAACGCCACCGCTACTGTGAATACTACTATTGAATTGATAATGTTTATGATGAATTAATTACATATTAATGATTGTTGATATAGGTGTAGGAAATGAAAGTATTAATTAAAGATTGGCTTTCTTAATTCTGTTACGTAAATATTAAAATGAATGTAATGTAATCTGATAATATGTATTTGATTACGGCTGTTTATGGTTAAGGTAATTTTTTTATTAAATATGTTGCGTATTTGTTGTCATAGATTGTAGTTGCGATAGAAAAAAAACAGGTATATTGTGTTGTTTATAAAGTTAATTATATTCGTAAAGCTAATATGCGGGTATATGCAATTAAGGACATAATCAGATTAAAATACCGAGTGTTTATTCGAATTTGAAAACTGAACGACAGTTCTAATGATTCAATTCATATACGGGCTGTATTAAGTATTGTTTGATAAACTTGCGTAGCATATCATTTGAAATAACGGTATACATTTGAAAAACACATGTAGAATATTTTTCATCTGTTGTATATAAAAACAATATTTTTTTTATTTGTATTACTACAAAATATTGTTATGATCTACGATATATTTCTCACTATTTATATTCACTAGACTTATGACAAATTAATTTTCATATAAAAAGAATTATCACTTCACTATAAAAAAAATTAAAAAAGTGCTCAATAATTATTCATTTTCGTTGTTGATGAGCTGATAAGCATTTCGATGTTATTGCCACTGGAATGCGAATCAACTTATTAATAAAGTGAACAATAAATAATTATTGAATCATTTTTCATGTGGCGTTAGGAAGATGATTCATAGGTGTGAAAGATATTTTTTCATTAAATATTATAGACTTTTTGGCGCAAATGATGCATTTAGAAAGCTTGCATTTAAGTACTAGGTTTTAATGTTTTAATTTATTATACATTAAATAAACTGATTTGCAATTTTTATATTAAATTCGATTTCAATTTGGTATTACACTGGAAAATGGTTGTAAAATACAATTTTATTGATCTAAAGTTACGTTTTTTGGAAAGTATTTGTTTTGTGTAGAAAATCAACTTGTAAAAATTAATTTTGTATTTTAATTTTTTTTAAGACATATGTATATATATATATATATATATATATATATATTGTTTCTTTTGATAAGTATGGTAAATTTATTTATTGTTTAATTTAATTAAATTTTTCAATTTAATTTTTTTTTTTATTATTTATATATATATGTATATATAAATATACATATATATATATATATACGACCATATATATATATATATATATATATATATATATATATATATATATATATATATATGGACGAAATTTACTAGAATTAATATACCATATATAGACAGGTGATAAAGTATTACACAACTTGTGTCATTATTGCTAATGAAATTTGTATCATGGTAATATAATTTTTTTCTAATAATTTCATAATTTTTATGGTAAGTTAAAAATAAAACAGAAATTGAATAATTTTTAAGCAATTATATCTTGTTTGTAAATAATTCACTGATATAAACATAATTAATTTGTCTAAATGCAATTTAATTAATGTATTTAAGTTTTTTATGATTTTATTATTATATTAATGAATATATATGAGTAGATATCAAGTTAGAGTTTAAAATGTAACAACATATTTAGAACACAGCAGAGTTTAAACATTTTATATATATATACACTGACGCACATAAGTCAATGCACACATGGGTAACATAAGCAATTTATTGATATAAATCAATGAAGTCGTTAAATTAAAAAAATGTAGTTAATTGAAAATAAATATAATGAATATTATATAATGAATAAATTTGATTGAATATTATATTTATTTTCAATTAAATGATTTTTTAAATTTAACGACTTCATTAATTTATAGCAATAAATTGCTTATGTTACCCATGTGTGCCATGACTTATGTGCGTCATGTATATATACACAAAGTATTTAAGTTACCTAATTAGAAATCTGATGAAATAAATTTAATGATTTGATACTAGTAATTTCCAATTGCTGATATCATTATTTTTCTATAAACCCTGATGAATTCGAAAATAAAATTAAAGAATAAGTGAAAGTAAATTAAAAAAATTAGACAAAAATAATTTACGATGCATTTAAAGATCCAGAGAAAATTAAAATAAAATAAATAAAAAGAAAATAAATTAAAAACTATGTGCATTTATAGCAGCTCATTGTGTATTTATAAATGAGATGAACAAAAGATAAAAACAGAAAGTGTCAATTAAAAGAAATGCTTATATAGGGTTTTCCAATAAGTGCTTCAGAAGTTTAAATGAAAATGAAACAAAAAGTATTTAATTAATTAATTTTTTTTTATTTTTAAGCATATTTTATGGTAAGCATAATAATAGAATACAATTTCACTTATATGACCATCATAACTTCGCTTGAAATAGCACATTCATTTAGTCCAATTTTAGTCATTTTTTCACATAATTGTGGTCCAATTTTATGAATTACACTTTTAACGTTTATTTTTAATGCTTCTGTTGTATGTGGTTTATCAGCATAAACCATTGATTTCAAATAACTCCACAGAAAATAATCCAATGGAGTTAGATTAAATGATCTTGATGGTCAATTGATGGGTCCATTTCGTGAAATGATGGACTTATTAAATTCTTGTTTCAATAAGTATATTAAAGTTTTTACAATTTCTAAGCGTTGTTGAAGTATTAAACGTTCCATGATCATTTGTCAAACTATAATGAGTTGAAATATTAAAATGAACTTAAAAAATTCAAACATGGCTACCACCAGTTACCAAAGTTCTGACATTCTTATTGGAAAACCTTATACTATGATATACGTTTTTTATAAGAAGTTTTTGATCAAAAATTAATTTTAAATGTTGAAATACAATAATTTAAAAGCTTCTGTGATATTTGGACATAAGTATGTTAGAAATAGGACATAGAGAGAAAAAAATGAATGTATTTTTAAAAAGCAAATAATAAAGGTATTGTCATTAGTAAAAAGTTTAAAATTAAAATGGGTCGATCATAAGATCAGAACTTATTAACCAAGTTTCAACATTTTTTTCTTAGTTAATCAAAAAGAAATAAGGTTTAATGTGAGTTATTTTTAATTCCATAAATTTTAATTATTCAAATTTTAAACAGTATTTATCTCAATTTATTGATAAACAGAAGTTCATAATATAGAAATAATATAATATATTATGAACAAGAGTTTATAATATACAATTATTTTCTAATTCCACGGTTAGAGAGAAAAATCTAAATCATTTTTAAATTTAGCTAATGGTGATTTATTTCAATATAATACTTTGTTTACTCTAAGCTCCTTTTCACATAACTTTCTTTTTTTTATCTTGTCATTATTACATCCATTTTTTTTCTTTTTTGCAAATCGAGTCGTAAATAGATCTGAGATTCATTAAATTATTTTTGCGAATTTCATACCTTATAACATATGTATAAATAGACTTCTTTAAAATCTTATAAATAGTCGTTTTCAATATTTTTAATATCTTTATTAACTCTGTGTCGTATATTACAAATTACTCTTGATCAGAATCTAGATTTGGTTTTTAATATTGTACAGTTTTTTTTTATATTACAATATCCGTGTGAAATTTATTGAATCATTTATTTGCAATTATTTTAACTAATACATTGTCTTTGTACAGAAAATTTATTCATTTTTGTTACTTTGAATAGATTTTTTCCTTTTCATTAATACGAGTAAATAAGCATTAAGTGATGAAATGCATTTTTAGACATGTATAAAATTAACACGAATAAATTATTAATTTTTTTAAATTCATAATGTAATTTTTATAAATAGAAATACTATTTTTAACAACTTTTGCATATTCAAATATATTCTAATTATATCTACTGTAATTTTTAGGAAATCCTAATATAAACATAATTGTTTGATAAAAAATAGATATCAGTATAAAAATAAAGTACATTAATTTTAACAGCGTTGTAAATAATGTAATTACATTATTTTTTATAAAATGAGAACACTATTAAATAAGAGTTAAATATAGCTAGATTTAAAAATTAATAATAATTTTAATGTCGGTTTAAATTTGGTTGCCTGACATATATATTTATTTTGTTAAAGAAATTAGTATTTTATATGGAAAAAACATGACATGAATTTTAATTCAGAAAAAGTTGTGACATACATTCACACATACACACACACACACACACACACACACATATATATATATATATATATATATATATATATATATATATATATATATATATGTGTGTGTGTGTGTGTTTGTATGTATATGTGTGTGTTTGTAAGTATGTGTGTGTATGTGTGAAAGTTTGTATAACATGTTAATTATCGTGATAAAAATTGTAATTAAAATAGAAAATTATATGAGTAAAAAAATATATTGTATAGTAACTTATTTCGAATTTAAAAAATATTATACAAAAAATGCAAAAAAAATCTTTTTATAGCAAACATACATACACTGAAAAATTATATATTCTTATTTGTTTTATTTTTACAGTTTTTTTTAATTATTACAAGAATAGATTAGTGTTTGGTTTGTATTATCACTATATAATTAAATTTGTTGTTTATGTGTTTGTATATATATATATATATATATATATATATATATATTATATATATATGTATATATATATATATATATATATATATATATATATATATATATATATATATATATGTATGTATATGTTAAAGTAAAAAATAATTAATACCGTTTTAATTATGGAAATATTTCGATTTAATTACTATGACAATCAAAATAAATTAAGCTAGCATTTTTTTCAATATGTTATTTAAAAAACTCTAGAAGTAATTAATTTCCTTAACAAGGTCTTATTAAATCATTAAGATTTCGATTAAATGTCTGATAACAAGAAGTAATTATTTAGTACAAAACTTTTCTATATGTAATTATATACTCTATCGTGAAATATCATTCCTAATTGATTGTTTAATAGTAAATCAAGGACGTACAACCTAAAATAAAAAAGAAAGTGATTTATCGTACATTAAAAAATATTTTTAGTCTTTATTACAGAACTAACTTCATATCGTTATAGTTCGACGTCTTAAATATATCTTTAATGGCTTTGTGTAGTCTGTTAGTCAGACACATTATTTACGTATTATCGAAAAACATATAAACAGAATTTTAAGACGTCTACAGATAATATTTTCAACGAAATTTATAATACAGACACTATAATCATATACTATTTCTAAGGTAGTTGGAGGTGATAGCATCGAAGTGACATTAACAATCCATTTTACTCACAGTAATGTGTATTTCAAATACGTTCATTGTGTGTAATATTGAATGGGGAAAAAACCAATCCATAAATCACGGTTAGTTGATATATATTATGTATATTTTCACAAGAATGTAAATAGATTACGAAATAACACCTATGAGGTACTGAACAACATTCTTATGTAATAGATTTTCAAATATACAGGTGGTCCAAATGAAACTAAAGGTTTAGACGCACATTTACACATTATATATAGGATTAACCAAATGTGACACCTAGATTTGTGTTTTATTAAAAAGAAACTATACAGATGTTTCTCTATACACCCACCCTGTACACATGTTTCTTTTTAATAAAACATAAATCTAAGCATCACATTTGGATGACCCTATACTTTAGTTTCATTTGAGCCATTGTATATTAATTTATAAGTGTTTTTAGGTTAGATAAAATTTTCGATAGGGATTCAATTTAAAGTTCTATCACACTTAAAAAATATCATATATATATATATATATATATATATATATATATATATGTATGTGTGTGTGTGTATTAATACCAGTCTAGATATTTTCACAAAAAATTAATGGAAATTCTAATTCAGTATTCTTTTTACTTATTTTTTATATTCTTTAGATAAAGCATTATCTAACTTATTATTTATATCTAGCATATTTTCTTTAAAAAATATATTAAGCTTAAAAATGTAAAAGTTGACATTTTTGATAATTTAAAAATCATTTGTTTCCATTTTTCAATAATATATCAGTCAGTTATTATAATCAAAATATACAAATGTTGTTATTACGATTATAGAAAATTATGAAAATTATTTATTTGATTAATCATTTTGTTCACAATTAAACTAATCGTTTTTATAAACAAAAGGTGGAAAATATTTTTACATTTAACCAATATCTCATATATAAGAAGTGAATTGATGTGATTCTTACTATTTCTTTTGAAACTGTGGTAAATTCACTTTCAGATTTATCTTATGGTGTTAGGGGTGATAATTCATTTGCATGAAAATAATTCTTTGTTACAATTTATACATATATATTTTGTATAAAAGAATTTATTGCATAGAAACATTTTGGATATTTTTTATTTAACTGAACTCGAATGTAAAACCAAGTTTAATTTATCTACAATTATATAAAGATAGAAATGGTGATTTTTTTAAAAAGAATTTCTGTTTACACAAATGAATTTTTACCCCAATACCACAATAATTTAAAGTGTTCAATAATCACTTATTGTTCACTTGTTTTTTATAATTATATAATTTATAATTATATCGGCTGATGTATTTCGATGGCGATGCCATCATCGTCAGAGCCTTTCTTGAGATGACATTATCGGACAGAACTTTCCAGTACACCTAATATTTTTCAAAATGTGTTTTTAAAATTACTTTTAAAAGTCTATATGATATTAATTATAAAAAATATATATTTGACAATTATAAAAACATAAATTACTTTTAATTTTTATAAGTTTATGATACAATTATTTCAGCCACAGTTCCAAAACAACTAATAGAATTTCTGTTGCTTTGAAAAAATGATTGTATCTGATTTTTAAAAAAAAATATTTATGAAAACAAAATCAATAATGAATATATTTTGAAAAAATATGAATATGCTAAGAAGTATTGTATAGTATTATTAAAATGATTTTTAATTTAAAGTGAGGACACCGTTGTTCAATGAATTTTATATGAAATTTCATTTCATGAAATAATTGTTAAGATTTGTATACTTTAATTATGAATATTTTTGTTTTAAAGAAACGAACAAAATTCACTTCAGTTTCATATATTTTTAAAATATTTTATTACTTTTCTCGTTAGTACACACACATAAATACATATAATATATATATATATATATATATATATATATATATATATATATATATATATATAAGCATATAGAATACAGTATAAACTTGTCTTTCTACTTCCAACAAACTTCAATCTGTTTCTATTGAATTGAATCTATCTGATCCTAGATTTTCGTGTTTGATACCTGACTAAAGATTTTCAACTTGAATGTATCCATTGGAAGATTGAAAACTTAAAGTTGAGGTATAAGCATATTTAAAGTAATATTTTTCGTATATAATTTATTTTTTTTATACAATTTTCATTTTTGTCATCTTTAATACGTCATTTAGATTGCATAATATTTTCTTTAAAGTATTTGATAAATATTTAAAAGTTTTGATAATTAAGTGATTTATCTAATTTTAAATCTTTTCTATTCACTTTCACCTTTTCTATCTCTCTCTTTCACGCACACAAATTTATATATATATATATATATATATATATATAAATAAATACAAATATATACATATTTATTAATTGGAATTATGTGCAATTTTTTTAACATTTTCCACAAAATAAACAATGAATAATTTTTGTATTTTTTTTAATAAGTATTTATATATGGACAAAGATATATATTTATATATATATATATATATATATATATATATATATATATATATATTAGAAAATGTATATGTGTAAGTATATAAATGATTTAATACTCGTCACTATTTTTTATACATAAAACTATTTTAAAAATCTAACTTTACATTAAATATTTATTTAGGAAACATTAAACAATAAAAAGTTATATGAATAATGAAAATAGAAGAATATATTTCAGAGGCGTGCAATTTAAGTGCATATAAATCAATTTGTTTCGGTCGTTTTATGTCTTCATTTCGTGCAAAAATCATGTGTGTAGGACATTAAATATGTGCGAATCTTCCATATTTTATTTGAAATGAATTCTTTGTGGAAATGTGTGCGTAGCTTTCTAGATCGATAGCTCTCGTCGAAGTTAACTTGCGCAGTGTTCTGTGCGCATTGCAGGTCCGTATTCGTAAAATATGTACGACGTAATTTCTAAATAATTTATTACCAAATATTAAGCTATTAATGCGTTTGTATTTCAAAACAATGAGAAGAATTTTGTAGAGTAGAGTAAGAACAAAATTATTTAACAGACTTTTTATTTAATATTTTTTTGACGAATTATTGCATAATTGTATTTAACATTTTTTTACAATGTTGTTAGTTATAAATGCATAGATAATTAATTATTTCCCTGAATATATACCGAATTTTTAAAATTATCAAAAAATATTTCACTACTTAAACTATTTATTTTAATCGTTTGACATTCTTGAAATGTCATTTTCTTTATCAATAGTTAATTTAACTGCTTTTATTTTCTTAAACTATCATCATTAATATCAAAATTTACAAATATAAAAATGAATAATATATCTGTCTTGTATTTTTTACACATTTTAAATTTTATCTTTTGTACACTAAGTTAATAAAAACGCAAAAACGTATAATTATTTTTTACTTGATCAAAAATTACACAATAATATAATAAAATAAAAATGTATAAAGTGTGATGAATATTTTTTTATGAGTACGATTTTTTGAGTCTGTTATTTTTCAATTCTTATTACGAGTTTTTAAAGTTTTTTCAATAGAAAATTATTAAAAATATAAATGAACAATCAATAGTTGTTTATTAGAATTTTAAAATAAAATCCATTCTTAAATTACACAAGGCTCTGACGATGATGGCGTCGCCATCGAAATGCATCAGACGATATATTTATAAATAATAAGTGAACAATAAGTGATTATTGAACACGTTATAACTATTATGGTGTTGGGGTTAAAATTCATTTGTATTAACATATTACAATGAAAAAATCAAGTATAAACCACTTTTTAATCGAAATATTGTTGCTGTCTAAGAGTAGTGAAAGTTTAAAAGGTTTATTCTAGCGATAATAACTAAAAATCTAATGAATAATAAAATCTGATGAATACCTTTAAGAATAATGTTTATAATATAAAGTGAGTTCATTGAAAAACAAGAAAAAAATTAGGTTATATATATTTCATTTTTATTTTATAATTTGCGATATTTGTATTTATCTTGTATCAAATAATATATTGAAAAAAAAACTATTTTTATTTATATCTATTATTAATCTAATATTTCTACCTTTTTCCGAAAATATTTTAGTTTTCTGGCAAATATTTTTTTACATGAATAATTTTCGAAATTTGCCTCTACATTATCTACTCTAGAATTATATTAAATAATTTTAACAACAACTATTTCTTAGTCAAACTTCTTTCTCTAGTCTGATTTTACTTGAAAGATTTTTAATTCTAATTTAGACATCTGTATTTTTATACATCTATTTTAAAGACAACTTTTATTTATTTATTTTTTGCTTCAAAGAGTAAAATAATGATAAAATCTACAAACGCCAAAAATAACTGTTCTTTGTATCTTTCTAATAATTCTTGTAATTTTTATAATGTCTGAAGATTGTTTATTGTACTAATATATTAGGTCCACCAGAAAGTTCTGTCCGTTTTTGAATTTAAAAAAATAATATATTTTCAATATATTTAATAATATTTACTGAACAATATAATTTTTCCTTTGTTACTAAATGACCTCTTCCAAGCGTGATGGTAATTTGTGAATTTCCTTTCTGTAGAATGACTCATTTTTGAAACTTAAAATGATATTATCGGACAAAATTTAACGCTAGACCTAATATATATGGATATATACACATATCATCATCATTATCAACCCCTCTCAATTTACTCCGTAATTAAGACTTCTTTCAAAACTTTTCACTGAACTGATTTATTCTCTTTCTCTTCTACTCAATTTTAATGATTTTTTTTAATGTTTCTTATATATATATATATATATATATATATATATATATGTGTGTGTGTGTGTGTGTGTGTGTGTGTGTGTGTGTGCACTGGCATGTATAAAAATGCAAAAAAACTTATTTTTTATTTTATATTAACTTATAAATTATACCTAGTTTTAATATTTTTTTAGGTTATAAAAAATCTTAAAATATTTTTGTTATTCTAGTTTAAACACAAATAACAATGTTTTTTTCCTTTTAAATCACTACAACATAAACATATACATTTAAAAATTAACGACTGATCATACCTTGACTGTTTTTATCTTATATTTAAAAACATTAACCCTATAACAACACATATCTTTCGTAAACAGAAGTTGAACTTTTACAACTCCAGTGCGAGTAAAAGGAAAACTTATCTTTTTGCCACATCAATGGTGCTAAAAGTTTCAAACAAGGGGACTATTCACTTTATATTATGTTTTCAAATAGTGATATTGGCGTATCGAGCAGAACAAAATCACTTCCTGAAAACGGAGTATGTTTCATTTGAATTTTTTTGCATTTAAATTCTTTTAATTGTAATTTTAGAAGCTGTTTTTTCAATAAGCGTACTTTTTTCTACATTTTCTGATTGATTAAGTTATTAACTTTATAAGAATTAATTGGAAATAATATCTATGAATACTATCTAGTTTAATTTTAAAAGTGAAATTAAAATGAATTTCTAAAAAACAAAGACAAGCCTTATGTACGTATCCATTTATATATATATATATATATATATATATATATATATATATATATATATATATATATATGTATATGCATTTACTTCTGAAATGTATTGACGTTATCTTCGTTCGTCCAATCATTGCGATTTCATTGAAAAATTGAATGTATATGTGTGAAGTCAGCAGTATCAATCGTAGCTTCACAAAGTGAAGTAAATTCGATTGAGGAATGTCGTTGTTTGATATCATTCTTTTTTACCCATTCTTTTGTATTGTTATCCACTGCGAACAATCGGATTGGGAGTTGTGAATATTGTATTAAGAATTGAAATTGCATATTTCTGGAATGCTTTGATAAAGATATACATTTATATAACAATAATATAGAATCATTTTTTTGTTTTAATTGAATGTCATTTCGTTCTTATTTTTTTAAAAATACTTTCAATTTTATTGTAATTTTTTTCAATGTTTGGAATTAGTTTTGGTAAACAATATGTTTATTCCATAGATAAGATAAATATGATAAAAAGATTTCTTCTTATTATATTATTCATTATTATACATATATTCTCACATATACTATATATATATATATATATATATATATATGTATATATATATATATATAAGGTTGGCAAGTATCTCCCTTCCGCTTTTTTTTTTTTTTTGTACATAGCTGCGAAATTCAAAAGACCAGAAGGCGGAAGGGAGATATTTGCCAACCTAATATATATATATATGTATATAATTTTCATTGTACTAATAAATAAAGGCTTCTTTCAAAATTTTCTTATTATATAGATTCATCTATTTATAACAATTTTTCTTGTGTGTCTTTTTCATGTATTCATGAATTTTTCTATTTCTTGCGTGTTTTTATATTTCCGAGTTGTCATTCAGTATCTATTAACATCTATCTATCTATGCTATCTTTATCCTTTCTTTATGATCAGTCCATTTCCATTTAAAATTTGTACGTTCTTTTTTGTATCTGCTACTTTCGCTTGCTTCGAATGCAGTTATATCTCTTCTTGTCTATACATGTTATTCCTAAAATACATGTTTTCTTGAGTCTTTGTGTTGTCTGGAGTTACTGAATTATTCTGATACCTATCTATATTTCAGTAACAGAAATGAAAACAGGTAAGATGTATTGAACAATTTTTTTCCTTTTCGAATATAGAGGAATGCTTGATTTCATAATAAGTGAATTTCACACATCCATACACATAGATACATACATATATATATATATATATATATATATGTATAATATATATATATATATATATATATGTATAATACATTCATATAAATAAATATATAAATTAACACAAAATAAAGAAACTGATTTTATTTAAATGGTACATTTTACATAAAAAGGTCCAAATAAAATTTAAATAATAAATTTAATTTTTAAGTTCAAATAATATTTTTATATAATTATTTTAATACTTTTACACACACATGCATATATAATATATATATATGTGTGTGTGTGTATATGTGTATGTTTAGGTGATAAATTAAACGATAGAATAATTGTGTATAATCTTCATATTTAAGTACAGTAAAGTGTAAATAACATACGTATAGATATGATTCTACTTATTTAAAAAATCATTGTTTGATTGGTAGTACTAGGAAATTAGAATGTATTCTAATACCCCAAAAAATTAATTATTAAGTCAAAATGAGAAAAATTATTTAATTTTCAGTAGAAATGAAAAATATATTGAATTTTTTTATAAAAAAAAACATGAAAACTTCTGACTCTCATACAGTTAGCCTCAGAAAATTTGAGAATTACAGAGAGGAAATACTGAGGGGATTACTTTATTTAAATGCGTAATAAACAAACATGGATTACAAATTCTGTCCAGTTCTTGAAAAATCGACTATATGAGATATTTATATGATATAAATGATTTATTGAAGATAACGAAGAAATATTGATCCTTATAATTAAGTTTTTACATAAAAAACGTTCGAACAAAATGATTTAATGTCAAAAAACAGATTATGTAGAATGATAAATTAGGATGATTTGATTGACTTTTATTGAATAATGTACTCAACAATTTCGATGAAAAAATTAATTATGAAAAAATAGTTCTAAAACTTTTATCATAATTGTTTTGTGAGAATTAAAATATTTATCTTTTAAAAACTGATCTGATATCATATAACTTTAATTAAAATAAAAAAATAATTTAAAGAAAATATTTTTTAATCTGTTAAAAATATGAAGAGGAGACAAAAAGATTTTAAGTAGATAAAAAATGCTTTTGAAAATACTTTTTAGAACGAAAAAATATTTTATGCTTTAACACAAATGAATTTTAATCCCAACACCACAATGGTTTAAATTGTTCAATAATCACTTATTGTTCACTTATTATTTATAATTATATCGGTTAATATATTTTGATGGCGACGCCATCATCGTCAGAGCCTTTCTGTCTAAAACAACAAATAATATTTTATGTATTGGTGAATAACAGTAAAAAGGGATAATTTAGAAAACAATAACAATTTATTTACATGTTTCTTACAATGAAGATATTTTAAAGAATTAGTTTTGTTTTTTAAACTTATAAATTATAAATCATCAGTAACTCTTCTTAATCCACTGATGGATAAAAACCATCACAAGGAATCTATTTACAGCAAAATACAACAACAAATATTTTACTTTGTATGTATATATATATATATATATATATGTATGTATGTATGTATGTATGTATATATATATATATATATATATATATATATATATATATATATATGTATATGTATGTATATATATATATATATATATATGTATGTATGTATGTATGTATGTATATAAGGCATTTGTAATTTTTTATAAAAATGATAAGTAAAAATTTGTAATTAGCATAAAGGAAAATACGCGTTAAATTAAAAATCTATAATTTATTAAACTAATGAATTCAAAGAAGTTCTTTAGAGCTAACAGAATTTTAATTGCAAATAAATATGCAAAATTGTCTGTGATTAAAATTTTGATAATTTTGTTTATGAATGACTAATTAGTTAATAATAAAAAATATATGATTGATATTCACGCTGTTTTTTTATTAATTAAACGGTGTAGAAATAAAATTGAAAATGATTTGTAAATTAATCACCTTTATATGCCAGCTGCATACCTTATTCAGCAAAATTATAAATTAGAAAGAAGTAAACATGAAATTTATCGTGAATATAAAATATATTTTAGCGTCTTGTTAAAAAATAATATTTCTCTTATTGATATAAAATTGTAATACTTAATATACGAGTGATTAAATATCTATTGTTTACTTCGAAAATTTGTATTATCTGAAAAGTTTTATGAAATGAGTTGTTTTAATTTAAGAAAAATAGTCAATAGATTATTTTAATAAAAAATGAAAAATAGATTCTTTCTAGTAATAAATGATTGTATTATATTAGGAAATACAATTAAAAAGATATTAGTATTTATTTTGGAACTGTGTCAAATTCATTTTCACACAATTTTATAACGCAGAGCTCTAATAATAATGGCATCACATAAAATATACATATAAGCTTATAAATAAAATGAACAATAAATAATTATTAAAAACTTTTTCAATACATTGTGGTGTTTAGGCGATAGTTTATTTGAGTAAAAGAATGCTAATAAATATATTTTCAACATTAAAAAAATAAAAAAGCTAATTGTCCTTGCATATTAAAAATTGTTACTAAAATTTCAAATATTTAAATATTGAAGGAGAAAACTAAAGAATGGATATAGATTTTTAAATAAATTGAAATTTTAGAAACATACCCCATTAGAAATAATCCCTGTCTTTTCTAGTAATTAATATACTTCTCTGTTCAAAAATTGAGGTGACTTTTTAATTTGAAACTTTTGCGAAATTCGTAGTACAAAAATCTTTTTTCTTATATTGGCACAATCTTCAGTGACATTCGTTCCTAATTTCAGTTTTATATGTCAAATAGTTTATAAAATACAGCAGTTTATTTGTATCAACATTTTACCTTTTTTCGATTTTTAAAATTAAAAAATTAAATCCAAATTTAATCAATATTTTTAAAATAATATTTTATAAAACAAAAATTATATGATTTTTGTTATATAAAGACATATGAATTACCTAATAAATATTCATAGTTCATATAATAAATTAACCCTTTTCAATTCAACTCAATTTAAATTATTTGCCCTAGTCATACTATTTTTTGTTAATTATAATGTATTAAAAAAAGTAATTTCTCCAAATTATAGGTTACAATGAAATTGTAAGTCAATAATACATCTAAGTTCGTTATGAATATAGTTCTATGTCATTGTATACACCCAGTAACAAACTGGAAGGGTTTTTGTACGAGGGGTTAAAGTAACAAGTAATTATAGAGAGTAGCAAAACTGAAACTCAATTGACCTTACTATGCAGTGACAATGTCTTAAATCAGATGAATGAAAAGTAATAGAGAATGATCATAATATATTAAGGGTTTAAATGGTTTGTTTAATACTTCAATGAGCATATTAGAAAATTGGTAATTATTTGAATCAGAGATTCTTAATAGTTTATTTTAAAAGAAATACAAAAATAGAATACTGATCAAATTACCGAAAATGTTGGATTGCAATAAAAAGGATAAAATAAGAAAAAAAATCAATGAAATTACTTTTAGTGTAGTTTAAGTTAGACTGAAGGGTTAAGATGTACATTTACTTATTGCCATTTACTATTTTTTGCTATTATTTTATTTTATTTGAGCCACGTTATAAAACACAATTTATTACTTAATATTAAATTTAATGTTAAAAAACTAAATATGTAATATTTGTAAGCATATGATTTGTCCTAAAATCATATTGGATTAAAACTTTTTTATATAATATTGAAAAATCAAATATCAGATTATTTTGATTTTATTTTATTCATTATTTTAAAATGAAATTCATTTAAAATAAAAAATATATAACATTAAATTATTCGAAGGTACCACGAAATAGTGTGATTGGTATATTTTCTTAATTTTATATGTTACTGATTTCTTCTAATGTTAAATGATTGATAAATACTTAATTTTATATAGAGAAAAATCTTTCAAGGTTTTATGATTCTATTTAAAATAATAAAATATTGGAGTGAATAAAATATAACATATATAACGTGGTGCAAATGACCTTGAAGAATAGTAAAGGAAAGTAAATGATAATTAATAAATAAATGTGTGTCTAAACATTTCACTCTCATTTGGGCCATCCTATAGACTCAAATATAATAAGTATAGATATTTTTATTCACTATATAAACCAAAAAAACCTTTGTAGTTTATACAAGTAAATGACATAAGATTAAATTATTTATAATTTTTGCAAAATGATTAAAAAATATTTGTTAAAAATAAGAAAATTGAAATTTAGAAACATCTAAAGAAATTAACTAGATATAAAAAAATATAAATGAATGAAATTAGTTAAAAAAAACTATATTAAATCTATTAAAAAATATACATTTAAATATGTTATTACATTTACATATATAGGGTCATCCAAATGTGATGCCTAGATTTGTATTTTAATTAAAAGAAACATGTGTATAAGGTGGTGTATAAGAAAACATGTGTATAGTTTTTTTTTGTTTCTTTTTAATAAAACACAAATCTAGGCGTCACATTTGGATCATCTATCTATCTATATATATATATATATATATATATATATATATATATATATATATATATATATATAAATGTGTGTGTGTGTTAAATTTGTATCTCTTAATATGGTGCATTTTGTGTAAAGATATGTAAAAAAAAAACTGAAAGTAAAAAAGGTCATAAATTATGCTAAAATGATATTAGCAAGTACCAATTTGCAAATATGTATAAAAAAATGTATATTAGAGCTAGTATATAATTACGATTTTGTGATTGTATTCTTTTTATAATTGTCCGACCGTAACAACATAAACCTTGTAACACCACATTAACAAATCATTAAACGCTAGTGTTTGTCTATAATATCTTTATTGGTAGCCATATTTTTTAATAAATCAAATTAATAACATTCTGCTAACATTGTAATAAATATATCCCGTAGTAGATAATTTATTCAGATATTTGGTAAGCGGATGTTTGTAACTATTTCAACATGTCGAAAAAATACAAATTTGACACTATAATGACACTTAATTATAACTTATAATGAAATAACTTCAAAAACTTTCTAATCGGTTTGTTTTTAAATGTTAATTTATACGCATAAAAAACTGCCGTTTGAATCAATTTTACATTCTGTATACATAAATTGTAATGAATAATATATTTACTGTTTTCTTTTTTTTGTAATAATTAGTTTTGTGAATATGAAATACATGATGAATATATACATATATTTCGTTTTCACTATTTCATTATATTTAATTATTGGTCCTATTTTATATTGTTTTGAAAATTGTGTTGTTGTAAGAATATTTAAACAAAGAAATTAACAAACACGGAAAATAAGTATCTTCGTAAGTAAAGGTGTCAAAATTTGAGGTTAGGAAGTAAGTTGGCTATTATTTGATGAAATGTCAAATAGTGATCTGTCATTATTTAACATTTGTTTATTAAAAACTTAGGTAATTTTAGTGATGGGAAATTTTTGCGTTATATATTTATTAATTGGCACCAAGAAAATAAAAGCAGAAAATACTGAATTTTTCACAAAATCGTCTTCAGTGATGAATCATATTTTCAATTAAATGTTTATGTAAACAAACAAAAATTTCGCATATAGGGAAGTGAAAATCCAAAAGCCATTATTAAACAACAATTACATCTTCAAAAAGTTACTGTTGGGTGTGGTTTATGGGCTAGAGGCATCATTGGTCCATAGTTCTTTGAAAATGAGCAAGGTATTCGTGTTACAATTAATTCGGTGCGTTACCAAAACATGATAACAGATTTTTTGTGGCCGGAACTTGAACATATTGATATCAGTGACATGTGGTTTTAACATAATGGTACCATAAATCATACAACTTGTGCGGCAATCGATTTATTAACAACCAAATTCAATGAACGTTTAATTTCTCGTAATTGTGACGTTAATTGGCCACATAGATCTTGTGATTTGACACTGATAGAGTTTTTCTTATAGGATTATTTGAAAAATACAGTTTATGTCAACAAACCAGCAACGATTCAAGAACTAAAGGATGAAATTCGTACAGCTATAACTAAAATACAACTTCGTTTATTGTAAAGCGTGGTTAAAAATTTCGACAAAAGAGTGGACGTCTGTCGACGTGGTAAAGAAGGCTATTTGGCTGACATTGTATTCTATTCATATTCCCATGTTTCTAATTTACATTGATATCAATGGACATGAAATTTTCTTTCAAAAACTGTATTTTATTGATAAATTACTTCCTAACCTTACATTTAGACACTTTATATATCTTTTATTGAATACGAAATAATATACATAATGTATACAATATATATGTAATGAGTTTCTTAATTTATTTTCCCGATAAATCAACTAAAAATGGAATAAGAAAATTAGATTAAAGAAAATCAAAAAATATTTTATGATAAACCTCAACAAGACGAAAATAATGTATGAGGAAATTTTAGATCAAAGAAAAATCAAATTAAAAGTAGTAGAAACATAAAAACTTGAAATTTATGACAAAATCTAAGACAACTCGTTATCATTAACTTTTCGAATGCACCATGAGATCTATTTAATCCCAGGTGCTCATTTTTTATGATAAAACACTGATAATAAATTTTATCTTAATTTCATTATACATGTTTATCTACAGAATAATTTCAGACATTTTTTTTATATTAAATAAGTTTACTATTAAAAACTGTTGGAGTGGCTAGGACCCCACTGTGCACTTTATGTTATATTAAAAAAATCAGTGGAAATTTATTCCTGTTGCAACGGCTGTATTCATTATAATAGTAAAAAAATATACTTTCTCCAATTTTCTCTGATTCTTAACAACACAAAACGAGAAGATTTACTTATTAAAATTAGAGTAAGACGAAAAACACGGATAAGAAAAAAGTGTATGCATTATTTGTCTTACAATTTATAATGGTAATTTTTAGATATTTATATTTATCGCTTAATAATCTATAAAATATTAGTTATAGAACTCAAATTTTTCATACAACAATGAGTAGAAAATGTATCGTGTTCTTGCTTACGAATCTCACATTTGACGACAAGATAACAACTTGCTTTTCAGCTCCCTCTATAATGGGTAAAGTATAATTGATAATGAAGAAAATAACAAATATGAACAATTTTATTTTACAATGACTAAAGATGGTATTGGCATACTGGAGAAATTGTGTTACTTATTTATGGAAATAAAACATGATCTTAAAATCCAAAAATACACTTATTTTAGACAACATGAAGGATGATAAAAAGATGTTTATTAAGAATAATATGTCGAGATTGAAAGAGAAACGAATGAAACAAAAATAAACTCAAAGTTTCGGACGTTATAGCAAAAGTGAGAAGTTCCAAACGGAAATGGTTTGATAATATGCAAGAAAAGATGATCAACGGTGGACAAGAGTATTTACTGATTAACAACACAGAGATATGAAACGAATCAGGAAAAACTTCATAATATAATATATGAGATAAAGAAACAAGAAAATTCATATCGGAATAAAATAGAAAAAAAAACTTTGGATTATTCACGGTAGAAAATTTTAGAAGAGGCTTTTATCCAGTAGGGGATAGAAATAGGCCGGCGATGATATATATATATATATATATATATATATATATATATATATATATATATATATATATATGTACAACTAAATTGTAATATACAAAATAAAATATTTAATGATATGCATACAACAACTTTAAGATAAAAATACAAAATAAAAAATGTTCAAATAAATTGTTAACATCTTTATATTAATCTAAAATATCATTGAATATACAAACGAGTTAAATAAATTAAACACTTGTTTATTAATTTACATATTCAATAACTGTAAATAAATGTTTATAATCAATGTAATATGTTGGAGCACAAGAAATATATTAAATCACTAGCAAGTTACTATAGCTTTAACTACAAATATTGCATATCATTTTGTAGAATGATTTATAATAACGTAGTGAAAAAATCTTTTGAGAACAGCAACATTAATAATTAATGAGCTGTCAATAATTAAAAATGAACAATGTTTTAATATAATTCAAAATTAATAACTGACGATTAATAATCACTCAAGAGTATTAATAATTGTTATTGTTAATGTTTGTGTTGATAGTAATAATGAGTAGTAGTGTTTGGGATGAAGTTCAAATAATGCAAAAAGGAAAAAACAATTTAACAGGTTTTAATTTTTCTTTAGTTCTGATTGATATCTTACTGTACTAGCTATAGTTTGTTTACACACGTTTCAAAAATGCAATTATAAAAAAATGAAACGAATTAAAATTAATTTTCAATTTATTTTCTAAAAAAGATTATTTATGAACTTTAGGATTTTATTTTAACAAGATATTTTTTTACAAAAATATTTAATGTTTACTAGTAGACAGAATATCTTTAATAAAAAAAAAGTATTAAAGAGACAAAATGGATAATATAAGAAAAAAATAAAATTCATTTAAAAATAGTATTCGATTTTAATTAACTTTTAGATTAATTGAAAACATATTTACCATATGAAGAGCCTATAATATTTAATTTACCATGAATAAATGTAATACTTTTATACTATTGTATTATACGAGGGTTGTTTGATAAGTATGGTAAAAAATAAGAAAAACTAAATTGAAAAATTTAATTAAATTAAACAATAAATAAATTTATCATACTTATCAAACGACCCTCGTACATTACAGATTTTTTTAAAAAACTACACATTTTGAAACATTCTCATATAATTATTAATTACATTATAATAATTATATAAAAAATCGATTGGAGTTTTTATTTTTGACATTAAATAAATATTTTAAATGCGATAGAATATATTTTTTGTTTAAAAAATGTATATAGTTACATATAATTCATATGCTACTGAACTTTAAATGTCACGTACTATAAAAAAGAGGAAAAAAACGTTGACTTGACTATACAAGTTGAACTTTTTTTTTATAAAGATTAGATTTTATTACAGTTTCCATTACGTGTTTTTTGTTCGAAATCAAAGTGAAACGTGAATCCAAATAACTTATTCACGCTCTTATTAGTACACTGGAAACTTTCAAGTACTGATATTTTTTAAAACAACAAAATGTGTAAATAAACTATTCAAGCTACTGTCTGACACTGAAACACTTAACTACAGGCGTGAAAGGCATAGTTCAAATGATATCGATAAAGAGATCTTGTTGCTTAGGAATAGGAAATATATAGTTTTTTTTAAAAATTTTATCTGAAAATAATTTTTATTGATATTTAATTCTAAATGGGAGAAATAATTAGAAAATAAATTGCAATAATTGACTTTTTTATAATCACACTACTGATGTAGTTAAAATGTATATAAATATATAGAGTGTACATACATATCATACAAAGTATAAAGTATCACATTGTAAATTTTACGATAAGTCTAATAAATTATATTTTGTATAAATTGTAAACGTAACAATTTTAACTTAACAAAAAGTCCTGAACACGTTTTATTTTGTAATTATTATTTGTATTAATGAAATTTTTTTAAAAATAAGTGTCTCTCTCTCTCTGTGTATATATATATATATATATATATATATATGTATACGAGAAGTACGATATCAAACGATATATATATATATCGTTTGATAAATCCGTGTAAATTCCGAAAGATGGCACCACTGCTGCATATCGAGGTTATTTTTAATTAGTAGCACCTCTTGGAAGAACACACATCAAGTTTCAGCCATATCGGTCTATTCCTTTGTGTTTGACAATCGTTGGAATCAAGGAAATCGAGTGATTGTCAAATAATGGACGAAAAAGAATTTCGTGTGTTGATTAAACACTACTTCATTAAAGGCAAAACGTCTCAGGAGACTAAACAGAAGCTTGATAAACATTATGGTGACTCTGCACCTTCGATTAGTGCGATTTATAAGTGGTTTCAAAATTTTCGGAGTGGCCATATGAGCACAAGAGACGCTGAACGTTCTGGACGCCCTGTTGAAGTCACCACTCCAGAAATCATTGATAAAATCCATGATATGGTGATGGATGACAGAAGAGTGAAAGTGCGTGAGATTACTAGTGCTGTAGGCATCTCGTGTGAACGGGTACATAATATTTTGCACCAACATTTGGACATGAAAAAGTTATCCGCCAGGTGGGTGCCGCGATTGCTCACGATCGACCAAAAACGAGGTCGTGTGAAGTGTTGCAAGAACGGTTTGCAGCTGTTTCAGCGAAATCCGCAGGACTTTAAGCGTCGTTTCATCACTGTAGATGAAACATGGATACATCACTACACTCCTGAGACCAAAGAACAGTCTAAACAATGGGTTATCAAGGGGGAATCTGCTCCGAAAAAGGCGAAGACAATTCCTTCGGCCGGGAAGGTTATGGCGACTGTCTTTTGGGATTCGCAAGGAATAATCTTTATCGACTATTTGGAAAAGGGTAAAACCATTACAGGTGCATATTATTCATTGTTATTGGATCGTTTGAAAACCGAGTTGCAAGAAAAACGTCCCCGATCCTCTTTCATCACGACAACGCACCAGCTCACACCTCAGCAGTTGTGGCCGCAAAACTAATGGAAATAGGGTTCCAAATCGTTTCACATCCCCCTATTCTCCAGACTTGGCTCCATCGGACTATTATTTGTTCCCTAATATGAAGAAATGGCTCGCGGGAAAAAGATTTTATTCGAACGAGGAGGTGATTGCAGGAACGAATGACTATTTTACAGACTTGGACAAATCCTATTATTCGGAAGGGATCAACAAACTAGAGCAGCGTTGGATGAAGTGTATAAGCCTAAAAGGAGACTATGTTGAAAAATAAAAACGATTTATTCAAAAAAATGAAGCAGTTTTTATTTTTACACGGACTTATCAAACAACCTCATATGTATGTGCATGTGTGTGTGGGGGTGGGTGTAAATTGAGTGCGTTTGTGTATGTATGCTTGTGTGTGTGTGTGTATGTATGATTTCAATGAGTTTATTTATCATCATATTTCATTTTCCATCTAGTTTCATTTTATTTTACAATTTTATGGGACTCAAATTTATTGTTATTTTAAAAATTAAAAACAATATACATATATATATATATATATATATATATATATATATATAGAGAGAGAGAGAGAGAGAGAGAGAAAGAGAGAGAGGAGGAACAGAGAACGAGAGATTCAAGTTTCAGTTCCAATATTAGAAAAACTTAATAGTAGCTTGAAAAAAATAAATAAAAAAGTGTTCATTAACTGAACATCATAAATATTCATTGGAAACATGAAACCTGTAAATTTATTTGTATAAATAATTAATTAGCATATTTTCCATTAATTGTACATCAGCACTCATTTCAAAACATATACATTTAATATTTATTAGTTCGTCATTAAATAGAATTATAAAAAGTAATAAAAGTATAAGATAAACAAATTGATTATTTATTATATGATAAATATGTGCTAAATTTGAATACGAGGAAAATTCTAAATAATTAAAGATAATATAATTTATACAAATTGATAAATTAAAATACTTAATGTTTTTTATAGAAATAAATTACATATCATTTTTAAGTGATATAAACTGACTCATTTATAAATATTCATTGACAAACACTTATCTCTGGCTTTACTTCGACGCTCAAGAGTTCATTTAAATTCTAATCTAATTATATTTTGCATGTCATAATATTTAAATTGTTTGCATAAGACTTTTGAAATAAATAGATTTAGTTCTTAATCCCTTAGTAACATTAAATTAAATGAATTTAATTTGCATTGAAAACCAATTTTTATCCCTATTAAGATATGTTAAGTAACCTTAAATATGTTAATGGGATTATTTTAAAGATAAGTTTTATAAAATATTTTTACTTCTACTTAATTAAAATACATTAAAAATTGTTATCAAAATAATTATATACTATTTAAATATAGATTGTAATTAGAAATATTTTCTTTACAAAAATGTGTTAGTTATGAAAAAGAAACATAATTATTTCTCTTAAGGATTTATTGATTTCGCCAATAAATAAAGATTATTTTAATGTTTAATTAAATAACTCAATTTTTTATTTAATTATGAATATATTTTTTATTACAAGGGTCATACATCATAAATTTATTTTCGTAAAGAGAAAAATAACTAATAATTAAAAATGTAATGTATTAAGAGGACAAACTTAATTAATAGTAAAATTCGAAACAAGAAAATTTATATATATATATATATATATATATATATATATATATATATATATGTACCTACTCTCATCATTATTTAAAGGTATTCCAAAAAGTTTCGAAATTTGTAAGTTATCACCCGGTCACGAGTGAATACCATTCGGTCGTGGAGAATCAATTGAACGGAATATTACAACTACCAAACTTTTCACATTATCAGAAAACTTTCTGTGATATTCAAACGGTGACTTCACATTTCGACCGTGATTTGAACATATATTTATCGTTTCCGGTTATAAATCGATTATGCCTTTCAACTATCATTAAATATAACTTTTTGAAAGTATTTGTCTAATCAAAAACATAATTTGACATACAGAAAAAATATTTTTATATAAATTATTTTTTTTAAATAAATGTTAGAATATTAGAGATTTAAGTTTTATATATGGATATTTTTTAAAGCAAAAATATTCACATCATTAAAAAAATATTTGGAGGTTATTTGAAAACTATTAATAATGATGTAATTTAATAATAAAAAGTATTTAAATATAAAAAATATTGATATTTACCTTATTTATTCATATTTTGTTTCGTTTGTGGCGTTGTTGAAATCCGATCTGGAAGAAAATATATGTCAATTAGTAATTAATATTACAGAAAACACTATTTTAGTAAATTAATTTAATTTATATCCTTAAAATATTTTAATACAAAAAATATAAATTTTTCAATTTTAAAACTAACCTAATTATTATTTAAAAAATACCAAATTTGTAACTAATAATTATTTTCAAAAACAAAAAGTTATTCATTTAAAATGTAGTTAGTCAATTAATTGAAACAATTTTTTTACAGATTAATAAAAAAATATATATTCTTATTATAATATAAAGAGTTTTTTTTAAATAGATTAGGTTCCTAATTTTGACAATAGCAAGTTTTGGTATAATTATTTTTTTATAAAACAACTTTAAATAATGGAAAGGATGGTAATTTTGGAATAAAAGATCCAATGAATAATCTAAATATATATTAAACAGGCTGGCTCAATCAAACTAAAGAGTTAAAAAAATTAACAACTTTTTTGTTTTTAATTATTTCCTTTTTTGTAGGTTATGATACATAATTTGGAGATTTATAATGGCTACTTATAATCTGCAACAATAAATAAAAAACACAGATTTTTTTATTTTACTCAACGGTTTGTTATTTTAATTCAATGAAACTACCGTCAGCAGTTTAATATTAGACAGTTCTTAGTGATAAAATGATCATAAACTTAATCTCCAGGTTTCAAGAGAAAGGATCAATCACAGAAGTATCGGAGAGAGATGTTAATCATTCTGTACGCACTAAAGCAGTAGTGTAAACTATGTGTAAGAGTGTAAACGATGAACTATCTGTCTCTACTCGTCAATGTTCTACCCAATTGAGGATCTTCGGATTATCGCTACAACGGGTTTTGAAAGTGAATCTTAAAATGTTTCCATACAAAATTTATATGGTACAGGCTTTGGTATGCTTGGTATACAGGATTATCAACAACGTCTGCAATTTGTTTTATACAGACAGACAGATAAAATGATATCTTTTTAAGTAACGTTACAATAAGCAACAAAGCTCATTTTGATTTAAATGGCTATGTAAATAAACAAAATCGCAAATTATGGGGAACTGAAAATCCAAAGGCAATACATCAACATCAATTGCATCTCCTCAGGTACATTTTTTGGTGTTATGGTTGATAGAGTTTTCAACTTATATGTTTTAAAAAATAAAAACATCGTACAGAAATCATCATCGGGGATTTGTATAGTAATATGATTGATAATTTTTTTACGTCCAGAAGTCCAGAATAGTCTTGATATATGGTTGGTCAACAAAATAGAACCAATGCACACATAGCAAGAGCGACAATGGAGTTTCTTTGTGAACTTTTCAGTAAACAACTCATTTAAAGAAATTCTAATTTCGTTTGGCCTCCACGTTCTCCAATTTGACAGCCCCTGACTTCTTCTTTAGGGATACTTGAAGAAGCGAATATATGTTAACAAACTTTAAACAATTTAACAACTCAAGAATAACATACTGACGAAAAAAGAAATCTGGAGCCCGAAATCTTGCGTTGAATAATGGAAAATGCTCTGGAAAAAGCCAATATTTATCAGAAAGAAAATAAGAACATTCGAGAGATGTGATATTTCATACACAACCTTAAAAAAATCTATGAAATATATTTTCTAACAAAATTGAAAAAAATATTTCTATTCTACATCCTTCAATCTCATTTTAGCTACCTGTATCAGTTGTAATTATTTATATAGTTAAAAATATTACATATAAAAATAATTATAAATATTTTTCATTAACACAGATTAAGCATATTTTATATATGTTACACAGTATCTATTTAGATTTTATTATTTAATTATTACATTATTTTTCTATTATTTTATAGGACTGGTGTTAATTATTTGTTGTTATGGAACTGCGGCTGATTCACTTTACACAAATGAATTTCAACCCCAACATCACAATGGTTTAAAATGTTCAATAATCACTTATTGTTCACTTATTATTTATAATTATATCGGCTGATGAATTAGATTTTAACAGAAAGGCTCTGACAATGATGGCATCGCCTTCGAAATGCATCAGCCGATATAATTATAAATAATAAGTGAATAATAAGTGATTATTAAACACATTACACCATTGTGGTGTTGGGGTTAAAATTCATTTGTGTAAACTGGTTTTAAAATTTATCTAGTTATGTAATAGTTGAATATAATTTGTGTTTTTTAATTTTTAAATTAAATTAAAAAATTATAGATTGAATCAAAATTAAAGAGAAATTTTTAAAAAATAACTCGTAAGGTATTACTAAAATTACTTATAAAATTAAATATTTTTTATTTATAAAAATATTGAATAATATTTTTCATTAGTTTATTTTACCTCCATTTTTTAAATTTATGTGTTTTTATATAATAAATTATTTTTATCTAAAAGAATATTGTGTTAATTAATTTCTAAATGCATACACACACACATACAAACAAATATATATATATATATATATATATATATATATATATATAAATTTCTTTATCTCCATTCCATAATAATCTTTTCATCTTTAATTTTCTCTTATAACTTACTACCCCTATGTCTATTTTAATAATTTTACTTATTTTATTATATCAATTATTTTTGTATTTTTTCGTATTTATTTACATGTTTTTCGAATTAAAATGATTAGAAACTAAATAACGCAGGTTAATATTGGTATTTTTCCCCGTTAAAATTTTTTCAAAATAAAAAAAAAGTTAATATATTTTTATAGTATGTTAACATTTAAAAAAATCACGGTGTCTAGTTCCTTTTATTGACCTGAATAATGATAAGTCTGAACCATAAGGTGAATAATCCATCACTTAAAAATTTAAATGATCGACCGTCTGTTTCGAACGACTGGCTGTGTGAAGACAAGCATTGCCGTGTAACCGAATTAGTTTTTATAAAATCTTTATTTTCCTGTTAAATGAAGTTGTCTGTTTTAGTTGACATTGTAATATATCATTGTTTTATTTACTTTTTATTGTATTTTTTAATTGAAATTCAACTTAATACAATGGATATTTTAAATAATATTTAATGTATCATTTTTGAATATGATCATAAAAATACCAGTTTTGTTTTAAATTTTGATATTTGGTATTAAATAACCAATTTTTTGATGATTTTAAAAAAGTTCTTATTTAGTTTGAATTACTTATTAAGAGAAAAGGATAAGAAAGTGTTATAAAAATAAACAAAATCGAAAACTAAACATTACGAAAATAAAAAATGTGTACTGTAATAATATTGCTATTTTTAAATTAAAAATTATTTGTTCAATTTGTGTTCATATTTTTATTGTAATAGAATAAAATTTATAGATATTATTTTTTCTTTATAAGAATGTAGAATTGTATAAAATCAAGCATTATAAACATATATATATATATATATATATATATATATATATATATATATATATATATATGTATGTATAAGGTGGCCCAAATGAGATTAAAAACATTTACTTGTTTACTATTCACTATTCTTTATCTTTCAATTTTATTTGGGAACCCTATACATACGTGTATATATATATATATATATATATATACATGTTGCAACTTGTGTCTTAAATCAATACATGAAAGGTAGCACCAAAGAAGCTTATGGAAATTCCTGTTTGTTTCGTATAAGAAAATCTGAATGGTAAAAAAGGTTCAGTAAGGATAAAGAACTCTTCAAATTAAAAAAAGATGAACATTTGAAAAATATAAGAACAAAGTTATTTTTGTACAATTAGATTATCAAAAAAACAAGTACAAATGAAATGTAATTTGCATTAAGATAATGCACTTTTCAAATTTATAGTTACTATGGTATATTTTTTGAGTGTGAAACATTTATTATGTTTAACGCTGTTTTATTTACTCGTGTGAATACTGTATGATTCTTATTATTATTTAAAATAAATAAATAAAATAATAGGAAGATAATATGAAGGAGGTAAATTAAAATAAATGTGAATATTTAACACAAATTAATTTTTATTCCCAACACCACAACAGTTATGAAGAGTTTAATAATCACTTATTGTTTCTAAAACAGTCGACTGATGCGCATTTCGATGGCGAAGTCATCATCGTCAGAGCCTTTTTTTAAATATATTATAAACCACTGTAGTGTTGGAGATAAAAACTTATTTGTGTTAAATTGAATTCGCGACAGTTCTAAAATAAACAATAAATGTATAGATGATTTTTTACGGATTAGAAGTGAAATAGTTTTGTAGATGTTTTCAACATTAAGATATTTCATTTATATTATGTAAAGAAATAAAAAACTTATTGAATTAAATAAAACAACCACATCTAATTATTTCAATTCTTTATATAAACAAACTATTTTTGAAAATTAATTAATTTTATTTTGTTAACAGACATAAATATACATGTATATATATATATATATATATATATATATATATATATATATATATATATATATATATATAGATAGATAGATAGATAGATAGATGTATATGTGTAAACATTGACACATACATTCACACAAATGTTGGATTTATTAGTGTTATTAAATTTTGAATTTTTTTTCTCTTTTAAAAAATAAAAGTGGGTAGCTACTTAGGAAAAAACCTACAACATTAAGATCTTTATTATCGTTCGTGACTTTTTATCTCTTTAAAACTATCTATACGTGTCCTTGAAACAAGTTATATTATGAATTCATTAGGCATAAAACTAAATGTCGCGTGATGCACGATATCTATTTTGATACAATTTTGAGTGGTTGTAAAACTAATAGACTCGAACACTCGGCTCCATAATAAAAAGAAAATGTTAAATTATTTGTACAAAAATTGCTTACCAGTAGCGTAACTGCTAATTTCAGTTTCAGAATTTTATCAGACTGTATTTTAATTTTATTTTATTGCTGATGAGGTATTCATTATACATTATTTGTTGTTAATGAATACTTTCATGTATCAAGTACTAATATCTGATTATATAATGTAAGAGTGCCCAATGTTAAGAAATGCCTTCATTAGACAATTCAATTTTTAGCAATTAATAAATATGATGATGTATAAAATATTTTTTGCAATTTTAATAAAACAGTAAATCTATCTCTTTCTCTCTCTCTATCTATCTATCTCTCTCTATCTATCTATCTCTCTCTCTCTATATATATATATATGTGTGTGTGTGTGTGTGTTTTTGAAAGTGTAATAGAACTTCAAATTGAAACCCTAGCGGAAATTCTATTTAACCTAACATTTTTTATATATGCATACACACATACACACACATGTATATATATAAAGATGTTTTTTTAGGTTGGATAGAACTTTCGAAAGGTATTCAATTTGAAGTCCTATCACGCTTAAAAAACAACTATATATGCACGAACACATGTATATATGTATGTCTGTGTTTGTGTGTTAATAACTTAATAAAAAAATAATGCTAATACTGCATGCGATTGTCAACAAGTACCAAGTACATAAGAAATGATTGATTGTTAAGAATTTAAAGACGTCAGTAGCAGATGCTATTAACGTTCACTGACTTAACTTTAGAATAATGGGTATTGTCTGTGTTGCAAGTTCATTCTTGAAACTTTTTTAATATTTCATACACACACACAAACATACATACATATATATATATATATATATATATATATATATATATATATGTATGTATGTATGTATGCATATATGTGTGATTATAAATAAATATTAAGGGATATAAATACTTTTCCCTAAATGAAATTTTTAAAATTATTTATTATTTATATTTAAGAAACAAATCTATTTAATTATGTAGTGTTTATAATTAGAGTTTCATAATTACAATTATATTTTTATTAAAACAAAGAATTAGTTGTTTCTATTATTTTTATTAACTTCAACTAATTATCCCTTTTTTGTTTGGAGATCTGTTTGATACTTCTTATCTTAGATTATGGATTATAGTCTGGTATTAGGTTATTTATCTTATATATTATGCTTTTACTTCAAGCAGTATATACGATATAAGGAAATAAATATGCTAGCATATTAATAAAAGAGAGTTTTTCATTTTTTATGATATCATTAAAAATGTTTTCAAACTTGCATTTCACAATATGTTATACACAAATATATTTATATATATATACATACATACATACATACATGAAGGTCGTTTGATAAGTATGGTAAATTTATTTATTGTTTAATTTAATTAATTAATTAATTTAATTAAATTTTTCAATTCAGTTTTTCTTACTTTTTTACCATACTTATCAAACGACCCTCGTATATATCTTTTAAAAATATTATTTCAATTAAGACTTGTCTAAGTAACTACAAATTTAAATTCATCTCAATGTCAGTATACAACTTTTTTGTTTTGAATATCCATTTTCTCAGTGTTTTACTTTAATTTGTTTTTTAAAGATTTTTAAATAAATTATTTTATTAAGTCATAAATACATATTATATTACAAACTCTTGTGGATAGCATTCAACCCTAAAATATTTATGATTCTAAAACGCGTTCAATCGTTAAACATAATATCCATTTCTTTAATTAGGTTCATCATAAAATTATTTTGTCGTTGGACGAAAAATGTTAAATTTAAATTATTGGATTAGAGTAACATTACTTAAAAAATTACAGACTTTTATAAACATTTTTATACATTTGACTTTTCTTTCCATTTCGTTCGTTTACATATGATTTTCTGCTTACTATCATGCTATGTTAGTAATTATTTGTTATCATTCTTCTGACTATAAAAATACTTATATCCTTTTCAACGATTATTTTTAATATCGACGACGATTCATAAATAAGGATTCTGTGATATTTTTTAATTCTTTCAATTAACCTCTATTTATTGCAATTTATTTTGAATTTTTTATAATATTTTTTCTTTTTTTACAATGATTTAATTTGTAGTGTTTCGACTTTATTTATTATTTCCTCTATTTTCATGTAACTTTTTCTCTGTTTTTGATAGCGAATATCATATTTATGAATAAGTGTTGTTATTTAATTTAATACTTATTTCACAGATTTAAATAAACTGTTTTTTTATAAACTAAAAGAATATTTTTTTTAAAAAAACAAAAATCATCACGTTAGTCGTTACTTAATAAACGTCCTTTATTACTTAAAACTTTATGAAAAGTCTACAAATAGTCTTAAAATGAATTTGTGTAAGATTTTTGATGATGTTTATTTTTTATGCAAAATTAACTTGTATAGGATAACCCAATTGAGATTGAAAGATTTACATACATTTGCTTCCTTACTATTATTTACTATCCTTTAATATCCAATATTGTCATTTGGAACTACCATATATAAATAATTGTAATAAGAAAAACATTATTATTAAGAAATATTATCTATTAAAAACAGATAGATTCTTTGATCGTATTTGTTTTACTAACTTAGAAAATAAAATATTAACTGACATATGGTTTTCAGTACATATTAATTTTACAATGATATATATATATATATATATATATATATATATATATATATATATATATATATTAAAGACTTGCATCTTTTAATTTATTCATCGCCAGACTTCATTAAAATTATAAAAGATATTCATTAATCCTCTCAGACAGAGATAGAATTGCATGCACACACTTGATACAGACGTAACATTTTTTTAAAAAAAAACGTTTCAAGACACGCATAAAAACCTAGAAGAAAAATTTATACGAAAATTAAGATATAAAAACAAATCAATCAATAAATACAAATAATAAGTAATAAATTCAAACTTTTAAAACATATTTATAAAGATATCACAGCTATTATTATAAAGATAAGAAGCTATTTATTTCTGTGTTAGAAAAAGTGTTTAAGAGACTAAACTTGGAATCTGAAGGAATAAAAATAAATGGAAAGATACTTAATTACTTAAGATTTGTCGTTAACATTATTATTTCCTTGAGAAGCCTAGATGAACTCGAAAAACGGGTAGAAGATTTAGATAAAAAAAGTAGAAAAGTGGTCTTTTGATAAACTTCAACAAGACAAAAGTAATATACAATGAATTTTCAAATCAAAGAAGAATCGAATTAAGTGGAAGAAAAAAATAGAAAAAGTTGCAAACTATGTATACCTGGGACAATTCATTAACACTAAAGAAATGTTTATGGATGAAATGAACAGGAGAGTAAAAATAGAATGATATAGAAATAGTTTATAAGAAATTTGCATATTTTAAGTCAGACATTTCTCTGTGTTTAAAAAGAAAAAAATTTGATCAATGCATCTTATCTATGGCAGTTAAACATGGATCTTGAATGCTATAATAATTCAGTGACTCCGGACAACTCAAAGAAATTGGAAATATGTTTTTTGGGAATAACACAAAAAGATATGAAGAGAAATGAATGAATCAGAGAGGAAAAGAAGAAATTGATGAAATGGTAAAAGTTAATGGTATTGAAGAGAAATGGGCTGAACATATAGCTAGAAGAGACTATCGATAAACAAGAGGAGTTTAATATATTGATTGGGAACCTGGATATGGAAGAAAACCCAGAAAGAGACTCATGGATAGATTAGACAGAGAGATAAAAAAATTGTTAAAATGGACTGGAACATAAAAACATTGAATTGGTTGAAGTGGAAAATTTTTAAAAAGGCCTTCATCCAATATTGGTTTGAAAAGGGTTACTGCTATTGCTATATAAAGATTTAAAATGAATTAAAACATAACGAATATAAAGCTTAATAAGTTCATTTGTCTAAATAATACTGGATTGAAAATAGTAGTAATTGTACAAAATGAGTTAATTTATATCAATTTAGTACATAATTTATTATGTCAAATAAAATATGATTCATTCAAAAAATTAAGAATAATTTTTAAAAGAAATGAGATATAGAGAAAAAACTGAGAATTTTTTTAATTTAAACAAATTCAACATTTCAATAGAAATAATAAAAAAATACAATTTATTAAAAATACTAATAATTATAATTTAATTACTTCTTTTTAAATTCATCTTGATATTTTAAATGTTTTTTCGTCAAATAAATAAATTCTATATTTTCAATTTTAATATTGCACATTTGAAATGTAATAAAATGATTTTCATATCGTCATTCATTATGTAATATAAAACAAATTATAAAAGTAATAAAAGTTCTTTATATATTTGCAAACAGTATTTTCTTTTGTGTACAGTTTTCTTAAAACCAATAAAAAAGTATTACATACACAACGAAATACACATAAGAATTAATTTCTTTACAGGTAAAAATACAATGTATTGTTAAGTTATACAATGTATATACAATTTTGTGAAATAACATACTTTCGTCGAAAAATAGTTTCCTGTTTAATGAATGGTTACTCAACAAATGGCGTATAATTACGTTGTTTCAATCGAAAAAAATAAATAATAAAAAAATAGTACAAGTAATGATTATGTATACAACCATTGTTTTTTTTAGACAAATGCATTTTTCATTTTAAAATATTTTTTCGTAACCTTTAATTGTAAAATGATGAGTAGTTTTAATGACAAGGAACTTGACCATAATCAGGAAGGGATAAATATTTATCTTCAGTAAGTTGAATTTATGTAAATAATATTAAGTATATATATATATATATATATATATATATATATATATATAATGTGTGTGTGTATGAGAGAGAGAGAGATAGAGAGTATGTATGGTAGTTCAAACAAGATCGAAGAGTTGAGATGTACATTTACTTGCTGACAATCATTTAATATCCTTTGCTATCCTTCAGTCTTATTTGGGTCACCCGTATATACATATATAGAAAGAAAATAGGTTACAGATGTTATGAAAAAAGTGAGAAATGTAAAATATAATTGAGCTTATTATATATCAAGAAGAAAAAATCATCTATGGTCAAAGAAAATTATAAATTAGGAACGTAGATACATAATAAGGCTTAGGCAGAGACCCATGAACTGATAAGAGAGAGTTTATAAGAAAATTCATTGAAATAGACTGGAAGAGAAAAGTATTGCCCATGATGACAAGCAGGATTTTAAAGTAAATTTAGCAGTTAAATAAGTCTTTAATTTCCAATTGGGTGTCATAAATATTAATTATCATTTTGTTTAAGTTTTACTGATTATGAAAAATTCTTTCATTTAGTCAGTACATCAGTTATACTAAAAAATGAATAAATTAAATCAGAAAATAATCTAATATTAAATTAAAACAAGACAAAAGTAATGTGCAATGAATTTGTAGATCAAAAAAAATAATTTAAAGAATAGAAGATAAAAAATTAAGAACTGCAAGTAATATGACAAAACATTAATACAAAAAGAACACGTGGATGAAGTAAACAGTAAAATAAAAATGGGATTGTGTCAATTTGAAAGAAATGCTTACATTATGAAGTCGAATTTTCAACTATATTTGAAAAAAAGATTTTTGATTAATAAATTTATCTAATCTTACTTATGGTAATGAAACATGTGACATAAGTGGGTCTTAGATTTAACAATTCTAGATGATATAAAAGCTGTGAAAGATTTAAGTTAGAAATATATATAGACAAGAAAAAAAGAGTGGATTTGAAATTAAAAAGTTGCAGATGTTATGACAACAGAAAGCATTTTAAAATGGTATGGTCTGATCATATAGCAACGGAAAAAGAACACTGATGGATAATAGAAATCATTGATTAAAAATTCAGAAAAATATAAAAGTCTTAGAAGAAATCCCTGACTAGATAAAATAGCAACTGAGAAAAAGTGCTGTTTTGGAATGGAGGAGAAAGGAATTGAATCGCTGAAATTAGAAAGAATTTGGGAAAAGCTTTTATCTAGCATTGGATAGAAAGAGATTGATTATGCCTTTCAATTCACTGCTGGATGAAAACCTCTTCCAAAAATTTCAACTTCAACCGATCCAATGCCTTCTCTTTGAGTCCATTCCGAAAAAATCCTTATATATCTGTTCTATATCCATGGATTTTTTTTAGACCTTATTAACTTTCTAGGTTTTCAATCAATAACTTCCCTTGTCCATCGGCGATTCCTTCTTTTTGCTATATAACCGACCCGTTCCCATTTCAAACTTCTGATTTCTCTTTTTACCTTTTCATTTTATTCCAAATATACATCTTTCCATGCTTCATTGTGTTGTCTAGAGCTATTGAATTAGTCTAGCAATAAAGACCCATATTTTACTGCCACAGGTGAAAACAGATAGGATACATTGATTGAAATCTTTTTTTAAAAAATAGTAAAATATCAAATTTCATAATATTCTAATTTTTTCAAAACTGACACCATTATATTTTTAATCATCTTTTTTAGTTCATCTATAAATGTTAATTTAGTGTTAATGATTTATCCCAGATATACATAGATTTGAACTTATTTGATTTTTCTTTCATTAAATTTGATTCTTCTTTGATCTAAAAATTCATTGAACATTACTTTTATTTTGTCAAAGTTTATTAAATACCAATCTTTAACTATTTCTATCCGATTTTTTTATTCTTTTTCGAGTTCAACTGAGCTTGTTGAAAAAATATTAATATCTTCAACAAATCTTAAATGATTAAGTATCTCCATTTATTTTTATTCTTTCAAATTCTCGGTTTAGTCTCTTAAATACTTTTTCTAAAGCACATATATATATATATATATATATATATATATATATATATATATATATATATATATTGTATTTAACCTCCTACATCTGATTGTATTTTATTTCTCGGATATTTTTGTCATGAAATGTCAACAAATGACATTTCCAAGTACGAGTATATACAATTTCTAATAATAAAAATACTTCTATTTATGTTTCATATTACAATTTATCCAAGCTCGTACTTTTATTTCATATAGAACATTCAAAAAAATAATTTAATTATGACTATTTACTATAATATGTAATAAGATGATTTTTATTGAGTAAAAAATACATAAAATAACATTTGTAAAGGTTGATAATTGAATCCTTAAACGTTTAAAAGATAATAATTTCATTTTAGTCGAGAGAAACAAATAAAAAAATAACTCATGCATTAATACATTTTATAATGAAGCACTAACAATGATAGCTTAGAGATCGAAATTCACGTCAACAAATGAAGTGGTCGATAAATAATTATTAAATACTTTTATAAATTCTTGTAGTGTTGGTATAATTGATTAATTTGTGTTTATTATTGAACATTTTAATATGATATATATTAAAAATTATATACATTTACTGTTGTAACTTATAACGTCTATTATTATTATTATTTTTTAAATAACGAAAAAGAAAACAATAATTCAAGAAATGAAATAACAAAAAATGTGTATTTAGTCTGTAAAATAAGTTTCGATATAAAATATAATGAAAACATTGAAAATGTCAACTTATTTCTCTTCTAACCAATGTGTAAACAATAAATATAGTCTAATAATAATAAAATTCAATCAATAATTTTAAAAATATGTTTATGTTAAAAAATGATAAAAAGTATATAAAAAATATTCTTTAAATTAGTCTCGATTTTATTTCTTGGGGAAGAAATAATAATACATACATATTTAAAAAAATATTAATTTGAAATGTGAAAATAAAAAATATGCTATACAAAATTTACATACCTAATGAAAATATTGAAGGAAAATAAGATTATTTGAAGATAAAATAACATTTTTTTTGTAATATTAAATTTTTAATCATTTGTTCCAATAATTAATTTCCAAGTAAAGTCCCTTGTTTATAAAATATTTATGTTTATCTATGTACTCGTATACATTTGGAGATAAACGTAGTTATTCGGATATATGGAAAAATATCGAATGAGAGATAAGTAACAATAAAAACATAATGTAAAATATATCGACGTCGTATGCAAACATTCATATATCTTTAAAATGGTCGTTTTGTAAAATTTTACATTAATATTTGTACCGCTTTGATCCAAACATAAGCATTTAATTTATCTTCCACAATATCGCGCGTTCTCGTTTTATTAAATAAATGAAACCGATTCATCTTAATTTCTTATCACGTAAATAGCAGCAATAAATATCCATATCGCCCTCGCAGCATGCGCCAATGTTGGCACATGTTTAATCACGTATATAGCATTGTTTAAGAAGCCGTCAGTCTTAGTCAAGTTAAAACAACGAGACGCATTATGTTCTTCAATTTATGTTTTCACAGTAAAATGTAAATAAATTACATTTTTCGAAAAATAGATTCGAACTGTGAAATCTTGTTCGATGGAAAATATGTTAAGAGACAATCTATTGTAATTCAATTAAAATACAAATTAAGTTTATTGCCAGTTTTTATTGTTAGTTATTGAAATCAATTTTCAATATTTTTTATTTTATGATTTATATTTAAAAAATATGTAATTTTTATTAAATAATTTTTGATTTTAAAAAAATATTTATAATAACAATTTAAAAGTTTGAAATTTAAATTATTAATAACTGCAGATTTTTTTTTAGATTACAAGGTATTTAATTAACTCGTTCGCTACCAGTGCTTCAGGAGAAAAACCACCACCACAGCCCAGACGTTTCACAATCCGTCACAGATCCGATACACATTTGTGACGCTGGGCTGAGGTAAGAAAATCGAGTCGTCGCACATGTGTGACGCTGGTAGCGAACGAGTTAAATATTTTAAATGATTTATTTTTCTAAAATAATAATTTACAAAATCAAAAAATAATTAATTACATCATTTCTTTTCTCTTTATTTTGATACTAGCGATTTAATCAAACTTACTTTAACACAAATGAATTGTTAATAATTACGAAAAAAAAAATAAAAGTGCTTAGTATTCATTTACTATACACTTTATTTGCTGATATGCATCTTGATGGTAATTTCATCATCGCCAGAGTGTTTCATTAAAACATTTACCTAGGTTTATCAATCTAGATTTTATAAAGCAGTATAGGCACTGAAATGCATATCAGCAAATAAAGTGAACAATTAATTCAATATTTTTATAAAATCTTGCAATGTTGAGGTGTATGATTAATTTCTATTAAACTACAGCTTACTTTTCACAAAAAAATGTACTGATATTTTTATATAGGGTGATCCAAAAGATTGAATTGATCAAAGAGATCCAAGAGATTGAAGGAGAGTAAAGAATATTAAATGATAGTAAACAAGTAAATATATGTATAAACCCTTAAGTCTCATTTGGGCCATCTTATATAAGCTGGTTTCGATCAAATAACATTTTTTCATGGATTTCTAGCCAGTCTCTCGTAATGGATTTTTTAAACCAGACTTTTAAAGAAAATATGGAAGTAGTTCTATTTTCTCAAAAAAATAAAAAATTAGTAAATCTTGGAAGCTGTGGTTTTATAATAACATAGTTGTAATAAAATTGGTATGAAAATATTTTTTTCTATGAAAATAATAAATGTGTGTAAATAAATAAGTCATTATATTGTTCATAAATATATTTAGAGAATAGAATTTATTTTATTTAGTGTCAATTTTTTTTAATTATAATTAAATTGTTGAAAATTTTAACAGTTTTAAAATATTTTTAGACTTGTTCTAAAAAAATATCGAAAATATATGGCTTAAAACGAATTGTTACAAGTCATTTATGCATATTCAAAAATATATCATGCTTGTTTCAAATTGATACGAATGACATAATTCTCTCTTCAATACATATTCATTAGTACTCGACCCGGTTTTTACATTAATGCATTTACTAAAAGCGATTAATTTTATTCATGAATTCGTTTTATTCTTATTTGGAATAAATTTGAAACGAATCGAAGTGAATTTTTTATCGATAACGAATATACAAAAAAAACGGATTACACAATTGAGTATAGTGATATTTCATTGAAATGTCGTAACATTTATACGAGTAAATTTCAAATTTAATTAATACTTTTTTACTAGGCTGTCATCCAATTTTAATTTATTGTGATAAAATATGGTTTATATATTTCAAAGAATGTAAATACTTAAAATATATTTATTTTATCACTGTCAATAACATATTATATATATATATATATATATATATATATATATATATATAGAGAGAGAGAGAGAGAGAGAGAGAGAGAGAGAACTATTGGCAAAGTTAACACTTTAATAAGTAAATTCATTTATTTCGTTAACTGGAAATATTTGACTAAACTATTTTTTATTTTGTATTTGAGTTTATGTTCTTTATTTAGTAACAAAAATTATCAATAATAATAATTAAATCAATTAAAAAAATATGTCATTAATTAAAATGTAAATTTTTTGCTAAACAAGTGGTATCACATTTAAAATTAATTATAAAACAGTAAGTAAAATATTCAATAAATATTGAATATAATAATGAGTTGACAATTTTTTTTATTATATTTGTTTATGTTTCTTTAGCACTAATGGAAGAAAGTTTTCTCTAATTTTCTGTACTGTGTTATCGTATTTATTTACAATCATATCTTTTAAATGAACTTTACTAATTCTAGATATTTTATGGAGAATTTTCAATGTAATTTATATCAAAGAATTGCTGAAATTGTTTAAGACATGAAGAGTATTGTATAAAATGCATTTACTCAACAAGAGTAAAGTATATTTGAGATCATCTTACTGAAAACTGAAATCATTTGGAAAATTTAATCTCACATAAAAATCAAATGATAGTCAAATAGAGTGGTACTAATAAATGAATACTTCAATAAATATATTCTAATCTAGAATTATACAAAATATATAATTAATATTAAATAGTACAAAGTAATAAAATTAGTAATAATGTTCGAGTAATAAAAAAATGAAATAAAATATGTAAAGAAAATAAATGCAATAAAATTGATTTTAAAAAGAAACATTTACACAAAGTTATAGATTTTTATAACTAAGTAAAATTTTTGGATGGAAATAAATTTAATATTTTTAGTTATGATAACTAAATAACACTCTGGAAGCAGTCCACTAATGGGTTAAAAGTTTTTTTTCTCTATTAATGCAGAGCACTGATGTGCTCATAATATAGGGTTGTGTGAAGTTATGTAGCATTTGAGGGCTCATATTTATAAATAAATGTAATAATAATACGGTTTTCATGAATATTATGAAAAAAGTTTAGAATTTTTTTTTGAAGTTGAATCAAATGATATTAGTTTAGTAATATAATAATTCTAAATATAACTCGAATATTTTCAGAAAATGCATATTATATAAAACTATTCACGCCTTAAACAGTCTTTTCTAATTATTTATACAAATTCTATTAAGATTTCTCTGAGATTAAAAACCATAATATAACTATATAAATAAAGTTTAATTAAAATAAGTGATTGCAAATAAATGGGGAAAATAGAATGACAGAAAGAACAGAAAAAAATAATTTCACAAATGAAAAACAAATTAAAATAAATTATTAAAAGAAAAATGTTTTCAACTAAATATTAAATTCAATTTTTAAATATTTTACAAATATTAAATTATTTAATATTTTACTTAATATGAATTCAAACTGAGACAACAATTTTTTAATGTCAGATAATACATACACAAAAAATCAAAATCAGGAAAAATAGATTTTGTAAACATTTTCATAATCAATAAATTAAAATGTTGGTTTTAAATATGTTTAAAACAATCTTTAATAAACATGAATTAAACAATTTACTTTTCATTAATCTAAAACTTGTGTAATAATGCATATATTTTAGAGTTTAAACAGAACAATTTTTTAAATATTTAATAATTACATAATTAATACAAGGTTACAATATGTACATATATTGTAATTTTAACTAGTATCACAATGAATAAATATTCTGTTTATATTTTAAAAAGGTAATAATAAAAAATAAAAGGAAAAAACACATTTGTACTAACTAACTTATATTTTTTCTTTTTTTGCACCTGATTAAAATATTATCACTTTAAAAAAAACAATCTAAAATCCTATAACCAAATTGGATTATTAAAAATTACTAACTGTTTAATTTTTTTATTTAAATAAAAAAATATATAAAAATATTTTAACATTTAATACATTAAAATTTATGAAAAATATGACTTATCAGTACACAAATATTTCATTAAAATTATTATAATACTCAAGACATGAAAAGGGAATTAATTATTCTTCAAAAATTAATTTAGATTTTATTTTTTTTCTCATTTTGTATTTTGTAATAAATATTATTATATTAATGAAAAATAGAACATATGACTTATCAGTATATAAATATTTTATTAAAGTTATTATAATATTCAGGCCTCTAAAAGAGAATTAATAATTGTTGAGAAATTAATTTAGACTTTTATTTTTTTCTTATTTTGTATTTTGTAATAAATATTATTATATTAATGAAAAATATAACATATGACTTATCAGTACACAAATATTTTATTAAAATTATTATAATATTCAAGTCACTAAAAAAGAATTAATTATTGTTAAAAAAATAATTTAGATTTTAATTTTCTTCTTATTTTGTATTTTGTAATAAATATTATTATATTAATTTTTTATTAAAATTGATCTATTGTAGTATTAGAATTCATAATATTGTTAGCTTATTTTTAACTATGGGAAGAGAAAAGTGATTTGAAATTTGTACGTCAATTTTAATATTTCGATTATATCGATTACGAAATTGATGTTTTTAACGAAGGCACCATCAGAAACATATACCAGCATATATTGGTAAATCAACATTTCATCACAGAATAAACATTGATGAAACCATTGCAGGCAGTTATATACTGATACACTTAATTCAATTAAAATATGACGAATACGTGCCAATTTACAGAACTCAGCAGATATACATATATGTAAGTGATATATTTTATATATTTAAAAAAAATATATTAATACAGTGTTTAGTAAATATTTTTGATTGATTTTTATCTATAAATCCAATTTAAAAAATAGAATAATGTCTATTTTAACAAATACTATTTAAATTATTATTGAAGTATTGAGATAGTTTCAAAATATTTTTTTTGAGTACGATAACATGTTAATAAAAATTAATGAAATAAAAAATAATAGTAGATAACCAAGAAAGTTTTGTTACTTTAAAAATTAAAATAATATCGTTTGATTTTTTTACTTAATATAACTTTATTTGACAAAATACCCACTTTTACATAGAACTCTTTTTTTAAACGAGAAAATGATTTATAAATTCCATTTTTATAAAATTCACAATTTCGATTTTCAAAAAATTAAGAAATTTTTGCTTTTAATTATGTTACTATTAAATTCTTTAACATGTATATGGTTATCCAGAAGGAAAATAAGTGGAAATTTGATGATGAATACAAGAGATGAGGGTAAATTTCATTTTTTCTTTCATCATTAACGCAATATATATTGGAGTGTATCTTACAAAAATAAAATTCTGATTTTTTAACAACCAGCACTGGTTGTATTTGTTGTAATACATTATGTACTTTTGATAAATTTTCACTATGAAAATTTGACAAACTTGAAGAGAAATTATTCATGATGAAAATCTACAAGTTCAACAATACAGAGAATTTTTCTTAAAATTAAATTTGCTCTAGGTGTTTGTAACAAATGATCATTTGATGTTAACTAGTGGTTTATAGAGTAAAAAAATCCACTTTTCGTCACAAGTTAAAATTTGATTTAAAAAGCTGTACGATTTTAGCTGTGAAATAAGAGATGTACAAATATTAAGATGCTATAATTTGTTATCGGGAGTTAAAGCATACTATACCTATTTATTTAATTCCAATTAAATTTATATTTTATGAAAATTATTCTCTATTTAATTCTTCAGTGAACTATTGACACATTGAATTTGAATTTGTTTCAATCGTTGTTTATAATTCATCGATATTTAAATTTGATGGTATAGCTGATTTGGATTTGTCTTTTAATAATTAATCTCTTAAGTATTTTTTTAAACCACCTTTAGAACATCATTGATGTAACTGACCATTCTCCAAATACAGTACAAATTTTTCTTACAACTTTAATAAGATTTGAATCAAATTTAAATTCGTAAAATGAACATAGACGTTTTACAATATTTTGTACAGAAATTTGGAAGGGTTGAAATTATATTTTAAATTAAAATGGATGTGTTATGTAGCGAATGAATGAAAAAAGGCATTACTTTGTTACTGTACTTTTGTGTTGGGCGTAATGAGCCATACGACGTATAAAAAAAATCTTGGAATTATGATATACACGAAAATGACAGAATTATCTTGGTTGTCTAATAAAAAATAGAGTTTTTATTTTTTTATTACCTACGTAAATTATTATATATTATATTAATATATAAAAATTAATGAGTATTTTATATGAATTATATAAATGTAGAATAATTATAAATCTAAACTAAAATTCAAGTAATAAATATATAGTAATACCTAGATAAGTCCTGCTTCGATTAGTCCGGTTTCATTATATTCCGGTTTGAAAAAAATAAATAAATTATGCGCATGCGCATATTATACGCATCGCATGCGCAGTTCTAATTTTGTGACTTTTTTTCTTTTTCTATTAGTTTTCGATTCGTAACTCTAAAGTAAAGTCAATTTTTTGATAATTAAATTTTAATTGAAAATGAATTTAAAATGTATTTAAAATGAATATATAAATCCCTGATTTTGTTTTGTTGATACATCAAACATTTGAATATATTATCCTCGTTTTATTTACTGAAAAACAAGAAAAAGAATTTGTTTGGAACCAATTAACATTTTTATATTTAGTTAATATTTCAATTAGTCCAGTAAATCAGTGGATCTGATTAGCCGGATTATGTGAGGTATTCCTGTATAATAAAATAGAAAAATGCTTGAAAATACTTAATACGTTTTAAAAAATTAAAAAATTATTAAGCAAATATATTAACATATTTTTACTTAACATTAATATTTTATTTGTTTTTTTTTTAAAAAAAAAATTGAGATATTTTATTAAGACTTTCAATAAAGAGAAATACAAAAATAGATATATTTTAATATCAACTGCGAGTATGTTGTCATTTGCGCATGTTTAATAATATGGTTTAATTTTAGATTTTAATTACTTTGTTATTTGAATTGTTTTCTGATAACGATCAATAAAAAATTAGCATATAAACGATAAAGAATAATTACATAAAAATGTATTATCAGGATAATTGAGGTCAGTGTATAATAACGACTGTTTGTGTATAAAAAAATCACATTAATGGAATAAAACATAAAACGAGTTCTTGAACCATACGTCACGTTAATTAATTATGTGCGTTTTTTTTATATAAAACAATAATTAACTTTAATTACTTATGAAGTAGTTATTTTATTTTATTTTCTGTTTGGGGTATTCGATAAAAATTACTAAATTTTAATTGGAAATAATTATACGTTTATCAATTGTCATAAATGAACAAAAAAGAATGATGTTGAGAAATTTCAATTTGTATTAGCTTTTTATAATCAATTATTATTTGCATTTTTTTAATCATTTTAGATTAAACTGTCATTCCAACAGTAATTATGAATAGAAATATGTAATCATTTTATATATTTTTACAGCATACGCTAATAGAATAATAATTTGTTTTGTAATTTGAATATCAATTGTAGCTTAAATTATTTTTTAACAATAAATATATATATATATATATATATATGTACAAGAAGTGTAATAAAAAAAAAACATTTATAGGCATTATTAAAAGAAACTACTAATTTTGCAGCCTTGATAGAAGTAAACGAACTGTCAACTTCACAAATTTAAAAACTAATTGTTTTATATTAAATTATGATCTGACAAAATAAAATTAGTATAAATTTTTTTACATCAACAATAAAATAATGGTAGTAATTGTAACTTGTGGGCAAAAAATTATCAATAATTCTATTGAAACAAGTTAATAACTTTAAATTATTTTCTTTGTATACAAATATTTTTTCCAGGAAATATTGTAAATATCAATTTTGAAGTATTATTTTATTACAATTTTTATATTCCATTTACTTAATACAATATATAGATATAAAATTCGATTATTTAAAAATATAATCAGTCTTTTTGTTTATTACTATTGAAATAATAAAATAAATTAATTCAATTGGAAATAACAAATAATTTCATGATTTTTTATAGATTTGAGATAATTTTATTTTTAATTACATAAATATTCTATGAAACTGATAAAAACGTATTATGATCTGAAAGTTCATTTGATAAAGTTATGATATAGACATTCACAAAACATTTTATTTATAACTAAATTTATTTATGAATTCAAATATTTCATTAACAAAAAAAACATTTGGTATATAATAAATCACAGAGATTATTTAAAAAAAAATACAAATGTATGACCAAAACTTCACGATAAAAAATATTAAAAAAATCATCATATAAATGTCATATTCTTGAAATAATTTGATTTATTAAATAAATATTAATCTTATAATAAAATAAATAATGGAATATTTTTAAAAGTGAATAAATAATCTAATAAGTATTCGCAAATAAAAATAAACTATATTCTGTTAAGACTGATAATATTGATTTAGGTTAAAAATGTATTAATATACAATATTTTCTAAAAAATATTTTAATATTGATTAACAATTTTTATTGTTTTTACAATTTTTAATGTTGTTGAAGTGCTAAACTTTTCATGATAATTTGCCAAATTATACTGAGTTGAAATGTCAAAATAATATTAAAAGAAATATTCAAACATAGCTGCCACCAGTTGTCATAGATCTGACATTTTTATTGAAAAAACCCTATATAATAATTTGAAATACATTATTAATACGTTGACTCTCACTTTGAAATCGGCGATGGACGACAAAAACAATTTTTCTTGTTGTTAATTAGTCGATTCTTGGGGAGTTCGATCAATATTTCATACTTACAGAATAAAATTATTATATTTTCTAACAAATTTTCCCAAAAAATGTGGATGTCTATAGCTGTCATTTATTTTTAATAACTCGATTTCTCTGATACACAAAAAAAAAACTGTAGAAGTTTTGGTAGCTGTACAGACTATAACGATATTTTTTGAGAATAATTTAGTAAAAAGAAAAAAAATATTTTTATAAACATATAACTAGATTTTTATTTAATACAAAATTAAAAAATTTAAGAAAAAATTTTATAATAGCATATCAAAAATTAAAAAATCCATTTAGAGATACAAAATTCAAGTTTGAAAAACATTTGTAACAAAAAAAAGCAGAATAGCAAATTTTATAAAAAATTTCTAATAATAATTTCAAACAAAATTTTTGAAGCTTTCAAATCACACTTGAAAAGAGACTGAGACAAAACGTATGAAATGTTTGCGGCTATGCACGTCGTTAAATTTTACGAGGACATTATCGCAACCAGTTTCCAATTCTGGGAATAATTGAAATAAAATGATTGTATCAGTTAATGAAAAATATTTCATCATTCATACTTGGAGGAAGATTGAAGAATTTAGAAGGAAATGGATTTAACAATGATATACATTTTAAACATTTATTTATAATACTAAGAATATAGGACGGCCATTGCCATCATTTACGTCAGGGCTGTCTAACCTCTAGGAACCCAAGGGTCGCAATACGAAAATAAAAATTATCCGCGGGCCGCACCCAAAGTAAAAAAACATTTATTACTGTTTAACTATGTTTTATTGAAATATTAGACAATATTAACAAAATTGTGTATTTCAATGAGAATTTTGCGATAACTCTGATTCCTTTACTAATGTAGCTATATCAATTTCAATGTTTGTAGTAGCCAAACGAAGTAAATTTGATAACGATTTGTCCGTCATGGAACTTCTATATTTAGATTTTATTAATTTCATTGTTGAAAAGATACTTTCACAAAGGTAAGTACTGCCGAGCATTGACCCTATTCTAAGACCAAAGTCTCGCAATTTAGGATACTTTCCTTCTGGTAATAATTTAAAAAAATCTCCTCCTGTTTCACATTTGTTACTAAACAAGGGATCTGTTTGCAAATCACACAACTCTAACTGCAAATCGGATTTTACGTTTGTAATATTAATAGTTAAAAGCTTGACTAAAAAGTAAAATATCTTGTTCAAAATTTCCAAAATCGAAATATCGTTCTTCAAATTCCTTGATTATATCTTCAATATATTCTACATGAGATGAAAATGATGTTCCCTCAAAATTCTTCATTTCTTCGAAATGTTCCTTGCAACTAGGGAAAAAAGTAAAGTCGCTATTGATAAATATTGATTTGAATAGCTGCAACTTTCTTTTAAAACCTTTGCAATGACCATATAAGTTTGCAATATTTTGACCTTTACCCTGCAGTTTTAAGTTGAACTCGTTCAAGTGACTAGTCATGTCAGTTAAAAATGCAAGGTCTGATAAAAATGTGGGATCCTGCATTTGATGCTCAAGTTGTTCTGTATTAGACTTCACTTCATTTTTAAGAAATATTGGCATTTCTGGCGGGCCGCATAAAGCCCCTTCGTGGGCCGCGGTTTGGACAGCTCTGATTTACGTCAACGTGTTAAACGATAATTAAAAATCTTCTAACTTTTATTTCTTTACTTTAAACTTTTTAAGAAGCAATATTTAATAGATATGAAAAGTTGCTTATCACTAGTGATACATATTTATTTTTTCTCTTGTGTATGTTGTATTTAACACAGATTTAGAACCTTAGTTATTAATGCATTTCGGTATACAGTGTGACAGTTATTTTAATAGTTAACTATTCGACATATTAAGATATTAACGTTCGGAGACATAAAAATATATTTTTTGTTGACTGCTCGTGAAATGTCGAACACATATAAATAGGGTTTTGTGTACTGATAATTAAATGCCTGCGACATATAAATATGTGTTGCAATACTCGTATAAATGATAAAAATAATATTTCTTATCGACTGGACTAATACTGCGTGTTTTAATAATATTTAAAGCAAAAGATAACAGTAAAATTCAACCTTCAACCCTACAATTTCTTTAAATTGCTTTAACCAGTTGCGCTGGAATGACGTGCTATGTACGTCAACTGCTTTCTGTACCAAATGTCGATAAGACGTACATAGCACGTCGTGTGATTTTTGCTAAGTTAAAATAACATCGGAGTTCAGTTAGCAAGTGTCACACTTCTGATTTGAAGGCATACAAGTGCTTTTTTGTAGAACTTCATTAATTTTACATATTTTCATTGAATAATAATTAAGTAACTATAAAACACAATATTTTTTTTATTATTATAAAAAACTATTTTATCACAGAACTATTTTATTCTGATAGTAGCGCATCAGAAAATGTTGTACTAGATTTATGTAGACCTTTAGTTGATTTTGGACACACCCTCTTTTTAGATAACTGGTATTCGTCACCAAAACTGTATCGGAAATTATATTTGCAAAAAATTAATATTATCGGAACAGTCAGATCTAATAAAAAGAATATGCTAAAAGATCTCGCAGCGACAAAATTAGAAACATTTTAAGTTTGTTTAAGATCTTACAATGGTATCTTAGCTGTAAAATGGAAGGACAAAAGAGATATATATTTACTTTCTTCAAAACATTTCAAAGCAGAAATGATTGTAACAAAAAAGAAAAATTGTAGAAATTATACAGACCAAAATGGAAACATTACAAAACCTAACATAGTTTTAGATTACAATGATGGTATGGGTGGAGTAGACCTGCAAGATAGCTATTTATCATTTTTTCCTTTAATGAGAAAATTTGCAAAGTTACAGAAAAATATTCTTTTATCTAATGGATATGGAATTTTTTAATACCTCTATTCTATTCAGTAAAATAACAAACGTACCAAAACCTAAGAAATACTCCTTTTCAAAAATTATTAATAAATGTGTTAATCAATTTAAGAGTTTTATTATAATGTTAATGTGTGTGTGTGTGTGTGTCTAAAACTTTATTAAAAAAATGATTTCAAATACCAACTCGCTGCGAATTGCTTTGGATGGATTTGCCACGGGTGGATGTTAATTAATTGCCAGCGCAACTGGTTAAAATATGCCGGATACACACATCAATTTTCGCGCAAACAGCCCAAAACCATAAAGTGTTAATTGACTATACATGATTATTGAGTTAAAAATTTATTATTATACAATAAGTACAAAATCCATCATTAGACAATACATAGAAGTATAGGATGGACCAAATGAGACTAAAAGTTATAACCTTCTATGTTGATTTACATCCTTTAGTCTTATTTGGACTAACTGTATGTATTTAATAATGTGAAATAATATCAAAATGTCGTAGCTATTTTCATTAAATATAATATAAAAAAATTTAACAACGATTTTTATTTATTATATAAAAATGATTATTTCATTATTCTCTTTTCATATTACTTGAAACAAGTTTACCAAGTCAGATCTATCTCACACATGTCTTATACAGTGTAATATGATGATGTAGTGAAATTGTTATAGTTGATCTGTTAAAAAATCTATATTCATCGTTAAAGATCTTAGTACAGGACCTAAAGTCGTTAATAAAATATATAATAAACTTGTTTACATTGACTTGGTTTAGATAAATAGCGGTACATGAACTCTAAGAGAACGTTATGACGCACGCGGTATTATTTAGTCGGATCGACGATATAATAAAAACAATGATGAAATCGCTCCCGTAGATTTCTCTTACATCACCATGGTCCACATGTCTGCGACGCTCACCGCGATAGAGAACAATGCATCGCAAATTAACCCAATTACTGTCGTTCCGTCGCTGCTGCGTTACGAAATGGGTTCGTTCACTTGTACGTTTTTAGTGCGAAATGTTCAATGAACTTTTTGGTATTCTACTTTTTTGCAAGAGAAATATGCAGTTTTGTATATCATCAAAATATATCACTGTACAATACTTTTTTTAGAGATAGATTGTACACGAATAACTGCATATCATACTTTCTACATACATAACATAATTCAAAAAATTATGTTTTATTTAATACTATTTTATTATTTACATTTATTATTATTTTATACATTTCTGTTAATTTTCTAACAATTTATCTGTAGTTTAAAATTAGTTCGAATTAATTTTACAACTTTTTATTTCCATTTTCTTAAAAACAAATAAAAAGCTTAAATATGACTTTTAATTTAACAGTATATGAGGTCATTCAAGTGCAACGCCTAGATTTGAGTTTTATTAAAAAGAAACATATGTATAGAGAAACATGAGTATAGTTTCTTTTATTTATTTTTAATAAAACATAAACCTAGGCGTCACATTTGGATGACACTCTACATTTTGAGTTTTTTCATTAATTTCATTTTTTGTTAGTTGAAATATTAATATAAAATAATAATAAAGTTACCATTTTATTTTTAATTCTTGATATTTTTAGCTTTACTATTTAACTCTGCGCAATTTTATTTTAAAAAATAAACGATATATATTAACACATATTCGTCGGGTAACTTTTTGCACCGCCATTCACCAAATGCCGGCATTTTTTGAGACTATCTGTAGAAATGATATAGTCTATATAAAACTAATGTAAATTGTTAGAAATCATATATTTTTCAGTGAAATCTTGGAAAATGATATAAAACAAATTTATCTTTATATATAAATTTTTATTTTTTTTTTGGCTTTCCTTAGTTAAAAAACAATTAAATTCATAAAAAAGTTTAAATGAATTTCTAAAAACACAAAGTTATTATTCTCTTTTTTTTAGAAAAAGTATATTATTTTTGAGTCTTTAATTTTATAAATAATGAATAATTTTTCACTGAATGGTACTGTTCAAAACATGTGCCAGTATGAAGGGGAATGTTGCAAAAGTCACATACGTAGCTAGTTCTACTTTTTTTGTTGTGGCTAAAATCAGTTCTCTCATGGCATTATCTCTGTTTGGTTATAATTATAATTTAATATACTCAGAATTAAGAAAACAAAAATTAATTATTCTCTGTAATATACAAATGACGAATTTTCGTCATTTGGCTGTGGGTGATTCTCTGGAAGATGACGAATTTTCGTCAAGCAGACGAATATGTGTTAATACAAAATACTAGATTAAAAATTAAGAACGTAATGATTTTTTTAACTTTTTATTTATTTTATAGAAAAAACCAATAGTGTGATGCATTTTCCACAAACTATATATGTTTGAGCTATGCAATTAAGATTTTTGCATTTAAATCGAGTGGAATTCTACATTGGAAAATGTTTTTTATTACCTATTAGCTCCTTTTGCAGAGAAAGTGGAGTTATATTTGATTTTCACAACTAAACAGGACGAAATCACTTCTAATGCTCGCCTGATAAAATGTCAATGTACACTGATAAATTTCTAAATTTTTTTTAAAGATAGCATCATATTTTGTTAGATAGATATTTCATATACAAACCATCGCGTATTAAAAGATTTTAAATTGTTTAATACAAAGTTATCAATGACAAATATCAAAGATTTATATATGAATCATTGAATACTGTCAAATTAAACACTACTTAGCTCTATATATAGTTTTTAAACCATCTTTTCCAAAAAAATGTTTTATATTTTTAAAATAAATCTGTATTTTTCTTGCTTCTTTATCTGTATCTTGTTTCTAATAAGATAAATTACAAATATAGTTGTATTATTATATGAGTATTTCCAAAATTAATATCTTTATACATTAATAATATTTTTTTATTAATTAATTCATTAGCTTCGATCTAACAAATTTATTTATCTGATTAATAAAAGTTGTGTACGAGGGTCGTTTGATAAGTATGGTAAAAAAGTAAGAAAACTAAATTAAAAAAACTAATTTAATTAATTAATTAATTAAATTATACAATAAATAAATTTACCATACTTATCAAACGACCCTCGTACTACAATTTTAGTTTTTGAACTTTTACTTTAAAAATCAATATTAAAAATAGATTTGATTTGTATTTTATTAAAAAGATATATGTGCATAAGGTGGTATATAGGGATACATGTGTATAGTTTCTTTTTAATAAAACACAAATCTAGGTGTCAGATTTGAATGCCCCTATACATTATTTTTTAACATGTAATAAATTTATTATACCTATGTATAATAATAAATTCTGTTAAATTAAAATAAATTTTACAAAAAAATATCTGAAAATATTTGCCTACTTCTAGAAAATATATTATTATCTCGAAAATATATTTATAATAAACTATAAATATATTTTCGAATTTAATAAAAAAAAGTTCCTTATTATTCAAGCCAATTAATTCAAATATTTAATTACCATATTTAATAAACCATTATGTTGTTAAAAACGTTTATTTTTATATATAATTTTAAATTTTTAAATATTTGTTTTAGGGTTAGTTCTATTTTTGAAATAATCAATCCTCTTCATTTATAAAAACAACGAGGAATTTTTATAAGTTTTCTTAGATTAATTTATTTTTTTATATTTATACATATACACATATGTATATATGTGTGTATGTATATATATATATATATATATATATATATATATATATATATATATATATAAAGAGAGAGAGAGAGAGAGAGAGAGAGAGAAAATAGAAGAGGGGAGTTATTGCAGCTTGTAATATGTTATTTATAATGATTTTTTACTGCCTTCAAATAAAAAGTAAATTAATTATTTATCAATTAATATTCATTTATATACATGACGTATATTAAATGACTCTGCAAAATGAACTTGATTCAAAAAATATTTATCACATGATTGATTCATTATTAATCGATGAATAATTATTTAAAATTTATGCTTTGATTTATTTTATATATTTTTTTTTAAAAAAAACATTTTTTTCTATACAAATAACATAGTATTAAATATATCTAAATATAATATTTCAAACCGATTGTTTGTAGTTTAAGAAGTTAATTTAAAGTTCATGTTAATATAAGTTAAGTCTACATACATAAATAAAATTGTTATAAATAATAATATAACCTAGGCAAACAGATTTTCCGCATTAAGAATTACTATAATTGAAATTAGTAACAGTCATCTATGAAGAATTTATGAATAGCCGATAATAACAATCTTAAAATAAAAAAGAGCGTGGTAAGAAACACTTTCAGGACCGGTTGCCAAAAATGTACCGAATCTAAATTGTTCATGTTTTAAATATAAGCTACAGTATTAAATGTTTCAAAAAACATTATTGACATTACGTAAGACGAAAATTCAGAGATCGTTATTCAAATATACTTCTGGTTATTTTAATATATTTTGAAATTTTTATACACACACATACACACACACACACATATATATATATATATATATATATATATATGTGTGTGTGTGTGTATGTATGTATGTATGTATGTATGTTTAATGTATAGACCAGCGAACTATTTTCCGCTGTTCTAAATACTTTTTATATAGGTTGTGGTTTATCATTTAAATATTTGAACTGAATATTTTGGTAAAAATGATCTCAAAATACTATTTAAATTATTTTTAAAAAGTTAATTTAATAGATAAAAGTATATAATTTATAAAAAATAGTAGGAAAAAATCAAATGTACGTATTAAAATTGCATACTTAAAATAATGAGGTATTAAGTTAATAAAATTGAATGATTTCAAAAAAAGAATGCCTTCTTTTTATAATATATTGATATGAAATGATTGTTCAAGAATTTAAAAAAAAACAAAATAGAAAATTATAAAATATTAGTTGGTGAATATTCAATCAGTTATAAACACTTTCATTTTTAAATGTAACTTTTTGTGGCTTTTACTGTACTTTAAACTATTTTCTTCAGCAAACCAGAAACAATTCAATTACGATAAATGTAAAATTAAAATTTACTATTGATTAAGAACTCCTGTTATCAAATTTTCTACTCTATTTAATTGTGTGTAAGTATATATACAGTGAGTCAAAGTGAAACTCATACAGAGTTATGTTTCCAATAATTTTACATATATATTTTATTATAATAACAATTTTCTTTATTTTTTTGGCTTAATTTCTTTATTAAAGTTATTTTTATTATATTTGAAAATTTCAATCGTAAATTAATACTTTTACTCCAGAAAAAGTAACAATTTCTGAAAAATTAACAAAAAATACATCAAAATGAAAATCATACAACGAACAAATTATTTATTAAATTAAAATTTACAATGGATTGAATTATTTTAGTACTTAGTAGAGTAGCCTTTATTAATTTTTATAGCCTTTAAACGATTCGGGATGAATTTAACTAATTTTTCACAATAAGCTAGACCAATTTTTCCCCGTTATTCTAATAACGCTTTTTTAATTCATTGTTATTAATATTAGTGCAAGTTCTAATGGCAACTTCTAAGTGATTCCGTAGATTTTCAATCACACTTATATCAGGTGATTATGGTGGTGTTTCCAGTACTTTAAGGCAGTTATATAACAACCAGCTACGTGTTTTATAAGCTTTGTGATTGGGGTCGTTGTTCTGATAAAAATTGAATGTTTGTAAAATCCCAAGTTTTTGAGCACTGGCTTTCAAATTTTTTCTTAATAGATCAATAGAGCATTTTGATTCATAATGCTATCTATAAAATTAAATTTCCAACCCCTCTCGTAGACATACACCCCCATACCATAACATGACCGCTCTCATGTTTGACTGTAGGACATAAGTGTTTTAAAGACATTCCTGTATTTAGTTTCTGCCATACATTATTTCTCTCATTGGATCCAAATAAATTATATTTGCTTTCGTCCGTAAATAAAACATCTTTCCAATAATCAAAACTCTTATTAACATGTTCCCAAACGAAGCTTAACCTTTTGTTGCGATTAGCTAGATTTATGAAATTTTTCTTCCTGGCAATACGAGCATGAAACCCATTTTTATTTAGTATATTGCGAATTGTTTTGGGGCTTGCTTTTTTATTTAGATACTTTTTAACTTTTTTACTATTAACTATTTTCCCAGTTTCACATAGAGATTTACATTTTTGTAATGAAAAATAATAGCTTTCGCTCGTCCGTCGATGATTGTCCCCTTTGTCTAGTCAAAGTGAAAATCCAACTTATATTTTTTACAAAATGATTATAAGCGACTTAACAATAGTTTTTTTTTTATAACCAAAGTGACGAAACACATAATTGAAGAGTATAGTTTCTTAAGACAGCAGTTTTCAAGCGAGAATTGTTCGTTGTATGAGTTTCATTTTGATGTATTTTTTGTTCATTTTTCAGAAATTGTTATTTTTTCTGGAGTAAAAGTATTAATTTACGATTGAAATTTTCAAATATAATAAAAATAACTTTAATAAAGAACTTAAGCAAGAGAAATAAAGAAAATTGTTATTATATTAAAATATATGTGTAAAATTATTGGAAATATAACTCTGTATGAGTTTTACTTTGACTCACTGTATATAAATTTGAAGATACACCCGTTCATCAATTTACGCGGAGTATCCGTTCCACGTGGATTTGTTTTACGCGAAAGAAAATCGCGTAAATTAAGTCAGTACAATAGAAAAATATTGAAAATAAAAGCTATTAAAGTTTTAGAAACACATATTTATTTCACATAGCTTAACAAAAAAATAATAACGTTTTAGAAAACAAAAGTATATAAATTTTATTCGGCGTCACTATCACTACTGTAATTCAAAACAATCAACCTTTTAAATATTTGTATCGTGATTTTATACGTTCAAGTAAGGATTTGTGTCACTCTTATATATAATAAATTCCATGAAAAATTATATAAAATGAAATCTATCTGACCCCATATAAAAAGTGCCGCGTAAATAGAGGTATAATTTACCGCGTAAAAAAAAACTAGCGTAGAAAAAGTCCCGCGTAAATTGAAGGACGGGTGTAATTTGTATTTATTGTTTAATAAAATTTTATTTTAATTTAATAATATTTCATTCAAATGTTGAATAAAATATTTTCATCAACAATTGTTTTTTTAATTATCTTAGTTAAATAAATAAAACAGCGATATACGAGGGTCATTTGATAAGTATGGTAAAAAAGTAAGAAAAACTAAATGGAAAAATTTAATTTAATTAATTAATTAAATTAAACAATAAATAAATTTACCATACTTATCAAACGACCTTCGTATATTATCAAGAAGTAAATTATATAAATATATTATGAATAAAATAAGTTTATTTTTACATATAGTATGTATTAATGTTTTTTTAGTCTTTTCGTTACAAAAATAAAATAAAGAAAAATATTTATTACATATGTTACTCTTGTAATTCGATTAATAATATACTTGTATATATATATACTGAACACAAAAGTATTCGCCGTATGGATAACATAAGCAATTTATTGATATAATTCAATAAAGTCGTTAAATGAAAAAAAAATATTTAGTTGATAATAAATATACTATTAATTAGAAAAAAATAATAATTTTTTTTTTTAATTTAACGACTTTATTGAATTATATCAATAAATTGCTTATGTTACCCATATGACGAATAGTTTTACAGGTCAATGTATATAGAAAAAAATATTTTTATAATAGTAGACGTTAATGTAAATTAAATAATTAAAAATTATAAAACAAATACAAGTACAACGAACAAAAATAAGAATCAAAATCATACAAATTCTTACATACTTTGGTACAATTTTTATAATATGTCTAACTTTTTTACATCGATATTGATAAATGTCTTTAATTAACTATTTTTTTTTCATTTACGAGAGTAAGTTATATCGTTAAGAAACCGGTGTTCAATAAAAGACATATTAATAATAAAGTAAGGGAAAAGACCTGTACGGATACTGATAAACTGATCTAAATCTTTTAAGAGGGGACGAATTTAAGTCATAATTGTTGACATTATTATTAGATAAAATGTACAACAAAAATTTAATTAACTTCAAATGAATCACCGTTTGATGGATGAGATTTTATCATTGGTTAATTTAATTTTAAGATATGTGGCACAATCCATTTATATATTTCCTTTTATTTTTATTAATATAGAGTTATCCAAATGTGATACCTAGATTTGTGTTTTATTAAAAAAACTATACACACGTTTCTTTTTAATAAAACACCAATCTAGGCGTCACATTTAGATGACTCTACATTTTTAAATAATTTGATTTTTTTCTCTTATAACGATAGTTTTTTTATTTTATTTTATGGCACTATTTGTTTAATATTGAGGCTAAATCACTTTTGTGTTAATACATTATATTAACTCAACCTAAATATCATTTTACTTCAATTGGAGATTCTTGTAAATAATTTAATATTAAGTTTAAAATTAATCTAATTATTTTAATTTCAAATATATCCAAGAGTATGTTTATTAAAACTTCAGATACTTAAAAAAATATTTTTGAAAAAAACCGGTATTTCAATTAAAGATATATTAAAATAAACCGTCATTTTGACGGTTTTCAAATTTCATGCTTAAAAATTTCAATATAATTTATGTATTGTTTTAGAATTTTATGACGACTTTTAATGAAATATAAGAACAGTTAAATATTCCTATTCAATTTCCACTCAGCCACTTTAACTTCCATAAATAGTGTGACCTATACCTATTTATACGAAGATTACGGCTTTATTTCAAGATTTAAAATAATGTACTATGATGGAACAAAAATTTTACATTAACTTCTGGAAAATGAATCACCGTTTGAATGGATGAGATTTTATCATTGAAGTTAATTTGAATTTTAGAGATATGATTGGCTACAAATCCATTGCGAATATGTTTACTGAATCGGATAGACAAATATTGCTGTCGACGGTACTGAATGGGAAGAATCGGGGAATGGTTGTGTTGGTAGATTGCCATCACATACTATATTCAAGGATACTTCGGGCCAACTGGTTATACGAAGCAAAACATTATGCTCGGTAATGTTTGTAGTGTATTTCGACTTATAATTGATAATCGAATGATGAGTCACATAAAAGCTTGCACTGAGTTACAGGCCAGAAACATTTTACAGAACGAGTGGAAAATTACTATGGACGAATTATATGCTTTTATAGCCATTTTGTATTTAAATAATTTGTGGTTTTTTCTTTCTTATAATGATTTTTGAGATTCATTCGTTTCGACAAAAAATGCTTATGGACAAATTTGGATTAGTTTCCGCAATATGTTTAAAGCCAATTGAAGCCAGATCAGAATATAAGCATAGATGAACAATTGTTTCCCACAAAGGCAAGATGCAGGTTTCTGCAATATGTGACCAATAAACCGGACAAATTTGGAATTAAGTTTTGGTTAGCTGTAGACGTGCGAAGTAAATATCTTATAAATGGCTTTCCCTACTTAGGCAAAGATGAATTTAGACCGTCAATACCTTTGAATGAATTTGTAAATCTTGTAAAAAACTATGTAAATTGTGGGAGAAATATAACAACAGACAATTTTTTTACAAGTATGCAATGCAAAAAAAGATTACTTGTAAATAATTTAATATTTTTTAAAATTAATCAAATTATATTGTTCTAACAATTTCAAAATATATAGTATGCTTTAATATTAAAACTTGTATACTTAACAAAATATTTTAGATGTAGTTTGGCCCGTAAATATAGCGTTAAAGCGTAAAAAAAGTATATATAACATTAAATATCTTATTAATTTGATATATTTATAGATATAAACATTTTAAAGACAAAAACATGAAAAATTTTAAGAAGTAAAAACGAAACGAATACGTATGTATTTATGAAAATATTGGGTTGTAATATAAATAAAAATATTAATTTCATTTCAATAGAAATGAATTGTACTAAAATTGAAGTTTTTAGCGAAAATTCTAGATTAAGTATGTAAATATATTTATATATGCTTTTTGCATCATAAATAAAAATGAAATTCATTGAAAATGTATTAAGGATTATGAAAATTCAATTTATTTTACTGAATAGAAAAATACAGCAAGGATTTAATAATGGAAGAAAATATTTAAAGCGAATATATCTATAAATTATTTATAGTATCATAAATACTTATATCATCAAAGGTTAATTTAAAGAAATTTATAGTAAAATATTATTTTTATTAAAGTTAGCATTTATTTTTTTATCAAACTATAACTTTTATTAAATAAATAGCATGATTATAAAGTAATCGATTAAATATTATAGTTGTATGTATTTTCATTACAAAATTTCGACAAAAATTATAAAGAGTGAAATACTGTGATGAATGTTTATAATCATCAATATGTTCATAAAGTCAAGACATCAATATGTACTATTAGACACACCAATGTGTGTAATCAATTTATACTTTTCGCTTGTACTTATGAGCTAGAAATTTGGATACGAATGAAAGAGTGAAGCAAACATTTTTACCAATCCAGCGAAGCATGAAAATAATAATTTTAGAAATTCTTAAACGTGGTCTGAAAGTCTGTAAATACAATAGATATACGAATAAATAATAAAGTAAAAAAAATAGAAAAAACGTGCATGGGAAGGACATATAACAAAAAAAGAAGACAACAGATGGACAAAAATTATTATGGAGTAGTGACCAAAAAACAAAAAGAGATCCAGGAAGAGACCTTATCAAAGATGGAAGAAAGATATTGTAATGTATTGCAGAGACGAGGGTTGAATGAGATTAGTCGCGGATATGAATTATTGGAAGAATCTTGAGAAAACATTTAAGAGTATCTAATGATATTCGAGAAGGCTTTCGTCCAACATTATTTTCTGTCCAAAAACCAATGGAATAATGGAACTTGCTTATTTAAATTACGCGCGCTTGTGGAATGTTATGTTGTAATTTTATTTAAGTTGGTACATCTGTCGATGACATCTGTGTCAAGAAATTTGACATTACATTTATTATTAAATAATTTACTGTGGTTTTTGTTAGATAGTGATTGTTGTATATTGCGATTTTTATGATATCTAAATTAGTTGATCAAACAATTTGCATTAAATTTTGTGTTTCGAATTAAATAAACTTCATGCAAACATTGGAAATGTTAATAAAGGCATACCCTGAGGATTGTCCATCGTAAACAAAAAGATAAATATCGCGTTCAAAGAGAATTGTAAAGGCGTCGATGATGAATCACGATCTGAACGCCCATCGACATCAACTGACGACCAACACGTCACCCAAGTCAAAGAATTGGTGCTCAAAAATCGTCGTATGTCCTTTAAAGAGTTATCAGCTGAGGTGGGAATCTCAAAAATACAATTCCATGTAATTTTAGCTGAAATTTTGAGCATGAAACGCGTCGCTTCTCGTATGGCGCCAAAAACATTGAATTTGTTAATGAGTTTATGGCCAAAAACTCAACCAATATCATTCCACAAACTTCTTATTTACCTGATAATGTTCCATGCGACTTTTTCTTATTTCCAAATCTCAAGTTTCCGCTTTGAGGGCATCGTTTTAAATCGATTAAAGCCATAAAAGAAAATTAGCTGCGTTAACTGAAGACTATACTTTAAAGCGCGTTTATGGAGGTGTTCAAGGGCTAGAAGAAGCTTTGGAATATATATATTACTTCCAATGGGGAGTGTACTTTGAAAACGACAAAATAAATATTGATGACTAAATAAATTCTTACGTGTTTTATTTCAAAAGTTTAGTTAGTTTCCAGACTAAATGTAGACTGATATATATATATATATATAAAGAGAGAGAGAGAGAGAGAGAAAGTAGAATTAAATTTTTAATGTACTTGAAAAAAATTCCACCGATTTTTTCATTTACTACAAAAAAATTTTATAGATTATTATTTGTTTTGTGCAAAAATTTTAAAATGACTTAAAATGTTCTTCGAAGAAAAAAAATAGGTAAAAACTGACGGATATATAAACAAGACAAATTAAATAAGAAAAAAAAGATTATTTAAATAACAGCTAATATAATTAACGAACAACATTATGACTGATTGATTGGTCTTTATATCAAGAAATTGTATTTTTTACTGACGTAATGTGAGTATGCAATTTTTATTTATTACTTGTAATAAAAATTAAATTTAAAAAAATATTTTTTTCAGTCCTAATGAAGTTAAATTCCAGAATTTTAAATGGAAACAAACTTTAAGATGTTATCTCAATAGCAATATCACGACTCTATAAATTACGGGAATTTGACGCATTTCGAATTTCATGAGGAATTTACAAAAACCGTATACAACTGAATCCATTTAACAAATAAAAAAGCGAAATTAATTTTCTTCTAAGCTTTCTAATAGAAATGGTATACCTATCTCTACGATAATCAATCTGACGCAATCGTAAAATAAGCATTAAAGTTGGAAAATAAATACAGAAAAGGCAATTTGATAAGAATTTTATATAAAATCGAATGTTTTTAAGTAGAAAAACTATTATTGATAGGTATATATATTTAATATAAATGTAGATTCCAAGATATAAATAAAGAAATTAGAAATCAAAGAACAAATAATGAAGTTTAATATTACTTAAAATAATTAAGTTAGTAGAATATATTAATTTAATCATAAATTTGGTGTGTAATTTTGAGACCACTGTTTTCCTTTTTAGATATATTTTGTTGTTCTCTTTCTTGTTTAAAAATGTTTAAAAAAAATTTTTAATAACTGGTATTTTCTAGTTCTATAATCATTATACGTTAGCAGGAAATTATACCATTTATAAATTATATTGCGAGATAAACAACGAACTTGAGTACTGAATTGGTAAATATAAATAGGAAGTATGCAATTAAAAACCAATAATTCCATTTATTAGTCATAACATTTTTCTGTAAACTGTTTGAACGAATATTTAAATACGACATTAATTACTTTCAATAATCGAACAATTGAAATGGAAATCCTTCATTAGATGTATAAACAAAAATTTCGAGATAACGATTCGTCAATGTCGCTTTTGAATTGTACAGGGAATTCGACATAGTCTGTGTGTTCGGTTTTATCTAATTACCACAATCTAATGATCATGGTAAAACATGGCCATACTGCGCCTTCAAATATTTACAGGAAAAACGAAGGTCTGTGTTTCAATGGGATTTAAACCAATGACATCAGCAATGTAATCGGATAAGGTCACGTTGCCTTCGAATTATTAGCTTCCGGTTTGGTTTGATATTTCGTACTTACTGACTATATTATACATTTATCACAAACAAGCGTATTTGATATCGATTTATATATAAGCTGTTCATTAGCTAAATAGATTAACTCCACAGAACAAAAAGTAAATAAATTATTATTTTATAATAAATTGATCTTTTTAAAATAATTTTTTTATTTTATTTATATATCTATCCTACAGTTAACTTAAGTCTATTTCATATGTCTGAGTATTGTTATATGTAGTGATTAAAAAATTAACAATATGTAGAGAAACAAGAAAGTGATAAAATAGAATCAAAAATAAGTTTAATTAATTGTTAAAAAAATCACTTCTAAGTACCCATAAAAAATTATCGATACTAAGGAATCGCTTACTGTATAAATATACAAGGATTTAAAATATTTTTCAAAATGTTAAAAATGTATTTACTGAATATATGTATGTTATTAATTCATATCACTCACTCACTTTTTATATTGAAAATTAAATCATTTAATTTAATACAAATAAGTCATTTACTCCAATACAAGATTTTGTAAATATTTACTATATTTATTGATGTCCATTTAGATGGTTAGGCAGTACATTACACACTTTATTCAACAAAACACTGTGTTATAAAATCTCTTAAGATATAAAATCTTGATCTATATTATAAAAGAGATTTTATAATGCAGAGTTTTGACAACAGTAGGTTATTATTGTACACTTTTGTAAAATCTCTTGTTGAGCTGAGTGATTCAAATGTGTTAGAGAACCAAAACGAATTTTTTTAGAGAACCAAAACGAATAGTGTTAGTCATTTATATTAATCTTCATTTTGATTTTATAATTTACTGGATTTCAAGAAATTTAAATATCTGGAGATTATTAAAAAATATTATAATATATTTTTCCTTTATCACAAATGAATTTTAACCTCATCACCACAATAGTTATAAAGTGTTCAATAATCACTTATTGTTTATAAATATGTTGGCTGATGCATTTCACTAGATCAGGTGTCGGCAACCCATGACCCGCAGGTCACCAAGTGACCCATTTGATAATTTTAAGTAACCCATTTGAGTTCCACAAATAAACCATAATATATAAAATTCAAGATATTGCGGAAAGATTCAGAAAAAACGGGAGATAAAATCATCTTCTCATGATATCAAAGTGTTTGGTATTACTTCCTACAAAGTTTTCATCTTTGAAAAAATTAGTTTTGCCATTTTGTCTGCTTTCGGTTCTACTTATAAATGTGAACAAATATTTTCACACATGAAATTTATTTTAAGTAAGAACAGGAGCAGCTTAACTACCGAAAATTTAGACGCTTGTATTTGTCTCAAGGTGACTAATTATAAACCAGACTTGACTAAATTGACATCACAAATTCAGCATCAGGGGAGCCATTGAAAACGAAGAGAAAATAAATAAAGTTCATAAATTAATGAACTAAAACTCGAAAATTATTTTTGTTTTTACAGTAATTACAATTATAATTTTGAATTTTTATGTTTTAAAAGCATCTTGTAAATTATTTTTTCAATAAAATTTATCTTATTATTTACTAAAAGATTGTTTTAAAATGAAAATACCACTGACCCGAAACGTCTTCTTAATAATCACATTTTCGTTGATTTTGACCCGCAGCCAAAAAAGGTTGCGGACGCCTGCACTAGATTTTAGCAGAAAGGCTCTGACGATGATGGCATCGCCATCGAAATCTGTCAGCCGATATATTTATAAATAATAAGGGAACAATAAATAATTATTGAACACTTTATAACTATTGTGGTGTTGGGGTTAAAAATTCATTCATGTTAAAGTGAATCAGCCACAGTTCCAAAACAACAAATGTTTTTCCTTGCAATATGTCTTTATGCAATTCCTTTAATGAGGTATAATGAATTTTAAAAAGCCCTTATTAAAGATGAAAATTGCTTAGGTTATTTTTTTAATACGATAGAGTATTTTATTTGATTATAAACACTTAGTTATACATACATATATATATATATATATATATATATATATATATATATATATATATAGAGAGAGAGAGAGAGAGAGAGAGAGAGGCTGTTTTTTAGGTGTGATAGAACTTAAAATTAAATCACTATCGAAAGTTTTATCTAACCTAAAAACATGCTTTATATGCATGAGTGTGGGTGAATTTGTATATGTATATATATATATATAAATATATATATATATATATATATATATATATATATATATATATAAAGGCTGTTTTTAGGTTAGATAGAATTTTCGATAGCGATTCAATTTAACGTTTTATCACGCTTAAAAAATACCTATATATAAATTACTTTTTAAATTTTTATACTGATCATATTTTCACTTTTTCTGAATATATAATTTTAAGTTATCAATATTTTCAACATTGTATTTTACGTATATAATAATTTTCTTTTTATATAGATCATTTATTTTTATTAACTTCTAAAGAAATTTTATGCATAAAATTTACTTTTTTTATTTAAATGTTATATATATATATATATATATATATATATATATATATTTATTAGTGTGTGTGTTGTTTAAAAATACATCTAATAAAATTTTAAAAAACGTTTCAAAATTAATAAAGAATTGTATAATATGATAGTGTATTGATAATGACGTGATAATATATAAGTTTACAGGACAATTAAAAAAATTGAGGAGATTAAAAGGATTTTTAAAAAGAACTAAGTGTATATACGAGAAATTTAATTTGTAAAAAATTCTGAAAGATTTTACAGCAAAAGTATTGAGTAAAGCTTTTCAGTGTTTAAAACATGCTATTATTCTATTTGAAAAATATGATCCAAATGTTATTTGCAGTAAGTCTGTTCGATAAATATTTAACTTTCAACCAATTGTTATAAAAATAAATATCGATAAAAAAGATTACTTAATCAAATTTATTCAAAATCTGTTATAAAAGAAGTTGAACAATTTTGAACAAACAAAGTGTTATTATCCGATGAGCATTAGTTTTAAAAAATATTTGGTCATTAAAAAAATTAAGAATGTAATTAATATATTTTGAAAGTAAAAATTTATTAATTGTTTATTTTTACTCTATATATTAAGGAGGAAATTCAGATTAAGTTTATTTAAATATTGAATTTTAAAATCAAATGTCATATTTTTGCAGCTTTAATATAAAATTGAAAAAAAATATTTTTTCTTTCAAAAAAATGTCATATTTATTTATTTAATTATTTTATAATAACTACATATCTAAATTAACGTTTTTATTCATATTTCATCTATTATACTGTACAATTTTATCAAACTTCTTATTATATATAGCGTCATCCAAATGTGACGCCTAAATTTAGGTTTTATTTAAAAGAAACAAAAAAAAAACTATACACACGTTTCCAGATACACCATTCAATACACATGTTTCTTTTTAATAAAACACAAATCTAGGCATCACATTTGAATGATCATATATAATTTGTGTACAAATAAATTATACATTTTTGATAATTTGGTAAATAAAATATATATTTATATTTAAAGCGATTAATTTATAAAATTATTAATAATTGATTTTATATATATATATATATATATATATATATATATATATATATATATATATATGATTATTAAAAATAATGAGCAGTTTGTATTTATCAAGTAAGTAATAAAATATAATGTCAAAATTGTCATTAAAAAGCCAAACTATTAATTTATATAATAAAATTTATAAGAATTATAATTAAGATATTTAGTTAAAATAAAGATGTAATAATTGAATAAATCAAACAAAATATATTTATATTTTATTGATACATACATACTCCTACATATGTATACTTATAATATATATACAAGGTCCCAATAAAATGTATACACACTTTAAATTATTATAAAATTAGTGTTTATTTTTTCAGATCGGTTAAACCTGAAAGAAGTGAAAATTAAGTATGTTATCAGTTGTTAAAATGTGTATATATTTTTTAAGACACTTGTGTGTGTGTGTATATATATATATATATATATATATATATATATATGCGTGTGTGTGTGTTATTTAATAAACAATAAGAAGCTTATATTTTGAAATAATTAATAATTGTACATTTTAATATTTTGTTCCCTGTGGTGTAGCATTATAAATCTCATATTATTTTAAAAACAAAATTAATTAAATCTGATTCAATTATAACTCGACTTTTTAATAAAAAAAATATTGATGTATCTATTCACTACCTCATTAAATTATGCGAATAAATAAAATATAAAAAGTAATACTTTAATACTATGAAAATTAATAATAATCTATGTATTAAATCGTTTTAAGGGTTTATTTTAACGCTTATTATTTGTTATCGTACTGACTGTATTTATGATAAGAGGGGAGACATTTTCATATTAAAAATATGTTTGTAGAGCAGAACACTTAATAGTTCCTCGTTGTACCCCTGTACATATAAAATGCCTGAGGCAGGTGCTTGGATTCGTATATGCTACTTGTTAAGGTACTATGTAAACTTCATTTCATGTTAACATTTCCTAATGTTTCGAGATTGCAATCAAAATATTTTGTAATGCAAACAGATTATAAGTAGAATTTACCTTGTCTCTTAATGAAATTGCATGTGTTATTATTATGACTAAAATAAATATAACGTCATTTCAATATAGTTTTGTAATTCGAATACGGATTTTTGATTGACAGTATGAATGAATGAAATACAATCGATTGCGAAAAAGAACAGATTTCAAAATCTGAACAACATTGTTTCATGTTACTGAATTATATTTGTTACTTTACTATTGTAAAAAGTAAATTAAGTAACGTTAAACAAAAAAAAAAGTAATTATACATCTGTTTAACTCAATTTATCGTAAATTAGAAAAACTTTTCTAGTTTATTTGCGAGTAATGTTTATATCACTTGTTTCATTTCAGAGTTAAATCACGTTTTTTATGTTCTGTTGTACATTACAACTCGTTCTGATTTAAAATGAAAAGTATAATTCTGAACAAAGGGTTATGTCGACAAATGTATGCATTAAGTTGATTAATATTAAACATCACATTCATTTCTAAATACGATGATCTTAACCAAGTTATCTGAAGTGTATGTATAAATAATTATTTATATCGTTTTAAGAATGAATCATTATTTAATTATATAAAATTTATTTTTCTAATAATATGTATCATAAAAAGCAAATAAACATTTCTGAAATATATTTGTTAGGTCTAAGAATTAAATTGTTTATTTCAGATAACGTGATAAATTATTGATTTATTTTTATTTCTGATATACTGGAATAAAAACCGTAATAATTAAGTTGCAAAATTAATTACATTACAAATATATATTTTTTAAAATTGGCAAAAACAATGATGAACAAATATATATATATTTTTAAAATTTAATAGACTGGAAAATAACCCATATATATATATATATATATATATATATATATATATATATATATATATATATAATTAATTAATAAAAAAAATACATTTATTTGTTGTTTTGGAACTGCGGCTGATTCACTTTATACAAATGAATTTTAACCCCAATACCACAATAGTTTAAAGTGTTTAATAGTCACTTATATAATCTATAATTATATCGGCAATGCATTTCGATGGCGACGCCATCATCGTCAGAGCCTTTTTGTTAAAATCTAGATTAGTTTTAACTCTCTCTCTCTCTCTCTCTCTCTCTCTCTCTATATATATATATATATATATATAAATTAATTTGTGTTTTGTATTCTTATTCAATTCATCTACAACTGGGGGTTGAATCTTTCTTTTCATTTCATCATTTGGTCCTCAAGCATAAGTGTTTGCTGTTATTTACGATATTGTTTTTTACAACTTAGTTCTTTTTCATAGATTTGTGACCTTTTCGATGACCTAAATTGACTTATTATTTGTCACAGCGTTTGAAATTTTTAACGGTTTGTAAGGTCTGTTCTAGATGAATTCAATATTCTATAAATAATTACAAATAATAAGTGAACAATAAGTGATTATTGAACACTTTAAACTATTGTGGTGTTGGGATTAAAATTTATTTGTGTAAAAAATATATTTTTAAATTTTATATTAAGTTAAGTAAGTTTATTTCTAAAATATTAAAAATCTTTTCAAAAAATAAATAATTAAATAGATTTTAATATCTATGGTATTAGATTGAAATTTATTTTTATCAGGAAAGCAGATATTGTCAGTGTCCTATGATCAAGTTCTGTGAAATAATCATAAGAACTTGATTTAATTAATCTATTTTATTATCACTGTTAGATTAAAAAATATCTAAATTTAGTATTAAATTAATAGAAAGGATTAAAATTCTTATCATACTAAAAGTAATTATGTCTCTTATGACGATTTAATAATACTCGTATCTTTAAGTTACATTAAATATGAATGAACTATAAACTAAATGATACACACGTATACCACATTCAAACATTTAAATAACTATAAACTAAATGATATTTAAATGTTTGAATACACAATTTGAGATACAAAATTTAATTTTCATTGAAATACAAAGTTATAAGTGTTTAATATCCTGTTTTGGGTTATTATTGTTATTTAAATTATTTAGATTGTTTTTCCTTAATATTAAGTAATTCTATTCAAATATTTTAGTATTTAATCATTCAAATGTGCTCTTTTTAATGAATTAAGTGTAAAATTGTTATTAATTTAAAAGTAATATTTTTTACTCATACAGTGAGTTATAATAAAACGTAAATTGTATGTTTAAGCTAGAGAAAAAAAATATAGTTTAAAATTTTATCATTATTGAAAAAAAAATATATAAACAGGAAATGAAAATATAATTATATTTATTCTTAAAAATGATTGCTATTTGTGATATTTTACATATAAAAATATTTATTTTCAATTGCTATTTATATTATTTTTTTCATATATATATGATTAGGAAAAAATATAACCAAAAAATAAAATAATACTTATTTTTTTTTTTAAATAATTCATTGACAATTTATATACACATGTGTGCTTTTAAACAATCTCTCTCTCTTTATATTTGTATATATATATATATATATATATATATATATATATATATATATATATATATATATACAAAATTGATTCTTTTTTATATATCTGTTTTCATGATTTTTTAAGAAGAAAAAATCTTAATACTGTTATTTTTAATATTGTAACAAATTCATTTTAACACATTACGATTCCTAATATTTCGCGCTAGACTTCATATAAAGTCCGGCGAATTTTGCAAAAAAATTGCACAAAAATAACTTCTTCATAAAATCGATGTTATTCTTAAACCAATGAACATTTTGAAATGAAATTTCATATCTGCCTATAAAAGGGTTCTATGCATAGATATATGTGAATATAATAGTAGGTTTCAATCTGTAATAACAATTTCAGATTGAATTCAATTTGTACCAGCGTGATAAAGTACAAAAAAAGATGCTTTACAATAAACATAGTTTAGTATAAAAAAACACTTTTTAGCGTAAAAAACATCTAGAGGGAATAAAAATATGATAAATTACGTGAAGCTATATTTTATATACAGAAGTTGTTAGAAAAAAATAAGAGAACCAATCTTAATTTTATTCTAAAAAAACAGAACTTTGCTAGGGATAAAGATTACTTTATTTAAAATATTTGAAATATTTTTTATAATTTACCAATATTTTGAATATACACACTACTATTTTTTATTGGAATTAGAAAAAAATATAGCTTGTATATATATATATATATATATATATATATATATATATATATATATATATATATATATATTGGTGTCAAAAGTTCATACAACGAAACACGCGAAAATGCGTGAACGGACTTACAATACTTCAACAAGAAACACTTTTAAGTGTGAACGGGCGGTAATGTGTTAATATAGGGTAGCCAACTGTAGATTTTAGACATATATTTACTTGCTTGCTGTTATTTATTATTCTTTACTATCCTTTAGTCTCATTTAGATCAACTAATATAAATGAATTATCACTCACTCTAATACGAGTACAACAAAACATTTTAAAAGTATTCAATAATTATTTATTGTTTATTTGATTGAGTAAGGTATATTTAGATGACTTTGTCGTTGCCATTAAAATCTTACATTACACATTTATTATCATGCAAAACTCTGGCATTGTTATCGAAATGTAAAAAATTTAGTGAACAATGAGTGGTTATTTAACATTTTTAAAAATCTTGTGATATTGGAATGAGTAACCATTTGCATGAAAATATCTTAACGTGTACATAATTTCAAATATATTAATCTTAACTGGAGAAATGTTAAAATGTTGCAAACTTTTAATGTTTTTTTAAATTAGTTTCTTTTAATTAGAATTTTTAATTGCTTATTGAAATATTATAGAATTATTGATTTGTTGTAACACATTTAATACAATACAATAGAATACATTTGAGAAATGTTTAATAATAGTTTAAAGTATTCTTATGTAGTAATTTTTAAAATATTACAAAATCGATTAGTACATATGATTAGAAAATATTAATTAATTATAATAACAATAGGTTTTAATTGCTAAATAATTTTCTGTTGATATATTTTTATATTTATTTTTCATATCATTGAAATTTAAAAGATTGTTTCATATTACAAAATGTGGTATACGTGTATATATATATATATATATATATATATATATATATATATATATATATATATATATATACACGCCTGTCTCTCAATTTACGCTGAGTATCCGTTTCACGTAGATTTGTTTTACGCAAATGAAAATCGCGTAAATTGAGTCTGTCAGTACAATAGAAAAAATATTTGAAATAAAAGTTAGTAAAGTTGTAGAAACACATATTTATTTTACATAGCTTAACAAAAAAATAATGACGTTTTAGAAAACAAAAGTAGATAAATTTTATTCGGTGTCACTATCGCTTCTATAATTCAAAACAATCAACCTTTTGTATATTCACATCGTGCTTTTATACGTTCAAGTTAGAATTTTCGTCACTCTGATATATAATAAATTCCATGAAAAATTATATAAAATTAAATCTATCTGACCGCGTATAAAAAGTGCCGCGTAAAAAAAGTCCCGCGTAAATAGAGGTATAATTTGCCGCATAAAAAAAACTCGCGTAAAAAAGTCCCGCGTAAATTGAGGGACGGGTGTGTGTGTGTGTGTGTGTGTGTGTGTGTATGTGTGTGTATGTTTATATATATATATATATATATATATATATATATATATATATCAAAAAGATGATCTAATATTGCACACTATGTGATTTATTATTTACCAGTAATAAAAAATTAACTATTGGTGTTATTTCCATTGACTACTACTCAAAGGTTTTTTTTAAAAAAATATATATATATTCCAATTCAAATATCTTACGCTAATAAATCGGGTATCATTTTTTTCACTGGGTATTTATATTGTCGACTCGTCTCTATGCAAGGATAACGCAACAAATCCGAGCAATTCTTGGTGTAATTAGATTCTACTTACGTATGTGGGAAGTCGTCGAACCTAAGCCCTTAAATGGATTGTAGCATCTCTACTCCTGGTTACATTTAAACTAATTCCCCTTTATCTCACGGTCGGTAGAACATGAACGTCCGTAAAACAGGCCCGTCGCTACAGTTTCCGTTTTATAGTAGGGGTGACTTTGAACATAGATTAAAAATTCAAAAGTTTGCGTTTCATATTTTATATTTTGTAAGATAGAGATTTTACGGGTTTCACAAAGGGAAAAGATAAATAATGTTGAATACAAAGGATACAATTTATACATTTGAAGTGCAATTTGGATTTTTGTCATTTTTTATTACAGTATTTTAGTTCATATAAATATACATATATATATATATATATATATATATATATATATATATATATATATATATATATAGGATAATTTAAATGCGATATCTAAATTTGGTTCTATTGAAAAAAAAGATACTATACACATGCTTCTCTATACACCACTTTATACATATGTTTCTTTTTATTAAAACACAAATCTAAGCCTCATATTTCGATTACTCTCTTCTTTCTCTCTCTCTCTCTCTCTCTCTCTCTCTATATATATATATATATATATATATATATATAATAGTGTAAAAAAAATATCTGAAGATTATATATTTTATAATGAGAAAATATTGAGATTGAAATTTTGAATAAAAAATATATAATATTATTTAAACGAATGAAATAAATTACAAACAGAATATTTAATTTTTCTTAAATTAATATTATTTGTATTGTGATTACTGTTAGTTTGTATTAATTTTGGTATCAAAACATTTGTCTTAGAGATGATACAATCAAAATAAAAATATCAAATAATGAATAAATTTCAGATCAAACTAAATATTTTTTGTTGTTTTTTATTAATAACAATAGAGCATTAAAGTAACATCATCAAAAAATGTTAAGAATTTTATTGCGTTACAAATAAATCTATTTAATTTTTTCGAAAAAGGAAAATCATTATTATCTATTTCAAAATAATTAAAAATTTCACTACATGGAATGAAAACTACTTTAAAACTTTAACTCTAATAAAATAGAGATAAGAGAACAAATAGACCAGAAACGAAAAGAAAAATAAAGTAAAAAGTAATACAAAAGATTTAAAAACAACTGTATTTTCTAAAATAAATCGCTGATTAACGACAGTGGGAATAAAAAATTGATGTAAAACAACTATTAAAAGAAATTTAAAATCAATAAGCTTATATAAATATTCTGCTGATAAAAAATATCTTCTAAGATTACAGAATAAAAATAAAAGTTAAATTTTGACCCTACTGGACAGAGAACTGAAGAAAAGTCCTGCGGAGGGATTATTTCAAGTTTGAATTCTTTGATTCTAAATGGAGAGCATTTGTGTGTCATGAATTTCAAGAAAAGATGACGTCACACTAAGTTATTCCAAATGTGAAAAATGGAGGTAGCTTAATTAAGGTTTGAAGATTTTAATAGTAAAAGTAAATAACCGAATTTAAATCGATAACAATTTCACCAAACAGTAATATATGTAAGTCGGTATTAAAAATTACGTATTATCATCTAGGTTAAGGATTTTGTGTTCTAAATTTACTTTACAACATGACAATGACCCAAAATATACTTCTAATCTATACAGAGGATTTTATTCATAAATAGAAATAATGAAAAATATGATTTGATTGTCGTTTGAATCCAAATGTGCTATTAGAAAAGGATGTTTAATATTATTTCAGAAATTGTTATTAATTACTTATTGTAAGAATATAAAAATTGTGAGAATATTATTAAATAACTGAAAGATACTTCAATGAATAAATGTTAACAAGTTAAATTTAAATTTCTGTTTTAAGTTGAAATCACTTTATATTTTATATATTCATAAATAAATAAAATATATTAACAAAGAAAAAAAAATATACACAATACAATACATCACTAATAGATGAAATTAATAGGAGAATAAAATTGGAACGATGACAATTCGAAAAAATTCTTATATTACTATGCCTAGTTTTCATTTTTTTTAAAATGTTGATCAATGCATTTTATTTATTCTCATATTTACAGTGAAACATGGGTCTTAAATTCCTAAAAAAATCAAAAAATAATATAAGGAAGTATGTAAAATTGTGTGTTAGGAATAACATGTAGAGACAAAAAGGGAAACGACTGGATTAAATTAAATTGTGCATTTTGAAGAAAGAAGTTGTGATATTTAAAAATTTAGTGAAATTGAACTTGTTATTTATAACACAATTAGAGCAAAGCGAGTGATTATCTCAACAGTGTATTTTGAAGTAAAAGAAATACTATTTAGAAATTCAGTTGAAATTTATTTACTGAATTTTTCAAGATAGTTTGAAAATCTATCTATAAAAAAAATATTTTTTTCACATTTATGTTCTCCATATTTAGCCAGGACTGTTATTGACAAGTTTCGAAAAGATATTAAATTGATAAAAAAAATAACCAGCATAGATGAAGATCTATCTGGATCGGATTCGGATGCAAGATTTACCGAACTATGCAAAATCGAGGAAGAAATTAGCGACGTAAAAAACGAAATTGAAGATTCAGAAGACAATGATGATGAAAATCTTTGTAATATATGTTGTAAAAGAAAAAGGATGCGTATTATTTTAAACTATGAGAGCGAAAGTGACAGAAGCTGCTGATACCTGTAACAATGAAGACAATTCGGTCGAATGTTCTGTCGATGGAACTTTATGGAAAACATTAGAAGGTGGAAATTATTTGATTCATATGCTTTAACAAAAAAAAATGAACAAAGTCAGAGGTTGAACACAGGCAAATTTGGCATCCATCAATGCCTGGATATTGTACAAAGAGACCACTGGAGTAAACATATGAAGAAAGAATGTTATTTTTCAACTGGCTGAAGAACTAGGTAGTTACCATCGAAACGAACAAAATACGAGTTCCAATTCTTTATCAGATATAGAAAATCTTGCCAAATTGGATTATGTAAGAAAAATAGGTCTAATAATATTTGTATTAGGTGTAACAAGTATGTATGCGGAAAATGTACATTAAAAATGGAGTTTATTTGTAAAAAATGTATTAAAGAAAAGTATTAATAAAAATATATTGATTTAAAATAAAAAAATGTACAAAAAATTTCATTTTAATTTACCAGTCAAAATGAGGGGTTTCAGTAAAAATAGGTATACAGTCGATGCCCGTAAATTTAGTATTATCTAAGTATGTATGTCTGTATGTAAAACAATGTAAGTAGTATTTTTAATTGCAAGTATAAAAACACTATAAATTTTTCGTAACAATAAGCAGATAACAGTAAAAAATCGAAAACACAAAAAAGCAAATTGGAAATTAAACAACGTAAATAAAATTACAAATTTATTCAAGAGCAATCGTATCGAAACTACAAAAATCCGTCATGTAGCGATGATATTCATTTACCATTCGAATAATCATGGAATCAAATTTCGCACGATCAGTCATTCTGTACGACATTTTTCATGATTTTTACCAATTATCTTCGTGAAAGTTGAGATGATTTATTAGGCCGGAGTCACGCTAATCGAATTTCATCGAATCAGCGGCAAGGAAATTTCCAACACTATTTATAAATATATAGGTCACGTGCATCGCAAGAGCAACAAAAACCAACATCGAATGTTCGTTTAGCGTTAAACGTCCGATGGTATATATTTCAATGTCAAATTTATTTTGTGTACAGTGTATATCATTTTATAGTTGAATAAATTATTTATATATCCGTACGAAATAAAATATCAATTTATCTTACAGAGATAAAATATGAAAGGTTAGAAAATAATTTCGTAAATTATTTGTTTTGATCTTGTGGTAAATTTATTTTTTCATAAATGAAAATCGTTCTGACAAACAAATTTTTTTTTAAAAAGTTTACATACAAAATTAAATAAATTAATATTTGAAAAAGCGTACTTTCATTTAAAATTAAAAAAAATATTGACAATAATTGAAAATTATATTAAAAAAAAAAATAATTAGTTTTTGCTAAAAAAAATATGTGTACAATTTTAACTGAATACAAATTATAAATTAAAACATGTGTTAAATCTTTGATGAAAATATATTTAGAAAAATAATATTTGAAATGTTTTTTTTTTAAATATTAAGATAAACGTAATATTAAATGAGATAAAATGTTAGCAAATAAAATTTTTGATAAATAAATAAGATAATCCGAATGTGAGACCTTAATTTGTGTTTTATTAAAAAGAAACTATATACATGCTTCCCTATACACCACCCTATACACATGTTTCTTTTTAATAAAATACAAATCTAGGAGTCACATTTGGTTGACCGTATACTTACAAAAATAAACTTTCAAAATTACATGAATATATTAAAATAAATAAAAAATTAAGTATTTTCATAATATGTTTCATTTTTGAATATGTGAATGAAAATTAAGTTATTTTCAGTATATAAATTTTATATGGTTAATAATATAAACATACATACATATATATACCTATATATATATATATATATATATATATAAATGCATTTGTAGGAATTTTTTATTCAACAAACAGAAAAAGTAGCTTTTAGAGAAAGTCTTATAATTTTAAACTCTACTGAACAACTACGTCACAACTGCCATGACAAATTTGTGAATAATTCTCGACGGACGAAACATCCCCTATTCTCGAGAGATTAGAGCCGTATGGTTAGTGAACATGACAATTTTTAAACTTATTTAGTAACACAACAACAACGTTACCGTTTTATGCTTGAACCTTCAAACACAGAATTTTATTCCAGGAATTTCTGAATTTTTTAAATATTACTAAAATAAATCTCAATAATATTTAACGATAATACTTTTAAGTAGTAGTTAATACGTGACATTTCAAACTATTTCTTATTTATATTATTTAAAAATTATATTTTTTCGGATTAATTTGTAGAAACTTGTTTCTCAAATAAAATATGATTTATATTTTAAATAACTTTTTATTGATTTTATATATATATATATATATATATATATATATATATTTATCATAAAAGTTTTTTCAGCCTATTGTTTGGTGAACGCCTCATCGAATGTCACTAGCTCTTCTTAAATGTTTTCTAATCTTTTTCCACTTTTTCAGTCCATGAGTAATCTCACCCAACCCTTACCTCCATTATACTTTATAATTTCATGGCTAGATATTTAATATGGGGTCTCTTTCTTAGGTCTTTTTATATCTTAGTCACTATTACATAATGGTTTTTGTTTATTTATCGTTTTCTGTTCTTGATATATGTCCTAACCATACCCAATTCATAGATTTTATTTGTTCTATAGGGTCATCCAAATGTGACGCCTAGATCTGTGCCTAATTCAACAATGAAAAACAATAATGAAATTCAACAATTTTAAAAAAATGTGTTGAAGTAAATGATTTATTAATGTTAAAAATCATAAATTTTAAAATAAGTAATTTTTAAAACCTGTTATGTTACTAACTAATTCCAAAAAGAAAAAACAAAAAACTATTTTTCAAAACTATTTTTTTAAATTTTCATACAAGAGTGAAGAATTTATATATATATATATATATATATGTATATATATATATATATAAATATATTTATATATATATATATTATATATATATAGTATATATATATGATGATCGAAAGGGATTCAATTAAAAAGAAATTTCGAAAGGGATTCAATTGAAAGTTCTATCACATTTAAAAAAACACCTATATATGCTCATCCAAATGTGACACCTAGATTTGTGTTTTATTAAAAAGAAACATGTGTAGTTTTTTCACTTCTTGTATTTATTAAATATGTATACACACATATTCCTATAGTCTCTCTCTCTCTCTATATATATATAGAGAGAGAGAGAGAAATAGAGAGAGAGAGGATCATCTAAATGTGACACTTAGATTTGTGTTTTATTAAAAAGAAGTAAAAAAACTACACATGTTTCTTTTTATAAAACATAAATCTAGGTGTCACATTTGGATAATCCTCTCTCTCTCTATTTCTCTTTCTCTCTTTCTCTCTCTCTCTCTCTCTCTCTCTCTCTATATATATATATATATATATATATATATATATATAGAGAGAGAGAGAGAGAGAGAGAGAGAGAGATTATTGGAATATGTGTGTATACATATATTAATAAATGCAAAACGAAATTTAGTTTATAGTTTATTAAATTTCCTAATTAAATAACAATTTAACAAAATATACAGTTGTCTAAGAGACTATTAATTTTCATTCTGTTTTTATTCAAATATATTCATATTGAAGTAAATAATAATATTAGGCAATAATTAATATTTAAAAAAATATTTTTAATAAACATTGCAAATATAGTTTTTGTATTCTTCAGGGCTTTTTTGTATATATAATTATTTATAAATACCAATTTCAACGCTTTTATCATTACGATAATAAAAAAACATGTATAATATGATAATAAACAAACACTGACTATTTTTATCATATAGAATGCCTATAGTGTAATTTTCTGCGTAAAAAAATATGCACCTTTCCGATTATCGATTCAGCACAAGTTAGAATTCTATATTTATATATTTATTTTCATCGCTCAAATTAATAATAAACATAAAATGATGCATAAACTCAGTTACGGATAATAAACTAAGTTGTAGACAAAACAAATTCGTATAATATATATTTTGTCTACGAACCAACTCTAAATAAACTAGTTCAGTCTGTGCGGACAAGGTGTGGTGTGAGGTATAAAGAAGCAAACATTGTTAGGGTCACAAGCTTAGCTCTTTATCCAATAAGCTGATCGTTGTGCCGCGTGCACCCCTCTCGGGGATCGAACCACTAACCAAAGAAAGACCAGTGTTTGGTCTGAGGCGCAGTAACGACCGCCAACTAACGAGTTTGACGGTATCTTGTTCTGCTTAGTTAACAAATTATCTTTTGTACACCTACACATCTAATGAGGCGGATTTTTTTCAATTAATTCCTACGTAGATAAATTTGTTCTGAGAAATAGAAATTGTTTTTAAATACCATTCGAAGTATATTTTTGTATTGCTTTTAAACGAAAGTTAGATATAATTCATTTTAGATGATGCATAGGAAATTCGCCTATTTTATGTGAGTTGCATTCATGATTAATTTTTAATAACGGTTTAAAGTAAATATAAATTCAATTCAATCTTTTAATTACAGAACACACGGTTTATGTTTATTTAAATTTTATGTCAGATAATCAAAAAAATATCTATACATGGTTTGTGTAATAAATTAAATAAATACTTTTTGAATATTATGAATTATATTCAACCAGAATAAATAACTTTTATTCGTTTGTAGATTTTATAATACGATTATTATATATATATATATATATATATATATATATATATATATATATAATATATATATAAATTTCAACAATAAATAAAATTTATGTAAAAGATTAGACAAGATTAATATTAATATAATCAAAAAATATTAAATGATTTAAAATAAAAAGACTAATATGTCAATATGTTTACTTATATATCAAAAATCAATAAAAAAAAACCTTATTAATGTAATGTAAGCAAAACATGTTTTTAAAATTTCTCAGTTTAGTATATTTTACATCTAAATTATTTGATATTATGATAGCTTTTTATATTTCTATTTACACAAATGAATTTTAACACCAACACCACAATAGTTTAAAGTGTTCAATAATCACTTATTATTCACTTATTATTTATAATTATATCGGCTAATGCATTTCGATGGCGACGCCATCATCATCAGAGCCTTTCTGTTGATGATTGCAATTCTGTTAAATTTCAATTTAACAGAATTTTAATAGAAAGGCTCTGATGATGATGGCGTCTCCATTGAAATGCATTAGCCGATATAATTATAAATAATAAGTGAATAATAAGTGATTATTGAACACTTTAAACTATTGTGGTGTTGGTGTTAAAATTTCTTTGTGTAAAGTGTAACAACCACAGTTCCAAAACAACAAATATTTCTCTTTGTTGCAACTTTACTACGGTTAAAATGAGTTTTTTTTCTGTTTATTGATTTAAATAGAAAGATAATTAAGTAAATTAAATATGACGTAAAATATAGAAAATGTGGCGTAAATGAATATATAATAATGTATGAAATAGTAGAGCGATAGTTTTATTAATGAAAAATATAATTATCAACGTTAAAATATTTTTAATAATATTTTAATATTGTAATTTAAATTTATCGATCTACCTATCTACTAAAAGCAATTTTTTTATATTTGTATATTTGTTGATGTCTAAAATGAAAATAATATTTTGTACAACTATTTAGTTATTGCAAACTATATTTGTTAATATAAAGCGGTTTAATATTTATTTCATTTCAGAACAAACATTATATTGTTATATATATGATTTTATTTATTTATTGTTACAAATATAACAAGTTTTTTATAGAAAAAAATTACACAATATTAAATTATTTCAGATTTATGTTATATAATTTAATAACTATTAGTTTAAAATTATAGCTAATTCACATATATGTAAATAAATCAATTATCAACAGTACAACATTTTATAACTGTACTTAAAAATTAGCTAGTGTTATAATGCTTAATAATGAAAAAAATAAACAATAATTCATTATTGAAGACTTAAAGTGCAAAGTAATTTTTGTGCAAAAAATGTGCTAATAAATTATAATTAATTTGAGAATTTCCTATTTTACCATTTCGTATTATATAAAAATCAATGGAGATGATTTAAAATAAGCATTTTGTATTGAACAAATTTTATGTTTAATTTATTGATCAATATATTTTATATGGTTAACTGGTATACAAAATTTACTCTTATAGATTCGGTTGGTAATGTCAACAAGGGTTTAAAATAGAAGAGATAATAAAGTATTTATACAATACATGGTTGTATACATTTTATCGAAGTTATTAGAAGAACTAAATGAGATAGTGATTAATATATATGCATGTTTATTTGAAAGAAATAAAAATGTGTTTTATAAGTAATTATTACATATAGGTTCATTCAAATGTGACGCCTAGATTTGTGTTTTATTAAAAAAAATCTATGTAGGGTAGTGTATATGGAAACATGTGTATAGTTCTTTTATTTATTTTTAATAAAACACAAATTTTGGCGTCACATTTAGATGAATATATATATATATATATATATATATATATATATATATATATATATATATATATATATATATATATATATATATATATATATATATATATGCATATATATCATTATAAAAGCTTTTATAAGTCCACTGCTACACGAAAGCCTCATCGAATATTAATAAGTCCTCTTAAATGTTTTTCAAAAATCTTCTCATTATTTCCTATCTGCTAATAATCTACTTTCGCTTCTATAATACTTTACAATATCATCACTCCATCTTTAATATATATATATATATATATATATATATATATATATATATATATAGAGAGAGAGAGAGAGAGAGAGAGAGAGAGAGAGTTGGTAAGGAAAAATATACTTGTTTATATATGAATGTTTATAAAACTGAAGTATCTTATTCTGAAAAGATTACCATTCTCAGAACAATAATTTTATATCATTATGAATTTATTAAACTGAACAATACAGATAATAATTTTTATTTGTTATAAATATGAAGTTAATTCTCGGAATTATCAAATGACCCCATTTATTTCTATTGGAAAATTTAATTTTCTCAATATTTTCTTTTATATTATTCGCCGGCTTTTTTTTCTGAATCAACATAAATCAGAACAAATATATATATATATATATATATTAGGTATATATATATCTCCCTTCCGCTTTTTTTTTATTTTTTTTGTACATATCTCCCGAAATTCAAAAGACCAGAAGGCGGAAGGGAGATATTTGCCAACCTAAGGAGATATATATATATATATATATATATATATATATATATATATATTTGTATATATTGTATTCTTTCAATATATTTTATATATAATTGGTGTTAAAATTCATGAATAAAGAGAAATCATATAATCAAAAAAATAAAATACAAGTTACTTCAATTAATATTCAATCAACAAATATATTGTTATAATAAAATTTCAAAGCTAATTACTTTCCTTATTTCATTCTTTCTTTATAAATATAGTGCCATCCAAATGTGACGCCTAGATTAGTGTTTTATTAAAAAGAAACTATACACATGTTTTGCTATATACACTGCCGCGCATAATTCATAGCAAACATGGGTAACATAAGTAATTTATTGATATAATTCAATGAAGTCGTTAAATTAATAAAAAATATTTGATTGAAAATAAATATAATGAATAAATTTAATGATATAATATTTATTTTCAATTAAATATATATTTTTTTAATTTAACGACTTCATTGAATTATATCAATAAATTGCTTATGTTACCTATGTGTGTCATGACTTATGCGCGTCATTGTATCACCCTTTACATAAGTTTCTTTTCAATAAAACACAAATCTAGGCGTTACAATTGGATGACCTTATGTTATTAAATTTGAAATCATTTTTCTCAATTAATATTTTTTTTAAAAAAATAGTTATGAATACAAAATTGGTTTGTAAATGAGAAAGGTATTTTTTTATTTTTCGATAATATTTGGATTATTCAATAAATTACTATGATCTTTGAAAATAATTAACGAATATCGGTTTCTAGATATAAAACAGAAACTGTAATGCATTTTTTTAAAAAAAATCTAGTTACAAATAATCCCATTTTAGTGGAAAACAACATAGATATTTTCAATAATAAATAGGATTTTAAAGTGAAGCGACCATATAAATCGTATTAGATACTATATATCAATGTTACGAAAACACAATATAAAACAGTGTATATAGACGAGTGTTTTTCAACAAAACATCAATCATTGTCGGAAAAATAATGTGTATATTCTGCAAATTCAATGTTTATATAGGAAAATTAAAACTGTATTTGTACATATTTCCAAATATGTATATACTCTATGGACGTTTTTATTCGTTTTATTTATTCCGGGAAACGTATTACCTCACCACTCGAGTTCATCAATTTTTTATTATTGCGTGTAAGTGATCAAAAAGTAGATCTGATGAATTTCTTAGTAAAATGTGTTATTTTTAATACTCATGTCTCCAATTTGATGTAATAAATCAATAAAAGGATATTACAATTGTAATTTTTATTAAAATTAATATTGAATCTAAATTTGAGTGTGTATATACACAGAAGCGTATAAGTGATGGCACACATGGGTAACATAAGTTATTTATAGATATAATTCAATGAAGTCGTTAAATTAAAAAAAAAATTAATTGAAAATAAATATAATGAATAAATTTAATGAAGAAATATATATATATCTATATATACGAGAGTCATTTGATAAATATGGTAAATTTATTTATTTCTTAATTTGATTAATTAATTTAATAAAAATTTTCAATTTAGTTTCTCATTTTTTTACCATACTTATCAAACAATTCATATATATACACACACACACACACATATATATATATATATATATATATATATATATATATAATCATTGTTAGCTTTTTTCTGTCCACTACTGAATAAAGACTTCTTAACCTTTTTAATTGCAATGATTAAAAGACTTTTTCAATTTTATACACACAAATTTCTCTATCTTGTCTACCCATGAGTACTATTTCTAGTCCTGGTATATTTTTGAATTTGTATTCAATGATTTTTGTTTCCCATTAGTGGTCTTTTATTATTCTTTATAACTGTCTCATTTCCATTTTAAACTTTTCTTTCTTCTTATAATTTTTATTTTATTGTTTATTTTCGAATTTTTTCGTTCTTTTCTATTTCTACATGTTACTTTTAACATATACTTTTCTATTTCATTGTCATGTCTAAAACTATTGAATAATTATGATATTATTTTTCAATTAACCACAGTTATATTATTTCATAAATAAGACAGGTATGAAAAAAACTGTCAATGAATTTTTAAAAACTAATAAATAATAACTTAATCTTAATATTGAGGGATTTAGTATGGATCAATTAGTCTTTATCAATATATTTTATGTTAAAAGAATATTTTTTAACAAACACAAATGAATTTCATTCTCACCAACACAATAGTATAAAGTGCAGATTTTAACAGAAAGGCTCTGAGGATGACGGCATCGCCATCGAAATGCATTAGCCGATATAATTATAGACTATATAATAAGTGAATAGTAAATTATTATTGAACACTTTAAACTATTGTGGTGTTGGGGTTAAAATTCATTTGTGCAAGTGAATAGTCACAGTTTCAAAACAACAAATAATATTTTTTAACAACCGATTAAAATGCAGTGTCAAATTTTAATTAAAATATCAATTGATAATATTTTGTATTACAATTCTATAATACAGTTTAGTATCTAAAAGAAATAATTACATTTTCAAATAATTCTATTTTTAAAAATTATTTTTCAATTTTTTTATTTACTGTCTATAATTATAACAATTACTGTTTTCCTCGCATTATCTGCAGAAATTTATATACGAGTATAAATATATATATATATATATATATATATATATATATATATATATATATATATATATATATATATATATATTAATATATATAGAAAATATTTAAAATGTAATGTTTAGAAAATATTTAAAATGTAATTTTTAAAATTTATGAAATCAAAACTTTTTAAAAATAAATTTATATTTATGAAAAAAACATGTTTTTGTTATTGTGTGTCTCTAAAATATATATTTTATTTCATTTTGTGTATATAAATATATATATATATATATATGTCCCTCATTTTCGAGAGTTGAGCATGTCTCATCTTAAAATAACTGTATATATTTTCACCAATTTCATATTTCAGTGTATATAAATATATTTAATAAATAAGCAAAAGTAGCATCTATTATAATTACTGTTATATATATATATATATATATATATATATATATATATGTATATATATATATATATATATATATAAATATATACATAAATAAGCAAAAGTAGCATCTTTTTAATTACTGCTGAACGAAAACATATCTCAAAACTTTCAAATTCCAGCGATTTAATTGCTTTGTCTTATATTCCATACAAACATATTTTTCATACCACTATTCCCTATCTACTCATGAGACTATTTCTGGAACTTAATACATTTTTGGTTTCTAATTAGTATTTCTTGCTATTCATCAATGATCTTTTCTTCTTGTTATATAATCTACCCATTTCCATAATTGAGAGCAGATAGGATCGATTTATCAAAGAGATTTTAGATGTAGAAGAATATTAGACTTTTATAATGTTGTTATATTAAAATATTATTTTAAAATTGATACCAACCTATTTTGAATATTTTGGACAGTTCATATAGAACTTTCTTTTTATATTAATATGCTATTTTATAATAAATATACGTGAATTTAAATTTCTTAGATTTTAGTCACATACATATACACATACATACATATGTGTATATATATATATATACATACACGTCCCTCAATTTACGCGGAGTATCCATTCTACGTGAATTTGTTTTACGTGAATGGAAATCACATAAATAGAGACTGTCAGTACAATAGAAAAAATATTGGAAATAAAAGCTAGTAAAGTTATAGAAGCACATATTTATTTCATATAACTTAACAAAAAAATAATGACGTTTTAGAAAAAAAAAGTAGATAAATTTTATTCGGTGTCACTATCGCTACTGTAATTCAAAACAATCAACCTTTTATATATTTATATCGCGCTTTCATACGTTCAAGCAAGAATTTGCGTCACTCTGATATATAATAAATTCCATGAAAAATTATATAAAATGAAATCTATCTGACCGCATATAAAAAGTACCTCGTAAATCAATACCGCGTAAAAAATGTGTCGCGTAAATAGAGGTATAATTTGCAGCGTAAAAAAAAACTCGCGTAAAAAAGTTCCGCGTAATTTGTGAAACGGGTGTATATAAAATGGATTTTTCGTGTTTTTACTACTTTACATTTATAATAATAACATTATTTATTTAGAGTTCATTATTTTCTGTAAAAAAATAATAGAAATTTCTTGTTCGCACCTAAAAACTTTTTATTTTTTTTACACCAAGCTTTAAAACGTAATTATATAATACTTTTTAAAATAAATATATTATTTATTTAATAGATATAAGTACTATTTGTTGTTATCAATGAATATTTTATGTATGTTTTTGTATATATTTTAAAAACAACTATTTTTTAAATTAAACTAAATATTTTTTTCTCTAATTTCCTAATTATTGTTATTATATATCTGGTCATTCAAATGTGATGCCTAGATTTGTGTTTTATTAAAAAGAAACAAAAAATATATACACACGTTTCCCTATACATCACTTTATACACATGTTTCTTTTTAATAAAACACAAATCTAGGCGTTACATTTGGATGATTCTATATTATACTAGTATTATTACATTTATTTCTTAAAATTAATTATATATGTAGGAAAGAACTTCTTTATGAAACCAACAAATATCCATAAAAAGTAGCCATTTTTATTATTAAATTGTCAATCCTTATAAAGAAAATTAACAAATTTTTTTGGTAAGTTTATGTTTTAATTTTTTTAAACATATTTTTTTAAAAACTTGAATAATGATTTTTTGTAAATTCATATTTTAAATTTCCTTTTCCATTTTTAATTACTAATTTTTCTAGTTGTTCCATATTTTTCTGTTCAGTTATGGTACATTCGTAATTTAATTCTTATTTATACATTATATAATATGAATGTAATGGAACATTTATTTCTTAAAACAATTGTTTATAACTATTGTAATATATATTTAAAATTGAAAATATATACACTAATTTATAAGTATTCAATATATATATATATATATATATATATATATATATATATATATATAAATATATATATATATATTAGATTTATAAGATTTATGAATAGAAGGCAAGAGTAAATATCCACTTCGGAATAATGAATACAGATAGTTCAGATCGATTAGTAAGAGATAGATTATTGAGAGGGAAATAATCGTACAAAAAATCAGCAAGATGAAGTAAATCATAATCATGAGAAATAACACGATTAATTCTACAAGAAAACAAGAAGGAAAAAATACAGTATTCAAATATAAGAACTTAAAACGAAAACAAGCTATTTAATTATTGAAAATTACGTCAAATTGTTGAATTTCAATCTTCATATCATACTATATTATATTTAATGATGGTAATTTGAAAATGATTATGTTTGTCTCTTTTGAAAATTGATTGAAATAAATGAGTTTTATGTTATAATTTTTTTTTTGAAAATAATTGCTTTACAATGGTAAAAAGTATATAATAAATAATTATTTTAAAAATATTTATTACTGTATGAACTATAAAATTATTTATTAATAATTAATAATTTGCCAATAAATATTTATGAATCATTTAGTGTATTTACATTTCTATAATCGATATTCATCGTTTTTGTGTATGTTTCATTTATATTACTAGGATATTTACATATTTTTTTATAAATGAATTAATTTTTATAAATAAATTATAAAATATAATTAGATACTAAATCAATTCCGTCGAATAAAAATACAATAAATATCAATATAATACTGAATGAAAGAAGTCCAGAACTTAAATTTATCTCTTTTAGATAAATCAACTATGAATAATCATTTATTAGATTAAAATACAAATTAGAAGTATAATAAATTACGAAGGAAATGACCCAAATAGGGGATAACTCAATTTATAAATGTAATCTATTAAATAAATAACATTCGATCGGTGGGAAATATCGACATTTAGATAAAACAGCGTCTTCGAACATTAAAGAAAGTTATCATTAAATATATTGATTAGAAATAAAACATTAGTGTGTATGTATGTATTAATGTTTCTGATTTATTGCATAGAAAATATGTTTTAGTAAGTAGATTAATAATGTAGATATATAGATGATTAATACACTAAATGTAAATAAAGGGAATTTTTAAAAGACATCAAATTGATTTATTTATTTTATACTAACTAAATGTTTAACTAAAAGCAAATGGACTATCAGTCATAAAAATATGAATTTGTTCTTTATTGTACTTTTCAGACATCAATTTAGTTTTTTAGTTATTATATTTTCTATTATTTTATTTCAATGGTAAAATACATTTTAAGTTTCATTTTTAAAAAAAGATGAAGTAGTGAATGATATTGATCAATTTATTAAAAATATAGAAGAGAAATATATATATATATATATATATATGTATATGTGTGTGTGTGTGTGTGTGTGTGTATACTGCATAAAAGTAGTTTGGTTACTTTAACGATACGTCGTCTAATAATTCAACAGTAGTCTGTAATAAAACGCTTTAACCTCGGTTATAATCTCGTAAATGCCGCCTTTTATTATATTATTTGTATTAAAGAAACGTAGGTGCTAGTAACAACAACCACATACACTTTTTATATCATACATTTTTTGCGGCTTCATGGCTGAATAAATTACAGTTGCAGTTTTATTGTTTTCTTTCATTCCATCTAGAATCAATGAGTCATTCAGAAGTTTGGCTTCACTTATAAATGAGTGGATTTCTTGTTTTTGCATGACGTTATTTAGACATGTAATTATACCATACAAGTTAATTTAAATACAAATTGTTATAAAATGATGAATGAATGGACGAGAGCAGCGAATTCATTAAAATTATTTTGAATAGTTTTTAAAATTAATGATTATGTAATAGTCTCTATTAACATTTAATTAATGTTATTATTTCATTGAAAATTAACATGTAATAATTTTATTTCAAAAGATAATAAACATGTAATTTATAAGAAGGTTAGAATAATTACTTTTAGTCATAATATGAATTATTTTCAAATACCATCAAAATGTTCTATTGAAATTTAATTAGTACTTCAAGAACTTAATTTATTATTAATTATGTTTTTTTATATATGTGTTGATTGTAATTAATAAGCTAAATTTATTTTTAATAATAAATAAAATAAAATGAATTATCTCTTTTGATAAAAGTTTCTGAAACATTAATTTTATAATAAATGGTATTAAAAATCTTCATATTGTTAATGTTAACATCGTATTTTATAAAATATTTAATTTTTCAGATTATTTCTTTGCCAATTGATTAATCATTATATATATATATATATATATATATATATATATATATATATATATCAGCCTCTCTTTATCCATTATTGCAAGAAGATTTTTCCAAAATCTTCAACTTCAACAGATCCAATGATTTTCTCTTCCAGTTAATTCTGACGAATTTCCTTATATCTTTGTCACATTTATCCATAGTTCTCTATTTGGCCTTCTTATATATCTAGGTTCTCAATCAATAATGTCTCTTGTCCATTAGTAATTCTCTCTTTTTGTTATATGACCGGTTCATTTCCATTCCAAATTTTTCACTTTTGCTAAATCATTCATAACTTTGTATTATTTTTGGATCACTCGATTTTTTTTTCTATCCCTATGTGTTATTCCAACATGCATCTTTCTATGTTTTTTTGTGTTGCATCGAGGTGCTGAATTATTTTAGAATTTAAAACTGATATTTCACTGCCATAGATGAGAATGCCATAGATGAGAAAACAGGTAAAATATTGATCGAAAACTTTTATTTTGAAACATGGAGAAATATCAGACTTCATAAAATGCTAATTTATTTTTAACTGACACCGTCTCATTTTTATTTTTCTATATATTTGATATATAAATGTTTCTTTAGTGTTAATGAATCACTTCAGATGTACATAGATTTAATTTCTTTTATTTCTCTTCCTTTTAGTAGGTTTTTTTTTTGATATGAAAAATTATTGAGCATTACCTTTCTTGTCGTGGTTTACCATAAGACCTATTTTTTATTTTCTATTCTTTTTTAGAATTTATTCGGAATTGTCCAGAAAATAATAATGTCATCATTTAATCTTAAATGACTAAGAACATCTCCATTTATTTTTATTTCTTCAGATTTCCAGATTAATCATTTAAATACTTTTTATAAAATGTGAAAATTTTTCTAATGTTACTGTTTACAAAATAAAAATAATAAATGTCAAAATTCATTTTAATACAAAAACTCATAGCTTAAATCTTGCTATTTATTATTTTTTTTATGAAATTATCTTTAAATAATGCTGAATACAGTAAGACAGTAAGTATACAGTAAGACCTATAATTATAAATAAAATACTAGTCTATCTCCAATATTTATAAGAGAATTATTAATTCCATGTAGTTCAAGATATTTATATCATTACTGTATCTAATAAATGCTATAAATAATTAGTTAATACCTAAAATCCTCAGTGATGTGTATTGGGTATCCAATTTATGTCACTCCTATATATATTGATTTTCTATTATGTCGGGAACGGATTAGAAAACAGAATTAGATTTAGATCTTGATTAACATATAGCTTATATACTCTGGACAAAAATTTATTTCTGCACTTATATACATTTCTCATTTTTTATATCAAAAATATTATAAATATGACAAAATTATTTAAATTAATTTCGTATCCAAAAATGATTTTACAACTAAATTATTAAATTCATACAACAAATAAACTTGGATTTAAACGCTTCAATTTATGATTTTCAAATCAAAATCTTAGTAATTTTAATTAATGTATTAAAATTCTAAATGATAGTTGATTATTATTAATGAAATAAAGTAGTAATAAATAGAAAATCAAATTAAATTATCAAAAAAGTAAATATGTGATATATTTTAATATAAATTGATTTGAAATAAAAAAATTCTTCAGATTAACACAAATTAATCATTTTCACTCAAAATCAAACGGTTTTATTAAAGTGATCAATAACCATTTACTATTTACTTAATTCCCTGATGAGTATTTCGATGGTCATGTCAAAGGCCATTCCGTCATCATAGCACTGAATCATAATATTTTATAATATAGCAGCAATGATATTGATCTAATGGTGATGATATGATCATAAAAATTTGTATCAGTGAATAAAGTGAATAATAAGTAATTATCAATCACTTTTACAAAATATTGCAGTATTGGGTTATGTGATTTATCTGCGTTAAATAAAAGTTCGTTGAAATATTTTTTTGTTTTAATATATTTTTTAGAAAACAAACTATAATATTTTTTTAAATTTTGAATAATGGACCCTAACTAAATTAAATATTGATGATGAATTGATATTAATTGAATGATGGACCATAATATATAATATGATAAATTTTTGTCTGTAAATTATAAATAATTAAAGATTTCTCTCTCTATCTCTCTACCTCCCCTTTATATATATATATATATATATATATATATATATATATATATATATATATATATATATATATATATATATCTTCTAGGTTACATTTAATTTAAATAAAATTATTTCAAATTACAAAATGATCTTAGACTTGTTTACAAAATGTACATAGTCCAGTTTAGTAATTCCTAACATTATTCTTTCCATACTTCTTTGGGCAAACACAGTATACACATTGGTTATATGCCTTTCTTTTCATAAATATTAATTTTTTGTTTTGTTACAATTATTGTCTAAATTTAATTTATTAATTATATTTTTGCAATATATATGTATATATATATATATATATATATATATATATATATATATATATATATATATATTACTTATATGAATTATTTTGTGATAAAATAGACAATGAATTGAATTAGTAAAAAATCGATTTTTTAAAACACTTATAAACAAATATTTTGTAATAAAATTTATATGGTTACTTCATATGAATTATTTATTTTTATATAAGTATTACTATTTTTATTCGAATTTAACTTCAATTTTTAGACTACTGTAATAAAAAAAAATATTTTAATTCATATTAAATGTAAGCAATATAGAAGTTGTAATAATTCAGTTAATATAAATATCAGTAAAAAATACTAATCTATATAATTCTAAAAATTATTATAAATTTAAAATTTGTTGTAATAAGATGCAAATATTATTTAAATTTTCATTAGTATATATTTACTAATAACTTACGAGGGTCGTTTGATAAGTATGATAAAAAAGTAAGAAAAACTAAATTGAAAAATATAATTTAATTAATTAATTAAATTAAACAATAAATAAATTTACCATACTTATCAAACGACCCTCGTATTAGAGTTAAATGTTAAATAATATTATAAAAAAAGATAAAAATAATATATATGATTAATCAGTACACTGACATAAAAATATATCTGTACTTTATGATTTATACATACTTTTATTTCTTGTCTCTTTAATATTAACATATTTTTTGGTATTGGAAAAATTGTGTTCGAATTAAATTTTAAAAAAAGTATTATTCATTTAAAAAACTTTTATCTAACAATATTTTGTAAAAAAACAAAATTGTTTTATAAAAAATGTAAATATTTCAATATTTTATATAAAAGTACTCATGTAATAAGTAGTATAGAATTCATAAATATATTTAATTCTCGGTTTCATAGCCCCCCCTCCCCTCCTAGGACCATGACTCTGGCAGTGATAGTCAAATAGAACTTTTCTTATCAGAATTCCATGACTCTTGTCAGCTCTATGCCTAACTTTACATTTAGAGGATTCTCTGGCTGAAGATCAAACTCTTTATATATATATATATATATATATATATATATATATATATATATATATATATATATATATATATATATATATATATATATATATATATAAATATATACACATATACTTCTCTGTTCAGAAAATAGGGTGACTTTTTAAGTTGAAATTCGCGCGAAAGTCGTAGTTCAAAAAACTTTTTTTCTTATGTTGGCACAATCTTCAGTGACATTCGCTCCCAATTTCAGTTTGATATGTCAAATAGTTTCTAAGTTACAGCAGTTTTTTACATCACTAGCAGTTTATTTACATCACTTTTTGCCTTTTTTTAATTTTCAAAATGTCTAATATTGTTGAACAAAGAAGTTGTATTAAATTTTGTGTTAAAAATGAAATTAATGCTACTAAAACGTTTAAAATGGTGCAGAAAACATTCGATGACCAATCTTTATCAAGAAAAACTGTTTTCCAGTGGCATAAGCTGTTTAGAGAAGGTCGTGGATCCTTAGAAGATAAATCCTTTGATGATCGTTCTGGTCGTTCATCAACATCAATAACCGAAATTAATATCGAAAAAATTAGAAACAAAGAAATGGGAAATCGTCATTTGACTATAAAAGAGCTTGGTGAAGATATTGGCATATCAATAGGTTCAGTAGACGCAATTTTGAGTGATGTTTTGGGCTTGGAACGTTTGTCAGTAAAACAATTATATTCATGAGTTTTTCGTCAAAAATTCAACAAATATTACTCCACAAGTACTATATTCTCCAGATATGTCACCATGTGATATTTTTCTCTTCAGTCGATTAAAAAAACTACTTCGAGGAATCCGATTTAAATTAGTTGAATCGATAAAACAAAAATCGAAGGATGTGCTGATGGAAATTCCAAAAAGTGAATATGAAAAGTGTTTTCAAGATTGGATTAAACATTGGTATATGTATATCACAATAGAAGGGGATTACTTTGAAGAAGACAAAATAAATTTGGGTAAATAAATAAATAGTATGTGTCTTATTCAGTCACCATACTTTCTGAAAAGAGTAGTATATACACACACATAATATCACGCTGAAAAGATAATTTTACCAGAAATTTATTGAGTACATATTTTAAATTTCGTATTATAATTGTATATAATTTTAAATATAAAAGATGTTTTCTTTTTCATGGATGTGTAGTTTATGAAGATTAATAATTTATATATATATATATATATATATATATATATATACATATGAATGATTATTTATGAATGTGTGTGTACAAGTTATTAAATATGAGCAATTTAAGTTTCAAATAAAAAATTGAAAAAATACTCGGTAGCAATGATCGGTGAATAAATGAAAAATTACAAAGTTAATTCAAAGTAATACTAGTCTCGTTTAAATAAATTGTTAAGCACATGTTACATGTTTCGTTCAAAGCTATTATGTCGACATAAAAGACATGAAGTAGTTCTCTGTGAAGAATTGAGATTATTATAACAATCAAGCATGTCGAACTGTCAGTTAAATATCATTATTGATGATATGATTATACGTATTTGAATAAAGGTACGTGTATATAATTAAGCCATTAAAAAATGTATATTATACCTCGTTCTACATTTCGCTCTAGTGAAAGCATCATCGTTATATGTATGTATATGTATCAAGTAGATACAGTATTTTGAAACTAATTGAATTTCATTAATGGGTCATCAGATGGAAAAATTGCAATGTTTAGTGCGCATGCTTACGTTTGTGTACAGTTCAGTGTACGAAAATGTTCTTTCGCCAGATATAATATTTTACTTAGGCAAAAGCTTTAGAAATATTTTTTTAGGTATGGGCTTTTAATTTATAGATACATAAGGGATTTAAACTTTTCTTGTTTTATAAGAAATTATTATCCATTTAGTTTCGGAGGGTAGAAAAATGAACAATATATTTTAGATGGAATTTTCACTTTAGCATAATCAGAGGAAATGTTTGTAGCCATTTATTAGGATTAAACATATGAAATATTCGTCTTAGAATCATGTTCTAACAAATTCTTATTATTATTTAATGAACAAATTTATTATGTAAAACATGAATTTATTATCTAGTTCATACAGCGTATGTATTTTAGAATAAACATATTTTATATTTAAATGATTTTACTTAGTTTTAATTGCATTTCAAAATATATCCACAGGGAGATATTTTAACATTTGATTTATGTCTTTTCATGAGTACTATGTGTTACAGACATAGATAAATAAAATCTTACAACTGATCATTCGACTCTCTCTCTCTCTCTCTCTCTCTCTCTCTCTCTCTCTATATATATATATATATATATATATATATATACAATATAACATGTACATTCGCTTCCATTTTACAACTTATTTGAATAAGGAATAAAAACGATATAAAATTTATATCTAAAGTCACATAAAATGAAAAATTGTCATTTTATGAAATTTCATTAATAATTTTGTTTACATTTTCATTAAAAACTCTATAATGTCAAATATCATATTTTAAAGAATTTTCTTTCTAAATATTGCTTTAAATTTTTAACACGTACATAAATTTTTAACTAATATAATATTAATCATTAAATAATTTATAACTATATATATATATATATATATATATATATATATATATATATATATATATATATATATATGTGTGTGTGTGTGTGTGTGTGTATGTGTTTTATAAAAAAGTCTATATTTTGTTATTTAAATAAATGTCATGCATTATAAAATTAGCAGATTGTAAATATATAGTAACAAATTAAAAATAAAAAGGATGAAGTGAAATGATGTTAATGACATCTTTATTAATATAATAATATTTTTGAACAGTTCTGATTTAAATGGTGCAATATAACTGAATATTTCCTAATATATACATACTGTTTAAGTTCCTAATTTTTATTATTTTTAGGAAAAATATAAAGTTTGAAAAATCTTATTAATATCTTATTAATCTTAAAATCGAGAGTAAACTTTAAATAAGAAACATTTATTTTTTAGTATATATATATATATATATATATATATATATATATATATATATATATATAGGGTCATCTAAATGTGAAGCCTACATTTCTGTTTATTTTACAAAAATATTTGTATAAAGGGTGGTGTATAGGGAAACGTGTGTATAGGTTCTTTTTAATAAAACACAAATCTAGGCATCACATTTTGATGACCTATATATATATATATATATATATATATATATATATATATATATATATGTGTGTGTGTGTGTGTGTGTGTATAAAAAGTGAAAAATGTGTAAAAATATTATAATTCTATAAAAAAAGTTGAAAGCAGTTTAGTTAATTATAGTGAATAATCTATAATTTTTATTTTTTAAAAATATTACGCCTGAATCGTAAGGAACGATAATAATAAAAGGTAGATACTAAAATAGTTGTTGAGTAATTATTTATTACATAAAAAATTGAGATTAATGAAGGAAACACGTGTAAAGTAACGGATGTTTATTAAGAAAACTGGTTCTAATAATAAAATATTTAATAAAAGTTTTTCTGTACTGCCATAATAAAATGTACATACAACTAACAAAGTTATATATATATATATATATATATATATATATATATATATATATATAAAGGTTATTAAAAAATATCTGGTGATATTCATTTATATACTTTCAAGTATTTTAAAAATAACGATCAAATATTTCATATAATACTTAAATTCTTCTTACTTGTCATATATTATTGGACGGATTCTAAATATTATTTATAAAATGTAAGAGCCACTACTTTGAAAAATTATGAAAATGTTCATGAACATATATTTTTCTACAATTTATATTGTTTTTAAAGTTCATCGTGTTTTATAATCATTTTAAAGTTAACAATACATTTATAAACTACAGTTTTTAATCATTTTGAAAGACTAATTCGTTAATATCTAAGATAAAAAGGTTAATTTGGAATATTTTTCAAACAAAATAATGTAGTAAATTATGCATTTTATTAAAAAATTGAAATTACACTATGTTTTCTTTAATATATGTTTTTTTTTAATAAATATGTATATTTTGAAATTCATATCATGATATTTAAATAATAAAATAAATGCAAAAATGCGTATTTTTATGTATTTATACGAAAATACATATTTTTAAAATTTACTTGCAAAAATTTGTATTTGTCTGTAATTAATTTTAATTTTTAAGTTTATTTATGTAGAAAATTAGGATTAAATAAATATATTAAAACATCTTATTGACGAGAGTCATGTGAATTAAAAAAAAAATAATAAAAAATTAAAAAGAATATATGTATATATATAGTATTAATAAATATAAATCAATTTTAATTTATTTAAATGATTTAGAAACTTAAAATATAATATTTATATGTTGTACATTTTGAATAAAAATATAATAAAATTCAATTATGATAAAGGCATGAAAGACATAAAAAAATTAACAAGATAAAATACACGAAATTTAAAAATGAGTGATTATTATTATATTTATTAAAATTTACTCAAACTCAGAATGTTGAAATTTAAAATAGTTTTATGATAAATAAATTAGTATTTAATATATGGACTTAATTTATTAATCGTGTTATCCAAATAATTAGTTATTATACAACATATTAGATATTACAAATTAATAAAAAAAATGCTCAAAATTAATTTATACAACTATTTTTTAAAAATGCAATATTAATGTACAGAGTAATTTAATAATTACCAATTATATGTTTTAAATGAATATTATTTCAACTTACTAACAAAGTAAGACTATTTTGTTATTTAAGGAAAATAAAATTCATAAAAACATAGTGATGTAAATACATTATGTTAAATAATCATTGGAATAAATTAATTACTAGTGAAATGAACATTTTAAAAGAGCATGATTATGCACTGTTTTAAAAAATGAAATATTTTTTATATAATAAATCATCACGAGAAGAATTAGAATGTTAAGTTTTTCTCAATAATTTAGTAATTTATTTCTTACGAATTTCATTATATGCCTCAATTACTATAAAAAAATTAATTACACAAAAAAAATGTCTTAAATTGTTTTGAAATACCAGTAGTAAGGTAAATTGAAAACAATAGTATTTTTCACATTTTAAACCTTTCAATTTAAGTATTAGAAAAATTCTTATAAAATAAATTTTTATGTTAGTGAAAGGGTCATCCAAATATGACGCATAAATTTGTGTTTTATTAAAAATAAACATGTGTATAGGGTGGTGTATAGGGAAACATGTATATAGTTTCTTTTTAATAAAACACAAATCTAGGTGTTGCATTTAGATGACTATATTTTCATAAAAAGTCTGAAAAATATATCAGACTTTCAACTCTTAAAATATTTTAATATATTCAGATATAAAATTAATGTTATCTAAATTTATTTTCACACAAATTTTCATATATAAAAAAGGAGAAATTAAAATATTTTTAACCCTATGTATGTATATAAATAATAAAAGTTTTTGAATATGTACATATAGATAGATAAATACATAAAAAGGAACATATTTTAAATTTACAGACATTAAATAATATTTATTATATATTTTATTGAAGTAATTGAAAAATAAATGCATTTAAGCTGTTTTTTGGAATATTTTATGTTTTATATCTAATTTTTAAATTATTAAATAAACACCTCAGTTATATTTGCTGCTAATAACTTTTTCATTTTATTTCTGTTCTCGTTATACGAACAAATGATTATTGGCAATTAATATAAAAATATTAATCCAAAACAAATACTTTTCCCATCATAATAAATATAAAAATATGTCTTTAAATAGACACCATGCTGTCAAATATACGAAAACGCAGCAACACTTTCTCTTCGGACTGTACACTAGTAGTAGTGTAAAGCGGCCAGTATTGATCTGTGGGTGGCTGTTAGCCTGCCGACCACCCTGGCGCCCCATCCTAGAGACAACTCTACGCGTAAGCGTCCTTCGCCCCGCAATACCCGAAAGCCAACGCACGGCGCTTACATCACGCTTTCGAGTTTCCGTGTACTTTTGCTCTGAAGACGATGAATCTCCATGCACACACAACTTTGAACAAAGACGGACAACAGTTCACTAGCATACATAGAAAATGGTATATGTGCTGTCAATGAGAAGACTGATGAGGATTGTTTTCTTATTACAGTTTTTATCTTCATGTTTTTTTCCCAACAAATGATATTATGTCGAGGCAAAACACAGTTCGTATTTTTATTATATACACGATTATAAATATTAAACACTGAAATGTTTATATAACGAAACGTAAACACTTCAAATAAATACTACGAATCGGATGTGGCAAACAACAATAACGACAAGAATTAAATCTTGTTATGTCACTTGCTAGAAATGACTATTTTATTTACTCACGGTTAAAGAAAACTGATCGAATTTGCCCTTATAAATAGTTTTTTTTTGGTATAGTGTTACCAAATTTCATAATGTCAGTTCAGTTTACAAAATTATTTCTTATATTCTCAATTAAGTTCATATGCAGTATAAAAAAAGAATATTATCTATTTGTTTTGGAACTATGGCGAATTTACTTTAACCCAAATCAATTATCACCCAACATAAAAGTGTTCAATAATTACTTATTGTTCCCTTTGTTCATTTATAACAACAGCTCTTTCTTATTATAAACAAAGTGTTATTATAAATAGACAAAAAATATTGAAGACTTTTTTTTATCTTGTGGAGTTAATGATATAATCATTTTTTTAATAGTAATATCTATTAAAAAAAACCGAAACTATCGTACATTTTTGGTATTTTTAAAAAAAACAATGACTTATTAGAATGTTATTATTTTTGTAAAATAATTTTTGTTAATTACTAATCAAATAAATATAAAAAAAATTACTCTAAGAAAAAACTGTATTTAAAATAATAAAATATTCAATAGAAAAGACAAAAAAAAACTAATATGTTTTAACAATAATAATTTTAATATAAATACCTTAATAATGATTATATAATTTACGTTTAATTAGTTAAATATATATTTAATAAATAAACGAGCTGCCATAATACATTCAATTTTATTACAAAAAAAATTAATACTACAAATACATAAAAATATTTCTTAATAGTCCAATTTTTAAATAATTTAAAAGGTCTTTTTTGAATTCCTCTGTACCATTTTCATTTAAACTACATATATTATCACTATTTATTTTTATTTACTTTAACATAAATGAATCACTCATTTCTAATACTATAAGATATTATAAAAGTGTCTAATAATTACTTTTGCCCACTTTATTTATCTAAAAGTTGATGCACATTTCGATAATGATTCAATTATTATTAGAAAGCTGTATTTTATATATTACATTTTTTGCACTTTTGATAAATCTAAGAAAATAGAAATATGTTAACAGAAATTAATTAACATTTTGTTAAAATAAAAAGTTAATTCTGATTTGATTTTTAAAATTACAATTCTAATTCAAAATTTTAATTCATTGATATTTGGAAGAAAAATATTAAAAAAAAATTAATCTTAAAATAATTTAATATTAAATTGTTTAACGATGACTTTAACAATAATGTTTACAACTAAAATGAAAGGAATTCAAAGAACAATAAGTTCTAAAACTTTTTTGATTAAAATATTTACGTATTTAAGCAATACTAAAATTGTCAAAAATATATAAGGAGTGTTTGATTTATAAGACAAAATTTTTTTAATTCAATTCTTTAAAAATGATTTCGTTTTTAATTCATTCTTTTTTTAATATCAGATTTGTACCAGTTTAATTTAGTTATTGTACGAAAATAAAGAATGTATTTTATAATATTCTTATGTAATTAATATACAATATAAATAGTACATCTTATAAATGTTTTCAAAATAAAAAGACAAAAAAAAATTTCAACAATATTAAAAATCAGAAAAGTAATAACATTTTATTTATTTTTCTATAATTTATTTCATAAATAATTTAAATTTATTTAGGAAAAAATATCAAATAATATATATTTTCTCTATTCATTTATTATTTTTCTATAAAACTAGTATTATTATTACATTAAATAAAACTTTATTGTCACAATAAAATACAATACAATAATAAAATTAATAATGAAAATTCTAAATTTTAAATATTAAAAAAATATATCAAATCACACTTTCACATAATTATATATAAAGAGAGAGAGAGAGAGAGAGAGAGAGACCCAAATGAGTTTTAATATGTTTACTTCTACAATTCCAATTTTGAGTCTATTTTCTAAACATATAAAAATATTTCATTAGGCATATAATATTTAAATTCAAATTATTAATTTTCAATTAGGTTATTTTTGAATTAAAAATAATATAATAAAAATAAATTAAATTCTAATCCTTGAAAATATAAAATATTCTATTAATTTCTAGAGAATTAGGTTCTGTTTTTTTAAGTTGTATATACTATAGTTCATATCGCTTTATACTATAGTTCAAAATTCCACTTTTTCTATTCAAAAGTAAGTTTCGTGTAGTACTTACATCATAATAATTAAATATAAATGAAATTTAGACACAATAACTGTTGAACATATGTTATTTCATGTAGTAAAAATGTCTGATAACGTATCTAAGTTATAAAATATTGCTGACAAATTCTATTAATAATTTTATTACATTACGTGTGCACACATACAAAAATATTACGCATATTTCTAAAAAAAACTGTGTTAAAAACGAAATATACGTTATAGGTGAACGTACAGAACGAACCTACATTTTTAAAAGTTATATTTACATTTAGAGTTTATTTTGCATATATAAATAATTTCGAAAACGTAGCCGAGTTTTCGAGTTTGATATATCATCCCCTATGAGAAAACTCACTATACCACACCCTATCCAATATTATGATATGTGAGTGTATGTGCATGAAAGAGTCTGCCAATGCAGGGTTGTGTCAGTACTGGGGTTATTGAGTGACGTGGTGTGGGGGCGGTTGTCTGCAGGGGGCGGCACAACCCAGGGGCAGCGGAGTACATGCCAGCACGAGGGTCCAAGTGAAAGCTCACAGGCGCCAGTAAATTGTACTGGCTGTGTACAATCACGATGTTGTACAGTAAAATTATATATATATATATATATATATATATATATATATATATATATATATAATATGGAATATAAGACTGTTATCCTTGAGTCTAAATTAAGGATTGAAAATTGTAACAAATCCTAAATAAGAAGAAAAATCGTGAATGTATAATTTTTTCAACATAAAATCATATTTACCAACAAATTATTTAAAATTTCATGTAGAGATAAATCTTTTATAAGTTAATCCATAAATAAAAACATTTATTTTGTATCGAAAAAATTAAAACTATAGATAAATATTTATAAAATTCTTTTTATATTTGAAAAGATTTTAATTTTGACTAAATATTTTGTACGTTTATAAAACATTTCAATCGTAAATTCTATCATAATTGAAACTATTTATTTTGTGCAATTATAAATATTCATATATATACTATTATATACATATATATATATATATATATATAGAGATTATATACATTTATATAGATTTATAGATTTAAAAATATATAAATAAAATTAACTAATAAAGCAATTTACTACAAAATATTTAATAGCAACAAAATCATC
>CP092088.1:18260006-18397506 GCA_029203775.1 Neoneuromus ignobilis | reverse complement strand
GGGAGTAAAAATTTATTTTTTTTAAAGTGAATTCGTCACAGTTCCAAAATAAACTATATTAACTAACATTATTCAATAATGATTAATAACTGAAATTAAAATATTTAATTTTGATAAATGTTCGCAATATAATTGTTCTAATTTATTTTCTTGGCAATTTTAAAATATTTATGTAACATATTTAACCATAATTGATTTTAATTCCTAAATTAATTTTTAAAAAAAATCTCAAAAATACAAAACGTATCAGAATACAATTTATCTAAAAAATCCTTTAATATCAAAACTGACCAAAAAAATAATTTACATATATATATATATATATATATATATATATATATATATATATATATATATATATATATATATATATATATACAAAACATGTACATTTTTATTTTTTAATTAATACATTTGTATGAGTGTGTAATTGATAATTTTTTTTAAATTAAAATATAAGTAATTAAATTCAAAAATTATTACTTTATTTAAAAAGTCATTATTAACTGATTTAAATTTTATTAAATTAAAAATACTTTAATATTTTAAAACCTGAAATTAAAAGATTCTTTTTAAAAAAAATATTAATAAAAAAAACATAAACCACATAAGTTTATATAAATTAATTTTTATTTCATATAAATTAATATAAATATTTTTTTGGCTTATTGTTTATATATTCAAAATATATGAGAAACTTAAAATCAAAGAAAAGAGAATTATTTGCAATTGTTAGAATTAAAATCTAAAATGTTGTGATTATAAAACAACTACAATGAATTTTTCGCATAAAATGGTTATTGAAAGATAAAAACAAATTATACTTCATGAAAAAATATTTATTGCAAAATCTTTTTTTTAAAAAAATAATTAAATAACTCGTTTACACAAACAAATATGCACAAATGTGTGTGTGCGTGTGTATATATATATATATATATATATATATATATATATATATATATATTATATATATATATATATATATATATATACATATATGGCAAATATATATATATATATATATATATATATATATATATATATATATATATATATATATATATATATATATATATATATATATATATATATATATATATATATATATATATATATATATATATATATATACATATATACACCCGTCCCTCAAACTACGCGTAGTATCTGTTCCATGTGTGTTTTTTTCGCGAATGGAAATCGCGTAAATTGTGTCTGTCAGTACAATAGATAAAATATTGGAAATAAAAATTAGTAAAGTTGTAGAAACATATATTTAATTCACATAGCTTAAAAAAATAATGACGTTTTAGAATACAAAAATAGATAAATTTTGTTCGATGTTACTATTGCTACTATAATTCAAAACAATCAACCTTTTATATATTTATATCGTGATTTTATACGTTTAAATAAGAATTTACGTCACTTTGATATATAATAAAATCCATGAAAAATTATATAAAATGAAATCTATCTGATTGCGTATAAAAAGTGTCGCGTAAATCAATACCGTGTAAAAAAAGTACCGCGTAAAAAATTATTTACGTAAATTGACTCGCGTGTAAAAATCCTATATAAATATATACGGGTTTATATATATATAAAAAAAATTATGCATTTAACTAACATATTCAACTTAATTGAGTTTTAATTTAACTTCATTGTGTTTTTTTTTAGGATAAAAACAGACCTATAACTTCATACAAAAATGACAAAAAAGTATGACGTAAATAATATGTAGACACATATATATTTTCTAGTTTATGTGTAAGAAATGCTTCGTAAAAACGTTCGTATACTAATTTTTTAAATTAAAGACAATTTTTCTCATAAAACCTAATATGATTAAACAGGGGTGCATCCATGGCTTTAATTTGAATAAATTCTTTGCTGTACGTTATTTTTTGATTTAAAATGTAATTTCATTAGAAGTACGAAATATGAAATTTCTTCGTACTTTTTTTCGTTCATTAAATTGAATTTGTATGTACTTATATCTATTTGTATAAATTACATACATATATATATATATATATATATATATATATATATATATATATATATATATATATATATACATACATACATAGTAGTTAATGTCAGTTAATATCTATAGTCTCACTTGTGTTCTTTACACATTTAGTAGCTCTACGTAGTATATTATCTGCTTTCAACCAATAATATTTTATTTTCTTCATTACGGTTCGTGTTTAAAAGCGGTTCATAAATTATTAATGCTCCGTTGCAACGCTGTATATTTGAAGAACAAAGTGAAATTATGTATTTTATTTCTTACGAATATTTGTAGTGCAATATTTTTTCAAACAATAATACGTAAATGGTAATACGAGTAGCATAGTATTTCTTATTTTCTAGTTGGTTAAACTATATTTAACAACATATGAATATTTAATTGCTAAATAAAAATTTAAATTTGAATTTGTAATTAAATGTATATATTTTTTAAATTGCATTATTTGATTATGAAATAGAAAAAAACTTTCTATTATTTGTTTTCAAACATTTTTACTGCATTTATTACCGACGAAATAAATTAAATATTAAATAAATAATAATATATACGTATACAGTATCATCCAAATCTGACGCCTAAATTTGTGTTTTATTACAAAGAAACTATACATATGTTACTTTTCAATAAAACACAAATATAGACGCCACATTTAGATAATTCTCTCTCTCTCTCTCTCTCTCTCTATATATATATATATATATATATATATATATATATATATATATATATATATATATAATTTATGAACAATTTTTTTTATAAAATTAAATAAGACAAATAAATTTCAACCAGAAATTGAGATTGAACTATTTATTAAAAATTGATATGGAATTCGAAGATTTTTCTTTAAATATTACTTTAGAAAATAAACCAATTAATTAGACAGGTTATTTCTTATTTTTCTTTTTTTATATAATATACTTACGTTTCAGTTTAGAATTTAAATAATCAGTTCATTATTTTGATTAATTTTATATATAAAAAACGACTACAACTTAAATAATAGTTGTTTTCATATAATAGATTTAATAAAATATTAATTTGAAACATTTATTTAGCTCAAATAGTTAAATCAAAAAATCAGAAATAAACAGGGCTATTATTGAAAAGAAAACATATTGACATTTTAAAGAAAAATGAAAGATAATATTTACTATAATTGTATGAAAAGATTAAAATTTAATTTCAATAAAACTGCAAAGTAAAATAAGTCTATTCAAGTAAAATAATTTTTTCATATCATTTGAAATTTAATCATATTATAAAATATTGAATATAACTACATAATGTTGGCTCTAAAAAGAAAACAAAAATTATTTACTATTAAAATTAAAAAATTATAAATTATAATATACAAATTAATTATATAAGCAGTATTATCTATCATTTGTGCATAAGGACATTTAATTTTTTTAATGTATAGAGTCATCCAAATGTGACACCTAGATTTGTGTTTTATTGAAAAGAAACAAAATAAATTATACACATGTTTCTCTATATACCACCCTATATACACATGTTCATCATCGATAAAACACAAATATAGGCATCACAATTAAATGACCCTATATGTGTCAATGTTTCTTCATGGAAATTAGTTAACAAAAAACTAAAAAAAGTATGTTTTAATTTGCAAATTATACACAGTCAGTACAAAAATAGTACTAGTGTACATATGTATGCATGTTTTATATATATATATATATATATATATATATATATATATATATATATATATATATAATCTTAATGATCATTACAAAAGCCTGTATCAGCTCACTGTTGGGTGAAAACTCATTGAATATAATTATGTCTTCTTAGATGTTTTTTCAAGATCCCTCTACGGTTTCTCAAAATCTTAAAATGAAAATGAGCCAGTCATATAGCAAGAAAGAAGGCCATTAATGTACAAGAAAAAATATTGATTGATTACTCAGATATATCAAAAGGACCAAACAGAGACTTTTAGTTAGATGAGAGAGAGATATGAAGAAATTCATCAATGTGAAATGGAAGAGAAACTCACTGGATGAGAGCTGGAAATGGAATTTTGTGAGTTCTTCATCTATCAGTGGATGGAAAGTAGTAGTTGTTCATAATATAACACGCACGTACGCATGCACGCACGCACGCACACACACGTTGATTTGTGTCTTTATGAAAGTTTTTGTATAAGTAAATACAAAAGTAAAGGTACAATTTATGGAAATATATGAATTTAAACTTTATAAATTGTTACATTACAATTAGATATAAAATATTTGTAACATTTCTAAATTCTTAATAAGTTACGTTAGATTTTTTTTAAGTTATGTAAAATATTTGTTATTGTAATTGCATTAAAAATTACCGAATAAATTACTAAAGAAAAATGTTGAATTTTAAAGCAGAATAACAATTATCTTTATGCAATAAAGTATTCTTAATGATGTAAATAAGTCGATGAACAACAAATAACTACTGAAAAAATTATAGAATTTTACAATATTTGTTATGGAAATGAAACTAAATAATTTATGAAATATTTGTAGGCCGATAAAAATATTTATTCATAGTTTGTACAATAAAAAGTTTGTATAACTTTGAATAGTGAATTATAACAATCAATCATAATTTAAGTTGATATATTTGAGTGTTTTTGTATTTTCAATTTTGTATTTTCAAAACATTTCAAATAAAATTATATTCTTGCATTTTCAATTTTAGACACGAATTGTAAGTAATTTTATTTTATTATTTCTTTTTAATAATCTATTTAAAATTTCAATGTTTTGGTTCCTTCAAACAGGAAGTTTTCATTATACAAACTACTTTCAAAACGTCTGCATACTTGAAAACATTCATTGTATATGAAAAGCACTCATTCAACACTTTTATAAATGAGTGAATCAACTCCCTCATTGCTTTTATTTGAAACTAAACAAAACCTACAACACAGTCTGTGCAATATGGAAAGATATGAAAATGTTCGTTTACAAAATCAGGTGTAACTTTCAGTTCACATATAACAAAGACTACCGACAACTTTTCTATTCAATTTCTATGTGTAACTGAAGATGACATTCGTACAGTTATTCATGACATTTAGTTTACTGACGAAGCACATTTCCACCTCAATAGGTACATCAGTACATAGATATATGTACGTTCGTGGGTCAAAGAAAATCTCTGCGACATAACAAACGCGATTATATTCTTTGAAATAAACTGCGTGGTTGCCAATGCTGAAATTGTCAGACCAATCTTTTATGACGGCACAGTGAATATCGTAGGAAATTGTTGATTGTAATCTAAAATTCTTGCAACGCAACTTTATTATGTTTCTTTTTATATATCAAATTTATTTGAATAGGAAATATTTGACTAGGAAAACATACTGAGATTATAAATTTTACATACTATTTCATATTTAAAATAATAACAACTATTTTTATTTACATCCTAATCTTTCATTTTTTCTGTTATTTTATATAAATCAATACCGACCAGTAAATTTAACAAAAAAAATATCTAAAGAATAGGTTGTTATACTTATATATATATATATATATATATATATATATATATATATATATATATATATACATATATATGAGGGTTGTTTGATAAGTATGGTAAATTTATTTATTATTTAATTTAATTAAATTTTTTAATTTAGTTTTTCTTACTTTTTTACCATACTTACTAAACGACCTACGTGTATGTATGTATGTATGTATGTATGTATGTATGTATATATATATATATATATATATATATATATATATATATATAAATATATCATAGATAATAATTTAATTTTTAAGTTATCACATTTTTTTAATAAAAGATAATATGTATTTATATTTTAGATTAATTTGTTGATCTTAAATCCAATGTTTTCTTAATTATAAATAAAATTCTTCTTAAAATTTTAATATCTGTAACTTTTTTATTCTCTCTCTCTCTCTCTCTAAATATATATATATATATATATATATATATATATATATATAGAGAGAGAGAGAGAGAGAGAGAGAGATTTTAAGTTCTATTTTTACTTCGTTTGAATCAATTTTTTTTATGTACAAAATTTATTGTACATTATTTTCATCTTGCTAATGCGTTGTAGAGAGGATAGCTCAAATTAGACTAAAGCTTTAGACACACATTTACATATTATATCATTCAGTCTCATTTGGGCCGTGTGAGTGTTTATATGTGTATGTGTGTGTGTGTATGTGTGTGTACGTGTGAATATGTGTATGAGCCTGTGTGTATGCGTCTGTGTGTATGTTGCTGTGTGTGTGTAAGAATGTGTGTGTATGTATTTGTATATTTAAATATATGGCATAAAATAACATATTTTTTCTTCTTGACTTTCCTTTACATCAATATTATATTGTATTTGTTAACCCTTTAACTGTTTATGTCGAGTATACTCGTTAGAGCGAAACGAAAATTTTTCGCATAATGTCGAGTATACTCGTCGTGAAGATAAAAAAAATCGCATTCGTATTATTATTAAACGAATCAACTGTAATTTTTTCCCGGAAAAAGGGCAAATAAAGATCTTTTAAAAAATGTACATTTTAGAATATTCGTTAGTCTGGCAACCTTATTTATTTTAATACACAATAGCTTGTATATTTTCTAAAAAATATATATTTATAAAATATATATTTATAAATAAAAAAAATATATTTTCTAAAAAACCAACACGCAACTTTTGATTTTTAATCATAATTGCCTACTTTTATAGGCAGAAACATTTTACTCTGTTTATGTCGAGTATACTCGTCTTCACTAGAAAATAATTAAGCAGGCAGAAAAAGTGTTTCGAAACAAAATTAAACAGTTAAAGGGTTAATAGTGATATCAATTTCATCTTAAATAATATTATTTAAATCCCATGAATGATATATTTACAACCTTCGAAAATGCAATAATTGTGAACCAGAATTTAGAATATAATCTTCAAAGGCATATAATATATAAATCTTTACAGAAAAGAATGATTCATTTACTAATATAAAAAATGCAACTTTATTAAAACGAATAATATCCCTAATTGTTAATATTTTTCCACTGATTATTCTACACCTAACCTACAAAAAAAAGTTATCCGTATTATCTTAGCATAATATTAAAATAATTTATTTGTAAGAATAAACGATTTTTTATATTTTTTCTTAATCAATTGAAGGCTTTTACAGTATAAATTTTGCTATAGAATGTGTATTGTATTTATATTAAAACAAAATTTGTAATTACTGAATTTTTAATTTAAAAATGAAAAAACTAAAATATGATAAATAAAGTTTTTTCTTTTGGATGTAATTGTCTAATTTTTTTAATTGAAATATATTTTCTTTATATCAAATAATTATAAGTAAATTTATTGTATTGATAATATTTTCTATTGTAATTAGAAAGACAAAGATGAAAACATATTTTTATTTACATTAAATCTTAGTTGAATTGATTATATCATTAGGATAACAGACATTTATACAGACTTCAGTAATTTTGATTTTACTAGTATGTTTATGTAAATATATAAATGTACATACACACACATTTATTTATTTATTTATTTATTTATAATATTATATATATATATATATATATATATATATATATATATATATAATATTATAAATTCTCACTCATATCTATGCACCTATACATTAGTATATATGTGTATATGTTTATATAAACGATATAATGTAATTAGTTTCACGAATATATAACATTATTGAAAATAAATAATATTTATTTATTTTTAATAAATATGCACTATTAGATTATTCGTTAGTTTTATTTTTTTTAAATTACCAAGAAATCAAATTAATTCATTTTTAAAATTCAAGTAATTTAGATAATTAAAGTTCACAAATTTATCTTATATAAATAGATATATTTAAAAAAACTAATTTAAGAAGTAGTATTCAAAATATAACTTAGTTATTGTTAAATCATTAGAAGAATTGTTTATATTAAAACAATAATATTAGGTTGGCAAATATCTCCCTTTCGCCTTCTGGTCTTGAATATCGCAGCTATGTACAAAAAAAAAAAAAAAGCGGAAGGGAGATACTTGCCAACCTAATATAATAAAATACTATTCACATATAATTAATAGCTTTATAAATAATTCTATAACTGTTTCATTTAATAAATATTTACAATAATACCCATTTTAGAAAAATGTTCACAATATCTTTTATGAAAAGTATCCAAGCATCTTTTCGTATGTGACATATTGCTTGCACGCCTTTTCTTTTACCAAAAAGAAATATTGTAACTCACAAGTCATTCTGTCAACGCCCTGTTTTCGAATACGTCAATAAGTGCAGAGAATGCAATAAAAATTTAGATATCTCTATTTAACTTCCCTCGTCGAAATTTCCATTTTCTTGAGAAGCATATGACAATCACATTTACTTATATATACTCACACAAGAGAATTATTTATAAACATAGTTAATATATACTATATTAATACTTTTCATTTCTTTCTATTTAAAAAAGAATTGTAATTCGCCTTGGATATGATATGGAAATTTCGTTTACGAAGTTTTCCGAGAATAACCGAAGTACAAATTATATGAAATAAATTAACGGTACTTTGTATATTGTAGAATAGAAATGAGTTCGGGGGTCGATTAACCCTTAGTGAGTAGGGAGCGGAAACCCTTAGTAATAAAAAAATAAATTTTAAGTACTTATTTATATTTAAAAAATATTTTTAATATAACCATACATTTTTTCATTTTTCTCTATTTGAGTTATTATTAAAAATATTGAAAATAAGATTGTTTCCAATAATCTAATAATTTTACGAAAAATCAATTTAAGTCATACATAATATATAAAATTGTAAAAATATTTATAATACACAATAATTATAATATTTTTTTTAGTAAGTACTCAATAAGTGTTGTGTATGTGTGTATGTATGTATGTATGTACAAGTATGTATATATACATATATATATATATATATATATATATATATATATATATATATACATATATGTATATGCATGTAAATAAATATAAATTTCAATTACCTTTGAAACCATCTATACTGGCAGTTCGTTGATGAAACTTCATGATTAATTATTCCACAATTGATATTGGCACAAACAACTTATTCTAGAACACAACACTCATTTCAGTTTTAATAATATACTATAGTCCACTTTTAATTATAATAAATATACACTAAACGTTTATTAATAGAAAGAAAATTTTATTCCAACTTGAATCACACTACATCAAATAACTGCACTATATTTCCATGCATGCACACGACAAACTGATCACTTCAAAGAAACTATTATATAAAATAGTACTGAATTTTTAACCGTTTGTGTGCTATTAACAAATTACGTAAACTATATCATATTGAAAACTAAATAGTATTTTCCTTTTCTAAACATGAATATTTTATAAATTGCTTATATAACAATTCATGTTATTACAACAACACGTTATTTGAATATATTAAAGTTTACATTTGAATTTCATTTTGAATAAATGTACAATAAATGTAATAACTGTACTTTTGAAATAAAGAAAACCTGTTGATAATATACAAATAAATATATATATATATATATATATATATATATATATATATATATATATATATATATAATAACGAATAATAAAGCATTTATTGATATGAATAAATTGATACAAAGTTTTGTATTTTTGTAGTTTTCTATTTATAATAAATATTATATTGTATGAATAATGTTTAATATATATATATATATATATATATATATATATATATATATATATATATACAGAGAGTAAGTGTGAGTGAGAATAAGAGAAGTGTGTTTAATCAATGCATCTTGTCTATTATAGCAGTAAAATATGACTTACATACCAGAATAACCGATTTTAGCGTCTTCAGATAACACAAAGTAGCATAGTAGAAAGATTTATATTAGAAACAGCATGTAAAAATAGAAAGAAAGTCGAATGGAGTAGAAATAAAAAAAATATTTGAAGTTAAAACAAAAATAAAAACCCTGAAATGCAAATGGACAACTCACATAACAGAAAGAAAAGACCAACGATGAATAAGAGAACTTATTTATTTGCAACCAAGATATAAGGTCCAGAAAAGGTCTATGGATAGCTAGAATAGCAATATGAGAAAAATTATTGATGTAGAATCGAAGGAAAAGTAATTAAATCACCTAAATTAAAAAGATTTGGGAGATATATTCATTTAGCAAAAAATAGAGATAGGTTACTGTTATATACAAGGGTCGTTTGATAAGTATGGTAAATAAATAAGAAAAATTAAATTAAATTAAACAATAAATAAATTTACCTTACTTATCAAACGACCCTCGTACATATGTGTTTTTTAAGTGCGATAGAACTTTAAATTGAATCCCTATAGAAAGTTTTATCAAACCTAAAAAAACAAATCAAATCAAATATACATTTATTATCGGAGTTGATATACATGTAAAGGTACATATGTGTAATACAAAACTTACCTTTTTTAGTTTATACTAATATACTAATATATGTTGTGGGTGATTATAATGATATGAGTTTGTTTTAGAATGTTAATATGGGTGGACCAGGAAAAGTTTCAAAAAACCTGGTGTATAACTTTATCATAACTTTATATACATAAATACACTTGTGTATATAAATATATATATATATATATATATATATATATATATATATATATATATAAATAATAATAAGGGTGTTTTTTAGATAACTGCAAGTAGTAACTGCAAAGACAATATATGATCCTTATATGATATGATATATTTAAGTACAATTTTTTTATTTGTTTAAAAGAATTTTATCATTTTTTAAACACTAATTTCAAAAATACAAAATTACTAATAAAACACACTACATTTTTGTATATTTGAAAATATTTTTTGTGTTTTTACTTTACACATACATCATTTACAAAAATATTATTTTTTTTAAACATAATTAGTGGGAACAGCAAAAACTACTTTTTAAGTAGAAGAAGTAGCTGAGTGGATTTGGTAGAAAAAAAGGAAAGATACTGTCGAAGATTCTAAATCTTGTCTAGAATATGAATTATTTCAGCAAGTGGATAAAAAATTCTAATATTTAACAATAAAAATGAAAAAATATTCATTATTTTTGACATCAGTAGTACTTGTTCATAAAATATTTAGATAATTGTTAAATATAAAATTTTGATTTTGCTGGTAATAAACAGAAAAGTGAGCTATAACTAAGTTCTTTGCTATTTAATATTTTTAATTTAAATATTTATTTGAATAAATATAAGTGAATATACTTTAGTTAGTGATTTATTGTTGAAAAATGTTTGGATATTATTTTAATATCTTTAAAAAAAACGAATATATATATATATATATATATATATATATAATTTTATTAACTTTCAAGGTAATCATAAATTTTAGACATTCTTTTTCTCTTCTACTAGTAACATATACATATGTATGTATTTTTAAAAAATATTAATCTTTTAATAATATCGTATATAGCAATTATAGTATAATAAATTAATTCATAATAACAGCATGAATGACATTCACATGATTAAAAAATCTGATGAAAATGATTACAAAAATACATCAACATCGAATATAACATACACTTTTTCATATAAAACCGCAACCGCATTCACGGTATCAGATATCGAAAAAAGTCGATCGAAATATGGATAAAAAATCGCATTAAGTTTCTCGAAAAAAAAATAACCATGACGGACAAAAAATGTTTGCCTGCCCGAGGCTTCATCATCATCAGGTGTACAAAATTTCACACCAAGAACAAAAGCTGTTGGTGGCACGTGCATGTGCACATATGGTACGTTATTATGAGTTTATACTACTGGTGTACGCTTCAATGTGTATGTTTGCGTGCGTGTGTTTGCACACATTGCTATGTCGTGTATAAAAGGCATTATGTGTGTGTGTGTGTTTATCGTTTTGTCTTCGTATACATTTACACTGTAGGTAGATTGTATAATGTGTATGTGTGTGTTGATTCGTTCCCTGTAGTGCATTCTTCTCATATTATATTATGGAGCTTAAAGGTGTTCCGTACTTTATTTTAGACGGAGATGTCTTTAAGATCATGGCGGATATTGTACTATTTCAATTCTTTTAGGAAAATCATATATATATATATATATATATATATATATATATATATATATATATATAAGGTCACCCAAATGTGACCCCTAGATTTGTGTTTCATTAAAACAAAATCAAAAGAAACTATACAAATATTCCCCTATACAACACCCTATACACATGTTTCTTTTTAATAAAACACAAATCTAAGTGTCACATTTGGAAGATCCTATATATATATATATATATATATATATATATATATATATATATATCATAATTATCATCATAAGCCTATTTCTATAAACTGGTGTATAAAGGCCTTTATTAAAATTTTCTACTTCAACCGAGTTAACGCCTTTCGCTTCTAGTATATTTCAAAGTGTTTTCTTATGTCTCTATCCTATTTATTTATGGATCTTTTCTTGGACCTTTTTATGTCTACGTTTCCAATCATAAATGTGTCTTGTCTATCGATGGTCTTCTCTTTTTACTAATGAGTCTTTTAATAAAGGCGCTCGATCTTTAAAAATGAATAAAAAGAGTTGTATGTATAGCGGAAATCTTTATTGTGGATGAAAGTACATTTAATGCCATTATGTTTTAAAAAATACATCGTTCAAATGACCTCCATGGCTTTGTTTGCAGGAGTCGATTGGAGAGACACAATTTTGGATGACTCTTCCATATAAATCTAAGTTATCAATTGTTCTCCAGGTTATCAATTGTTGCTGGTTTATTGGCATAGGCCAGAGACTTAATGTGACCCTCCAAAAAAAGTCTAAGGGCGTTAAGTCGCACGATCTTGGAGGCCAGTTGACATCACTTCTTCTCGAAATAAAGCGATCTAGAACCTTTTCTCTCAATAACGCCATTGTGTCACCTGATGTGTGACACGTAGCACTATTTTGTTGGAATCATATGTTGTCTTTGTTCATATCATCCAATTGGGCCAAGAAAATCGGTAATCATCTCTTGATACCTTACGCCATTGATAGTTAATGCCTCGCCTTTTTCATTTCGGAAGATATGTGGCCCGATGACGCTGCTTAACCAAAATCCACACCAAACAGTCAATTTTTCTGGATGCAAAAAAAGCTCCTGGAACTGTTGTGGATTGGCATCGTCCCAAATCTAACAATTTTGCTTGTTTACGAAGTCATTCAGCCAAAAATGCGCTACGTCACTGAATATTATTTTGCTTATGAAACGATTGGCGAACATATCACGAATTTTTATAATAAATTTTCACAATTTCGATGCATTTTTGAAACGTGTAGTTTTTCATTATTAAATAGCAGCTATGACAGAACACTAACATCACAGAATGACAGCGTTATCATTTCAAACATAACCATGATTGACTGTCAAAGTTTAGGCGTGGTTTTTGAAAGATGCAATATATGATTAATCCATTTCATTTTTTTAATTTTAAACTCATCTGTTTTGCTATAATTTCCGTAACTTGTGTTTTCATTCTCATTTATTTGATTCTCTTTCTATTTCAACGTTTTATTCCTATCGTGTATCTTTCAATGTTTCTTTGTGTTATTTGGAACTGATGAATTATTTTGACATTTAAAACACATATTTCACTACCATAAGTGAGAATAGGAAGGATGCATTGATTAAAATCTTTTCATCTGAAACTTTTATTTTCCTTCTTATCCATCCATTTTTCTTTATATCTTTTATGTATATATATATATATATATATATATATATATATATATATATATATATATATATGCATACATGTAAAAAAGACATTGACTTAATTTTAGAATTTCTTATTAACATTTTTAAATTAATTAATAATCAGAAACTCTTTTTATTTAAATATCTCAAAATATAAAATTAGCTTCGAAATAAATTGTTTATTTCCACCATGGAAATTTAATTAAAGTGTTCATGAATTGCTTATTGTGTACTTTTTTTTGCTTATTTGCTATCATTCTCAGAGTTCAAATATTGAATACAATCAGATATTATATAGAACTGGAATAATCATAAGAGATTTAAAAATGAACAATAAGCAATTATTGATTTTTTTAATTAACAAATTGTTGTTTTCGAAGTAGAGTATCACTTGAACAAAACTGAATTCAATTATAAAATTTTGAATAAATCAAGATATGAAAACCTATAATAATTAAAAAACGATGCATTGCAATAATTATTTATATTGGATAATTAAAAAAATATTTTAGTTTTCTTTTTAAAATATATTTGTAAGTGAAATAATTTATTCAATCAATTATATAAATAAATTGTACTATTTTTTATATTTGTTTGTTTGTCAGTTTTCATATGTAATTGACAAAAAATTTGGTAACTATATTATAGAGAAAAAAAATTAAATTATATTTAAAGCTTTCAGAATTATATTTACATATTGTATTATAATAATTACAATAGATAACACTTTGATGAAATTTTTGTTCAAAAATGGTAAATGAGATTATTATTTTGTGAATTTTTAACTCTTAATTGAATTTCTATCAAAATACAATTTATAAATTATAATTAATTTTTAATTAGATAAAACTGGACCTAATTTGGTTCAAATATTGACAATATTTGTTCGATGTTATTAATTCATTAGTATATAAAATTATTAAAAGTTCGATTTTTTGTAATCTCATTTAATGGACGACAAAACTTTTTTGATATAAATTAGCCTTTGAAGTCGCTTAAAATTTTCATTAAATTATCTTTAATTTCATTTTATGACCTATTGTTGTATTAGATCCATTTATTTAATCAATTGACCAACCAATCAAAAAATGTATATTAATTCAATGTTCATCAATAAAAGAAATTGTTAATTAAAATGATTTCAATGAATACATGTGATATTTAAAAATCTAGTTTTCAAACATGTTTACTGAATTAAACTTATTTTGATATTGAATTATTAGTTAAATATTGTTAAGTACGATATAATAACCTTGTTATTAAAATTAATATTGTTTTGATTAAGGAAATAAATGTTATATTTATAAGAGATTAAAACTGTATTTAATTCTGAAAGTTTAAAATAAATTTAGAAGACAAAATTTACATTTTTCATTCTTAAACAGTGTATCGATTCTTCATCAAGATACTCGTTCTCTTAGCGGAATCTAAACAGGTGTCACCGAAACCCCTTTTTCTCTTATAAATATTTTATGTACCTTCTAATGTAGATCCACCTTAATTTCAAAATAAGTTTTATAGGCAAATTAAATCAAAACTTCAATTTTCTTTACTAAGAATTATTTATGAAACGTATGATTCGTGTATTATTTAATGTATATGAAATTATTTTCTATTTATCGTACAGTCAAATTTTATTTATTAAAAAATAAAAATATTAGGTTGGCAAATATCTCCCTTCCGCCTTCTGGTCTTTTGAAAAAATATACTTGCCAACCTAATATATGAATGTTTTTTTTTTTCTTTAAATATTTTATATAATATTAAAAAAAAATTAAATGTTATATTTTTAATTTTAGTATATTTAAAGAATATCTAAGGTTGAAAAAATATATTAAAATAAAAAAATGGTGTGTGTACTTATGTACGTACGTCAGAAGTGAAACTTCTTTACTGTAAAGTAATAAAAAGGTAAATGGTCAAACGCATGCCTAAAACTCGTAAATATAAAAATTCGTCATAGTAAAGACAACAAAATAGAAAAATGTAGTAGGGAGAGAGGTGATAAATACACGGAATAAAAATTTAAGAAGAAAATGATCAATTTTTTAAATAAATTACATTTTTACAATTATGTCATATTAAGTAAGATTCATATTTATTTTCAAATTAAAACTTTTATAAAATTATAAATTACGAAAATTTATTCGTTTTCGTTTGGAATTTAACATTAAAATTATTCAAATAGTAAGTACAGCGTGCTGCTTATTGCTTTGCAATAATAATCATATATTAACACGGTGCGCATGCGTAATGGGTCTCACTATTTCTCTTCTCTATACTCTATGTACAAGGGTAGTTTGATAAGTATGGTAAAAAAATTACCATAAAATTTAATAAATTTTAAAATTTTTCATCAATTTTAAAATTTACTATATTTATCAAACGACCCTCGTATACTATGTATACTATAGTTACTTCCTATTTCTCCACACTTTTTTCTGTTGAATATAACTTCCGTTACATGTAAAAATATAACTTCCGTTACATGTAAAAATTTAACCCCAACGCCGCTAAAGAAGTTTCACTTCAAAAATAACATATAAGGTGGCCCAATTGAGACTGAAGGTTAGTAGAGAATAGTAAATAATAGTAAGCAAATAAATGTATGTCTAAACTCTTCAGTCTCATATGAATCACTCTATAAAATGGAAGAAATTCCATTCATTTCGTATTCATAGAAACTTGTAAATCACTGAAATTCAATACATAACATTTGTAAAAATGATAACATATGAACATGATTTGTTCCATTTAAAGTGTGTAATTTATGTGAAACTTACCATTTAAATCTTTTAATAATAAATAGAAGGTATATTTTTCCTATTAAATTTACTTTCCTTATATCTCTGAACCCACCTATCCATGGGTCTCTTGCTGGACTTTCTTATATATAGATTTCTAATGAATAACTTCTTTGGCTATCGATGGTCCTCTCATCTTGTAACATAACCAGCCTATTTCATTTTAATCTCTTTACCTTTACAATAATATCTGTAATTGTTGTTTCCTTTTTGATATATTCATTTCTTTTGCCATCTATTCATATTATTCCTAACATAAGTCTTTCCATGTTTCTTTGTGTAGTTTGGAGCCAGTGAATCATTTTGGTGTTCAAGATCTATGTTTCATTGTTATTGGTGAAATAAAAAAGGTAGGAATGAATTGATCAGAAACATACCTTTCCAAACATATATTCGACTTCATAATATGCGTATTTCTTCCAAATTGATACACATCTTAATTCTCTTATTTACATTTCTTCCAAATATCCTATTTTTACTACCCTGTTTATTTCTTCTATAAGTGTTTTTTTACTGTTAATGAGTTTTCCCAAATACAATATATATATATACGTTATTCCCAATCGATATTTTAATAGTAGATAATTTTCTGTTCTATTTCTGATCTTTGAAAATAATCGTATTATTTTTTTCACAATTAATTGGACATCTGTTATAATAATAATTATTAATCTGTTATAATAAATTATTAAAAATCTTAAAATACTTATGAATTATTCATTTTTTAAAAATGTTGTTAGATTTTTATTTGAAATTCTTATTTTCAAAAATGTCATCTTTCTTTACATAACATTTGTTTAGAAATTTTTTAATTCTTGTTATTTAATTTCATAATTAAAATACTACAATTTAATCGAATAACTATTGACCATTTTTTGTATATTCTCTGTTATTAAGACTTTAGTGTCACTTTTCTTTGTTTGAATCGTACTATAATTGGTTTTGACAGCCTATCGTCTGGTAATCTATTAATACTGAATTTAGTTATCTTTTTAGACAATTTTAAATTTTTGAACTAATTTTCATTTCTACTGTATTTTTTTACTTAATTTACCATTTCTATAGATATTGTCCTATCAACACCCATATTCAATGTTTTTCTTCAGTTCCTAATCAAAAAGCCTATATACATTTTTTATTTCGTTGTTGTCAAACGCATTTCCCTCCATCAATTCTAGTTGTTTACGTTTGTGTTATTTACAATTTATCGTGTGGGTGATATAGGTATGTTATAATATATAAAATTAATTTTAAACAACCACAACACAAGCAACTAAAATTAATATCAATAGACTACCTGAAGATCAAACAACGTCGAAAGTGGTCGTACCATGATAGAAACAAAGAACAAATGATCCTACTGTTTTAATAAGAGTTAATATATAAAGGCCTTAGAGACAAAAATATTATATGTTAACTTTAATTTTATATATATAATATTTTCGTATAACGCGAAGATAACGTTTCTCAAAAATTCCGAGTTATTTTAGCCTCATATTTCATAGAAAAGAAGAAACTACGTTCTAAAAACTTTTTTTACATAAAACGCAAAATATATTTTAAATAGTTTTTTTTAAAAAAATATGTAAAAATAAAATTAACGAAATTTAAATACCTTATTTCATCATATAGTTATAAAAATGAAATTACTGAATTAATTTTAAATATTTTCGCTCTGTAGTAAAATCAGAATTGTAGTTAACTATTTTCTTTGTCAATTGAATTATTCAAAGGTAATAAGAAGTATAATTAAGCGTTATATCGAAAGCGTATTATGGAAACATCGAGTTAATCAAAGATATCCGCAATTTTTAAATGATGTTATATTGAAACAACGTTATATCAGGGTTAAAAACACCCACACTCTCTCTCTCTCTCTCTCTCTCTCTCTCACACACACACACACACACACACACACATATATATATATATATATATATATTCATATATAGATATATATATATATATCTATATATATATATATATATATATATATATATATATATATATATATATATATATATATATATATATATATATTCTATTTTGTGTGCTTTTATCCTATTTTTACCACATGGTTTGTTTTTACATAGCTTACAAGTTATTCTGAATTCCTTTGGAATGTGCTTACAAGAGAACAACTAATAATTTTTGTATACGCACGCGAGCGTAGACGTTGATGACCATGAAGATGCTGACGTACATACATGAATGACCCTCGACCTAGCACTTTTAGAACTTCTTTCGTTAGTTTAATAAATGTTTTTGTTTATAATTGTATTTCATTATCGGAGTAAGTCTTTTTTATATATTTCACGAGTAGGTATTCTATATTGTACAACATAATATAATAAATGCATATGTATGTATATAAATTAAATAATATAAATTAATAAATTAAAATGAATGCGCATATCTTGGAGTAATTATTTTATCTACAAGTAATTTTTACACTCATAGATATTTTAATATATATAATTTAATAGTACTGTAGTATATTATTAAATATTATTATTATGATAATTTTTATAGTAATTATTCTCAATAATAGGGTATACAGCTGATTTCATAATATCTTATTTCCTTATTAAGATAAAAATAATTATTATAAATACATCTGCTCAGATACGTAAATCTAATAGCAAATGTTTTTGTTTAAATTACACTTTTAACTTCCCAACACTCAACGAATTCAATAATTGTACTTATCCTAATAAGATATACGTTTGGATTTATGCTTAAAGACTTTTTTTAAAAAAAGACAGTTATTTTTGATATGAAAATTTGTCTTATTTAAATTTTTTTTAGTGTTTATAACGTAAATAATCATTTTAATATTTGCAAAATATCATCTTTTGATATTTATTTATCATCAATTAAATATTTAAACAGTAATTAATCATCTTTTTGATATTTGCAAAAGTATATTAAATCGATATTTTATCTTTTCAAAAAGAATTGCATATTGTGAAATTTTAAATATATTTCTTTAAAAAGTTATTAACAAATTATAAAATTTATTTATTGGATAGAGAATACAGATATTTCAATTATATAGCTAGATTATAATATAGAGTCATCCAAATGTGACTCCTAGATTTGTGTTTTATTGAAAAGAAGCAAAAGAAACTATACACATGTTTACATATACACAGTGTTATATAGGGAAACATGTGTTTAGATTCTTTTGTTTCTTTTTATTAAAACACACATCTAAGCGTCACATTTGGATGACCCTATATAACTTGTCAAATATATCAAACTTATTAAAATATATTTATAGTATCATATATATATATATATATATATATATATATATATATATATATATATATATATATATATATATATATTTATAATAGTGATATCGCAAATTAATGTCATTAATCAATTTTAATCGTAAACAATTACCTCTGAAGATTAACGATTGCAATTACTGAGTGATGTGAATGTATTGAAATTTTCACATCACTCCGAATTCCAATTGTTAATCTTCGGAGGTAATCTTTCACGTCCGGAGTAACGTGAGTATTAGTAACATTAATTTTGCGACAGAATTATTTTATACATAAAGAGAGATAAAAAAATATTGTTTCCGAACTTTCTGAAGTTTACGGAGAATTACATAAATATAAATTTAATGACATTAAAAACAGAAAAAGACAGATTTTCAAACAGACTTTTCAGAAAAAAACAAATTTTAATTATATTGTCATTAGGTTTGAATGCACATTAGATCACCAATCTATAATAAATATCGTCTACATAGAAACATTAACCTAACTTTTTGAAATTTTTATTTTTTTACAACTTATTTACACTGTTAAACAGAAGCAATTTTTGGTTTCGATGAGGAAAGTATAATGGTGGCGTAACTCCCTAATTAATATATATATATATATATATATATATATATATATATATATATATATATATATATATATATATATATATATATATATATATATATATATATATATATATTTCTAAGATTTTTAAATTAAATCTACTATGAATAATTCTAATACTAAATCTATATTTAAATTTTAATCTGTATTGAAATACCTGACATTTTTTTATAAACAATTTATTTACAGTATATGAAGTATACAATATACTCGTACCTACATAATTAAGATTTTAAATTTAATTTGGAGAAAAATAACTTTCAAATTCTTTTCATGTTTGCAACAGTAAGCAAAAAAGAATATATAATGTATCTTAATTAAGCAAGTATATTATTTAATGTTAAAAACATTAGCTTCGAAATGTTCACATGCTGTATAATAAACTTATATATATATATATATATATATAACACGTATAAGAGTGAAAAAAATGTTGACTTGTTAAACAAAAATACTGCTTGTGAAGTGCTTGTACATATCGTTGTAGAAATATTTTTCCACTCGTTGATCTCGATTTTTCATTCGTCGTGGATGAGTAAACAAATTGTACTTTTCTCCCCCATATATAAACGTAAACGAATGTATAAACATGAACGCACATATGTATATAAATATATACGATAAATATTACGTTCTATATACATACAAACATATGTTTATATATATATATATATATATATATATAATTGTGGTTTATTTCTCTGCTGTCAAAATCGATGTATGGCGGCCATATGTATTATTCTGATATAAAACTGTTTATTAATAAAAATTATTCTATATTCAATCGTTTATCTTTTTGATTAAATTCATTCGCTTTTGAAATACAAAGTTAATTGAAGCCCTTTTTTGCCATTTTCACTGAATTGTTTTAGCTACTGAATTATAATTGTAAAATATAACAGATTAGTTCTGTGTTGTGTAATAAACAAATTTCTGTGAATAGTTGATAGTTTTATTAACACTAGGTTTACGGGACGCGTCATTTTGACACATTTCGAATTTCATGGGGGAATTTACAGAAACCGTTTACATTTTTTTTCTACCACTTGTACTGACTTTTATCCATTTAACGAGACAAATAAAATACGAAAATTAATTTTCTTCAAAACTTTCTAATTTAGAAATTATGTATGTGATATACCTATCTTTACGGTACGCGTCAATTTGACACAATCGTAAAATAAGTATTAATGCTAGTTGGAAAACTCTAATACAGAAAAGGTATATGAAGCAAAGTCACTTAAAGATTTTTATTTATGGTCGAAGAAATCGGGACCCGCTTTCTTCTCGAGCACAATGCCTAGAGATCAATTTACGCAAATTCTTCGATTCATATGATTTGATAAAAGAACAGAACGATCCGAACGTTTACGTACAGATAAATTTGCATTGATATCTGAAATATGGAACAAATTTATACATAATAGTCAATTCTGTTATAAATTTCACGAAAATATTTCAATAGACGAGCAACTGTTCCCTACGAAAATCCGATGCAGATTCACGCAATATAAGCCATATAAATTTGGCATAAAATTTTGGTTGGCAGTAGATGTAAATTCAAAATATCTAAAAAATGGTTTCCCTAATCTGGGTAAAGATGAAACGCAAACTTCAACACTTTTGGGCGGATTTTGTAGTTTTAAAGTTAGCCGAATCATATTTACATCAAGGCAGGAATATAACAACTGATAATTTTTTTACCAGTATATATGTGTAAAAAATACGCGAAATAAATGTAATGTTATATAATGTTAAATATTATAAATTTTATATAAATGTATATCTTATAGTTTCATTTATAAGTTAATATTATATAATTGTTGTTTTTAAGTTGTTTTTTAAAGAAAATGTATAATTTTGTTCATGCGTCAAATTGATCCGTGTCCATAAAGATTGGTATACATGAAACGTTCGTAAACCTAGTGTTAAAAACATGCTAATCTTTTTTTAAATCACACCTGTAAACATGTCTAATTGTTATTACTATCTTTATACTTAATGTTTTTTTCCGGAGTTTACCTACGATAAAGCTGATACAGCCTTGAGTTTTGTAAGTTGAATATGTATAATGGTTAAGTGTTACAATGTGCCTGGGAAGAAATCCCTTAACCCGTGTTTCTTGGCTTGAATTTTGATTAAGTTAAATTATAGGATTTACTGACTGTTGTTTTCGTCGGGGAAAAATTTCAAAAACCCAGTATACACTGTCTTATCATATGTAATGATTTAATACTTAATAATTTATTCGATACTTAAATTTTATACCTAATAATTAAATGATTTAATTTATAGTTGAAACTATACTTAAGTAATTATTTTTTTATTATACAATATAATATAAAATATATAAAATTTATTAAGAAATTTGTTTTAAATTCAGTTTAGAAACCAAAAAATAATATTTAAGAATTGATTGATAAAACAAAGGAAAAAGAAAATGACTGAAATTATGAGACATTTATATAAAGTCATCCAAATGTGACGTCTAAATTTGTGTTTTATTAAAAAGAAATATGTGTATAAGGTGGTGTATAGGGAAACGTTAAAATTTCTTTTGAATAAAACACAAATCTAGGCGTTACATTTGGATGACTGTATATACCAAAAAATTACAAAAAAAAAATATGAGCAAAAGTATTGTCATACAATACCAATCAGTTGACTTGATTTTCAATGTTTTTTTACAGTATATGAATTTTTTGACATTAAAATCTCCATAACCTCCAAATAATAGGTTGATTTTCTAATTGTGTATTACAAATTCAAGAAAATTTGAAATTAAATACATGTTCATTTATATATATATATATATATATATATATATATATATATATATATATATATATATATATATATATTCACGAGAGAGAGAGAGAGAGAGAACATAGAAATAAAAGTATTCAAATTTTATAAAAGCATAAAACTGTTTCGATGAACAATTCAAATGTCATCATTAACAGTTTTTAAACATGTTTATTTTTGTGCAGCACCGATAAGTCACGTCAAGTGTTGACACTGCGAGACTGAAGACTTGTTAGTTACGGAAAGATTTAATCTTGTTACGTTGACACCAATTTTAATCTAACGGCTGCACGTTTTCCCTCCCTTAAAATTTTAATTTAACACTTCAATTATGGCAATTTTCATACATTTACTTTGTTGTTAAAAACGTCAAGATCCCGACAGTTTTAATTAACTTATAATTGTTTCGTTTATATATATATATATATATATATATATATATATATATATATATATATATATATATATATATATATATATATATAGGGTTTTCCAATAAGTGCTTCAGAAGTTTAAATGAAAATAAAACAATAAATATTTAATTAATTAGTTATTTATTTATTTTATTTTTTAATTATATTCTATGGCATTAATGAGAGAATACAATTTCACTCACATGACCACCGCGACTTCTCTTGACATAGTACATTTGTTTAGTCCAATTTTTAGTCACTCTTTCACATAATTGTGGTCCATATTCATAAATTACACGTTTAATTTCAATTTTAATGTTTTTGTTGTTTGTGGCTTATCAGTATAAACTAATGATTTCACATAACCCCACAAAAAATAATCCAATGGATTTAGATCACAACTTGGTAGCCGATTGATGAGTCCATTTCATAAAATAATGGACTCATTAAACTTTTGTTTTAACAAATCTATTGAAGTTTTCACAATTTCTAAGGGTGATTGAAGTATTAAACTTCCCATACTGAGTTGAAATGTCAAAATGTGTTAAAAAAATTTAAACATGGCTATCACCAGCTGTCAAAATTTTGACATTGTTATTGGAAAACTCTATATATAATTGTGTGTGTATGTGTGTGTTTTGTTATTATTATTGAAATACTACAATATTAATAACGAAATAAATTTATTAATAATGAAAATAATGAGTACAAAAATTGTGTACAAAGGTACAGATTATAAAATAGTTGCTTATTTAAAAGAAAAATACTATACTATATAAAAGGTGAAACAAAGAAAAGTTAAGGAGTGAAAATAATGATACATATAAGTTACAAGAACTACAATTTAACATTTGTTCAAGTTATATACAAAAAATAATATATAGGATGGTTTAAATAAGACTGAAGGTTTTAGATATACATTTACATTTCCTCTATCATTTATTATCCTTTATATACATGGTCTCATTTGAACTATGTATATAAAAGTTATTTTATTAAATTTTAGTTCGATTAATGAATTTCTGATTGAGAATTTTATATGAAAATAATATAAGATCATATTTCAGATTTTAATTATAACAATTATATGTTATAATTAAAAATGTAATTTATTATACTTAGAATAAGAAGAAAATAATTAGATTTTCAATAATTTGTTATAAAACTTGAAAATATTCATAATATATAATTAAAAAGTAGATTCTACTTAAGCTGGTATAATGCTAACTTTTTTAATTGGATTAAAACAAGTCATGCATACGGTTACTTTAGAAGGTTTCAATTTCAGATAATGAAAGATTTATTTCAATATTCGTCAGTGATTTCTTTCACTTCAAAACAAAGCTATTATAAATCGTTCGTGATTTTGAAATATAATTTTTGTAAAATATATCAATCGAAATTTTAATTTTCATCGTAACTAAATGTATATTCTGTGCATTGATAATTTTTTTTTCATTTAAAAACCTTTTATACTGTGCTTGAATTGATATGCATTTGGAATGTAATTTCATTGATAGGGGAATTAAAGTAGTTTATGCTCAACGAACGATTTTCCATCCATGAGATAGTTTTTAGTTAGAAATAGTCAGATTACAAGGGTATAGATTTACTCCCTTGTATTTTCTAGCGATATTTGCTTGTTATAACAGCACTTTTCTTCAGCATAGGATATTTTTTTATTTACATCTGTGCAAAGAATTTAATTGGTTCTATGGAAATATTCTATTGAATTTTTAAAATAACACGTTTTCAAATATTATTTTATTATCACTTTTCTTAAATTTCAATCATGTTTTAAAAAATAAATGATGTAGTCAAACAAATAAAAAAGTTATATCTTTAAAATATGTATTTTAGGAATATTTTTTCATCATATTTTTTTAAAATAATTATTATTTTAGTTTAAGGGTATTTATATAATAATTTGTTAATGAAAATGTCAATGATGTTTTATAAATTAAATGATCAAAATTAAAAATTTAAAAAGTTATATTTTTAAGACTTGTATTTTTAAAATACTTATTTAATTATATTTTTTAAAAATAATTTCTATTTTAATTTAAGAGCATTTAAATATTAATTTTTTCGATGAAAATTTGAACGCTGTTTTATAAATTAAATGATGAAAATTAAAAATTTTAAAAGTTAAACCTTTAATATCTATATTTTTAAAATGTTTTTTTAATTATATATTTTTGAAACAATTATTATTTTAATTTAATTACATTTCTTTTTTTAAAAAAATATTTTCAATAAAATATTTATTTTAAAAAGAGACTTGCTAAAAAATATCCAATTTCTTATTGTCAAAATATTTATAATAATTCATATTTAAGAAATAGAAAAGTATAAAACAGTAAATATAAAAATTTTCATTTTTATTTGAATTTTATTTTCTGATTTTTTGTATTTGACCAAATTTATCACTGTTTCTTTTCTTTAAAAAAATATTTCACTTCGTTTTCAAATCGTTGAACTGAAACTATTTTTAACAGATAAACAAGAGTTTCATACAAATTCTATTTATAAAAAATCATCGATTTAAAGATTTCCAAGTTTACTTTACGTAGTATATTTGATTATGAAATGCAATATAATGGATTTTATGCGATATAATAAAATTTTATAACAGTAAGTTTGACTGTATATATTAAAATGAATATTGAAATATGTTAATAATACAGATGATCATCACAAATCCGGCATCGGCCGATTAGTGAGTTTGCCGGATCATTGGTGGTAAGATTAGAATATATAGTTTACTTAATAGTAAACCCAAAATTTTTTAAAATAAATCGCTTATCATTAACTCAAGTAATGACCCAATGACTTCGAGTTTGTTCAGCCTTTTGCACTAATGTAAATAATATTTTAAAAAGGAATTATAAAACATGTGACACTAGTATAGGAGAAAATGTACAAAATCAAAACATACTACTTGAACAAAGGAACACAAAAACGTAACACATATAGATATTCAATCTAACTCAAACAGACCTTACAAATTGTTAAAATTTCAAGCACTTTTAAAAAAAATTAATATGCAATGGAAATATGTCAATTTAGATGTTTCAAAGGGATACGAATTCATATATAAACCATGTTGCAAAAAACAATAAATAATATTTTTTCAGTTAAAAGTGACAGAATTTTTAGATACAGATAAGTAAACACATGTTGATACGTATTGCATATATGCAATAATATGAAAAAGAAAGAGTCAGCCACGGGTTGCAAATACATTGAATAAAGATGAAAAATATATAAGAAATTACACTCGTGCAAAATATGTCTCAATTAGCAGTGGAACTAGATTACAAGTGTACAATATAATAAATAAATATGTTTATCTTTGATATAATTATCAAATAAAGATCAGACATTTTTAAATTCGTAATGTATTATATTTAAAATTAGAAGTCTGAGTTTTTTATATAATTACAAATACATACTCTAAAATATACCTTTCACTAACGAATTTCCTCTTGTTCCTCAATCTAGATAACCATAGGAGAAAAAGAGTTTTATGACAATAATTTGAAAAAAAATATGTCAAATTTTCTCTTCAATAAAACTCAAGATTTGTATAAAAATGGTATAAATAAATTGTAAAAACGGTGAGAGAAAGTTATAGAATAAAAATGTTCATAAAATATTTTAATAAATAAATATTCTTCAAATCAAAATTGTGTTTTTTTAAAAAAAAATTATATAAAAACAGCAAAAACTTTTCTGGGTATCTGATATATATATATATATATATATATATATATATATATATATATATATATATATATATGAAGAGAGAGAGAGAGAGAGCAGTAACTACTTTTTTATCCATAACTAAATAAAGGCGTCTTCCAAAAGCTCTACTTCAACCAATGCAATGTCTTTCAATCTATTTACAAAAAGTGTCTTACGTCTGCTTATCTATTAGCGAGTCTTTTTCTAAGTCTTTTTATATTTTTGAATTCCTAATTAATATGTTTTTTTTGTTCATCATTATATATATATATATATATATGTGTGTGTGTGTGTGTGTGTGTGTGTGTATTAATTTACAATTTCAAATTGATGTAAGAAATTGTATTTATTTTGTGAATTTTTATGTAATAAAAAATATTTGAAAAATACTTACATTATGGTTAAAAATTATGTATTATACTAGTACTTAAAAATTATGGTTAAATTATTATAAAAGTTATAAAATTTCATTTTTGTTACTTTTTCATACAATATTTATAAATTAATTAATTAAAATCTGTAAACGTTTTACGTCTATTAAAAAAATATATGTATTTAAATGTTTGTATTTTCTTCAAATATATTGAAAAATGTGTTTATATTTTCATTGTCTGAAATAATTTCTAGTAATAAAACAATATTGATAGCGTTTTATATTCAATTTTATTTGTTTTCAAATAAGAGAATAAAATCTAATTTGTTTTTAATTGCTTTGTGCACAAATATGTTGCTATTTCACATCAGACAGATAGAGCATATATCCTTTAACTCCCGGCTTTCTAAAGCATTCCAGCACATATAATCCACTAGTGAGGCGTGCAGTTTCCCCTTCACTCATTCTATTTATATACACAATCCAATACAATAGCAGAGAGGGTTCTCTTCTATTTGTAACGATGTAACACATGTGGTAACGTGTACAGTGGGTCGTAACTAGAGATACATAAAGGGGTTATGCTGTCATGTAACATTTACGATAGGATACGTAGCGCTGCTCCAACTATATATACTTTTTATGCGAAAACAACCCTCAAAAACACAGTAATCTTTTAGAGATGTAATAGGTTGATTTGAGGTGTTGCAAAAAAGGAAAACTAAAAAATTGTCGGTTTGTCAGATTCAAAAGTAACGTTATTTGTTCGGTGATGATCGTAGTGAAAATACATATACACATACATACATATATATATATATATATACACATATGCATGTATGTACTAAAATTTCTCTTATACTAATATAGTTTATCTATTTTAGATTGCAAATATAAGAAACAGATTTTTGTGAATATTTATTTGAAATAAAATTTTATAAAAACCTTTATAAATATCTCTAGGTGTTTTTAAGCGTGATAAAACTTAATTGAATCCTTATTAAAAGTTCTATCTAACCTAAAAAATCCTCCCTATCATATCTTTATACACTCATACACACACATGTATATATAAAAGGCTGTTTTTTTTAGATTAGATAGAACTTTTGATAGGGATTCAATTTAAAGTTCTATCACGTTTAAAAAAATTAGAGATACTTAGACCTTCAAAACTTTACAATGTCAGATAAATAATGTAAATATGAAGTACTTGTTCGTTTTTTATTAGTTAAACATTTTTTTACGTTAGATAATAAACTTTAAATTATTTTCTTTCTTTTTACAGAGTCATAACACTAATTAATTGAACAAAGATTTCATTTAATTTAGCATTTTGTCATAACATGTACATACTTAATTTCGTATAAAAAAAGATTATTTTTTTACATTAACCTTTTTTTAGTTATACACTGGTATACACTGATGTGAATAATATAATTTTTATTATATATATATATATATATATATACACATATGTGTGTGTGTGTTTCTAAGAGTGATAGAACTTTAAATTAAATCCCTATCGAAAGTTCTATCTAACTTAAAAAAAGCATCTTTATCATACCTTTATATATAAATACATACACACACACACACACACACACACACACATATATGTATATATATATATAAGGATGTTTTTTTTAGTTTCGAGAGAAATTTCGATAGGGATTCAATTGAAAGTACTATCACGCTTTAAAAACACCCTATATATATATATATATATATATATATACAATATATATATTTCATTTATCTAAAATTTCAGCTGAACCGGTAAGAGCACGTGACTATCGTGTCTGGAGTTCTCCGGTTCAGTGATCTCCCTAAGTTTCGAAACCACAGATAGATCTGACCATTTCTTTAATATGCCAGTAAAACATTAATCACGAGGGTTTATTCCTGGTATTCAGAACACTGAATCTCTTAGACATTTCTTTTAGCCTAGTCTTAGACTTACAATTCATATTAATAATATAAAGAAAAATAATGACTTAAAATAATTTCTAACATTAAATATATTATTTCCATTAAATGTGTTTTAAAAGTAATAATACAACATTCAATATCCTATACATCTAAAATAAAATTATATTTTATAGAAAATAACGACAGTAATAAAAAGTTTTTCTTTAGCATCTCAAGATTTCACAAATGTCTAATAATTAATTATTCTTTATTTATTTAGAAATTTATCTACATTTTGATGGTCAAGTCATCATCGATAGGGCGTTACATTATAAAATCACATTTTATAAAGCAACGCATTGACGATGATAACAGGACTATCACAATGTACAACAGTTTAAGTGAATAAAGTAAACAATAAATGATTACTGAACACTTTTATAAACTCTTGTAGTATTGAAGGCGAGTGATTCATTTATGTTAGAATGAATTTGTTATAATACTAAAACAAATAATGACAAGTTTTTCTATTACAAACTCAATATGATAACAAATGTCGTTTGATAACACTTGTCTGTTACGAGCATGAGATTAGTTTATTATCCCCATGACGAAGTTCGACGTTCGCCATATGGCTCGAAAAGTTAATGACTTACGAACGGTTTGATTATATACAAAATGGATTTATATTTTAGTAAACTATGTGTTTTAAGAAATGAATAAAAAATATATAGGTTTTTCAGATTACATTTTTAGCATATAATTATTATTATTTTATTTATAAAATAAAAAAGTATTATAATATTCGTTGTAATTTTATTAGTTGTTTTAGAACTGTAGCTGATTCACTTTAACACAAATGAATTTTAACTCCAACACCACAATGGTTTAAAGTGTTCAATAATCACTTATTGTTCACTTATTATTTATAAATATATTGGCTGATGCATTTCGATAGCGACGCCATCATCGTCGTCAGAGCCTTTCTGTTCTGTTCTGCCTTTCCACAGAAAAGCTCTGACGATGATAGCGTCGACATCGAAATGCATCAGCCGATATATTTATAAATAATAAGTGAACAATAAGTGATTATTGAACACTTTAAACCATTGTGGTGTTGGGGTTAAAATTCATTTGTGTTAAATTCATTGTAATATTTTTAAAACATTATTTAGAAATATATAACAAGCTGTAAATAAGGAAAATTAGAAAGAAAAGTACAGTGTGTCGAAAAAGAAACCAAATTTTCATTTACTCGTCAAAACTTACATCGTCATTTAAAATATAAAAAGTAGAATTTATGCATATCTCCCTTTCTACAAACTATCGAAATTTGATCAAAAAAACAGATGTTATTTAAATGTCCTGGTTGAAGTGGTAGTACTATTTGTTCCATTGTTATGGAAACATAATGGAACAACGCGCAAATATTAAACTTTGTTTTAAACTTGGTAAAACATTCAGAGAAACACTGGAGTTGATGCATCAAATTTACGGTGATAATTGTCTGTCGCGCATACAAATTTACATGCGATGAAGATGTTTAAAGATGGCAAAGAAGACATCAATACAATTCAAGATCAGGACCAGCAACGAACTCATTGAAAAAATGTGCGAAATTTTTGCTGCTGATTTAAATGTGATTTGTAGAATGTTTACCGAAGAATATAGCATCTCAAAGGATACAATTTATGGAATATTATCAAAAAATTTAAACAAAACAGAATTTCACTTTGTACTCGGTGTATATTAAGAAAACTAATGAAAGACTGAAAAAAACGCGCGTTGACTATTACAAATATGTCAATAAAGTGGCCAAAACAAATCATAAATTATTGGATTCTATCGTTATTGGGAACGAGACGTAGTAGTTCAAGTACGATCCGAAAACCAAGTACTAAGAGCATCAAGGAAAACACCAGACTTATCAAAAGTAAGAAAATTTCGTTTTCAGAAGTCATGAATGAAGATAATATTGATTTCTTTTTACGATTCGATAATTCAATTCATTTCAGAAGATGGAATTGACACTAGCGAGTATTATTTAAATGTTGGAGCAGTTGTAGCAGAGAATAGTAAGAGCCAGGCCAGAATATAGAAAACTGAGAAGTTAGTATTTATTGTATGAAAATAAATTACCTCACAAAGTCATTGTTGTAAACGAATTTTTTGCCAAAAACAATTGTGCGTCATTCACCTTCCACTATATACGCCAAATTTGTCACCGTGTGACTATTTCATTTTCCTAGAAATGAAAATGGAGATCAAAGGAGTATTGTAGGATGACGTTGAAGCCGCCGTGACGAGGATCATCAAGTCCATTCCAAAAATAGATTTATTAAAATTCATTCATGCGTTGGTTTCAGCGTACCAAGCGTTGTATTGATGCAAAAGAAACATATTTTGAATAAATATTTGGATTTTTGATAAAGTATGATTTTTTCATTCAAAAAGTTTAGTTTCTTTTTCAACATACCGTGTTTGTTTCATATAGGATAGGCTAAATAGGACTGAGGGATCTAGACATATATTTACTTGCTTATTATCATTTATTATTTTTTACTATCCTTCAGTTTCATTTGGATCTCATATATGAAAAATGTATATTTTGCTTTATATAACTGCTTGTTTAATATTTTATTGTACTATTGATGTTTCATGTTGAAAAAGTTTTGATGTGTAATTATTACAGTGTATCAAATGAAACAATAAAACGTGATTTATTGATTTTTATAGAATTCTATACAGTATCAAATACTATTTTATTTTAGAAGTTCTCATTAAATAAAACCATGACATGAAAATCTATTTTATGAATGTTTTAACGAACGTACGTATAGTTACGAGTATATACTTTTAATTAGTGTTGTTTTAAAAGTAACTTTTTAATTAATTGAAATAAATTGTATTTATAACATTTTAATAATTTTATATTTAGAGAATTTCTTCTTTAATCAACTGATGTAATTATTTAATTAAAAAATTATATATTTATATATTTGTGTGTGTGTGTGTGTATGAAAGATAAAGAAAAAAGAGTGAATGTCTGTAAAGAAAGAGACGTAAATTTCATTTGTCTACAAGTCTTGAAACAATTAGTATTTTTTCTAGAAAGTTGTACTTTGTGCTCGAAATCCATCAACCTTTCCTTAAAAGCATTTACTGCCGAGTTAAAAGGCTTCCATAAAAAGTTGTGAACCTAGCCACAATTTCTTCTTAAAATGCTAAGAATAAATCAATACAACAAAGTTGTCTATCGTATTTTTAATGGTCTATATGCATTTCTCTATAATTGCTTACTTTCAGCTCAAAGAAACTTAAGTGTTCACCTTAATCTAATATATCTTCAAAGATTTCGTTACATCTTTGTATTTTATATATTTTAATAACGAAGGTAATATTTTTTCACCGTTATAACTTACAATTTAACAAGATACTTGTTTAGTATATCAATTCTTTTTTATTTTACAAATTATAAAATTGGCTGTATTTCAGATTTCTTTTTTAAAAAACATGAAACTATTTTGTTAAATTTAAGCGGATAACAATAAAATAATATTTAAAATACCAAAATAATTGTTATTATATATATTAATGAAATCTATATTAATGAAATGTGTACATTTTATAAAATATTATAAGCATTTACTATTCATACATGTGTATGTATAGAATCATACAAATGTTACATCTAGATTTGTGTTTTATTAAAAAGAAACTATACACATGTTTCCCTATACACCATCCTCTACACATGGTTCTTTTTAATAAAATACCAATCTATGCGTCACATTTGGATGACTGTATATTATATACTTAAATCAGAAATTCGAAATGTATTTTTTAAATAATTTATCTATTAAATTAACAATCATTAATTAAAAATGCAGGTATTATGTAAACATTTTCTTATTTTTAAAAATAAATGTTAATAGTAATTTGATGAACTTTAACAGTAAAAATAAAATTGTTCATATCTTGTTTGATCAAAATACCAAGAGTTCATAAATAGCTCAAGAAACTAGTAAAATGATATAAAATGTCCATCATTTGTGATTATAATTAAGATGAACTTGATCAAAAATTAATGTTTGAATAAATTTTTAAAACTTAAACAGAAACGTAAACAGAAGTACAGAAAAATTAGACTTTTGGAAACGGTCTTTAAAAAAAAGCTCTAAGTTAGATATTAAGTTATTCAAGAGTTTTAAAAAAGATAGAATTTCAATCAATGATGATGAAAGTTTTGATTAAACTTTCAGCTATCAAAACCAAAAAAAGGTTGTCTACGTTCAAGAATTTATCTATTTATACCTTTATTTTGGAGTTTTGAAACAAGTATGTGAGTCAATGAGAAAAAATCGGACTGGAAGTTCGAAAAATAAGTTGTGGATGCTGTATTACGACAATATGCCAACGTATTAACTTACATTCTGATTTAGCACTAACTGGTAAAGAGCAAAGTAACCTTCATAACAATTATAGCCCAGATAATGTACATATCTGATTTAGTTCTAACTTTGTTTGGCTTCAAAATTAAAGAATTTTGTTTTTAAACGACTAAAGAGATAAAAAATGGAGAATGATCTAAAATCAATTTCAAAAAGTGATTATAGGAAGTACTTTTAGAAGTGGAAAAAATGTCAACACAGTGTATAACTGCTACATGAAACTATTTTAAACGAGACTATTTTAATTTAGAATATTTTTTCATTACTAAAGTTTTATGACTCTAGTTTGATTAAAAAACTCATATATATTTAGACATTCTATATATACTATTTGTCTTCTTCTTTTGTATAAACATTCGTTTGTCCTTTTCAATATCCATTCTTGATTTAATTTTTACTATTTCGCCATCTTTTATTAGGACGTCCGATGCTTTTTCAATCTAGATTTTTTTATTTCTTGCTACTTTGACGATTCTCTCTTTAATCATTCTTGTAATGTATTTGTTCCACAATCTTCTGTTTCTCGTCCACTCAATTATATGTGTGATGTTACATTCTTCTCGTATGTTCGTGTTTATTATTCTATTTCTTCCTAAATCTTCCTGTAATTTTTCTAAGCATGTTTATCGAAATCTTCTGCATCTTTTGCTTTGTTTTTAATATTTCCATATTGTCATTCTGATCTCATTCTATTATTATTTTCTGTATAATGCCTTTTTATATCTTATCCTTTGCTTCTATTATTAAATATTTATTTGTTTAAATTATTTGATTCTAACATCTACCTACTCTTTCTGCTTTCATTATTTAATCTCCTTCTGATTTTACTGGATTATTATTAATATTTAATTTCTAGATATGCTGTTTGCATCATCTGTTCGTTTACCTAGTTTTCAATTATTATTTTACAATTAAACAATTCTTAACTTTTCGTCATAATTTTACTTTTTTACATCAAGATATTCATATCAAAGTTTTTACAAATGTTATTAAATTTAAATACTTAATTTCTGTAAATCGTGTTTTCTCTCCACAATCAGATTCCTAATTTGTAGTACCTAATCTATATTCATTTAAAGGTTTTATATCCTTTAAAACTTTTTATATTATTAAATAAAAAATGATAAGATTTAGAGAATCCCCCTGTCTTATTTTGTTCTCTATTGTAATTAGTTCGAAGAGGACATCATAATTTCTAATTTCGATTTTGTTTTCTGTGTATATGTTTTTAATAAGTATTATTATGCCATTTGGTATTTGTCTTTGGTTGCATATTCCAATTATATATTGTAGCTGGGTTTTACCAAATGATTTTTACATTTTATTAAATTCTAATATTTTTAAATGATTTGTTTGATGGTAAATATTTTATCATTGCACGAACGTTCCTTTCGGAAACCTTGTTATTTGTCACTCAATTATTATTGTTTAATTCTATGATCAGATGTACTATTTGTAATATTATAATATTTTCAAATAATATCCTAAATAATGTTAATATTTATTTATTTGTTGTTTTGGAACTGTGGCTGATTTTCAAATAATATCCTATCACTTATTGTTCACTTATTATTTATAATATATACTATATAATTATGAATAATAAGTGAACAATAAGTAATTGTATTTAGTTATTTTTGTATTAATATTCATTTAAAACCGTATTAATTGTATTTAGTTATTTTTGTATTTTTATCACAATGACAAAATTTTAATTCATAAAATATTCCAAAAATATATGCAAGGATAATAAATCTATAAAATATATAAATTTTCTCCATTTTTTAAAAAATCTATATAATTTATAAATGAATAAAAATCTCATATTCAAACTTAAACATACTGATTATCAATTTAATTTATATTTACTATTTGAACATTTTAATTGTTATAGATTGTAATTAATTTTAATATTAAGCATTAAATGTATGATGACTTTTTTTAATAAAAACGTAATAAAATTAATAACTATTTTGTAAATTAAAAATAATAAAAAAAATCGCTTAATAAACATACCTTACAGCAATATTTTCAATTTGAATTTAGACAATTGCACGAAACCTATTGCTGAAAATTTAAATAATTCATTGTATTGAAATTCAGACTCAATGCTTTATCTCAATCAAATATGGCTGAAATTTCGAGATTGCACCTCTTTACCAGATCACTTAAACTAGACACTTATCATCCTCTTCATCTTCGCTGTCGTTTTCGATGACCTCTTATGTTTCACAGCAACGAACATGTCTTCATTTTCTGTTTTCGCCATTTCATTCCGAACATTCACATAGTTGTTTTAAATTATACTCCCGCAATAACATTTACAATGAAATGTTGTTCTTTTTCAGTTTATTTAATCAACTATATTGTTCTTGACAATTTAGAAGTTGTTCATTATTTAAACTTAATTTATATAAATGAAATTTGTAAACTAAATACATATTTTATATATAAAATAAAAATATTTTTTTAAAACATACTGAAAATTATCAACATTATAATCAAGAAAAAATAACATATTGATTGTGTTTTAATAAATTATTTCTCATTTATTTTTATTAAAATCACTTTTGCATACTTTTATCAAGTACTGTATTATAAATATATTTCTAATTTTAAGGATATGCATTGAAAATAAAACTATAAATAGAAGCCAATTAATATGTATTTCAATTTTATTTTCTTTCAATAAATAAATTTGTTTTTAACATTGATTAACCTGTTTAAGAAAAACTAATTTATGTTATTTTTGTTGAAATTAACAAGTTTTTAATGGAATAAAAAATAAATATCACAAAGAGCATATTTGACATGTTTTACTTTTTATCTGATTAAGTAAAAGTGCATACAACTATTTATAAGATTTATATTCAAAATTACTTGTAAATTATGGTTTAAAAAATTTCAAAATAAAAATTGAAAAATACCTTATATAAAAAATAATTTTGAAGATGATAAATTGAAAGCATTATTGGATAAAAAATCAGTTAAATCTACTTTTTCTCTTACAAAAGAAATATAAATTAATTAATCGACTGTTAAGATATCATATTAAATTTAAAATATAAAAAAAAACTTTTGATACGAATACAACATACTGATATTTAAATATAAAATGATTGAATAATACGGAACTCAAACGAAAATATATTTAAAATAGTATAAACGGTTATAGACTTTAATCTTAAACATGAATAATTCACATTAATTCATTTAATCTGTTTATTTACTTATTTAATACGATAAAACACGGATATTAGTTATATTCAATTTAGCATAATGTAAATATCATTAAAAAGATCGATGTAAAATCCTTACAGAATACAATTATAATACATACATACGAGTATATACGTTGAATAGTGTTAGCTGCTGCATAAATTTTAAGACGTTTGACCTCAACATAGTCATTTAAATAATTTCAACTGTTTAATGTTTCGATTAAGGTCAAGTCGTCTGTTTCTCCTTATGAAACAGAAATTATATATGATTTTCTTTCAGACTATATGTATGATTATTTTACCATATTAAATGCGAGGTTAACATACATAAACATTAAAACATAATACAATCCATGTGTACAATGTTATTTATCTATATATCTATCTATCTATTTATATATATATATATATATATATATATATATATATATCTATATATATACACAAGGGGTGTTCAAAAAGTTTCCGGAAAGCGGTCATTATTCGTAAAAAGAAAACTATATTTATATTTAACACAAACGTATGATGGCCTCGCCATCTAAATGCATCAGCCGATATATTTATAAATAAAGTGAACAATAAGTGATTATTGAACATTTTAAAACTATTGTGATGTTGGGATTAGAAATTCATTTGTGTTAAAGTGAATCAGCCACAGTTCAAAAAACAACAAATTACTATAATTATAATTAGTTGATGCAAAGGTAAACCTTTTTAGACTTGTGTTATTAGGTATTCGCGACAGGATTGCACGATGTTTACTCGTGGTGTTGTCAGTTTAACTCGTTCGCTACTAGTGCTTGAGGAGAAAAACCGCCACCACAGCCTAGACGTTTTATTATTTAAATATGATACAAAATTGTCATTAATTTTTGTGCTATGTATTTATAACGTTCTAAATAAGTGAAATTAGCAATTTTACAAACCGACACACATATGTTTAGCAATATTTGTCTATATATAGCCCAATTGGTAGTCTTGTAGTTGTTTTACAGATTTCGCAGGCATACATAGTAGACTTCGCAGGCATATATTAACTGTTTTTTTAAAAAAGTAGAATAACTCCATTTTTAGAAAAAAATGAGTTAATAACAGTTTTAGGTAGACATAGATGTACTCTTTTTATATTTATAATAACACAGTCAAGAGTGTACAATATACTCATAAATTAATCAAAAGAAATTTTCTGTGTAGTTTTATCGTAAGAATGTTATATTAGAAAGTGGTAGAAGTCCATTTATACATACATTGAGATATTTAAAAATTATTAACATAAAAAAATTTAAAAATTGGTTTGAAAATTCTTTTGAAAAATTTTCGGAAATTTTTTTTTGACAAATTTTTTGGAAAATTTATAAATAAACAATAATTGTTTGTTTATACATTTTTATATAATACAACTAAAAATATTCCAAAGTCGATTTTTTGTAATTCACACGCAAACCTTTAAATATTATATCTCAATGTATAAATAAATGGAGTTATTGCACTATCAAAAACAAACGGATCAATTTGTTATTAATGAAAATAGTATTATTCTATTTAAAATTAAATGTATATACATAATGTTATAAAAATAAAAATACTATCTGTATATTGTAATACGTGCCAATAACGTTAATTTCGCACTATATACTGAATATTGGTACACATGTCAATTACCTTTCGTGTTGTTTGATAAATGTTTAAATACCACGTGGATTTAATTTACTGTTATTTGTATGATTATTTAATTATTTTTACATAATAAAATTGAACAAGTTTATAAACATAGTTTTAAAACGTAACCCGAATTTATTAACGTTTGCCAATATTTTTTAATTCATTCAAACATATTCGTTGTATATATATATATATATATATATATATATTCGTGACGCCCAGATCTTATTGTTTTTAATATAATTCATCTGTTTGCGGTACGATTTGGTACAAACAGTTATCATAAACTAATAATGATCATCTGTCACCGTTCCTTTTCATCTGTCCAGGTTCATATTCATATGTCACAGATCCGACACACATTTGTGACGCTGGGCTGAGGTAAGAAAATCGAGTCGTCACACATGTGTAACGCTGGTAGCGAACGAGTTAAAATTGAAGTGCGTGTTAATATTAAATTCCTAGTTAAGTTAGACTGGAAAAAAAATAATATTATTAAAGCTATCACACATATTCTGTCCAGAAACTAATTTTCTCATTTAAACTGCACGCGTTTGTGAAATGTCATGTTGTAATTTTTTTTAGGTTGGTATATTTATCAATGACATCTGTGTGAAATTTCATGATGCTACATTTATTAGTAAATAATTTACAGTGGTTTTTGTTAGACGGTAATTGTTGTTAAGGTTTATTTTTACGATGTCTAAATCAGTTGATCAAAGAATTTGTAATAAATTTTGTGTTGGAAATGTAAAATAAAAACATACCCTGAGGATTTTCTATCTCGAACAAGAGTTTTTAAGTTGCATAAAGCGTTCAAAGAAGGACATGAAGTCTTTGATAATAAATCACGATCTGGACTCCCATTGACATCAACTGACGACGAACACGTCACCCAAGTCCAGGCATTGGTGCTCAAAAATCGTCATATGTCCGCCAAAGAGTTAATAATTAAGGTGGGAATCTCAAAACCACAATAATATATAATTTTGGGTAAAATGTTGGCCATGAAACGCGACGTTTCTCCCATGGTGCCAAGAACACTGAATTTGTTCGTGAGTTTTTGGCCAAAAACTAAACTCATATCGTTCCGCAAACTTCGTATTCAAATGATATGGTTTAGTGCAACTTTTTCCTAATCCCAAAACTCACGTTACTGCTCAGAGAGTATCATTTTGAGTCGATTAAATCCATAAAAGAAAATTTACTGCTAGAACTGAAGGCTATACTACAAAGAACATTCGCAGGGACGTTCGAAGACTAGAAGAAAAGTTGGCATATGTGTATTATTTCAAGTAGGGAGTACTTCGAAGGTGACAAAATAAATATTGATGAATAAATAACTTCTTATTTGTTTTATTTCAAAAGTTTCATTAGTTTCCAGACTTAATATATGTTTACGGAGTCAATACACTAAAGAAAACTACTTTTTTATAAATGGATTAATCGTTTTACTAATGTTTGAGAGAACATCAAAGAAGACAGTCGCAATGGGAGATCGTCAATTTCCCTTTCTGAAGAAAATATTCGTGCTGTGGAAACTTTAGCGAAAAGAAATAACTGAATAATAGTGCAAATGATAGCTCAGATTATAGTCATATCTGTAGATCAGCACAGAGAATTCTGAAAGATAAGCTGAATCTAAGCAAGCTTTCATCATGATGGGTGCTGAAATTGTTACGCGAAGATCAACTGGAATTGCACACTGACTATTCGTTTTAATTTTTAAATAAATTTAACACCGATTCTAACATTATTCTAAACAGGATTGTCGGATAACGAAACTAAAACCTTACAATTTAACCCCGAAAGCAAACAACAATCAAAGCAATGGTTAACAAGATGTTTAAGTACTTCCATAAAGGCTAAAACAGAAAGATAGACTATGAAGTTAATAGTCACCATTTTCTGGGATTATGATGGAATATGGCTCATAGATTTTCTTAAAGGCAAAAAAACAGTAAAAATTATATATAAAAATTATAATTATATATATATATATATATATTAAATTATATATATATATATATATATATATATATATATATATATATATATATATCAAAGACAACTTATTAACACTAAAGGAACATTTACATAAAATGAACAAGAAAGTAAAAATAAAAATTCGAAAAAAATTATCATATTATGAAGTCAGATGTTCCTTTATATTAAAAAAGAAAAATTTTTGATCAATGCATGTGTTTTCACTTATAGCAGTAAAAGATGGATCTTAAATGTCAGAATCATTTAGCAACTTCAAATAACACAAACATATATGTTAGGAATACTATATAAAGATAAAAAAAGTAAAAGGGTCAGAAAAAAAACAACAGTTACGGATGTTATAATACAACCGAGAAATTTGAACTGGAAATGGGTCAGTCATGTAGCAAAAAAAGAAGACTACTGACAGTCAAAAAAAATTATTGGTTATGAACCTAGATATATAAAAAGATCCAGGAAGAGACACATGGATATATAGGAAAGAACTAAAAGAAAATTCGTCAGAATCGATTGAAAGAGAAAAGTATTGGATTGGTAAAGTGAAAAGTTTTGTAAGAGATCTTCATCTAACAAAGGATAGAAAGTAGTTGACGATAACGATGGTGATTATATATATATATATATATATATATATATATAAATATATATATATATATATATATATATAATATATATATATATATATATATATATATATATATATATATATATATATATATATATATATATATATATATATATATATATATATATATAACCATCATTATCATCAACCTCTTTCTATTCACTCTTCGATAAAGTCCTCCCTCAACATTTTCCATCACAACCAATCCAAAACCTTTCTCTTCTACTCTACTCCAATAAATTTTCCTGTTTCTGTCCCACCTATTCATGAGTATTTTTCTTAAGCCTCTTATATATCTGGATTCTCAATGTGTATATATATATATATACAGAATGTTTTTCAAGCGTGATAGAACTTTAAAATGAACCCCTATCAAAAGTTTTATCTAACCTGAAAAATATTCTTTATATATATATATATATATATATATATATATATATATATATATATGTACATGTATGTGTATATAAAGGTCTGTTAAAAATGTTTTTTAGGTTAGATAGAACTTTTGATAGGGATTTAATTTAAAATTCTATCACACTTAAATAAACACCTATATATATGTTTATATGTGTATGTCTATATAAATACAGTAATTTTTTTTTGTTTCATTTGATTAAGTACTTTAATTAAACTCCAAACAGTATGTACGAATTACCAATTTAATTGATTAACATACGTTTTCTGTGTCAAAGAACATTAAAACAGATGAATCCAATTGTCTGCATTATGGTTTCGTGCAGAAAAATTAGATTAAAAGCACATCTCGCTATTACCAAAATAAAATCGGATGTCTGTGTAACTCGAAGTATCTATCTATACATATACATATATATATATATATATATATATATATATATATATATAAAACATACACTTACATATGTAGTTTATGTACATATGTACATACCCATATGTAATTACAATTTAGCCCATCGTACTGTTTTCCCCGTTCACGCCATTAATTCAATAAATCGTCGATAATCTTATTTACCGCATAAATGCATTCCAGTGCGCATACATAGAAACATACTCTGCTTAATTCTGTCAAAACTCGTTAACTCGATAGAGTACATGCGGATTTGCCACTTATAATTGGTTTTCGGAGTGAATATGCAACCAATATCCAGAGAACTTATTGTTTACATTAAAAAGTTCAATGGAAACGAATATACACATTTTGTAATATTTCCACGAATTTAGGTAAATACATTATACATTTGAATGGAAATCCTATTCAGAAATTTATGTGTCTGAAAAGTTATCTCTAATAATGTAGTCAATTCTGTAATTTTTATTCAAAGAGTTTTCAGTTGCACTTCGATGAAGTTTTTAAAATTTAATTTAAAATTCTCCTATAGTAGCTAATACTAGATTGAAACTAACGTACTTTTTTAATTTTAGTAAACTTAAATTTGATATATCATATAGATAACCAAAAAAGTTTTAATTATAAATTTGAAAGTTGTAGACAAATGATGAAACATAATTTTAATATGAATTTTTTTTAAAACAGTTAATCACAATATTAAAAAAATATCCAATTTATTTTAAACAGAACAGCATAAAAGTTCAATCTTTTATTTTTAAGTACGAAAACTGTATTGTCAAAGTTTTAAGAATAAATTTAGATAAATATTTACATTAAAATTAATATACGAAATTTCATATTATTTTAATATATTATATCTATATTTTAGTAACGTTTCCAAAATATTATTATAAATTTTAATAGTTTTTTATATACATATGATGGTTCAAATAAAACTGAAGAATAGTAAAAAATAGTAAATGATAGTAAACAAGTAAATATATGTTTAAACCCTTCAATCTTATTTGAGCCATTCTATATATATTATTGCACTTGTTTATTTTTATTAAAATATTTTATATTTGAATTTTAAAATATATTTTATTAATAGAAAATTTTAAATATTTCTAACAATTATATTGGAGATATAAGAAAAATTCAAAAAATAAAATATAGACTTTTTAAGAAAGATTAAATTATTCATCACTTATCAAATTTAATTGTATTTACATTAATAATACTTAAAATATAGGGTCATTCAAATGTGACGTTTAGATTTATGTTTTATTAAAAAGAAACATATGTATAGGGTGGTATATAAGAAAATATGTGTATAACTTTTTTTGTTTCTTTTTAATAAAACACAAATCTAGGCGTCACTTTTGGATGACCTTATATAATTTACACTATCACTTATAAATAGAACATTTTAATTTATTCTAGAAAATTAAAGAGCATTTCATATTAAAAAGTTCAAACAAATATAATTCAATTATAATACGTACGAAAAATTTAGAATTTATCACATTTCCTAAAAATTATTTTAACTTTTCTTACTTCTAAATGATAAAAATTGTATAGAATTGATATTTAATAGAACCTAATAAATTTGGTATTATCAATTTTTTTTACATTCAAGTTATGGAAATAATGACTGGTATAACTTATATGAGTCATATAAGTCGTTTACAATCTGTCCAATTACTCTGATTTGAAGCTTGTGAATAGAAATGAAATATTTTTCATTTTCTTAGTAAAATTATAGAACCTATAAAGATGTAATAAAGGTTCATTAATGATTTTGGGTTCTGAAAAAAATATAATAAATGAAATATTCTTATAATTCAGAATTTAAATATACATTATAACCAATAGTTCTCATATGATTAGAGATTTACATATAATATATGTCTAAATCTTTCAATCTCATTGAATCCAGTCTGTATATTATATAGACTGGCCTCAATGAGATAGAAGCGTTTAGACATAAATTTTCTTGCTAACTATTATTTATTATCTTTCAGTCTCATTTTGGGCCACCCTATATATATCATATTATAATCATAAAAACCTAAAAATTAACATTATCTAGCAGGGTTTTTGAAATTTTTCCTGTGCCTGTATTCTCACCATATTCAATGAACTCAAAACATAGACACTCGTCAACAATTCATAATATTATAGCATATTTTCTAGTGATAGGCCGCTAACTTTAAGTCAAAACAATGTAAAACTCTTACATGTATAACTTTATGATCAATCAATTACTTCTGAATCTGAATAAAAACCTATAATCATAAAGCCTACATCATCTCACTGGCGGGCAAAAGCCTCATCGAATATCATTAGATCTTCTTAAATATTTTTCAAGATTCTTCTATTGTTTCCTATCCATAACTAATTTCATCCAACCCTCACTTCCACTTTACTTCATAATTTCATTTCTCCATCGTTAATGAGGTCTCTTCCTTCGTCTTTTTGTGAATATAAAATTTGTACCTACGAAATTTCTACTAAAATCATATCAAATGATCGTATAAATAGCATAACAATATAAAACAAACATTGATCAGTACGCATTTCATCTTAAAATCTATCCGAAACGTACCCTATTCGAACCAATCAAAGAAATTAAAATTCAACAACAGTATTGCAGTGCCGATCGACAGGGGTAAAACAGAATGCAAGTCGACAAAATAAAATTGAGACATTGGCGGCACGTTGTAACATTATAAAGTCAAAAATTGCAATCGAAATAGCATACGCCAGCGCACAATAAATTGGGAATGTGATCCGAATGCGAACACAGGTGTTAAATATTCGAAATATAATTTACAATCTCGTCACGTCGATGTGTAGTCAGCAGTGCTGTGCACTAAGGAGTAACGAGTCTAGACGTTAAAACGTTGTCCGTTAATAATGAATTCATTTTTTAACAATAGATCGTATATGAAAAATAATAGATTTGTTTCATTGTCTTAAAAAGTAGGCAAACGAGTGTCTGTCGTACGAAACAATGAAAGGAATCCATTATTATACGTTTTGTGCATTTGAGATATTATTTTCTTTGCTAGTATTGAGTTGTTGTTTTCAGACTTGAATGATATAAACTAGGGAATAGTAACGATTAAAATAATGTAAAATCATTGTTCTTGTAGGTATTTTGTGTCTGTTAAATTTTTTGTCACTTTTGTTTATTCATCTATTTTATGGACTTGTAAACGTACCTTGTGAACCATGACAATTTTATTTATGAACTACATGTATGTCAAATAAGCTATAAATTTTACAGGCATAAATTCTTTCATAAATACACACATACAAACACACATATAGGGTTTTCCAATAAGAATATCAGAACGTTAACAACTGGTTGCAGCCATGTTTGATTTTTAAGTTCATTTTGACATTTCAATTCAGTATAGTTAGGCAAATTTTCATGAAACATTTAACCCTTATCGGACGTTAGCATTTTGTACTTAACTTTCCGTTAGGTCGGATATATATTTGACTGCTTATTGTAAGAGAAGAGTAACTAACGTTACTTGATATAGAAAGATAGTTTTGTACATAAAAATATTTACATTTTATTAAACGTGTAACCTTAATCTTAAATGTTAATTATATTTTTTCAATGTGTGGTATTTTTTGAAACATTTTCCTGCATGAAGGAATGATTTTTTGTTACAAGTTTCGCAGAAGTATATAGTCGTCTTTCTTCCTCCAGGTAACTTACGATTAGAACATACAATGCAATTATTATGCTTCCCTTGGAAATGAGGTTACAAGATATGCAGCTTCATCACAAGAATTAAAATTAGTTGCCGGATATTCAAAATTTTCACATATTTCACTACAACTATCACTGTTAATTTCCATATTGCTATAGTTTTCGTTAGTCATTTTGGAGGAATAAAATAGTATAAGCAAAATAATTGCTGAAATATGACAGAACGTGTTGTCTGCTATCGAGTAAGAATTAAACTGTAAAAACATATAGTATCTACATTCAGTAATGAGGACGTTTTACTTGTTCAGTCATGTCACCTCGCACGTGACATACGACTAATAGAGCAAAGTTCTAATGTCACGTCAGAGGTGACATACGACAGATAAGGGTTAACACTTCAACAACGCTTAGAAATTGTAAAAACTTATTATAAGAATCAATGTTCGGTTCGTAAAACTTCTCGTGCGTTGAGTGAAACTTACGGTCAACTTTAAATAAAGAAAACTGCAAATTTGTAGTGAAAGCTATCCACAAGTCATTGAACAAAGATCACACCACTGCATCTACAAAAAGTAACTGTCTGGTGTACGTTATATGCTGGTAGTGTCATCGGACCATATTTTTTCAAAATGAAGCTAGAGATCACGTCACAGTAAATGAAGTGCGTTACCGAACCATAATTAATGAATTTTTTTCTAAAAATGATTGAAAATGGTTTATACGTTGTATGGTTTCAACAGGACGGTACTACGTGCCATACATCTACAGAAACAATAAACTTATGGAAACAAAAGTTTAATAAGTCCATTATTTCACGAAATAGACCCATCAATTGACCATCAAAATCATGTGATCTAACTCTATTGGATTATTTTCTGTAAGGTTATGTGAAATCATTGGTTTATGCTGATAAACCACAAACAACAGAAGCATTAAAAAGAAACATTGAATGTGTAATTCATGAAATTGGACCACAATTATGTGAAAGAGTGACTTAAAATTGGATTAAACGAATGCACTATGTCAAGCGAAGTCGTGATGGTCATATTAATGAAATTGTGTCCCATCATTAATGCCATAGAATATTCTTAAAAATAAAAAAAGTAACTAATTAATTCAATATTTTTTGTTTTATTTCCATTTAAACTTCTGAAACGCTTATTAGAAAACCCTCTTTCTCTCTCTCTTTATATATATATATATATATATATATATATATATATATATATATATATATATATGAGTTAAAAACCAGACACTGAATGCAAAAATAAAGCAAAATTTGACAATTCAACAAAACATGAAAAGGATTATGTTAGAAATTTCTAAAAGTGAAATTGATATAAATATTTACAAGTAATTGATACAAAAGAACGAATAAAATCGATAAAATGAGCATAAACAAGACATATAGCAAAGAAAAAAGACAACAGGTGGATAAAAATAATTATGGAGTAGTAACTAAAAGACAAAAAAATATTAAGAAAGAAATCCTATCAAAGGTGGATGGATGATATAATAAAATATTATGAAGATGAGGGTTGGATGAGATTATTGAAGAACAGAAAATGATGGAAGAACCTTAGGAATCATTTAAGAGGACCTAATGTCATTCGATGAAGTTTTTGTCTAAAAATGAGTTGATAAAGTTTTTAATGATGATAATTATATATATAAATATATATATATATATATATATATATATATATATAGTACAGTGGTTAAACTTTCCCAGTCGGAGAGTCCCTCGTTTTCAAGTAGGGTTATCAATAACTGTTTAAACCCCGAATAAAAAATCTACAATCCGCCTGGTATTGAATATTACCAATAAAGGTTAGCATTCATTTGGCTTTCCAGTAGTTGATTCACTTTGGATATATATATATATATATATATATTATATATATATATATATATTCCAATATTTCTTTATATATTGTTCTCTTTACCAGAGCCTTCCACTTTTATTCAACTATTCTATCTTATTCACTCACACTTTTTTATATCTCTGGATTTCCAATAAATAATTTTCGCAGTACATTAATAGCCTTCTCTTTTCCACTTTGTGAGTGATTTTTATGCAATTTCTGTATTTTATTTTTGAACAGTAACTATGTTATATTCTAATATATCATATATTATTCGAAAAATATTATAAAGATAGTAAAGAATTGTTCCAAATAATTGCCAAATTTCCTTCCTAAAGACAAAGAAATGTTTTTTCTATCAATTTAAATATATTGCTTTGAAGGTTTTTACTATTACTAAATTTGTAATATAATTTCCATTTTTAATTTTTATAATAAAGAATAATTACTAGTTGATGAATCAAGAAAATAATGAATAATTAAGTATCAAAACAATTTTAAATACCAAAAATTCACAATAAGAATATTTTTTAAATGTAAGTATTGTAAGACAAAACACTTTTCCTTCTATCAATTTGAATATAGTGTTTTGAAGGTTTCAACTATTACTAAATTCGTGACTTTATTTCCATTTTTAATTTTTACAATCAAGAATAATTATTAATAGACGAATCAACGAAATAACTGATGATTAAAGACCATAACAATTTTGAATACCAAAAATTCACATTAAAAATAATTTTATGAATGTGACTATTGTTATACAAGAGTGATTAAATCTTTTGTTCTGGATACTAAAGACAAAGTTTACATATTGTTTCTCATAAATACTTGAACATTTCTAAGTAATAGTTTCTATTCACATGTATACTTTTAGAAACATATTCATTATGATTGATGTCGGTTACAGACTAGGTAATTATAGTAGTCTATAAAAATTTAAAACTAATATATTAAAGGAAAAATTCTATAGTACGAGTATTATTGACATGCTATATTTATTCATATTTTATTTGCAAATCTTACATAATAGAGTTTTATATTTACTCTATTTACAAACAATTACTCATATATATATATATATATATATATATATATATATATGTGTGTGTATGTGTGTATGTGTGTATGTGTGTGTGTGTGTGTGTGTGTAGCAATATATAAAAGGTGACCCAAATGAGATGAAGGATAGTAAAGAAGTAATTATATATCTAAACCTTTCAGTCTCATTTGTGCCACCCTATATATACATAAACTTAGATATATATACACACACACACACACATATATATATATATATATATATATATATATATATATAAATATACAGTAATCCGCGTATAATATGTGACTTCTATAACACGGTTTCGCTTTAACAAGTTTCCACAATTGGGGAAAATCTTCATACAACACGGCAACCTAGAACACGGTTTCACTCTAATACGGTTTGAGAATCAGATAAATCCCCGTACAACGTTTAAAGTTTTTAAGAACAAAATTCGAAATTAGGGAAATCCCCGTACAACACTTAACGAATTAAGAGCTTTTAAGTACACAAGATATCTTATTGGAAATTTTTTATTTGAGCGTGTATGTCGCATCAGATTTGCCTGTAGAATTTTGAAAATTATTAGAATTTGAAATCCATTTTGTTTGTGGAGTATGAAGTACATTTTAAAACTTTGTGTTTTTCTTTTTAATACATTACACGCGCATTTCCGGGTGTGTATTATTCAACCTTTTTTTAGAAATGGTAATTATGTTTTTCATTTTTGTGAATTAATTTGTACCCGTGAACTATGTCTGGTGGAAATGAAAAAATACCTTTACAAAGACATTTCATCTCGGCAGAACAAAAATTACAGATTTTACTCTCAGCTAAAAGCAAACAAACTAAAATAACATATTTTTTGCAAAAAGTAGAGCATAGAACTCAAGATTATACTGAAGAAAGTTCAGAGGATGAGGATATCTTGTCAAAAAGAAAACGCCTTCGGTTAATGGTGGTACTTATTAGTGATGATGAAGAAAACATTATTTAATACATATTAATATGTAATACTTATAATGAAAATTGCTTTAACCCTTTGAGCGCTGAATTGTGCGAAGTTAAGCGTGTGCTGTGGACCCCCTACTTTTTACGACGAATCACTCGCTGGGCTGCTTACTTTTTACGACGAAGCGCATGCTGGGCTGATTAGAATTTCATTGCAAAATATGTTGATTGTAGCTTAAATAATTTAAGCAGTGACTGCAAATACTTTAACAGAACCATTTATTTTATTAAGCAATAATAACATGAACAATATAAAAAAAATAAATTATATCTTTTAAATTGAAAATTTAATAATTTTGTATTGTGTATGCACACACAAGTCTTAATTATCTTATTGTAATGCACACACAAGTCTAATGAACAATTCTGATAAACGACTGCAATAAAGCAACCCAAACGGTTACTAGATATTAAAGCCCAGAGTCTGAAAACACATATCTGCGTTCATGGCCCAAATTCAATGGCTGTGTGAGAACCCATATATGCGTTCATGGCCCAAATTCAATGGCTGCGTGGGAACCTATATATCCGTTCATAGCGCTCAATGGGTTAATAAATATATTTCTCTTAATTATAAAAATATAATAGTATGTTTTTCTAATTTTTGCAACCTAACCCCCTATTTTGCATTAGTTCTTTATTTCGTATAACACGGATTCACATAACACGGCATTTTTTGTAACGTAACAACCGTGTTATACGGAAGTAACTTGCATATATATATATATATATATATATATATATATATATATATTCAAAATGTTTCATTGCTCTAAAAGTATATTCCAAGTGGCGAAACTTTTTATCTATCATGAATTATCCAATACTGCAATAATTACTTAGACTTAGTTATTTTTCATGCATCATATGCATGCTTGATAGATGACTCTGTACAAAGCAAACATATAAAAGAAAATATTGCAATTAACTAAAAGATGAAACTTGCTAATTATTTAATCTAATGAAGTGCGTGGGTCATTTGATAAGTGTGGTAAAAAGTAAGAAATACTAAATTGATGAATTTAATTAATTCAATTAAACAATAAATAAATTTACCATACTTATCAAACGACCCTCGTAAATATTAGATAACAAAGTAATTTGTTTGAGACACGAAATTAGAACAAAAATGATCTACAATGTGTTCTGTAAAAAAAAATTAACTTACAATTTTTGATTATTATTTTTGTAAAATGTTTTATTTCTATTTTCTCTTAAGTTATTATACACACACGTATACATATGTGTATATATATATATATATATATATATATATATATATATATATATATAATACTATGTATATTACCATAAAATATAATTGTAAAGAAATTTCATTAATACTCCTCTGTATAAAAATATACTCAAGATGTACACTTAAATAGGTATCTTATTCAGTATCAACATGACATTAAAAATAAATCAAATAGAACATTTATATACGTCATATATAGTATAGTAATATAAGCCAAGAACGTGTTTCAAAGAAAAATTCCAGAATCACAACTGCTTCTGAATGTATCTACTAGCAAATGGCTACTACCTATTAAATGATACTTGTTGAAGACAACTCCTATAGAAGTAATTCTACATTTACATTTTTATAAATAGCAGGATTTTTGCATTTTAATCTCCACAGTTTTTATGAATTGTATTTTATATATGTGTTTATTTTTAAAACGTGTTTTTATTTAAAAAATGAGATTAAATTTTATTTATGGTTATAAATAATATAAGTAATACAAGATCATTATTCTATTAAAAATAATAATTATTTTTGAGACTTTTTTTGTTACTCATTCCTAATTTTGATAAAATATAAAAATTTTCATTTTGTTATTTATTGTTATGGAACTGTGGCTGATTTACTTTACACAAATGAATTTTAACCCCAACACCACAATGGTTCAAAATGTTCAATAATCACTTATTGTTCACTTAATTATTTAATTTATTTTGTTTATAATATTCTCAATAAGCATCAAATATTTTTAATTATTACTAGATTTGTGTATACAACATCTTAATATTTTTTCAAAGTTAATTTAAAATTTCATTTAAAGTTCAATTTTCTATTTTATTCATTTTTTTATATTAAATTCACTTTTATCTAAATTTATTACTATCTGAAAATAAAAAAATATACTGATTTTTCATAAAATTTCATCATTTAATTGAATAATGTCTTATATGCTAATCATATGTATTGGTAGATTTTTTAAAATTTTAGAATATATTTTTGAAACAGTTTTATACAAATCATCAAACAATTTCATTTAATATATTTTTATGTACTACAAGAAAATTTCGATTGCGTGTTATTAAATTTTTATACTTTCCTAAATTATATTTAATATTATTGAATATATAGATAAAAAAATGTTAAAAAAATTCTAGCCAGAGAAAAATTAAATTAAAAGTTCAAATAAAATTGAAAACTATGTATTATTTGGAATAACTCATCAACACTAAAGAAAGATTTATAGATGATCTAAACAAGAGAATAAAAATGGAATGGTGTCAGTTTGAGTGAAATTCTTATATTATGTAATCAAACATTTGTCTCTGTTAGAAAGAAAAGTTTTTTATTAATGCATCCTACCTGTTTTCACTTACGGAAATGAAACATGGTTCTTAAATGTCAAAATAATTTAGAAACTTCAAGCAACACGAAAATGTGTAACACGTATTGGTGAGTGAGGTGTGACACGTAACAGTGTGTAGGTAGTAACACGTAGATAAATGTGAAAAAAGGTATATATTAGGAATAATAGATAAATATAGAAAGAGAACGAAGTGAATAAGAAATAAAATAAAAGTTACGTAAGTTATAGCAAAAGTGACAAATTTAAAATAAAAACTGATCATTCAAATAGCAAAAAGAGATCACCGATGAACAAGAGAAATTATTGATTGGGAATCTAGATATGTTAAGACCTTGGGAATAATCTTAGATAAGTGGGACAAAAGTATTAGAAAATTCATTGAAATGTATTGGAAAAAGGCATTACATCGATGGAAGTGAAATGTTTTAGACATTCATTGAGTAGTAAATAAGAAGAGATTAATACTTTATATATAACATGGCACAAATGAGACTGAAGATTTTAAACCTGCATTTATTTGCTTAATATCATTTACTATTCTTCAATTTCATTTGAACCACCCTATATATAATTTTAATTTATAAAGTTACCGTAAAATCAGTAAAATAAAAACGCAATAATTTAATGCTTATATAAAAGCAACATTAAGAAACTTGTTTTTAGAATTTTTAGATTAACAGCGAATATTTTTTATATTTATTTTCTCTTAATATTTTTCTATTGATTTTCTAAAAAAATAAAACCTGTTTAAATCTACATATCTGCAAAATATTAATATAAGTGCATGTACTTTTTAAAAAAATTCTACATACATTCACTTTATGAATTATAGACATCCCGTTACTAAACATTGCATAAACGTTATTGTGCTCAATCATTTTCAGTAAACATCAAACAGGAAACAAAACAAACAATGTACATTAGATACAACATAATCCAGTAACGTACATTGTATTAAAGGTTACAGAACTGCAGTTATCCTATTCTGTATAACTTATGACGGTATTCAGTTTTATATTGATCTATAAAATTTTAAAAATCATAATCTATTTCTTAATCAATTAACGTTAAAAATCACTAAAAGACAAGAATAAAAAATAGTTTAAAATATATAAAATTATACATTAATTTAATTTTGTATTTTTTTTAACCCTGTGGTAGACCCACCATTAAATAATAACTGTCTTAAATTTTTAAAAAAATAAAATTAAAATGTACATTATTTGAGTATTTTTTATTTGAAAATGATATTTATTAAGAAAATTTGTTTCAAATAAAAACTTGACATTTATAAATAATTTTAGAATTATTATTACAAAAAAGAGTAATTGAAATTCTTTAAAATCCACACATTCTTTGAAAATAGTTACAAAATCACTAACATAATTCAATTTAATTTTTGGTATGATTTTGGATACAAGTATTGTATGTGGACTTGAAATATTTTGAGCAAGTAAATTTTCTGAAAGTGTAACATAATTTTTATGAAATTTTATCACGCGCTTTTCCACCGAGAAAACAGTAATTATATATTTCCCCACGAGACGTCCTTGTTATTAATTTCGAGGGATTTTCATTCTAAATTTCCAGAAAGTCAACTTTTTCATCTTTAACATCCTTGTAGACTTATTACATTCAATTTTGTATTTTTTATTTTTTGTTCAATTTATCTATATATGTTCATTTAGTGTTAATGTTTTGCCTGAAATAATCATAGTTTTCAAATTCTATTTATAATTATTTTAATTTAATTTTTCTTTAATCAGAAAATTTATTGAATATTACTTTTAACTTGATGAGGTTTATCATAAAACTAATTTATTGACTTTTTTCTAATTTTTCTATTCTTTGTTTAATACTATCTGAGCTCTATAAGAAAAAAATATGACATTAGCAAATCTAAAGTGTTTAAAAATCTCTTCATTTACTTTTATTGCTTCAAAATCCCAGTTTACTGTTTTAAATATTTCTTCTAATGATACTATCAATATTATTCTTAATTATAACTCTCAAAATTTTACACACACACACACACACACACACATGTATTATATATGTAATTATATATTATCCATTTCTGTAACAAGAAATAATATTCCAGGATTATTCCATTTTCTATGAAACATAAATCGAATACTGAATACTTACTTGTCATATTAAGCTAAAATTATTATTTTTATTAAATTTCCTTCTTTATAGTTTAGAAATAAAATATATTGAAACATGCTAATAAATAATTGTAGAAATATATTTAAAATTTGTTTTCTTTGGCATAATTTTTTTTGCGAAACAAAATTAAATGGACATGAGAAATGGTTAAATATTTTATGATCAACTGTATGTATTTTCATCATCAAATCAATGATAATAAATTATAATTTTTATTTATATGCTGCTTTAAATCTTATGAACGTCCTCAAAAATATTTAAATTTTAACAATTTTCTCAACATTGAAATGATATAATTTTTAAATATAAATGAATTAAAAATCTGCTTCTTTATTTATTATTTGATCAAAATTAATCAATGTGTACTTATAAATATTTCATAGATTAATATATTTATACAATTTATTTAATGATCATAGAATAAAATTATTTTTTGTTTTAGTACTACAGTAAATTTAACGTAAAGAATTATTAATCCAAACATCACAAGATGTTATTAGTATTCAATAATAACTTATTGATTATTAACAATATTATAAATATAAATTTTGATAATAATATAAATTTAGATTCTTTTAATACAACGCTGTGACAATAATGACAAAACCATCGAAATGTGTATCAACTAATAAAGTGAAGAAGAAATGATCACTGAATACATTTATAAAAGTTAGCAATATGAGGTTAAATAATTAATTAATGTCAATATTTTATTATAAAATTTACATTTTTTTTTCAAAAAAAATACATTTATCAAACGAAGAAATTTTTCGAAAGTTAATATCTTAACTACCAACTTTGTTGAATGTTTTATTTTTCAATCCATTTTTGTAAATTGTTAAATAATAAAATAAAACATTTCTTTATAATAAATTCGTTACGTAATTAAATAAAATATGATCTAAAATAATATTATCAAACTGTATTTTTTAAATTTTATATGAAATTAATTTGTTAAGTTTCAATTTATAAATGTATTGACAAATTTAAAAATATATTATAAAAAAGTAATCTAAATTAAGAGACTTTTAATATGCAAACATATATCAAAACAAGATTATATTCGTAATTTCAAGTTCATCTATACGAGAAAATAAGGTTAAATAGTTGGCACTTCAAGATTTACAATAACAAGTCTCGACCTCGTAGCAAACGTTATTCTCATTAGTTGAATTGCGACATTAAAGACATAATAGTTGTAGAAGTTAAACATCTTTTATAGTATGTATATATATATATATATATATATATATATATATATATATATATATATTTAGGATATAATAAAAATACTTTATTTATTAACTTATACTTGCGTTTAATTATTATAATGTATTTTTATTCAACCTATATTAATATTTTTTTAAATCGCTTATAGGTTAGAATATACTTTTACGCAATTCATATTTTTTTTAATAAATATCAAATGTGTAATATAAGATTTATTTTATCGCATTCTTAACATTTATAACGCGTATCTTGAAAATCGTAGTGTTTGTAAATGTAATTATAAACACAAGTAGAAAATTTAATTAGAGTACAATTAACTATACAAGGCATAAGACATTCATGGTCAGTTTCTATTTATGTTAGTGTAACAGAAAACAAGTGCAAATAATTTGCTTAATTAAAACAGTTTGCAGACTTTTATGTCTCGCATATTTACATGCACTGTAAACAAAAATAGACATAAGATAATATTTAAAAAAATAGTTATATATAATAGAAGTTTTGTATAAAATCAAATTTTGTTATTAATTTAAATTCTATTTAATAATTGCATTATTTTAAGTCTCTCTTTCTATATACATGTATGTGTATATATATATATATATATATATATATATATATATATGTATATGTACGAAGGTCGTTTGATAAGTATGGTAAAAAAGTAAGAAAAACTAAATTGAAAAATTTAATTAAATTAATTAATTAATTAAATTAAACAATAAATAAATTCACCATACTTATCAAACGACCCTTGTATATATATATATATATATATATATATATATATATATATATATATATATATATATATATACATATAAAGAATACGAGTATTGTACTTTCTTGCACAATTTTTCATAATTACAAAAACGTTATTTGTTTCGAAACTGTACAAGAATTTACTTTCACAAAAATAATTTGCCACTCCAACAACAGAAAATATTACAAAATGTTCAATAATTATTTATTATTATTTTTTTTATGATAATGTGCATTTTAATAGCAATGCTATAATCAAAGTGCTACATTATAAAATCTAGATTTTATAATATAATGCTCTAATGAAGACGGAATTGCAGTCGTAATGCACATCAGCTTATACAAGAAAAATGCTATCATCTTATATTATTGCAGTCATCATTCATTTGTACAATAGTAAAAACATATTTCTAAAAATTTTATACAAATGATTATAAAATATCAAATTATTATAATATCAAAAAAAAAACTAAATTTAATATAATTTTAATTAATAACATAACGAATTATGATATGAACAATATATCATATATTAATTATTGCGATAAGAATTTCAACCTCAATTACAGTAATTTTAAATTTCATTACAAAAATGTTTAAATTATTGCTTTCTTTGGTTTTTATTAATTAAATTAATTTAATCTATTAAAAAAATGTATTTTTTATATAAAAATAGAAAAATCAAAATTACTAATTTTTAGTTTTTGTAATATAAATTCTCTGTTTTTATTCTTTTTCCATTTCACTTATATATAATTATTTTGCATTTAATTCTTCATTTATATTGTATGGTGTATTTATAAATGATATTTTAAATTATATTTTAATAAAAAATGCGAAATTTGGTTTTATTATATGTATTATTTAAATCTGAAAAGATAAAAATGCTACGCAAGCCTAAGTAAACATTTATACGATATACAATGTATGAAGATGCAGAATGAACAGATCTACTAAAAGTGATTTGCGAATTTCAGTCAAATGGACCGACAAGTTGGAAATAATCAGCAAAACGAAAGTTAGTAAAAATCCTTAGAGATCAAATAATACAAATAAATTATTAATTTTAACATCATAAGATATTATAAAATATTTAATAATAACTTAATGTTTACTTTTTTGTTTACAACGACAATACTTTAATACACATTTCAATGACAATAACATCATCATTAAAGCATTTTAGTAATTACTGAACACTGTATAACTTTTTATGGCATTGGGAGTGATAATTTACTTATATGAAAGTGAATTTACCACAATTTCAAAATAAATATCGAATAATACCTTATATAATTATTTCCAAAAGCTTGATTTTATTAGATATTCTGATATTTGGGTGCTACATGATGTAAGAGAAAAAAATGATGCAAGAAAAAATTGAGTACTGCAATCATTATTGAAATAAAGAGAGTGAATAATTTTTGTAAAGAAAGGTAAATGGCGATAAAAATGGATCATTTACAATAATATACGGTTAAAAGTAGTATGGGTAAAGTAGACTAAGCCGTTCTTAGTAACCCCAATAGCCAATCTTCAATATAAAGAAGTTATGTTGTGTATTTTTTTTGTGGTGTTGGGGTTAAAATTCATTTACGTTATGTTGTGTGTTTGGTGGCACTGTACATGTGTCTCAATCATTCAGTCTCATTTGGGCCATCTTATATTACTTGTATTAAACGTTACTTTTATTCAAATATTTACAATAAAATATATTAATACTGATATGTTTGGAATTTAAATCTATTTTTATAAAAAATGCTTGAATAGAATTGTATTCACATTAATTTACAATAAGTATAGATTAAAAAAAAAGTGTAAAATTGTAAATCAAAGGACGGATGTACTCATCTTTCAAGCTGACATATTAAAATGTTTCTTTATAAAGTAACGTATTATAATAAATAAAAATAAGATAAATTGAATATTTAACTTACTACGTATTTGATAAGAGTTTGTAAAAGAAACTATTGACGACTTTATATATAAATAAAAAAAAAATGTACACATACGAGGTGTGATCAAAAAATAAGGTGAATTTTTATTTTTTTCAAAGAATATTTATTTATTCATCAATTTTTATTTTTTTCAAAGAATATTTATTTATTCATCAATTTTTATTTTGTCCCCTTCAAAGTAATCCCCCTCGGATATAATGCACTTGTGCCAACGCTTTTTCCAATGCTCAAAGCATTTCAAAAAATCAGCCTCTTCAGTTTCGGGAACAAGAAGAAGTCACAGGGGGCCAGGTCTGGGGAATACGGTGCCTGCGGCATCATTAGTGTGTTGGTTTTAGCCAAAAATTCGCGCACAAGCAACGATGTGTGAGCAGGGGCGTTATCATGGTGCAAAAGTCAATTTTTGTTCTTCCACAAATTCGGACGTTTCTGGCGGATTGCTTCGCGCAAATTGCGCATAACTTGCAGGTAATATTCCTTATTTACTGTTCTACCCTGTGACAAGAACTCATGATGCACCACGCCCCTGCAATCAAAGAAAACTGTAAGCAAAACCTTCACATTTGATCGAACTTGGCGTGCTTTTTTTGTTCTTGGTGATCCGGAATGCCTCCACTGGGACGATTGAGTCTTAGTTTCGACGTCATAACCGTATACCCATGTTTCGACACCTGTTATGACCCTGTCGAGTAAATCTGGGTCGTCGTTGACGTCATTCAATAGCTCTTGGGCGATGCTCATGCGACGGTTCTTTTGGTCGAAATTGAGCAATTTCGGAACAAACTTCGCTGACACACGTCTCATGTCTAAAACACCCGTTAAAATTGATTGGCACGAACCAAACGAGATGCCAATATCATCAGAAATTTCTCTAATGGTAATTCGACGATTCCCCAACACTATTTTCTTCACTTCTTCAACGTTCTCATCGTTGTTGACGTGCTGGGGGGTCCAGAACGAGGTTCGTCGTTGGTGTCTTCTCGGCCTTCTTGGAAGAGTTTATACCACTTGTAAACATTTTTTTGGCTTAAAGTAGACTCATCGTATGCTACTTTCAACATTTCAAATGTTTTGGAGCACTTGATTCCATTTTTCACACAAAATTTAATGCAAACTCTTTGATCCATGATTTTCGACAGCGGAAAATCGTGGAGCCTGCAAAACACTTCTAACTTTTATGCCTCTCACCAACAAATTAAACATGCTACATAGCTGAAATTTGGAACATATATTCGAGACGAGTGTACCAACATAACCAAATAAAAAAATCGAAGATCGAACGGATGTAGCCCGCTAAATTTCAAAATTCACCTTACTTTTTGATCACACCTCGTATAAACACACACACACACACACACACATATATATATATATATATATATATATATGCGTGTGTGTGTGTGTTTGCATGTTTACACACTTATGTTTGTATGTAAGTACATATATGTCTATGTAGATATACATTTGATTATAAATCAAAGTGATATGATGTTTCTACTAGGGTATGAGTAAAAGCATCATGAAGATTTTAACTAAATTAAAATCTATCCAATTCTAGAACCAATTTTGATGTATGGATCTAGATATAGGAACGTGTGTAATAACATTATATTCTCATCAACCAATACTAGCCAGACATGATTACATATAATAATTGATCAAATCTACCTGACACCTATCATATAAGATATTAAGATCCTGTACCTGAACCGAATTTAATCCATACTTAATACTTTACCTGCTTACCTATAGCCATATACACATACACACACACACATCTGTATATATATATATATATATATATATATATATATATATATATATATATAAATCAATAGAAATTCCCAAAATTTAACAATAATATTTTCTTTTTAGTATTTTTATTTATTACCATTATCGAAAATATTTATATATTGCTCTAAGATGGTTCATAAATTTATTCTCTCTCTTTCTTTCTTACTCTTAGACTCAATATATATATATATATATATATATATATATATATATATATATAGAGAGAGAGAGAGAGAGAGAGAGAGAGAGTGTTTCAAGTCATACTGAAGGGTTTATATATATAGAGTCATCTAAATGTGACTCCGAGACTTGTGTTTTATTAAAAAGAAAAATTTGTATAGGGTAATGTAGAAAGAAACATGTGTATAGTTTCTTTTTAATAAAACACAAACCTAGGCGTCACATTTGGATGATCCTATATAATGTAATATTTTCCTAATAATATCCAAATATTTAAATTCCTTAACTCATAATAAATTATAAAATCGAAAACAGTTAATGATTGTCACTAATTATTTTGATGTGATAGAACTTATTTTAAAATAAATGGATCATTTAACTCAACATGAAGGAATTAACCTCTAAATGTAGTTATGATGAATTTGATAAGTTCAAGAAAACAAAACTTTTACATATCTTTGAATTAGTTTTAACATATGTTGAGATTGTTTTGGTGATTGAAGAATTGACATAATATTTTTTTTCTTAAAGTAAAAGATACTTATGATCTTTCTTAAATTTACTTTAAAATTTACTTTACGACTTAGTACTGAGTTTATATATATATATATATATATATATATATATATATATATATATATATATTAAATTGTGTACATTAAATTCTTTTCTTTATTATAAAATAATATTATTATTTTACTAATTCAAGGCTTTTTTGAAAATGTGACCACATTTTTTCAGTCAATGACATTAAATATTTTTCAAAATATAAACATTTGTTTTATGTAAACAATATAAAATATCCAAAATAATACAAGTAATATAACAAATGACTATGAAAAGTCACATTTATGATTCAACTATGTGCAAAGTAAGATAATCATATTTTATTTACATTTACATTGAATTTCAATTGTAAAATAATAGGATAAAAAATAATAAAATTTAATAGAAAATTCACTAGTGTAGATTTATATATATATATATATATATATATATATATATATATATATATATAGAGAGAGAGAGAGAGAGAGGAAGAGAGAGAAAGAGTTTCGCAATACACTTAAAGAATTTAAAAAAATTCTGAACTTTTACTACAATGAAAGTGAGAAGTATTTTTCAACAAACTGATTGGCAAACTACAATAAAAATTAATTTGTATAATAATAAATATTGTAAAAGTAAATGAATTAAATATGAAACATTATTTATTAACATTATATATATATATATATATATATATATATATATATATATATATATATAATATGGGTATAATTATGTTTATATAAGTATACATCAATTTTATTGTTTATTTTTATTAAACAGAATAGAAATTACTGGATAATTATAGAGTAATAGTTTTGTGAAAAGCATTTACAAAATATGTATAAAAATATTAAATAAATACTGTAGTTGAAAATATAATAAAAGAAGGATAAATGGGATTTAGAATAAGATTTTCCACAACAGATGCACCATTCCTACAATATATAATAGTTGAAAGAATAGAGTAAAATAAATAAAAATCATTTAGCATTTATTAATTTTTGAAAAACTTTTGACAACGTAAATATTATGGGTAATAATGACAAACAGAGATTAGCTCTCACATTTGATTAAAGCTGTTCAGGGATGATACATTGAAACATTTTGATGACAACGCCATCATCTGCACATCAGAGCGCTGCATTATTAAATCTAGACTAACGAGTTTAGATTATATTAGTCAAAATTTAATAATGCAGCGCTCTGATAAGGATAACATTGTCATCGAAATGCGTATCAGCTTTTAATAAAGAATATAAACAATAAATAATTGTTGGATATTTTCAATATTTTGCAATGAGTGGAATCATAGTTTATTTGTATAAAAACGAATTCGACACAATTTCAAAAAAAAATTAATAATAAAATATTTTTACTTATAAAAATCATATTTTTTTATAAAAATTATGTATTGAAATTGATTACGTATATACATAATCATATATATATATATATATATATATATATATATATATATATATATATATATAAACAAGTAAATTGATAAGGGAACAAACAAAAGTAATTGATATAATAGAGCAAGTTAAATCGTTGAAATGGACATGGGCAGGACATATAGCGAGAAGAGAGGACAACAGATGGACGAAGGTTGTTACGAAATGGAGACCAAGAGATAAAAAGAGACTTAAAGGAAGGCCACATCAAAGATGGAGAGATGAAATTGTGAAGTATTGTGGAGGCCAAGGCTGGATGAGATTGGCCAGCGACAGGAAAGAATGGAAGAGGCTCGGAAAACTCTTCTTATTTTAATTATGACATTCGACGAGGCTTTCGCCCAGCAGTGGGCTGATGTGGGCTGTCAGTAGTAGTAGTAGTAGTAGTAGTATATAATATATATATATATATATATATATATATATATATGTGTGTGTGTGTGTGTGTGTGTGTGTGTGTACGTGTATGAATGTATATTTGCATTAATTTAAAATGACATGATGTGAATTAAATTATATCTAAACGGATATAAATAACTATAACTACATAACTCCATTACTAATATTAAAATTGAAGTCGTTTAAAAGAACGCAACCCCAAGAAGAATAATAGGATGGAAATAAATGAAACTAATAAGAGTATAAAACATAGATATGAATTCAGGCTTTATAAAGAAATATGTTCTAAAGAATAAATGTGAAATAATCGTTTTTGAAATATCGTTCAAAATTGAGTATTTGAATAACGCCACAAATAATCCTGTATATTACAAAAAAAAAGATTTATAGATGAAAAGTAAGATTTGTTTATATATTTTTTTATTTCCGCTCGTATAAAAACGTCCTTTTCAAGTTGGTGTCGAATTGAAACGGCACATTTCTCTAATTTGGCAACGTTGTAGTCGAGTAGAAAAATCTGAAACCGCAGTTAAAAAAAATAACAATACACCGCCGTTGTGTTAAGTATGCAGAGGGGTAGATAACACAGCCGCTCTGCTCCGCAACAATCCTGTAATGCGGAAGGGCGACAAAAACCCGGTCGAGGTCCGACATCGAACGAACAAAGCAGGGTCACCACACCACTCGACACTTTACACGGTTTTTCTGCACAGTGGCGCCGCTGCTACTCACCCATACCACGAGTGTAAAATTCTCCTCTGTATCCGTGGGTGGTGCCTCAACCCTCGTTCATCATCTGTCTCTGTCTATGGTTCGGATTCCACCGGAGTTTGCACTAGTTTTCAAAGTGGCGACGTGATGAAACGCTACTGGTACAATTTATGTGTGTACTGCGAACTAACTATACACGTGACTACGTGGGTATTTTAATGAATTGAGTACATGTGTTTGCCGTGAATCGAAATGATATTATCATTCAGAGTGCATCGAAATATGTACATAATTTAGTTACTCATGATACGTATCTCGGATGGAATTTTAGTTCTTTTTTTTATACTTGTTTTAGAGATTGCATATTTCAATCATTAGTTATCATTCTGAATCAACAAAAATGCGTTTAATTTTATAATTAACTACGCGAATGTATCGAATTGTTTTATTTTTCATTTCATCTGCATTGCTTCGAACATTTATACACATGGGAACAGAATGATATATTTTTTAATTAAATAAAACAACAATTTCTTTTTTTACATGTCATTCAAGTTCATATAACTTCAATTAATGAAATATATTTCCGAAACTTAAAACTTGTTTAAATATTTATTTATATATTAAAAGTAGTCAGAGATAATTATATTAAAAATATTTTAAAAATCGTCAATTACACGAATTTGTTTATAGAATGAACTTATTCATTTAAATATCTTATTTTTAAAATCTTTTTTTTAAAGAAAATGGAATTATTTTATAATTATATTTTTCAGCAATCGTAAATTTTAATTTAAAAAAAAATTGAAAAACGTGTACGCACATATAAAAATGTAATAATGAAATAAATTTTCTTTTAATTCCAAGTAAATATTCTTATAACGTCTTAAAAATTGATTAAGAAATGTGATTGTCGTTAACTCTGAAATGACAGATTAGGTCTTCTAATTTTTTCTGATTTAATATTCCATGTTTCTGAGTTCTCTCTCCATGTTTAGTTCTTTTCGGTTTATGCTGAATAACTAACTTTTTGAGTCTTTATAAACCCTTTCTGTTTACATGTTATTTTCACCTTACTTTGTATTTTATTATCTGTTGTTGCATCTATTGTATAGAGTCATCAAAATGTGACTCCCAGATTTTAGTAAAAAGAAACAAAAGAAACTATACACATGTTTCTCTATATACCACTCTATACACCATCCTATACACATGTTTATTTTTAATAAAACACAAATCTAGGCGTCACATATGAATGACCCTATACTTATCCTTAATTTTTCATTTTGACAATCTGTCTAGTGAAATACAATCATTTATTTCTCTTAAAAATATTATTTCTGAATAATATATCTTTATAAAATTTTTCTTTGGCAGTAGCCATGTTTTAGTACCATATAATAAAGTGGAAACAGACAAGATTTGTAAAATTTTAATTGTATCACTTTTCTAGTTCTATTTTCTTATGATCCCATGATTCCATTTTTCTTTTTGGAAAAGAGGTTATTTTTTTAACAATACTTTAAGATACAGTCTCTTTCAATCCACTGCTGAATGAAGGTATTTCCTACAATTTTTCACTCTGATCGATCCAATGCTCTTTTTTCCAGTCCATCTCGACCAATTTCCTTATCTCTCTATACCATCTATTCATTTTTTCCCTGGATCTTCTTATATATCCAAATTTCCAATCAATAACTTCCCTTGTCCATCAATGATCCTTTCTTCTTACTTTATGACCAGTCAATTTTCACTTTTTAATTTTTTCACTTTTTCCATAACATCCGTTACTTTTGTTTTCCCTATAATTCATTCATTTCTCTTCTTATCTTTTCGTATTGTACATAATATATATTTAATTATTCCATACTTCTTTCTGTTATCCAAAATCACTGAATTATTCTGGCATCCCAAAAACTTATGTTTGAACTTTGATAATAAATCACATTCATGTATTAATTAAAATCATGTCATTACACATGAAAACAAAAAGAAAAACGAGTAAATCTGAATAAAACCCAAAATTATGAACAACAATGTTTCAATTTTGCTACAACAAAAGTGAAAAGTTTAAAATGAAAATGGATCAATCATAGAGCAAAAAATAAAATCATTACTGGATAAGAGAATGTATTAATAAAGAATCATAAGAGATGAAAAAGAGCCAAGAAAACACCTATAGTACAGAAAAAACAGAGATATAAGAAAATTTAGTGGAGTGGAATGAAAAAAAGTGTTAGATCGCTCGAAGTGAAATAATTTGGAAAAAACCTTTTTTCAGTATTTGGTAAAAAGGACTGATTATATATATATATATATATATATATACGAGTATATATTATATAAGGCTTAAAAATTGATTTGATCATAAAAATATTATATTCGTATTTTTATACAAATTTATATATACAGAATGGTTCAAATAAGACTGAAGAATATAAAATACAAATTTATGGTAAACTCTTCAGTCTCATATTTTATTGAACATACAAATTCTTTATTTATAATATATTTAAAATGTTTATAAATTATAAATATGAATTGTATTTTCAAACATTTATAAAATAAATTTTATGACATAATAAATATAACAAGATGAATAAAACTGAATTTATGTACTTCACAATAGACCAAATTGAACACAAAAGTATTTTTTTTGTTTATAAACCTACTTTCTAATTAATTTGTAATCGTGTCTCGATGAAATACCTTCAATTTTATTCTTGTAATAAAAACACGAAATAATCTGATTACGAAAAAGGTTAAGGTATGCTACTTTGGAATGAAATTTAGCAGATAAAGTTTAATTTTGAATGTAATAGTTGAAATCTAAAAATAATAGTATTGTGTTTCTTCAAATGAATAAAGAATGAGGATAAGTAAAGCCTTAGCGGTAGAGTAAAAAATCGTTAACAGAAAGATACGTTTTACGATTTTGTTTCCAGGAAATTGTCTAATAAAATAAATTACAAAATTTAAATTAAGCTGTAAAATGAAACTAATTTTAAACACCATTCATTAATTTAAATTTATAAAATACGTGTCTATACTAGATTATTTTTTATATTAATATTATGAATAAATATTGTAAAACGTGACGCCGGAAATCTGTAAAAAAATAATAAGTAAGAGTAATGAGCGACTACAAATATTTTTTCTACATAAAATAGATGCTGTTATAATTCATAATAAAATACTACGTTCTATAGAAAGAAAATTACGTATTACAGGCGTGAATGATGTTATTTAAAATTTAGTTATACTTTAATCTAAAATAGATCGGTTGTTTTTTTGATACAATAAAGTTTAATGATGATCTATAAACAACTCTTTTGTGATTATTTTTTGCTCAAATTGGATGTTAGTAGAAAAATAGAGATTATAGTGTTTTATTAGGTTTATTAAAAAGTTTTGTTTGTTTTTTTACTAAAAAAATAATAAATTTTCATACTGCTTATCAATATCTAATAACCAATGTAATTTTCATTAATATTAACAACTATTTTCCATTTTAATGGAAGCTTTTGAATTCCATTCTAATAAAAATGACATTCTTAGAAATTTAAAACTTATCAAATACCTTTTGTCACATTTCCATCTTTATTAATTTTTTCATTTCAAAAATTTTGCAGAGTTAAAAATAAATAATAGGTGAAAGGTGCTATATCTGGAGAATATGCTGGATGACTAAGAATCTTCCAACTATATTCCAATATTTTTTCTGAATTGGTAAAAAACATGTGGCCTTGCATTTTCATGCTGTAAAATAGCTTATTTCCCAATTATAAGAACCGGATGGTGTTTTTTAAATTCATTATTTAATTCTACAACTGTTGATATTTTTTTCCTAATTAATTGTTTCTTTTGACTTTACAAGTTCAAAATAAATTTGTCTTCTCATATTCCACCTTATATAGACAACATTCTGTTTTTCACACTTAAACTCAGTTTAAATGTTGACAAAACGGGCTGTTTTTTCCTCACTACATTTTCATACGTAATCGACTTTTCATCTTAATTACAAGGTATTCTAAAAATGATTCATTTTTATTGCATTAAAGTAAAGAAGAGTAAAGGTTATACGATTCTATTTGTTCCCAGTAGTCAATTCATATGGTATTCATCTTGCATACTTGTACGCAAATCCAAAATGGATCTTCTTCCAAAATGTTTCAGAGAATATCATCATCAATCAAAGGTCTTTTAGAGAGAAGTTCGTCTTTAAAGTTAAAGTCTCTATTTTCGAATTCCTCAAACTATACTATGCACGTTTTTGTAAATACTGCATTTGCCTCAAAAACTTTTAAGAAATTTCTAGATCTTCTACAGCAATCTTTCCTTGTTAATGTTCGTAAAATATACAGTGCTGTAAATGAATCTTATTATCCGAAATGTTTCTTTTATTATTTCTTAGTAAATACTGATAAAACGTTTTTTTTTCAGTATTTACCATTTTTTTCAGTGTATATTGAAAAGAATCAGTGATAAAATATAATGGTTAAAAATGACTCATATATCTATCATTAAAATACTTTTCTATGTGTTTAAAATAATTGTGTATTAACTGAACAAAACTTTTCGGTAGATATTATATTTTAATAGTGAAATATCGATTAAAAATAAATTAAATAAAAAATATTTCACACATTAATCTGTACTATGTACAAACAAAACAAATATTTAAAATTTTCATAAAATAATATATAATCAAATTTTATCTTGAATTGTAAATCATTAACCATATTAGATTTATAAAAGTAAAGTTTGACTACATTACAGAACATTTGTTATGACACTTTCAATAATTTTCGTTCCCTCTGCATAATCAAAAAATAAACTATTATTTAGTCAAATCTTGACGCCTTTTTTCTATTGAAAACTTTGCTATTTTCAACTTGAAAGTTTTGTAGTTGAGAGGTACATAAATTATATTAGCATTCCTCCACTCTGTTTTTATAGACGTTTTGTGTGGGGATAAGTGTGTATGTATATGCGTGCATGTGTGTGTAATATACCTCGTAAAATCTATGAGAGTACGTGCCCTCATATGTACCTATTTTACATACTGATGTGTAAACTTTTTTTGTTTGTAAGCTATAAAAATTCTTTTTTCGAACTTTTTTGCATTTCTTCTATAAAAAATGTATAAATCCTGTTTTTAAATAGAACTACCGATTAAGGTTGAAGATTTTTATTTGAAATACTTAAAAGCTATGAAAATATATAAAACATGCACTTCATTAGCATACAAATATTTAAAAAGAGATGATTTGTTTAAATGAATTAATATTCTGAAACTTACCATATTTTAATTAGTCATTTAAACGTATATAAAAATTAACTTGAAGGACATAGTATTTAACTACAATATGGTAACTTTCAAAATCGAGACAAAAGTAATAGAAATAAAGATATGAAAGAAATCAAAATTACTTAATTATTATTTTTGTAAATAAATATAAGTTTAATTAATTTAAAATATTTACGTTATAATAATATGAATAATATTCAATATTAATAATTATTATTATAAAATAAACCTAAAATAATAATGATTTGTATTAAAGATGTGAGTTACAAAATATATTGGGTCATTTATAAGTAATTTGTCATTTTCGAATTGGTAAAATTAAATGAAAATCCCAGTTTAACGTTAAAAAAATTAGCCAAGCAGCTCCAATCAACCCATTCACCGGTCCATTAGTATCTAAAAGTGATTAGAAAATTTTCCAAGATGGGTCAATGGATTCCTTACGAATTATTGAAATTTAATCTAAAGCAACCAATAGACATCAGCACTTATCATCTCTGTAGATTGGAAAAAGAGTAATTCCTGAATCGAATTGTTACTAATGACGTTAAATGAATTGTTTATAACAATAATAAATGTTCAAGACAATGAGTTAACTACAACAAAACACCATCTTTACAAACGAAGAGAAAATTTTATACAAGGAAGATTATACTGTCAATTTGATGAGGTATAGATGGAATTATCAATTATGAGCTACTTCTAAACAAACAATCCATCACGAAATCCTTACATTGTAAACAATTAGATCAGCTTAACAATTTATCGATGAAAAAAGGTTAGCATCATGACAACACTCGACTTCACACAGCACGAGAAAAACTAAGGTAATTTGAATGGAAATTTATGTCATATTCGCAGATTTTCCGACCTGACACCTTTAGATTATCATTTATTTCAAAATCTCCAAAATCAACCTTAGTGAAAAACATTTTACAGAAATATACATCTGAAAGAAACTCGATTTATTCTTTAGTACGAAACCAAAAGAGTTTTATCTCCAAGTTATTAAAAATTTTACAATAAGATGGAAAAAAGTTGTGCAAAATAATGGAAAACAAATTTTGGATTAAAATTAAAATATCGGTATTTTATTTTATTTCAGAATTTTCTCTAAAGAAAACCATTCTATGATAACTTAATATTTATTTTAGAAAATATATTATTTAAAATTAACAAATATTGGTATTGTAAAAACACAAATATGTTAATTTAAAATTTTGCAGAGTAAAATCCTAAAAAATATAAATTTATTTAAAGTGTATATAGCACTCATTGAATTTATTTATGGAGTGTTTTTGTACATGTTTATATATATATAAAGTACATATTTAGCTACAAAAATACATTTATAAAAACCATTTATAACCTTTTTCAAAAATTCAATTCATTTATATGTACGTACACACATACAAATATATATATATATATATATATATATATATATACGAGGGTCGTTTGATAAGTATGGTAAATTTATTTATTGTTTAATTTTATTAAATTTTTCAATTTAGTTTTTCTCACTTTTTTACCATACTTATCAAACGACCCTCATATATATATATGTGTGTATATGTGGATAAATAAATAATGTAATTAATTAATAACTAATAAAAATTAAATGATTAAATGATGTTTTATTTGAAAGAGATATTGTAAAATTACATTTATGATTATTTCCAAATTTTTTTTATCACTTTTTCTTCCTCAATAAAAGTAATTAAAGTTTGTTTACTGAATTAAATAATATATTTACTGTTGATTTCAAGTATTTTTTTATTTAAATTGTAATATTCGATTAAAATAAATTTATATATTTTATCTAATGTATATAATTTCAATATATTTACATAATATTTAATTATATAAATTTATAAAGTATGCTCTCAGAATTTTTATTGTAAATATCATATCAAAATATATTTTTAAATAGAATGTAAAATTCATCAAGTGGTTAAAACAATTACTCTGTAATAACATATGTCACAAGTATAAATGAAATTCATAAAATATTAATTAATTAGGAATATTTGTAGATTGTCAATAAAATAATATGATTTTTTGTTTAATTAGTAAAGTAGAATTTTAAGTTTTGTAATACGTTAAGTCAAATAAATATAATCGTATAATGAAAAAAGATAGATTCAATAATAAATATTAATTGATATATACTTTTACATGAAATGTCACTCTTGATAAATTTATTTAATTTCATGCTGTTATATTTTATGTATATTTATATTTGTTTAAAATTAATGCATTTTTAAACAGGTATTAAATTTGTTCGATATACAAACACTACTTTTATACATATCTTTTTTTCTGACATTTGTAGATAATCGATCTTGACATATTTCAGAATTTATATTTTCGTAATCAAAAATTGAAAATATCTTGATGCTACTTACAATAATATTACATAAATAACATTTCTGACAATTTTCATTCTGTACAACAGATATTTTTAAATTTTTAAAAATATGTAAGTGACATGGTGATACATATATATACATATATATATATATATATATATATATATATATATATATATATATATGTATATCAGTATTTTTTTTAATATTTATACTGAAACATGTTCGAAGCGTAACGTAGAAAAATATTTTCGACAGCTGACATAATAATTCAATTATATATGATCGTTTGCTGAAAACTGTTGAAAATGATCACGATAATATATGTTCCAACTGTCGTCTGCCACATTTTTGATTTGTACGAACTGCGCAAATAAAGTCTAAATGTTCTTTCAACACATAAATTATAAACAAACATACGTCAAAATTGAAAAAGAAGCGCGCGCATATGTTCATCTACTTGAAAACTGACATAATCCTTACAGCATGTCTATTTTTGGAGCTGATTTGATTTTGACATGGCTCACTACTTACTTACATGTACAACTCGAAGAATATTGCATTAATAAAGTGCTTTTAGTGTTTTAACACAAACGTTCAACGTTCCTCGTTTCATTACATTTGACTCGTAATGTGTTCTTTTGATCAGTTCTTTTTTTGCAGACTTAATATCAGTTCTACAGTTACCATTACGCTAAGATAGATGCTGCACTTAGATTTTTGTTTGATAAAGAAAAAAGTGTAGTCTAGGTATCGTTTCGTGAAATCGTATACGTATTTACAAGCACTCGTCTCTTTCTGTACGAGTATGTGTATAAAAAATTCAATAACTTCATCAGGCGATTTTTTGTTTGTACATTTCGACTGTATTCTTATAAAGTTCAGTATTTTATGTAGGATTCTTAAAATGTCAATAATCTTTATTTTTTTAAACAAAAAACCTTTCAGTACATATACTTTTTTCCTTTCAAATTTATTGAAGTATCTTTTCATTTTTCTTTCCTTTTTTATAAATATTTTCAGAATAACAACCACGCGTCAGAAATTGTACAAAAAATATTTTGATATGACATTACTGTTTACTTAATTTTGTAAAGTAATATTTATTTTCACTTCTTTATTTACATTTATGGTTTAACTGTTTAGTAAAACATTTCTTTCTCTCTCTCTCTCTCTCTCTCTCTCGATATATATATAGATATATATATATATATATATATATATATATATATGTATATGTTTTAAATTTTTATTCAAAAAAATTAAATAGTTAAGTTTGTTATTATGGTTAATATTATTAAATTTAAAAAAATGGTGGTATAAAAATAAAATAAAGTTTATAATAATTATTTGCATCATTTATAAAACACTTATACATAAAAATTTACAGAATGACATCAGTGAGCTTCATATCTGAAAGATTAATTTTTATTATAATTAAATTAATAAAAAAGGTATGAGAGATTTTAAGAATCATAATTTCGAAAAACTTGTAATTGACTGTGTGGGAAATTTTAAATTTGGAGAAAATTAAGATTAGTAACAGGTATATCATTGAATTTTAATACAAATCGACATAATTAGAAAATAATTTTTGAATTTTTATTTTATAATGTTTATAGTTGAAATGTATTCAAATAGTAATTTATTATTGTATTAAAATAAAAAAAATATTAATTTATAACTTGTTATTATTAATCAATAATATTTTTATTATTGATAAAAGAAATTGCTTAACTTACAAAAACTGAAATATTATAAATATTTCAATACTTTTTGATTTTTTCTTCAACTATAATATATTGTCTTTTAAAAATATTTCATTCTATGCTATAATATTGTTTATTTTTCATGCTATTACATAATATTACTATGCATAATATTATTTTAATAAGATTGATTAACAAATAAAACCAACTGTTATTTTTTATAACTACTAGTTAATCTAGAAAAAATATTATATTATTTAAAAAAGTATTTTTTATCTGTGTGGTCATATCATTTACTAATTAATCTTATGGCTATTAAAATTTAATATCACGATCCTATTTATTGTAAATTAGTGAAACCATAATATTATATTAAAAATAAAAATTGCATACAGCCTAAAAATGTTATAAATAAATTTAATGTAAATAATCAACATTATTATAACTGAATATCTTAAGAATTTTTTTCAGTTATTTCTTTAAAACATATATATATATATATATATATATATATATGTGTGTGTGTGTGTGTGTGTGTGTGTGTGTGTGTATAAAATGTTTTTTTTAGATTAGATATAACTTTCGATAGAGATTCAATTTAAAATTTTATCACGCTTAAAAAATCATCTATATATAAGATACATATAAATTGAATATACTTAAATATTATTTTTTCAAATTGAATCAATTGAATATTAAACATAACACCTTCTTTATCAAAATGAAATAATTTTATTGAAAAAATATTAAAGCAATTATAAATGATGTGAATTATATATAAAGATATATTATTTTATTACATAATAATTGCATTTTGTAAATTTACGTTTTGCAACAAGTTAATTAAGATAAAAAAGTTAATATTTATATAATTATTTTAGAATTCAAATAAAAGGTTTAAAAAACAAAAGGACATTAGTATTTATAGCATTATATTCAAGAAAACGTGAAAAAAATGTAATCAAAAGTCATTCTACCATTTATTAAAATGATCTGAAAAATCTATTTTTATTTATTGTATGATATATCAACAATGAAATGTTAACGTCTTAGTACTCAATATCTTCTTATTTTAAGATATTCTCTCTCTCTCTCTCTCTCTCTCTCTCTCTCTATATATATATATATATATATATATATATATATATATAAATTTCAAACAATTTTAAATTATCTTCTTTCAAAATGAAATTAGGAACAATAATAAATTGTTTCTATGCATTTATTTATTTCAAAAATTTTGTCCAAAAAAATTGCATTATATAACTTTATGCAGTGTTTCTATTCTTTGATGGAAATTAAGAATATTATTTTTTATTTATTCAAGAAAGAATATAAAATTTCGGATACTAGATAATAGTATTTATCAAAAATTCCTTAATTGATGTCAAAAATAATTCAAATGGATAATTTATTGTTAAATACAAAACTTAGGTTAACATAATATGACGCATAACATATTAGTATTGTATTTGTTGAAATCGTTCAATTAGAAATTGAGGAAATAGTTAAAAATAATTTAGAAAAAGAAGTAAATATAACAAGTATTAGTATGTATAGATAAAAATGATTTGATTGATAGATGTTTGCCTTACGTCTACATAATATGACGCATAACATATTAGTATTGTATTTGTTAAAATCGTTCAATTAGAAATTGAGGAAATAGTTAAAAATAATTTAGAAAAAGAAGTAAATATAACAAGTATTAGTATGTATAGATAAAAATGATTTGATTGATAGATGTTTGCTTTTATATAAATATTATTAAATTAACTTATACAATTCTATTTTTATATTATAGAATAATCTTGATTATATATATATATATATATATATATATATATATATATATATATATATAATGTGCGATAAATTATTGAATTTTCATTATCAATGTTTTAAATTAATTCATTAAATAATATAAGTGTCGAATTGACTTTTCAAATAATTCATGTAAATAAGAATGAAAATAATTTTAAATACTAAAAATTAATTTTTAATCTGTGATTTTATTTATTATATATATATATATATCTATATATATATATATATATATATATATATAGAATGGTTCAAATGAGGCTGAAGGGTTTAGACATACATTAACTTTCTTACTATTATTTATAATATATCCTTTCCTGTTCTTCAATCTCATTTTGGCCACCTATATTATTTAATAAAAAAAATAGCTCATTAATTCTGTTAAATATTTTTCACTTAGACATAGTTACAATATTAAAATAAATAAAAACATATTTCATTTTGTGATTATAAGTATTTATTAAAAAAATCAACTATATAATAATATAATGATGCAGAAAATCAGACTTTTCAATATATATATATATATATATATATATATATATATATATATATATATAGAGAGAGAGAGAGAGAGAGAGAGAGAAAGAGAACGTGGCCTAAATGAAATTAACGGATAGTAGAGAATAGTAAATGATAGTAAGTAAGTAAGTGTATGTCCAAACCTTTCAGTTTCATTTAGACCAATCTATAATATATTTGATTTCACAGAATTAAAATATAAATTATTATTTTCGAAAAATTTGCACTTACTGGTTTATTATTTATTGTATATTATGTATTATTTATATAACATATCATGACTTTTTTTAATTAAATCTTTAGGTGTGAACTGCTGACTTATAATTTGTATTACATTCTTTTAAATAATATATATACAATAAAAAAATATTACTATATTTTCTTAAATGAAAAGTACAATAATACAAAAAAGCAAATATCTAATATAACTTCTTAATTTAATAAAATTTAATATCATAATTTGATATATAATTTAGTTATAGATTAATTACAAATGAAATGATTAACTGGACAATATTATTACAAATTATTAGCGAGTATTACAACAAATTCTGTAATATTTTAATAATTTCTACATTCAAAAACTATGGGCTCCAATGTAGAAGTAGACAATTTGTACAAAATATTCTGATTTTTATATAAAAAAATGTTTATCTTTTTTAAATTCGTGAATAATAAATTGATTTACGATAAACTTATTAAATACAATAATTTGACACGTGTTACATTTTTATGTATTACACTTTGAATTTCTTTCTTTCTCTTTTCCTCTACCTTCTCTGACTCATTATATACATAAGCATATAAACACATATTTATTTATGTATACATATATATGGAAAGAGAGAGAAACAAAGGGAGAATATAGGATTATTTTCGTAATAAAATAATTTAAAATATCTATGTAAATATTGTTTTAGTAAATTTAAAAATGAATTAAATGCTACTAATAAATATTTATAACATGACAAAACAACTTTTTGTAGATTTTGGTGGCATCTTTCAATTTATATTTGAAAAAGCACATTATATAGAACATACCAATTTCCTGTATTAATATTTTATCGATTTTACTAATATTTCATTCTTAGAAATCGAATCTCTTACTGATGAATTATTTCTACACTTTCTGATTGATAGACATGTGACGTCCAAGTTTTTTTTTTGTTTACAGTTTCCTAACTTTATCGGTAATATCAAATGGTTTGTATAACATATCAAACAGTTTTATCCCAATAATATTTGAAGAAATTGATTTAAATGAAATAAAGTATTTTTATTAAGATATGTGACATTCATATGAAAGTTATCTTTTTCTTTTAGTGTATTTTCATATCAGTTCTTTATATATTTTAACATATAAATATAAAAATACTTTCAAATAATTTCCATGTAATCTTAAAATACCTGTAAAATTGTAATCACATTTTATTGGCACTGATGCCAAATTTCTTTCTAACAAGGACTCTTGCTTACATAAATATTTAAAAAAAGAATATCAGTAATATACACTGCACATGTTTACAACAAGTAGAACAAAATATAATTCTTTTAGTTCCTCATAAATTATCTAAAATTGTTTTTTGTTCTTAATTAATACAAATACATACCATAAGAATCTTTCATAATAAATTCATCAACAGAGAATTGATCAAAGAAAAATTTTTTTTGTAGAATCTATGAAATAATAATATGTGACATTACGTTCAAAGTATTTATAACATAAATTTATTGTATACATGTTTATTTCGATCATTTTTTTTTGTAGACAATTCTTTTATTGTTAAAATGAGAACAAAGTCTTATTTAATAAAAAAAATGTGTTAAGAAATGTCGATAAAATATATTCATCTTTTTAAAGATAATTTAGGGTTACTCAAATGAGACTGAAGAATATAGGTATATATATTTACTTGCTTACTAACATTTATTATTCTTTATTATCCCTTCAATATCATTTATGCCACTTATATCATTAAATATAGTGAAAAATTAATCTATAATATATATTTTACAAACAAAAATAAATTTATTTCAAAATATAAATACAAATATTATAGAATTTTTTGCACATGAAATTATTATTTTTTAATTATTTAATTTAATTTTAGTTAAAAACAATTTCATACAAGATATAACTACAAAAGAACCACTGATTTTCTAAAATAGTTTAATGATAATAAATATATAAATTTTATTTCTTTTTACTTTAAAAAGTCCTATTGATTTACTGTTAAAATTAAATTTAGAAGTCTTTAGTAACGTCTGTTTAAAAAATACCGTTTTTATTTTCAACTTTTCATAATATTAGAAATGAATTTCTTTAAACTGTATTATTATTTTAGGAAGTTAATTAATTTTTCAACATATTAGTCGAATAAATAAGTTTGATGATTAAGTATAGTTTTTTATGTTAGTCAAAAATTTTATCACTAAAGTAAACTTTTAGCAAAATATATTTGTATTTCATTAATACAAAATTCAACTATTTAGTTATCATTTTTGACCTTTTTTCTGACTCGATCTTTCAATTTTGCTCTTCGAATATTATTTCTTTTTTACATTTATATCAATTATTAATATAATAATGTTAGATGTAATAATTCATTATTTTCCACTATTTTATTCTTATTTAATTTTGCATTTTATTCGAATATTAATGTACAAAATAAATGAATTTTCTTATAAACCTTCTATAAAATTTTTGTTCTTTTTTAGCAATTTTTAATTTTATGATATAATATTTCTCATCGAGTTCATAAAATGCATCTAATATTTGCTTTTATACATTTTATATTCTCAAGTTGGAGAGCCCCTCAAGTTGGATTGAGCTGATACTCTTATCTCGTAAAAAACGTAACGGTTACTGAACTTTGACATTCTCAGGGAACCCTAAGCTCTATATGGGCTATGGCGCGGTTATGGTTATATATATATATATATATATATATATATATATATTATTCTGCATAGTTATATATATATATATATATATATATATATATATATATATATATATATATATATATATATATATATATGTATGTATATATAATATTAAGTTTCATAATATAACATTTTCTTTAGAATTAACACCATCTTATTTTTCTTTTTCATTTCACTTATGAAAATGTTTCTTTTGTGTTGAGAGGTTGTATTAAACAAAAATAGTTTTTATCTTATTCTATTTACACTCCTTTTAATTCGATTTTTCCGTAATCTGCAAATTCATTCCAAATTATTTACTTTGAATTTCTATTTTTAATTTGCTTTGTCTAATTCAATTCATTTTTAAATCTATGTCAACGTGTTGATAAAATAATAATATTATCGTCAAATTTTAAAGTGACAAAATATTTCGAAAATCTATTTTTATGTTATTTTTATAACTCTATTTTATAACTGTTTAATTAATTACCTGAAATTGTTATTCCTGTTCTTCGGCATTTTATTTGTTTAATTTATTTTTTGGTTCGAAGTTCATAACTTATATATATATATATATATATATATATATATATTGGGTGATTTAAATGAAACTGAAAATTTTAAATATACATTTATTTTCTTACTATCAATTATTCCACCTATTCAATTTTTTTCTGGTCATTATATATTTATAGATTCTCAATAAAAAAATTTTGTACATTAGTGTTTTTGTTCTCTTGCTATATGTACAGTCCATTTTCCATTTAAATTTTTCACTACTAATTTTTCACACTTAAATTTTTCACTAAAACATTAATAACTTCAGTTCTTTTAAAAAACATTAATTTCTCTTTTTATACCTACATGTTATTCTTAACATGCATCTTTCATATCTACCTCATATATATATATATTATATATATATATATATATATATATATATATATATATATATATATATATATATATATATATATATATATATATATATATATATAATTTCAATCATTTTTTTAAAAAATGTATTGTAAATAAATATGTATTCTATTGACACTTTCGATAGTAAAGTAGTTTTTAATTATTTTTATATAATATTTTCTTTATATTATTATTAAACGTATTGTAATTTTTTTCAAAAAAAAATACTTTATATAAATAAAATTTACATAACTGTATAAAAAATGTATGACATTTAATTATTTTTAAATAATTTTTGAGCTTTCAGTTTGCAGTTATTTTTTCTTAATTATTTTTTAAAAAACCATAAAGTGATATTATTGCTTGTTCAATGTTATTTTTAATAAATATATACATGTAACGTAAATTAAAATTTATTATACTGATAAAGTTTCAAAATTGTAAGAAAAGATCGATTAAACAAGATTTATTAGATATAAATATCTAATGATGAACATCGAAATGTACTAAAATAATTTGCAATTAATAGTTATAATGAAATATATTTGTTCTGTTACTGAAGATGTATAAAAACCGAACTATAAAATAACAAGGTAAGGAATACCAATCTCCTTTTTCTGTCATAGTCAAGAGTTATAACCTATGCAATTATATGCGTAGAATACAAATAAAGTATTCATTTATATACTACATGTCAAAGATATATTTTCATAACATTATTTTATTACATTTTAAACAATATTTATGACTGAAATAAATGTTGTTAGAAATATTATTCTGTTAGTATTAACGCTAATCCGTATATAAAAGTGTTTAGAAAATAATTTATGGATATATATTAATAACTGTACTATATAAGATACTATGATATTTAATTGCTTATATTTATAAAAAATCAAATTGAGATATAAAATAGATTGTATATTTACCGATATAGAAAAATTAAACTACTAATGTCGTCATAAATAACCATGTTTTTTATATAAATTTATATTAAATACAAATTAATTTTACGTTTCATAAAATTAAAAATCAATATAATATCATTTTTTTCTAAAAATGATCTTTTATTAATAATATTTTTTGAATTGAAAAATTTTAAATCATGTATATATAATTCTATGATACATATTTTTATATTTTTCAATTAGAAAAAGGACTTTCATTGCATATTTGGAAAATTTTAAGATATAATATTCTTTTCACTTTAAATATCAAGTTTTTAATAACCTAATTGTTTTATATAGCTAAGTAATAAATTGTTTAATTGTAATATTTTTTTCTAAAATATTTATAGTATTCAGATTATTATTTTATTTAATAATAAAACGAAATTACTTTAATTGTTTTCTTGAATTAATGTGATTTATATATTAAAATAACATTTTAGGTGTTAATATAAATAATAAAAATATAGTTTATAATATTATTTTATAAAATGGAAGTCATTTCGACTATCAAATCAACAGCTAACAAATCATTTTTACGTAACGGTTTTACGTATAAAAACGTTGAATATTACAAAATATGTCACGAATATCCATATATGCACATATGATATATTGTCTGGCATATATTGCATATCAATTAAAGCCATCGATGTAGTATTAATAGGTTATCGGAATCAGTTCCTGCTGTGTACATAGAATGATTCCTCTACGGCCTGGTATACCTTCTCTATATCCTATGGTGGTTTCGGTTGCCATGCGGCGCATCGCAGGAGTCAATGCCCGACGTTTTCTGCCCCTGCCCCCTTTCAAGTAGTACACCTACTGTATAAGCTTCCTCGTACCCTCTCCGCAAGTCCCATATGCCCAACAGAGCGTTTCGCTCTACAACCATGCTTTAGAGCCATACAACAAATCATTCTAACACGATTTCTGAACACTAGTTCTATCGATAATATGAATATATTTGTGTATGTTTTTTTTACCAAGTTAGACAGAATTACAATATTTTTTTTCTCGAAATCGAAATAGGAAAATGATACGTCTGTTACGATTTAAACAATATTATATATATTATTGATATAATATTTGTGTAAATATTTACTAAAAATGTTATTTCTTAATGTCCTTTTTAAACAAACCTAAGTTTGTATTGTTTTCAAACACAACAATATTCCATATCTAGAAAAATAATAAATTCTCGTATCTAAAAGTCAGCTTGATAAACATATTTTGGTTATAATGTATTTTATAACTACATTTTTTCAATTAAATACAATGAAATGAAATTAAAAACAATAATAAAACATATTGCCTTGTTTAAAAGCATACGAATTTCATTCTAATTCAATTGATGTAGATAATTACGAAATAAATCATTGATACAACAATTCGCAGTTAAATTTTACTGACAGTGCTTGATTTTCAATCTTGTAAAATAAAGAAACAATTATAATTCTATAAATGTAGTTACTTTACTTTGTTATTTATAGTTCGTTTTATATTTCCATTGTGAATACTGTATTAATTTTATATTTAAGATTGTAATAAAATATTTAAGTTTCTATGTACGTAATTTATTGTTATTGCATATTTATCATTATATTTTTGCAAAGATAAAATTTAGAAAATATTTCACTTTAAATACACTTACATTGAAAATAAATTTAAATAAAAACTGCTATACATTTTATAACATAAACCAAGTAAAGAATATATTTACTATTTTATTATAAATAGCTTATGATTTAAATGTATCTAGAAATATAAAAATATTTAACTGTGAAGTAAAACATAAAATTATATATATAAGTATATAAACTGAATCTTTGTTTAAAATTAAAAAGGACTTTAAGAGTTAAATAGAAACATTGCAAATATAAAACTAATTTAAATAAAAAATAAATATTAAAAACAATTTAAAGATATTATACACATTGAAACAATCATATTGAGTTCATATATAATATTTTATTCTTTTTATTATATACTTTTCAATACTGTACCTAAATTATTTTTTAATATAAATCTTTTACTGCAATAAAATTGATATAAATCGAAAAATAAAATCCACGAAATAATTCAGGAAAAGAATATATTTTAATTTATCGTAACTGAATAAAAATATTTATAAACTTTACTAAAATTTATTATAAATTATATGAATATATATATATATATATATATATATATATATATATATATATATATGTATATATATATGTATGTTATGTATAACTGAAATAAATAACTGAATAAATATAATAAATAAATAAAACAAAACAAAAAATTATAAATATATATATATATATATATATATATATATATATATATACATAAAAGATAAATGGAAAAATGTTATAAATTATTTTTATCGATGAATAATAACAAAAATAATGTATAGAAAAGTTATTCAATAATGAAACACTGATAACATAATTATCTACTAATCTAATATTGTTAGTTATAGAAAATACAATATTTATACTATTTCGTTTTGATGTCTCTAATTATTGATAATCAAATATTAAATTGTTAATGAAAAAATGCCTATAATATTTAATTTTATTTAGTAAATTAAAATGTATCTATAAATAATTTCAAAAATGTTTACAATTATCGAAATACTTATATATGTCAATAAACAAATATTTAAATATTATAACTGAAATATTTTTATTTGATATTTGCTCAGAGAAGTATTTATGTCAATGAAAATTCGAAAGAGCAATTAAAAATTATCTCTCTAGTAATTATAAACAAAATATTTACTATAATGATAATCATTTTATATAATAAACCATTAAAAATGTATTTAAAGAATAATAACACAATAAATAATATAAATTCAGTGATATACGAGAGTCATTTGATAAGTATGGTAAATGTATTTATTGTTTAATTTAACTAATTTAATTAAATTTTTCAGTTTAGTTTTTCTCACTTTTTTACCATACTTATCAAACGACCCTCGTAGTTTAAAATAAATAACAATAACGTCAACATATGGCAATTAACTAAAACATTATATACATAAATATATATATATATATATATATATATATATATATATATATATATCAGATACGAATTTGAAATGATTTATAATTTATAATAAAAAACAAATAGAAATACTATAAATTCTAAATATTTTTAATAAAAGTTATAAATAACATACAAAAATATATTCTTACAAAATATGAATTCAAACGATTGTTTTTACTTTTTTTCGTCAATCAATTAATTTATATTAATATTTATAACTGATTCTGTTTTATATTCATACATACATACATACATACATACATACATACATACATACATACATACATACATACATACATACATACATATATATATATATATATATATATATATATATATATATATATATAAAAATGAATAAACAATAGCATGTCAACCTCGATGAACTAAGGCTGACGTCCTTGCTAACAGATTTTTTTAATGTGAAGGATTTTCAAGAACCATAAACATTAGCTTCATGTTTAATCTGGCAATTTATTATATAAATATTTTACATTTTGCAAAGTTGTTCTATAAATACTATTTTTTATTTTAAAATTGAAAAATATCATATTGGGAAATATGATATTTTTCAATTTATTAAATAATTATATTTTAAAGGTCAGCATGTATAAATATAAATCAAAATTATTCAAAAATACACACACACACACACACACACACACACACACACATATATATATATATATATATATATATATATATATATGTATATATGTATATATATATATATATATATATATATATATATATATATATATATATATATATATATATATATATATATATATATATATATATATAAAATCAGAAGAAGAATAACATGATAGTAAAACTAAATAAATTTGTAACAAATAATGTTATTGGAAACATTTAAAAAAACATTAGTAAAAAAAAAGTTCATATTATTTCGTTCGTTTATGGGATATATCATTTTTCTTAGTAAATTATAGACTGTGTAAAATAACAATTTACGTATAAATGCTACAAAATGGATGACTTAACATCCTTTAAAACAGGAGATTGTTGTTACGAGTTTGGTTGGAATATCCGTGATCAAAATTAGTATATTGTTACATATATCCAGAATTATAATTTCTAAAATTATAAAAGAGAGCATAAATTATGAGAGAGCAGTATCTGTTGAAAAAACATTTTCTCATATTGAAATTAAACGATAGAAATTGACGTACATTAAAACTGATTGTATCTAAAACTCATAAAACTATTATGAAAAATGTGAACAAAATTTAACTGTCGTTTGAAATATCCTGTTCCTATAAAAATAATATATTGAAAATTATTGTACATTGAGAAATACAACACAATATACACAAACAGTTTTATATAATTCAGAAATGTTCCCATTTTTCTGCCCACTCACTTTATATATATATATATATATATATATATATATATATATATATACGAGGATCGTTTGATAAGTATGAGAAAAGTAAGAAAAACTAAATTAATTTAATTAATTAAATTAAACAATAAATAAATTTACCATACTTATCAAACGACCCTTGTATGTATGTATATATATATATATATATATATATATATATATATATATATATATATATACACATATAATTTATATCAATTAATACTGTATCCAGAATTTATAAATCATTAAAAATATCTCGACTTAGCTAGTACATCAGCGATATTTAACGCATTAAAAATCAAGAAATTAAAAAAATATACAACGAAATTTTAAAGAATATTTATATATGGTGATCCAAATGAATCTAAAGAGTTTAAATGTATATTTACTTGCTTACTATCATTTACTATTGTTTACTATTCTTCAGTTTCATTTGAGTCACTCCATAGTAATGCTATAAACTTAGTCCAAATATATAAAGAAATAGGAATGTTTAAAATTATGAAAAAAGTGAAACAAGATAATACAATATCGCCAAAGTTATTGAAAACGGCACTAGAAAAAGTTTTTAAGGTACTAAATTTCGAATTTGAAAAATGAAAGTAAAGAGCGAGATTTATAGCCACTTATAATTTGTTGACAACATTATTATTTTCTCAACAATTCCAGAAGAACTTAAAAAACTATAGAGAAATTAGATAAAAAAGTCAATATGTCATGTAAAGAACCAAAATAAAATCAAAAGTAATATACAATGCGTTTTCAAATCAGAGAAAACCGAAGTAAAAGATATGAAAGAGAAATTGAAAATTGATTGTATTGAGAATATTGAATTAATTCACTAACACTAAAGGAATATTATTAGATGAAGAGAATAGGAAAATGAAAATAATAATGGAAAATAAATTAAATAAAAATAATAATATATAATTCGGAAGGAATTCTTATATTACGAAGTCGAATATTCTCCTACGTTCCAAGAAAAAAGAATATGATTAATGCTTTCACCCGTTCTAACTTATGGCAGTGAAACGTGTTTTAAATATCAGAATAATTCAGAATATCTAAACAACACGAAAAATAAAGATTCAGGTTAAGAATAAGTCATAGAGACAGATAAACAGATGAATTCCAAAAAAATAAGACGGACGTTGTAAGAAAAGTGAAAAATTTAAAATGAAAATGGTCTGATTATATAGTCAGAAAAGATCGCTAATTGATAAGAGATATTATTAATTCTAAACTCATAGGTATAAAGAAGTCCGAGGAGATACCAGTGGATAGATGGGAAATAGATTTCAAAAAATCGTCGATGGAGAGTAAAAAGGAAAATACTGTATTGTTGAAAGTAGAAAAATTTAGGAAAGGTTTTTCCCTAGCATTAATTTAAAAGAGATTAAACTGGAGAAAATTATAATATTATATATATATATATATATATATATATATATATATATATATATAATAAATCTTAAAAAGAATGACTATAAACTTTTATCCTTAGTTAATTTAAAATATGAATATTTACTGATTTATTTAAATCTATTATTTTGGCAATTACTATTATATTTATAATCCATAATAAGTAATTAAATTTGCAGTGAAACAGTATCTAGAAGAATTATATTAATGTAGGATTATTATTTCACATACATAAATTCGCACACACAGCCGCGCGCACACACATACACACACACACACACACACAAGCACACACATGCGAGCACACACACACACACACACACACACACACACACACACACACACACACACACACATATATATATATATATATATATATATATATATATATATATATATATATATATATCCATATATGATTATACAAGTATTTTACAATAACAACCTTCAAAAGAAACAAAATGGCAACTAAAGAAATCACAAATATGAAACCTCATTTCATAGAAGTCATACAAATGTATACATAAAATCAATAAAATATAAAAATACACTTTTCATCACTTACGAATGCAAAAGACAGTAATTATAAGTTTTATAATATATAACTAATTTATTTTATTGATTAAAATGTTTAAAAATAATATTTTTTGTCGCATTATTTAATAACCCACCAAACTATCCTCAAGTTAAAAAAATTCAAGACAATTGAATATTGAATGATATGTGTTTCAAAAAATTTCTAGTATTTAGTAATAAATAGTTATTGATTAATTATTATTTTTTATAATTATTGATTTTTATCTTTTTTAAAATACAAACATGTGTTTTTAACATGTCTTAAAAAAATAAATCAAATATATTCATATATCAATAAATAAGTTCTACAAATTAATTAAATTCAAACTATTTTATGAAAATTATTTAAAACCTACATCAAAAAGTATTAAATAAGAACTATTATTTTAAAATTAACCACACATATTATCAATAAAATGAATTTATTAGTAACAAAATTTTATTTTTTATTAAACATTATGATTGAAATTGATATCTATTCAACATTTTATACAATTGTTACAATATATATATATATATATATATATATATATATATATATATATATATATATATACGAGGGTCGTTTGGTAAGTATGGTAAATTTATTTATTGTTCAATTCAATTAATTAATCATTTTAATTAAATTTTTTAATTTAGTTTTTCTTACTTTTTTACCATACTTATCAAACAATCCTCGTATTTTATATATATATATATATATATATATATATATATATATATATATATATATATGAACATCCAAATGTACGCCTAGATTAGTGCAGCTATTTACAAAAAGAAAACATGTGTATAGATATTGTTAAAAATAAACACAAATATAATCACATTTATGATATATATATATATATATATATATATAATATTTATGACGCCTATATTATATATATATAGTCATCCAAATGTGATATATATATATATATATATAATTTTAAAATGAATTAATTATCTTTATAAACACTTAAAAAGAACATTTTAATATTTATCAAATTAATAGAAATTGCAATAAAAAAAATCTTGAAATTGTATAAAAAAGTTAACAAACAATTATTAATTCAAAAGTAGTAATCATTATTTCTTATGATTAAAGAATGAAATATTATCATGCATTTCATAATAAAACCTTGAGTTCTTTCTCGAAAAAAGAGTTATTCATTAAAACTATATTCACGCCGCTTTGTATATCGTTCATGATTCAATAGGAAACAATTTTTAAAAGATATTACCATCTACAAAACACTACATAATCATCATTGAAATATTTTTCACGAAATGAAATTAATTATGAAAACACGTATTCTATTCTAAATATGCGAATTAACTTCAAACACGTATTAACATTTTTGTCATAATGCAAATAACAAGAATCTCAAACAAACAGAAGAAACAAAAATTAGCATGTTTAAAGTGGAACTACTGGTTCAAATTGATGATGTATTTACTTACACATTCTAAAGTAGAATATATGAGAGTTAAACTCATATATCTGGTCCAACGTATGTGAAATAGAGCACATATTTTATGTGACTTTCATGTTAATTATACTGTTAATTTGTCAGCACGTACGAAGATAAATGGGATATGGAAAAACAATGAGAATAACACATTATAAAGAACTATAAATATTAGCTAATCATCTTGTCAATTAAGATTTGAATAATTCTTCTCAACAGAATTATTGTCTGATAGAGAATTATTGCATATTCATTATATATATATATATATATATATATATATATATATATATATATATATATATATATATATATATATACATCAGGCAAAATAAATCTGAAAAAGAATGTACGGTTCCTATGATTACAAAAAACATTTAATCTCATTTATTGTAAAGGATATAAATTTCTACAGTAATATTTAAAAAACAGATAAATTTTAAATAACTATTAATACAATGTGGACAAAAAACTAATTAATTAAAGATAGTAAGTATAAATCTTAAAAAAATGATTTATTAATCTATTTGTTATACATAGATACATGTTTACGACTCATTTAAAATATGTAGTCTTATTATACTCATTATAAAATCTTGAAAAAATATTTGTCTTACATTTTTAAATTAGAAACATACTAAATAATCAATAACGTTTAACACGATTATCAATTTTTATAATAATATTTATATATTAAATATTATTTAAACATAAATTAAAAGAATTCAAACCGTCATGTTATTCTATAATTTTATTCGAAATAATACTAGACAAATGTACTGAAGGAGATAAATGTGTGTTTAAAACCTACAGCCTCATTTAGGTCATTCTGTATAATAAAAAATGTTATTAATTACAATACTGTATACTTGTAAAAGATCGTTATTTTTTATAAAAAATATCAATTGAAGTGTTATTACAGTAATGCCAGTTATTTTTATTTTGAATATAAAGTTTTAATTTACAGAAATAATCTTTAAATAAATACCAATTCAAGATTACTACATTTTTCAATTATTTTAAAAGATTATTGAAAGTTCTTGAAAAATAATTGTACGAATAAATATTATTTAAAGAAGTACTTATTACAATTTATTTGAATATATCAATTAATTATTATGATTGAATTCAATAATTATATAAAATCCTCGGACTCAATGAACTGTAACTACTTCATCACGCGATATTTAATCATTTAGAGTCTATCTAATTAATTTTCTAGCATGAATAATTTTAAACGAAAATATTTCATATGATATGCCACCCAACAAATATACAGCAATCAATAATATAAATAATATATATATATATATATATATATATATATATATATATATATATATAAATGAAACCTTATTTAATTTTCTTAATGACTAATAATGCAATTTAAAACTTATTTAATTAGGTTTATTTGAAATATGTACTCTTTTTAAAATTGAATAATATTTGAATACATACAGTAATATTATAAAGTAAACAGATGGCTTAAATGAGACTGAAGGCTGTAAACTGGAATTGAAAGTTATATTCTCCAGTCTCATTTGGGTCACCTATATTTAGTCTATAAATTTATGTTATTCCTAAATATAAATTTTGAAATTGATTTAAAATTACAGAGAAAAAATTAAAACTATAAAATTTACATAAAAAATTTAAATCTATAACTGTAATTTATATAAAGTTTTTCTTGAAATTATTAAGATATTCTATAGATTTATTTTAATTTCACTCATATTAAACTTGCAATATGTTAAATTAAATTTTATATATTATATTAGAAATTTACTAAAAATATGGCTGTTAAAGAATTATGTTATTATATAATAAAAATAATTACATCTACAAACATTAGAGTTTTTACAAAATTTTGTATAAATAATTAAATGATCATAGTCGTTTGTATCTGTGAAAATTTGTTACTGAAAAAATATTTTTTTATTTAATTGATAAAAATTATATGAATTAATATAACAAATTATTGAAGTGTCTTTAATTTTATAAAAAAAAACTGGAAATGATTGTACATTTTATATTAATGAATATTATTTTGAAAATGCTAAAAAAATATTGTAAAAATTCAATTTATATTAACACAAATGAATTTTAACTCCAACACCACAATAGATTCAAGTGTTCAATAATCACTTATTGTTCACTTATTATTTATAATTATGTAGTATATAATTATATCGGCTAATACATTTCGATAAAATCTATTCGATAATGCCTTTCTGTTCAAATCTAGACTAATTGTTCGACTTTTTTAAATATATACTAATTTGTGTTTTTATGCCTTTATTTTTTTTTATCGTCATCTCTAACTGGGGGTTGACTGTTTCTTTTTTTCGTCATAGGTTCGCAATACTAGTACGTGTTTATATTCCGCACTTGTGAGATTTGACATATTTACTTGGATATGTTTTATTTATGGTTTTTTTATAACATGATTCTTGTCACAGTGTTTGAAATTTTTAACGATTTATATCGTCTGTTTGAGATAATTTATAGAATTTATATTTTATAGAATTATATTTTTAGATATAGCATCTTCTGACAACCATTTATTTTTGACTCAACAAATGAAATAAAAAATAATTAATATAGAAATGTAATAAAGACAATTAATATAATTCTAGCTTCCAAGAAGAAGTTATTTTATTGCAGATAAATTCAAAAGCTTCCATCAAAATTGGAAGATGCTATTAACATTAATTGAAATTAAAAAATAATAATAAATAATATAAAAAAATACTTCCTTTGACTTAAAAAAAGAACAAAACTTTTTGGTAGACCTAATTATATATATATATATATATATATATATATATATATATATATGTATGTATGTATGTATAAATGTATATATTGACTGAAATAATAAACCTTAGACAATCATTTCAATATGAAAGCAAATATTGAAACATTTTAATTACACTATGAATATATTTTCTTAAACATTTACTATTAAACTAACATTGCAGTGAAATGTATTTATAGTTACATACAAACGAAACTGAAATTTACTTATTAAATATATAATATGTAATGAAATTCTATTTAAAGTTTACATTATATTATGCAAATCCTGTAATATATTTATCAGTATTTAATTTTTTTCTTAAATATTGCATAAGTAAAAAAATATCAAAAAAAAACTAAATAAATACAAATATGTTTTTAATTAGAGAAAACTTTTAAATAATATTAAAATATTATTTAAAGGTCAACACTCCTATTATTTTTTTATTATTAGAAATGATTTATTATTATTAATTTCACTGATTTAAAACCGAATCATTTTCTTTAATTTGTCAGTTAGTTGTATGGCTTTAACATTTTTATGCAAGAAAAAATTATTCAAGCTGATTTCTTTATAATAAATGTTAATTTTATTTTAGTCAAAAAATATTTAATATTTTCTTTTAATTTTCTGTTTAAATAAATAATTCTTCCGTTTATAATTTATTCTATTGTATGAACAATTCAAAATAATTTCATTGTATTAAACTAATTTTTATTCAAATAACCTGTTCCTAATTAAAATACGTGTTCAATAAAAAAGGTGGTTCGGTGCCAAGCAGGTAATTGACATTAATGAAACCACATTATATTGGGCAAACACGTTTGATAGAGCACGTATGTACGTGCAAAGATAAAAAAGTATCCTGGATTTAAGCCAATCAAATAGCTGTACTCTGTACACTAGAAATACGCACATATTTCTTATCTTAATCAGCTACTGCCTATTTTCATAATTAGAACATCCTTTAATCTAAATTATGAAATAATGGTTCATAAGTTAAAACATTTATTTTAAATCAAACTGATTAGATATTTAGCATTGTTGTTTGAAAATATTAAATTAAAACATAATATACAATTTAAAAAGTGGTTTCAGTTTCGCTTTCTTTTTATTTAAACTGTATATTATTGTAGTAATTATTAATTTCTTTTTATTTCATATCGAAACCATTTACACTCACGAAATATTTTAACAACTTATGTTTTTATAAAATTTAAATTAATATTTACGTATAATTAACTTTTACAAAAATGCAATCTCTGTAATTATAAAGTATATTTAAAATATTAAAATGTTTTGTTAAGTATGAAATATGCAGTATAAATTATCAATTTAAATAAATAATTAAATAAAAATTACTTTTTAATTATACATTACTTTGTAATTAAAAAAGTGTTTTGTTTATAAATATGTAATTTTATTAAGTTTACATGGTAACAAACATCAATTTGAATAGAATGGACATTATAAAGGTTTTTAATTTTAAATAATAGTTGTATGAGTATATTATTTAGATACAGTAATAAATGTTCGTTATGAATTTTGCTAATGTTTGTCACTGAATAATATTTCAATATTAAAAATATCTTTAAAGCAAAAAATGAAAAGAAAATTATAAATGCAAATTATTTTATGAATATACATATACATATATTTACGAGTATATATAGAGAAAGAAATATTTTTTTCCATATCAAATTATAAAATAATATGGTATGGCAAGAAAATATCTATTTGAAAATAGCTTTATATAATCAGCATTCTTCTAATAAAATGTGATTGCGAACTCAAAATATAAGTATTGTATATTAGTAATTATTGTATATAAGTATTTCATTGTTTACACTAATTAATATTTAATCATTCCAAAATAATAACACTAAAATATATTATCATTAATTATTATTTTTTGAATAATGGCTACTTTACCTTTCTAAAAATATTTCATTGCTATCACTTTTCTGGACTGCATCTGTAATAAAAAAATACTGTTATACATACATATATATATATATATATATATATATATATATATATATATATATATATATATATATATATATATATATATATATATATATATTTATATATATATATATATATATATATATATATATATATATATATATATATATATATATATATATATATATACAAGGTGGCAAAAATAAGATTAAAGGTTTTAGACATACTTCTATTTACTTATTATCATTTATATTTTTTTGCTCTCCTTCAGTCGCATTTAGGCCACCTTTATATATATATATATATATATAAATGTGTGTGTGTGTAAATATATATATATATATATATATATATATATATATATAATCATCCAAATGTGACTCCTAGATTTGAGTTTTGTTAAAATGAGACATGTGTATAGGGTGATTGATGTATAGGGAAACGTGTATTATTTTTTTAATAACACACAAATCTAGGTGTCACATTTGGATGACTCTCTCTCTCTCTCTCTCTCTCTATATATATATATATATATAAGACATATCTAGAAACTAAAATTCGAATGTGCAGACAACAATGGCGCTTTCTGTTAACAATACTTGACTTTCTATATTCAGTAGAATACGTGTGTACAATTATTTTGTTCTAAATTTTTTTCTTGATTTTCTGTATTTATTTAAAATAAATGCAAGCATCCAAGATCTCACCACCTGTAAAGTGCAGTCGGTGATATACGGTGATAAGTTTCTTAATTACTTTGTTACTGGCGATGAAACTTGTATTACCCATATCAAACCAAAAAGCTAGCATCAGTTCTTATCGCAGCGATATATTGATTCTTCAAAGCCGAAAAAGTTTAAGTAAACATTGTTAGCTCGGAAAATCATGATAAAGGAACACACACACACACACATATATATATATATATATATATATATAGGAAAAGTGATATATATATAGAGAGAGAGAGAGAGAAAGAGAGAGGAAAATTTAAAAGTTAAAAATGACAATGGACTGGTTATATAACAAGAAGACCAGTGATGGACAAAAAAATTATTGGTTAAAAACCTAGACATATTAAAATGCATAGAAAGAGACTCATGATTAGATGTCAAAATTGACTGGAAAATAAAGACACTTGATTGGTCGAACTGGAAAGTTTTGGAAAAATCCTTCATTAATTAGTAGGCAAAAGTATTTGATGATATATATATATATATATATATATATATATATATGTGTGTGTGTGTGTGTGTGTGTGTGCGTCGAATGTGTTTGCTAATTTAAAAAAATGATAATAACATAAAAGAATTAACCCTACAGTGCACAATAATTCATACATTAATATGTTTCTTCAGTAACTTTGTATTCAATAGTTTAAAAACGCTAAATATGGAATAGTTCATATATAAATTATTTATCCAAAAAATATGATACTACTTTAGTCAAAATTCATAAATTTAGTAGTATGCATTGCTATTTCATTTGACGAGCATTAGAAATAATTTCGTCCTATTTTGTTATGAAATAATTTAAAAATGAAAAATTAAATATAACCCCAGTTCTATCACAAGATATGAAATTAAGTAATGAAATCCATTTTCCCGTTTGCAATGCTATTCGATTGAGATGTAAAAATCTTAATTTTATAATCCAAAAATATGTACATTATGAAAAATGCAACAAAATATTTTCTTTTCAAAAAAACAATAATGAAAACTGAAAATTATTTTTTATTATTTTTAACATTTTTAGTCTAGCATTTTATATTAATGTAAATAATTTATTTTTTAAAATAAAAAAATGTGCTTTATAAAGTCAATAGTCTAAATATAATAATTATATATATATATATATATATATATATATATATATATATATATATATATATATATATATATATATAGGGTCATCGAAATGTGACACCTAGATTTGTTTTACACAAATGAATTTTAACCCTAACACCACAATAGTTTAAAGTGTTCAATAATCACTTATTGTTCACTTATTATTTATAATTATATAATCTATAATTATATCGGCTAATGCATTTCGATGGCGACACTATCATCATCAGAGCCTTTTCTTTAAAAGCCTCTGATGATGATTTCTATCTCTCTCTCTCTCTCTCTCCTCTTCTGGTCTTTTGAATTTCGCAGCTATGTACATATATGCCAACCTAATATATATATATATATATATATATATATATATATATATATACGTACATACAATTATTAACACATTTATATTCATTTTTTAAACTATTTTTTACATAAAATAATTATTAAATATGTAAAATGAAAACATGTATTTAAATTATCATTTTATTTTGTAAGTATAATAACTAATATAATTGACATAATTTTTAAACTCAGTTTACAAAATTTTAGCATAGTTCATTTTTAGAAAACAGGACAAAATACATCGAGAAAACAGAACGAAATACCTCGAATATACATTGAAAACAAAATTATTTTTTTTAAAATTTAAAATACAGTCAACCACCAAAAATTAATCATAATTACCACTAGTTACAAATAGTTAAATTATCACATTCAGTTTACTCAACAGTAAATATAAAATTTTCAAAAATAAATCGCGTATAAGAAACTTTGATAATGGCTCAATGACTTTGAGTTTTTTCAACCTTTGAACACTGCTGAAAATAATATTTTAAAAAGTGCAATTATAAAACATGTGCTCGACACTAGTATATAAGGGAGGATGTAAAAATCAAAACATACTACTCTAGCATAAAAATAAGAAACACAAAAACGTAACACATGTAGATATACAATACATCTTAGACCTCACAAACAGTTAAGAGTTCAACTGAAACTGACTGAAAAGAAATATGCAATGGCAATATGTCAATTTTATTTTTCTTCAAAGGAATACGAATTCAATATATGAGTCATGTTTTAAAAAATAATAAATAACATCTCTTTATTAAAGGTAATAGAATTATTAGATACAGACAAATAAACACTTCCAGATATTCATTACGTATACATAATAAAATAGAAAAAGAAAGAGTCGACCACTACTTGGAAATGTATTAAATAAAGATAAGAATGTTAAAAAAATACACTCGCGGAAATTATGTACGAATTAACAGTAAAATTGAATTACCGATGACAGGATTAGTGATAATTGACTATATAAAAAAAATAAGAATTTCTTTAATAGAATAATTCATGTTTAGTTAATATAGAATGTTTTTTAAAGCATGATAGAACATTAAATTGAATCTCTATCAAAAGTTCTATCTAACCCAAAAAACACTTTTATCATACTTTTATATACATACATACATATACACATGTATATAAATATATAAAGGTGCTTTTTAGGTTAGATAGAACTTTCGATAGGGATTCAATTTAAATGTTCTATCACGCTTAAAAACACCACAGATAGATTTTAGCATTTAAATTTAGTAAAATTGACTTTTCATCGATTTATTGAGGTTAATATAATTGTATATTAAAAAACTACAATAATAAAACTAGCAAATTGATATACAATAAGGTTATGAAGATTTTATAAAAAAAAATATTATTGTAAAAATATACGTATTAATATAATTATTTTATAATCTTTAAAAGTTAACTATTGAGAATAATTCATTATTTAATTTCATTGATCAACAATTTGAATAATCAAAAATTTTAAAAATCGGTTATCTTTGCAATATTAATACAAGAAATATTTTTTTTATATCTCATAATCATTATAAATAAAATATCGATAATTGAGAATCTGCAAAAATTTAAAAGTAAGAAAATATATTTTTTTTAAATATAATAATTATTGTGTAAAATTTTAAAAACAAAATAAATATAATATTTTATTAATATATAAATATAATGACACATTTTTTTACTTAAGAAGAAAAGAAAAACTCAAAAATTTAAAGTATTTATAATCAATTATTAATGGATTTGAATCAAAATTAAATTAATAAAAATCAAAATCAAAACATTAATTATTATTTGAATCAAAATCAAAACATTACATTATAAAAAAAAACAATGAATAAAAAAACATTAAAATGATTTAATGTTTTTTTTATGTATGTTAAATTATTCTTATAATTTTTTGATTATAATTGTTATTTTATGGTACACACACACACACACACACACACACATATATATATATATATATATATATATATATATATATATATATATATATATAAAGGATGACCCAAGTGAGACTGAAAAGTTTAGAAATATTTTTTTTGCTTTCTATTTTTATTATTTTCTACTATCTTTCAGTTTCATTTGGTCCATTACCCTTCTCCCTTTCTCTCTCTCTCTCTCTCTCTCTATATATATATATATATATATATATAAAGTGGCCTAATTGGACTAAATAGTTTGGATATATTTTTTATTTGCTTACTATTATTTATTTTTTTTTTTCTATCTTTTAGTCTCATTTGGAGCACTCTTTTTCTCTCTTCTTTCTCTTTCTATATATATATATATATATATATATATATATATATCATGATAGAAAATATAAAAAAATTAAATATTATTTAAAGACTGATATTCAAAAGATTATAATTTGAAGATATTAGTGACTTTTGTATATTTTGAGACAAAGTCATATTCCATTTGTTTAGTATTTAAACTAATGTACTTAAATAGAATTAATCGACAAAATACTTAACGTCATACCATGAAAATACAGTTTACAATAATTTCAAATACACGTCATAAACTGATTAAAAATAAATCATTTTTCATAAAGAGTAACAGGTACGACAAAGAGGAAGATTACTTTAGCACCTGTTCTAATTTATTCGTCTCACTAGAATGTTCCAACACATTTGTTTGCCTGTAGTGTTTGTAACGTGGGAAGTTCAATAGGACAACCATGTGACATTTATAAATAATGCAAACATGACCCTGCACCTATGTGGACCTCGCCAACTGTTTAACATTTCAAATTTCACGTATATTTGTGCCTTAACGATAGATGTATTTTAAGCACGTACGTATTTGTTTTATTTGTGAATTAATAATTCATCATCGTGAAGTGGATTTAACATTTAAGTGTAGGGTTCTATAATCATATAAGTGCATGTCATGTTTGTAAAACTTGAAATACATGTTGTGAAAATAGCGTTTACGAAAATGATTCCACTTACATTACCGGAATTTAACAAATCATAGTAGAGGCTAGGTAACGGTTTTATTACATGCATCGAATAATGTTTATATCAAAAAATAATATACAAATAGGACAAATGCATTGATAAACAATAACAAACAACATTCACATAACGGATTAGAAAAAGAATTATGCAGATTTAGAGAATCATTTCAGAAGAATTACAAGAAAAGTTCAACTCAGACACAAATAAAGAATATCAAACGTATTTCATAATACAACTGTTCTTTCGCATAAATACAAAGATCCACACGTGCATATATTCATCCTATATGCATATATATATATATATATATATATATATATATATATATATATATATATATATATATATATATATGAACAAATATACGTTTATTACATATTCATAAAATTTTATTACCAATTACCATTGACGTCAAATAAAATTTAATAAATTAATTGCTAACATTAAAAAGTAAAACAAATATATTGAAAGTCGTTTATGAATAGATTATATAACGTTAAGCACATATGTTGACTTTTTCAGTAAAAACATTATCATGTCATTTCAGACGTATTTATGTATTTTAGTTGTCTTAGAGACATTTACGATCAATTTGAATCACGTACAGATATGTTTATTCGTATGCACGCCATTTTGTGCATTATATTCAACATTAGATACTAGCATTCTTTAAATTACTTAAATGATTTCTTTAGTTTAATTAGTATACTTTTGTGATGCTTATTTAATTCATAGATTTTATAATAATAGTGTCTCAAAAAATAGATTTTTTCATAAAAGTCTTTTTGTGAAAATAAAAATAAAATCAAGATTAGAACGAATTGAAAAATTATAATGATTTATTTAGAATGTGCATATATTTAAAAAAAAATCGAATTAAGTATTATTAAATCCTAATAAATAACTTTTAAAAAAGAATATTTCGTCATAACTCCTTCTATTGGTATTATTGCCTTATTTCCATTTTGTGTATTGTCAATGTAATTGACAAAAATTATCAGTATTCAAAATTCTTTAATTATTATCACTGTAATACTATATATATATATATATATATATATATATATATATATATATATATATATATATATATATATATATGATTTAGTTTTTTCAAATTATGATCATTTTAATATTTCTATTAACTACAAAATATTAATATCTATGCTTTTTTTTTTGCATATATCCAATTTCAAAAGACCAGAACTACAAAATATATTAATGAAGTCAAGTTTTGGTAAATGAACAACTCAATAAAAAATATATTTTTCTCTTGCAAAGAATTTTTAATTTTTTTATCAAAGTTATATAATGGGTCTATAGATAATGGGTCTTTCAATATGATCTTTAAAATTGAATAAAAAGAGTTGAATGATAGAAATTTTCTTGCGGATTAAAATACATTCAATGCTATTATGTTTTTAAAAAAACATCGTTCAAATGGTTTTCACGGCTTCGCTTGCATGAGTCTATCCAAGAAACCCAATTTTGGATGACTTTTCCACATAAATCGAGCTGGATTTCAGCAATGGCTTGAATAACGTTATTCTCCAGCTCGTCAATTGTTACTGGTTTATTAGCATAGGCCAGAAACTTAACATAGCTTTCCAAAAAAAGTCAAAGGGCGTTAAGTCGCATGATCTTGGAGGCCAATTCTCCAAATAACGTCATCTAGAAACTTTTTACTCAATAACGTCATTGTGTCACTTGTTATCTCATTTAATTGTCATTTGTTCGTTATTTGTTATCCATTTGATTAAAAATGACATTAGCAATTTTGAATTAAATTCATTAAATTAATATTTTAAATTATGGATAAAAAATAGAGAAATATAAATAAATCAAGACGATTTTGTCACAATTTTAAAAATACACTTATCCCCTGATTTACACGGTACTTTCTTACACGGTTTTCAAAATGACGTATTTTTTTTAAAAAATGAACATTTTGGCTGTTTACATATTTCTACAGTCATTTTTTAATTCCGTTCGCTTGGTAATACTGGCGTACATATTTGAATTAGGGCGAAAATTGGATAATTATTTTCTACAAAATCATCCGAATGTTGAACGAGCTCTCCAATTCCAGCGAGATATTAATAAATGCTTAACTTAATATAAGGAGGTCTATAAAGATTTAATCAAAAACCGAACACAATTGTTAAATATGGATTTCATTACCAAGTCTCGAAGAAACAATTAATAGTCTATGAAAGTGATGACAGTATTAAACTTTTGGTTAAATTTTTTAAGGATCTTCTATTTCTTGTTTCCATAAAATGAATTACAAACTTAAACCTTTATATATTTGTCATTTTATAAATGGACTGTTATTTTTATGTTTTTAAAGGTATCTTTCTTTTATTTTACGTTGAAATACATGACTGATTTATGCACATTTTAGTTTGTTTTCGAATTACACGGTTTTGCGTATAAAAATCCACGATTTAGATTTACACGGTTTTCTGAGGAACCGATCTTTCGGTTTTCTTTTTATACTTTGTCTGACATCATCATATTAAAAATAATAAACCATTTTTATGAAACTAAAAAAAAATTTATAAAACTTATTAGGAACTTACTGTATCGAAAGTTCAGTATAAAAATTGTTCATAAATCTGGTTGATAGAAATAACATTCAAACTTTTAAATCAAAAAAAGTATATAAATGATTTCGTCAGCAATAAATCTATATTTTTATCGTTTTTCATTAAAACAAACAATAAAAAAATTTATTGTAAAATATAGAAACAAAAAATAACAGCAATATCTTTTTATAAATCTTTATATTTAAATAATTTGCTCGTAGATGAATATAACATAATACCTTTGCACTCAAACTAGTTTTAAAATTTTAAATCATTTTCTATAAAAAATAAACGTACACATTTAAATTAAAACCACAATATTGAATATCACAAATAAAAATTCAACACAATATTTTTTCTGGTATATATGATACCAATACTAAATTTATTCCTACAAGATTTTTTTTAAAAAAATAATATAATTTGCCGTTAAATGTTCTTTTTTTAGATTTTATTACACAACTTTTTTTTAGATTTATCGTATGATTGTTTGCGACACTAAACTAAAAATATCGCAAAATTATATATTTGCTACATAATAAAAAAACTTCGCATTAAATTTCAACCTTGAATTCCTGTTCATATTACATGATTAGATAGAATGGAATATATTTAAATATATTCTTGATAAATGACTAAATATGTTTTATACAACCAGTGATGAACTCAGTTCGATAAGTAATCTCGAATTATAGTTCCTTGCGGCATTGTCTTTTTAATACTATTTTGTGTATATATATATATATATATATATATATATATATATATATGCATAGTCTATTACTATTCAAAATTCAGAGATGATCAATTAGTTCAAAGATGATATGAGGGAATTTTTATAATTCTTAGAAAGAGAACGTTTTATATTAGTCATAATTTTAATTTTTGTATCTATTAAAATAATCTATAATTTATATGTTCATAAGTTTAAGATTGTCGTCATTAAAATACTAGCTAGAAAAAAATACTCTTCAATGAATTTATTGTGTACGTGCAAAATGAAAGTTTTGGATTTTTGTACTAAATTACACCCGTCCCTCAATTTACGCGGAGTATCCATTCCACGTGGATTTGTTTTACGCGAATAAAAATCGCGTAAATTGAGTCTGTCAGTACAATAGAAAAAATATTGGAAATAAAAGCTAATAAAGTTGTAGAAACATATATTTATTTCACATAACTTAACAAAGAAATAATGACATTTTAGAAAATAAAAGTAGATAAATTTTATTCGGTGTCACTACTGCTATTGTAATTCAAAACAATCAACCTTTATATATTTATATCGTACTTTTATACGTTCAAGTAATAATTTGCGTCACTCTGATATATAATAAATTCTATGAAAAATTATATAAAATGAAATCTATCTGACCGCGTATAAAAAGTGCCGCGTAAATCAATATCGCGTAAAAAAAAGTTCCACGTAAATAGAGGTATAATTTGCCGCGTAAAAAAAACTCACATAAAAAAAGTCCCGCGTAAATTAAGGGACGGGTGTATATTTATATTATTTATTACGTAAATACAGTTTATTTTTAAAAATAAAATATAAAACTGAATAATTATTAGTATAGTTTTTCTAATAATAATAATTTCAACTGAAACAATTATTCAGAATAAGATTAAAAATATGTCAGTGATCAAAATTAGTTTTGAGTTGTCAATAATTTATTTTTTTAAAAAATGACAATCATAAAGTATCTTTAAAAATATAATTTTTATAAAAAATAGATCAAATTATTTTTATTCAATTTTTTAAAATATCGTATTATAATTTTTTATGACATTTTAGAGTAATTAATTCGTAAAACATATTTTAATATTAGGTCGTGTAATATGAAATGTCTGATTTCTTTTTGATTTCTAATTGAAAAATCCGACGTTTTATATTACACCACCTAATAATATAAAGGTTTTACTTTGGATACTATATATTGACTTTTTTTTAAAAAAAATGGTAATTTCTTCAAAACTTTATAATATACCTGCCCTTTTTAAATTATATATATATATATATATATATATATATATATACATATATAAAAAAAGAGGAAGAGAGCGATTATAACAATCAGTCTTTTTCAATCTACTATTAGAAGAAGACCTCTTACAAAACTTTCCTTTTTCAGTGATCTATTGCTTTTTTTCTGACTACATCGATAAATTTTATCACACTTTTATCCCATCTACACATAGTGTTCTTTTTGGATATTTTTATATTTCTGAGTTCACAATCAATAATTCCTGATTATATTGGTTTCCTTTTCTTACTATATGACCAGTTCATTTCCATTTTAAACTTTTTTTTACTTGTTATAACTTTTGTAACTTTGTTTTTTTCTTTATATATATATATATATATATATATATATATATATATAGAGAGAGAGAGAGAGAGAGAGAGAGAGAGATTTAAAGTAAACTAGAATTAATAATTATTAAATAAAATGTCAATAATAAATCAATTGTAAAATTTTTGTTTTCTTCCCCAAATTACATTAGAAATATCATATATCATTTAAATCATTTTACACATATAAAACAATTTATTTTTAGTAAAAATTCAATTGCTTTTTAAAGAATAATATATCAGTGACCTAAATGAAATTGAATAATTTACACATACATTTATTTGAATGATCATGAATTTACATGAATGATCCTATATTTTTTAACAGCAGTGAAAAGTAGAATTCAACTGATAATAGAATTTCAATTATAATACAACTAACATTCATATTTATTTTTTTCTATTGTGTGGTTAAAATTGTTTATAAGATTCTTGAAATGCAAATATTTAATTATTGCTATAAATACAACATTTTCTATTTTGTATTCTTTTATACTTTTTCATTAATTATATTTTATCGTTTTTGCCTTTTTTTACCTTTAAAAATTATCTTTAAACGAATAGATTTTCTCTGAAAAATTTCCTGAATTTAAAAATAATATACGAAATATCCTTTTTAAAAATCATTGAGCTATCGTAAATCTATATTTTTTGTATACTATTTTACAGACAATTATTTAATTAAGACATTATAACAAGTTTTATTCTAAAAAAATACGAATATATTCAAATGATATAACCATACTTTGATAAATATGTTATTTATGATGTATATTACATGTTATCTTAGAAAGATTTTAAAAATAATAAATCAAAATTCCTTTATACACACACACATACATACATACATACATATATATATATATATATATATATATATATATATATATATATATATATATAATGATATTTCATCTCGATCCTTGCAAAACTCCGGCCAATGACAATTTATATAATATTTTCTTGTCTTTGAATTCCGTAACGGATATATTTTTACGAGATGCGATTGTTAGCTCCATACTCAACCCCTAGCTTAGAAAACTCTCTGACTGGAGGTCGAATGCAATCTCTTGTACATATACATACATATATATATATATATATATATATATATATATATATATATATATATATATATATATATTATCATACTTTGTTTTCTATGTAATCTTCCTAAACTTCAACACACTTTGTCCATCAATGCTTCAATGCTTTTATCTCATTCCAAAAACCTGTATGTATATATATATATATATATATATATATATATATATATATATATATATATATATAAATATAGGGTCGCCCAAATAAAACTGAACGATGGTAAATGATAATAAACAAACAAATGTATATCTAAACCTTCAGTCTCATTTGGATCACGCTATATAAGAAGAATGCCCTATAAAAGTGCTCGTAAATAAATAAAAAAAATTAAATCTATAAAATAACAAAATAATTTTGTTTGATTCCTTAGTATTTTTATTATTATATTAAGTACATTGCTATAACTAATTTTAATAACTATACTTCAGATAGACTTAAGATTACACTCGTAACCTTAAAATGATCAATAGATGACAATTATCAAAACTAGTTACAGAAAGATTAAAAAACAATTGAAAAAATTTGTAAACATGAAAGTGTGCTGAATGAAATAAATGGACTCGTAAAAAGGAAATGAAACAATTTTCAAGAAAAATTTCAAAATTCCCCACTGTTCATATGTTTGTGAAGGTTAAAATGAAGATTATATTTCAAGAAACAAAAACTTCTTAACATTAATTATATCTTTATACAAAATTCTGCATTTATTTGAAGTATCACAATTCTTGAATAATTAAATAAAATATGTATTCATTTGTATTATAAGCAGAAAAGAAAATATCCTAGATCACTTCAATAATATTTTGAAGATTATACAATAAAATTCTTTTATATTTTGTATCTATCTATCTATCTATCTATCTATCTATCTATATATATATATATATATATATATATATATATATATATATATATACATTTGTTATCTTTTTACATTGATGTATTTTACAATACATAGAATTATTAAATTGTATTTTTATCCTCTTGTCACAATTGTATTAGATGTTATTTATGTAGTACATAAAACCAACGAACGATAAACGATTGTCACAATTCTTTTGAACTTTTCTTTAGTATTACAGACATCTTATCCATATTGTAAATTCAATGACTTTGAACAAAACAAGTACACGATGGTTGGAAATTTTTGTATTTATATGAATAAAATTTAAATATTATTTTATACCATTTATTTTTTACTTTCTCTACACTTGATCTATTAATATAATTTATATTTACAATAAATTCGATTATATTGTAATATATATAGAGTCAACTAAATGTGACGTCTAGATTTGTGTTTTATTAAAAAGAAACTATACACATGTTTCTTTTTTATAAAACACAAATCTAGGCGTCACATTTGGATGACCCCATATTAGTTCAGAAAATGCATTTATTTTAATTCAAATTTGTTGATTTAGTGATTAATAAAAATAAAGTAAGTTTTTAGGAAATGAAAAAATGTATAAGTATATATATATATATATATATATATATATATATAATTTCTAAAGATCGATTAAAAGAGTTTCATAACCTAATTTTAAATATTTCAGTTTAATCCAGTTTGAATTTTAATATTGTTCCAGGAAATATAAATTCACTGATGTTCTTAAAACATTAAAGTTTTCACAGATATGATAACGTAGACACTTGTTGGTAAACTTTACAGCATGGAATATAACTTCCTATCTCATAAAATATCATACTCTGTATTATGTCAGCTAATATTTTATATGACATATGAACCTAAAGTTTAGAATAATTGATGAAGCAACTAATTTTATTTTTTTTTACATTAAATTTCTATTATTATTATTGAATCAAATAAATTTCTGCATAATAAAATATAGGGTCGCGTAAATGAGATTAAATGATAATAAGGAAATTAAGGTACGTTTGAACCCTTCAGTCTCATTTGGTCTAAACCCTTCACTCATAAATTGAATATAAAAATTATAAAATTGTTATTGAAATATAGTAATTTTTTTATACCTTTTTTCGATTGAAAGAAAATTATTTTCTCACATTGATACGAGGGTCGGTTGATAAGTATGGTAAATTTATTTATTGTTTATTTTAAATAATTAATTAATTTAATTAATTTGGTTTTTCTTACTTTTTCACCATACTTATCAAACGACCCTCGTATAATTAATACAAATATTATTGAATTATTTTTATATATTTACAATTTAATAATTCAATCAAATATCATAATTGTATGAAAATATTTTATATATATAAATATACATTGAATAAAAAATTTAAATAAGAAAACGAAATCATATGAATATATATATATATATATATATATATACACATATAGGTGATCCATATAAAACTGAACGATAGTAAAGAATAGTATAAGATAGTAACGATAGTAAGCAATCAATGTATGTCTAAACCTTTCAATCTTGTTTAAGCCTCTCTCTCTCCCTTCTCTCTCTCTCTCTCTCTAACTATATCTCTCTTTATATATAGACTTTTTTTAAATGTAATAGAACTCTAAATCCTATCAAAAATTCTAACCTCAAAAAAACTTATTTATCAAATCTTTATATACACTTACACATACACATGTATATACATGAAAGATGTTTTCTTAGGCAAGATAGAACTTTCGATCAAAATTTAATTTAAATATTTACCACGTTTAAAAAACATCATATATATATATATATATATATATATAAATTATGAATATATCTAATGATTGAAAGTTTGATTAAAAGTTTCAATTTTGTGAAGTATGCGATGAGGTAATATTTTATTCAAATTATTCATAACAAAAAATATTTCATGTATTAATGTTATATTTAATTAATTATTAAAATACTGAAAAAATACGTAGATATCTATCATTGGTTAAAAAATCAGGAAATATTAACAAATAGAACCCAGTTTTGGCCAGCATGCTAAGAAAGGAAATCATAAAAATAGTTGTAATGTTGAGAAATATATGACCTTTTAAAAATTATTATTTAAAAATTTATAGCTATAGAATAGCTCAAATTAGATTGAAATATAGTAAAGAATAATAAATGATAGTGAGTAAGTAAATGTATGTCTAAACCCTTCATTCTTATTTAAGCCACTATATATATAAATATGACAAAGTACATTGATCAGATATATGATAAGATATTAGTTCAAATAAGTATTTTATTTTATTTTGCATTTTCTACTATTTTAAGAACAAAAAATCGATTATAATTTAAAAGGTTATTCTATTTATATATTTGATAACTACATTTTAAAATCATATTTTTATAATATAATAAAAAAAGTAAATTAAAAATTATCAGTATTATTTTATTGTTTGAATACCCTGCTTATTACTTATTATGTTCATACTTAAACACAATATTAAAATTAAAATTACTTTTTTTAAACGATTCATTATTTTTTTAAAAAATATATTCAATACTATCATATTACATATAGATTTTTAATTGAGTATCTTAACATATTACTTTATTGACAAACTTATTATATTTACAAATGTAAATATAATCAATTAAGAAAATCAATATGTATTATTTTTTACATACTGAATATTTTTTTCTAATAAAAAATAATAAATTGTTTTAGAGAAGTAAATAGAAATGTTTATTTTATAAATTTTACAGTATAGACATAGTATAATGTAAATATTCCTGTAAGTAATTAATAGGTTAATTGACTTTCTAATTTTATTTTATTTTTTTTATTACAAATATTTGAAATGACATCATGTTTAATCAAGTTAAAATAAAACTGTACATTTTAATACATTTTATTTAATTTATAGTAAAAGCAATCAAAAAATTAACATTTTTCTTACATTTCTTTAATAATAATACAGTTTATAACGAAAACATAATCATATATTGAATTATAATTAATATTAAATAAATTTATGCCTAAATTAAAGTTTTTGACATTCAATTTTCACTTTATATATATATATATATATATATATATATATATATATATATACACACACACACATATTTTATTTATATATATATATATATATATATATATATATATATATATATACAAATATAGTTTATTATCAGAGTTCATGGATCAATTTTTTTAAATCACTCATGAAATAATATTTTAATAAAAAAATATAATAAGTAATAAATCAAATAATAATAATTTCAAATTACGAAAAGTCAAGACTGAAAATAAAAGTCAGAAATTTTTACAATACAATATTATTTGTAAATATAATTTTATTTTTCATTTTCTCATTTCTACCTGTATTTTCAATTTTTTAGTGTTATTCAGTTATCGAGCAATGATAAATAATAAATTAATTAAAATAATCGTATTCTTTAAAAGAACAAGTAAAATATTAGAAAATATCTAAGGTATTAGAAAGAGAATAATTAATTTTATTTATATTATTAAAAGAAGGAATTTATAAGAAATTACAATACAAATATTTTTTTTGCATTTTTGAACAAAAGTCAAATGTTTCTTTTTAACAAATTATAACGATTGCCAAAATACAGCCATTTAAAAAACAATTTAAACTATAATAATTAAATATTTGCTATAAATTTTACTTTTATTTTTTATAAATACTTATAAAAATGTTCTTTATATATGAATATAATTTCATTTTTTCTTTTCTACATATTACACCTCTGAATATGTTAATAAATTAAATACTTATATATATATATATATATATATATATATATATATATATATATATATATATATATATATAATATTTATTCTTTTGTCTTATATGTACACATAAAAGTTTTTTTGTATGTATGAATTATAAAAGAAACTTAGGCGAATGTTCCACAGATGTTTCAATAATTCAACAAGGTTGATTGAAGACAGGCCGACAAATCAACAATGTAACATTCAAGTAATAAATCTTAATGTGTTACTTTTTATGTACATACAATGAAATTTATTGATTTACTTGAAGTTTATCATGAAATGTTAATATATTCAAACAGTACATTAAAAAACGCCAAGACGAACATTGTTATAAACATTAAATATTTAAATTATTAAGGTCATTGAGTTTTACAAAGGAAACATGTAGAAAAAGAGAATGAATTTATTGATTTATACTCACTGCGAACAATTATATCCGACATCAACATTATTATATTTCAAGAACATATGTGTTTTATATATTTGTACTTCGTTTACCATTTTGATTTTGTTGCCGCCCATTACCGTTCTTATATATATGATATATTTTTAGCATCAAGAAAATAATACAAAGTTGTAATTTTTGGTCGTCTATAAAATATGTTATTTTGATTTGTTTAGTGAAAATAAATATGTAAATAAATAATTTCTACATCATACGAAATATATTAATGTTTTTTAATATTTATCCAATTATAATAAAAATAAAGATTCCAATAAGCAATAATCGATTTTGTAAAGAAAATGAAACATTGCTCATAACACTACTGTTCATAAATTTAAGGTGGTCCAAGTGAAACTGAAGGGTTTAGACATACATTTACTTGCTTACTATCATTTATTATATTTTTGTATTTTTCAGTCACATTTGGGTTACCGTATATTTATCAATCTATACTTTTCCAGTTCCTTAAATATGTGAGCATCTTTTGAAAAATAATTCTATTTTTGGAATCACAGTATAAAAATAAAAAATACGTAATTTATTTTTTAAACAATTTAAAATATTTTTTTTATTAAATTTATTTTTATAACCAATTTTAAATTATTAATTCATATAATTTTGTTATTTGAATATTGTTCAAATTAAATTTGTTGTATTTTATATACTTTATTAAATTTTACTGAAATAACAATTAGAAAAGTCATTATTATAATCATCAGAGTATTATATATTATTTTTAACTCTATTTTTATTATAAAAAAATATGGTTAAAACCAAGAAATTATTTATGAAAATAAATCATTTTTAGCAATAAAAACAATCTCATTCTATCGACTGCAAACAAAGTACTTTTTTAAAACTTGTCAATTGCAGTAATCCAATGCTTTTTTCTCTTCTGTTTCATACTAATAAATTTTTTATACCCTTATTACATCTATCCATGAACATTTTTCTGTCCATTTTCATGTTTCTGATTTCCAAATCGATATTTTTTTTGTCTATCGATATTCTCTTATTCCTACTATACTACTTGTCTATTTTCATTTTAAATATTTCATTTTTGTTATAACAATTGTAATTTATTTTACTCACAAACACATTCACCCATTTTCTTGTCTACTTGTGTTATTTCTAAAATTCATATTTCCATGCTTTTCTGTATTGTTTGTAGTTGATAAATTATTTTTTAATTTAAGATCTATTTCTCTTTACCATAAATGAGAACAAATAGAATGAACGAATTAAAACGTAATTGTTGTTTTCTTTTAAATCCATTCGTTTTTCTTCTTATATCTACTTGTTACTCATAACATGCATCTTTTTATATTTCTCTGATATACGAGGGTGGTTTGGTAAATTTATTTATTGTTTAATTAAATTAATTTAATTTTTCAATTTAGTTTTTCTGAATTTTTTACTATACTTATCAAATGACCCTCGTATATATATATATATATATATATATATATATATATATATATAAATATGTACAAAAATCAATTGTCTAATAAATATGCTATTAAAGATAAACAGAGTACAAAATTAACTTGAAAGTATAGAGTAGCCCAAATAAGACTGAACGATAATAAATGGAAGTAAATATATATCTCAACTTTTCAGTCTAATTTAGACCACCTATACAATAAAAAGATTATTTCACAAATGTTCGATAACATTCTAAAATAACCTTTAAATTGTGCTGAACTATGTACGTCATTATATAAATCTAACATTATACCACACAGACGTTGGTTGTTATCTACAACGTTTTGTCAATAGGTATTACTTGTGTCACATTGATAAATTTAACAACGTAAATACTGTCCCATTTGACTGATATTTAAATTAGATTTTGTATAATTAAACTGATCCAAAGATCTAATATCTTTTTACTTATTAATTAAGTGGATTTTTTATTCTATCTTTTAAAAAATTAATAATTTCTATTAGCGAACTACATTTTCGTTCACTATTTACATTTTATTTCTCATCAATAATAACAATTTTCATTACATTGTATATTCTTTGTCTGCTTTGTCAATCACTTTTAATTTAAATATATACAAAGAGTTTGGTTATAAAATATAACACACAGTTAACATAAAGTGAGAATAACATTATAGTTGTTACTCATTTTCTTACACACAAAACTTTGTAGAGTGAAATATAAGGTCATTCAAATGTGACCGCTAGATTTGTGTTTTATTAACAAGAAACATGTGTATAGAGAAACATGTGTTTAGTTTCTTTTTAATAAAACACAAATCTTGGCGTCACATTTGGATGACCTTTCATAAACAATGTATATATACAAATTTCCTAGTTAGTAAATAAGTAGTGGATGGATAATACATATTTTTTGAGCGTAAATAATGTACGGTATTAAACTGGAATAAGAAGATAATATCGTAATATTTTTTAACAAGATTGAAAAAATCCACATACACTTTTTTTATACTAATAAAAACAGATAAAAAAAATATATCTGGTAAAAAATCCTTTACATCTCGTCAATAATGAAAAAAATTTATAAAGGAAAAATAATGAATAATAATTAATGTTCTAGCCCATTTTTTTTTTGTTGAAAATGGTTAAAAATGAATGGCATAATTTAAAAAAATAGAATTAAATATTTAGCCGCAATTCTTATTGTTTGACACAAACTATCCTAATAATTAATTTTCTAAGTTAGAAAAGCTTGTTAAAGAAACTTTCAGTGATACAGATTTTATCTAATAAGAAAATAACAAAAATTGAAAAATCATATTATTCGTTCAACTTAGTTCATCGTCATTTTTATTTGTTCTTATAATAAAAAATCGATTAGAAAAAAAAGTTTTCAGTACTGGAAAGGTGGAAATGAAAAAGAAGTAATTTTTAAAAAGGCTAAAAAAATAAAACTTAATAATTTTTACAACAAAACAAATATTAGATTCATTGTTAGATGACAATCAAAAAGATCTACTTTGAAAAAGACAGCAATAAAGATATATGTACATATAATTCTTTTAACACAGTTTGATATAAGATTAATTCTGCTTAAGATATAATTTTCTAAAAATAGTATCCAATATTATAAACTCTCTCTCTCTTTCTCTCTCTCTCTCTCTATATATATATATATATATATATATGTATATATATATATATATATATATATATCCTCTGCATGAAGGTATCGCGTGATTTTCGTATGATTTAATTTCAAATACTGTGAAACAGAAAAGAATCTAACAGAGCAAGAACATTTTTTAATCCCAACAGAAATTAAAAAAAGAAAAAATCGTTTATTAATCATATATATATATATATATAAATAGTTTAATAAAAAAAATTTAATAATTCCAAATTAAAAAAAATATACTAGACATATTTTTTCAATATATCAAAAACAATTAAGGAATAATTACCTGACTGTAAAAATAAATTGAAATATAAACATACATGCCATTTCATTTTCTATAAAATAATCAAGCAAATAATTAATTATTTTCAAATTATTTTCATTAAAAATAGTTATGCGTATATTTTACTTTTATAATATTTAAAGAGTAAATATTACGCGATTAAGAAATTGAAAACATGCAAATAACATATTATAAAACTAATTTTAGAAACTACGTTTTAACTGTATATCATATTCATGTATCAAGATTATTTTTTGCTCTATTAATAGCACTATCTCAAGTAGTCTATCGTAAGTCTGCTCTTTTTTTCAAGAGTAGCGAAGGCACATACATACATAAACAGACACATATTATATATATATATATATATATAAATATACTTTTTACTTTTTATAGACATTCACAAATTTCATATAATTATTAAATTATTAATTATCTTATAGATAATCAACGATTAATAATGATCTAACAGATTCACAAATATATTATTTTATCTATTGATTAAATCACATAAAATATTATATTTAAAAGATAAAATTTTCAATAATATATTGTATTTTAATAAATTTATATATTTTTTAATTAAAATATATTTCATTAGATGTCATCTTTATTATTCTACTAGATAATTTGATAAATTGATCAAAAGTAATATTTAGAGTTATAAAATTTTAGAACATTAGTTTTAAGCAATTGAAAAATAATAATATATTGATAAGTAGAATAAAAATAAAAAATAGCACATTTGTAATGAAAAATTAAACATTGTCTCATAACAAAAATGGTATATCTATTTATCAATACTGGTTGTTTAATGTTAATTGTTTTCTTGCTTTATATTTGACCCAATTTCATTTTAATTAACAAAAGTCCTAAGTACAATCTCATGGATAAATGGAATAAGAAAATGAGAAAATTCGTTGGTGTGAAATGGAAGAAAAGACAAAAGTAAAAAATTGTGGGAGAGGTTATCATTTAACACTAATCAAAAAGAATCTCCCGATTTTATAAATACAAGGGTCGTTTGATATGCATGGTAAAAAAGTAAGAAAAATTAAATTGAAAAATGTAATTAAATTAATTAATTTAACCCTCGTATATATATATATATATATAATCAGAAACACAAATATATAAAATAAAAATATAAGATTATTTGTAGATATAGAATGGAAGAAAGGGCATTAGAATGCTAAAATTTTAAAAAAAAACTTAAAAAGGTCTTCATTTAGTAGTGGTTAGAAAAAACTGATTAAGATATATATATATATATATATATATATATATATATATATATATATACGAGTAAATATATCAGTACTAAACAATATTTTATATATTTTTTAAACAAATATAATTATTAACGTCATTAAACTTTTACAAGATCATACGTAGTGAAAAATCGCATCACACTTGAAGTGGCCCTATTTTAATTAAGCATGACAAATTTAAATCGAGAGGTAAATATCTTTGGTGAATAGCAACAGTTTATACTAGTACTTAATATAAAGTCAAAAGCGATAATAGTTAGCTGAGTCCATGACAAGATATCATCTGGCAAAGATAGTCTAGTAGAATGGTTAATATACTACAAAACAACAAGTTAAATTCTTTGATTGTAAAGAAGGCAATCTGCTTGGTGGTAGGACACAGTAAAATCAACATTACTAGTCTTATAAAGTTAAAGATGAACTTGAAGCTAATAACCCTGCCATATAAAAAACACAATATTAAGAAACCTTTAAACAAATTAAGAAAAATTGCGAAGGAGGTCAAGTTTACACTAAGTTAGAAATCCAAGAAAAAATAAACTGCTACAAAATCATCTGTGCATAAAATAAAAATGATATAAAATGTTCTTCTATAAATAGTGTATCAAATGACATCATATTACTGTTTCAGTTAACTTTTTCATTTTTAAGAACATACATTAAACGAGATTTATCTTTGTTATGTTTATATAATTTTGTATATTTATTTATAACTAATTTTCGCTAAAAAAAATTAATTAGCTGAGAAATATACTATTTATTGTGTTTATTTTTGATATTGAGCCAATATATATATATATATATATATATATATATATATATATATATATATATATATATATATATATACGAATATGAGAATAATTTTTGAAATATATTTAGAATACACATAAACAATATTTAGAACAATAAAATAGGAAATAGTTAAATATTAACTTTTTCATTTTAAAAAACCCCTCATATTTTATTTAGTCGATAAAAATTATTTATAAATATGAGTATATAGACATTGTAATAATTACTTTAAACCGAGGAACATAGAAGTATTTATATGCGTGTAGTTGTAGATTTATATCAATGAATTATGAACACGACAAATAAAATATATTTAAGTCATGATATAGTATATATGGTTTCAAATACATCAGTTAAAGTAATGAATTTATTTCAAGAAATTTACAAAATATTTCTATACGGCTGAATAACGTTTGAAATAATTCAAGTGGAACAACTTTAAATACATTAATTATGTAAAATATTGAAATTTAAATCAATATTTCATATAAAAATACAAACATGAGTGAAAAGTGAATAAAAATGTTATATTAGTCAATGTTAAAAATATGTTCAAGAAATGTTAATATAGTATTATATAAACTATAATATTAATATAAAAATGCTAATAGTATTTATTTTTATTGTTTCTTTTTTTATACGAAATCTAAATGCGTTATTAATTTCAATGAACAACATATTTTTAACGTTTTAAAAATAGATAAGTATCGTTCGTTAACATGATTGATTACAAGTAAATCTAATTAATATCAATAAACGAATCACATGTACATAAATATTACTTTTATCTAATGTTTTCGAAAACATATAAGCGAAGAGTATGATTTATTCTATATTCGTAATAAAATAATAACGATGAATAATAACAACAAGGTCACCTTGACAAAACGGACATTCAGTACATATGAACGTATCACACATCACACGGACACGTGTTATCCATTCAGCATATAATTACACCCCTGCGCCGGGCCACTTGTCATTGACGCAGTCAATATGTCAATTATCGTTGCCACAGGCAATTACTTGCGGCCGCCACACCATAACACTGCCACCCGTATAGGGTGGGTCTCTGAACAGTATAACATTCATGGGGTGAGATCTCTTCTGTAACCACCGCACCTCATCCCAACACGCAAACGACAGCAAACATCGTGGGCTAAGCAGCTTTCCACACCCCGATAATGGTTCGATACGGTCGTTTTTAGAAATCACTTGGAGCGATTTCTTGTACGAACGTATTTTATATTGTGATTTATATATATATATATATATATATATATATATATATATAAACATTTATAAAAATAATTATAAACAAATTTCAATATAAACAATGATCAGCGAATAAAAATTAAATATCTTTCAAATATCCAGATTAAATCAGATTTCACAGTAAAATCCAATTAAAATAATTGAAAGAAACGTTTATAAATATCGATTTCTTCAAATTTTTTTTGCTGATTTTATTACCTTAAATTCTTTTAAATACTTTTATTTTGAATCATGTTTTAATATAAAAATTAAAAATCTATCTACTAAAATAATCGTTTAATATAAAATTAATAACAAACGTTGATTAAAATTAATGATTTTTAGATAATATATCGATTATTATATAATTTAAAATTACAATATAAACTACATTGTTTAGAAATTAAATTCAATTACTAACATAACAAGTAAAATAAGCAATTGAGTTTTACAAGTATTAACAAAATTAAATAAAAAAAATATGGAGTATAATTGAAAAATATAACTCTTATAACAATTAAAATATTTTTTTCATAAAAGAAAGTATTATATTATATAATACAAATGATTTTATAAAATAGAGCTCTGATTATAACAATATGACCGTTAAAATGCATATTATGAAATAAAGTGAATAATGAATTATTATTGGAGTGTAAAATCTTCTAATATTAGGATAAATAATTTGTGTGTATAAAGTCAAAAAAGGTATTATTGTAACATGTAATAATATCAAATGAAATGTAAAATCTTTCTTGTCATTCAATATTTTTAAAATATAATTTGAAATCAAAAAAATCCTTAATTTTATATCACAATTTGTGAATAGAAAATCATACCAGTTACAAATTGGAATACATATTCTGTCTCAAAACATTTTTTTTTAATTACATTTGACTAATTTTAAGTCATATTTTTAACTTTATATTTATATATTCAAAAAATTATAAATAAAAAAAAACATTTTATTTCACGAAAATAAATTATCACCTCAACAACATATTAATAAGTTTTCAATAATTACTTATTGTTCACTTTGTTCGTTTATAAAAACTATATATTGATGCATATTTAAATTGCTATGACATCATTATCATCAGAGATTTTATAACGCGACACTCTGATGATGATGGCATTGGCATAGAAATGCGCATCAACCTATCGTTGTTATAAGCAAATAAAGTGAACAATAAATAATTATTCAACATTTACTAATATATTGTGATGGTAGGGTGATAATTCATTTCTATGAAATTAAATTCGTCAGAGTTCCAACACAAAATATAAATCTATTACCTGTTATCTTGATTACTATTCATCTACAGATACTAATTTTTTACATAATATAATAAATAAATTATCCTAATTGTTTTATCATATAACAAATTTCTAAACAAGAATATAATTTCATTTTTTAATTAATTTATAAAAAAATTGTATTTAAAATAATAACCATTATAAGAAAAAAAATTAAATTAAGTACTGGCATTAAATACTACAATATTTTTTCATTTTTCATGAATAAATTTATGAAAAATAAATATTGTTTAACACATTCATCACTTTAATCTGAATAGGTAATGTTTTTTGTATTATAAGTACAATTTTGAAATTGATTACTTTAATTTTATTTACAATAAATGTTTAATTAAAGTTGTATTAATCATTTTTCCATATCTTTTAGTACTTTTAATTACCCTACATCAAAAAAAATATATTTTTATTTTTTCCTTTGCAATTACTATATAAAAACTTCTATTTAATAAATTTTATATGTATTTAAAAGACTTAAATAAGACCGAAGGATAGTAAAGAATATTAAATGTTAGTAAGCAAGTAAATGTATATCTAAACCCTTAAGTCTCATTTAACCCACCCTATACTAATGCAAATTAACCTTTTGTTAACAATAATTATATATATTTATATTTCTTTTCATTTTCGGTAATTTAATAGAAATTGTATACTTTTTGAATTATTACAAAATTAAAAAACTATGACATATATTTTGTAGAAAATATTTTTTTTATCTTTATTATATTATATATAACATATTCTTTAATTTAATAAATTGTGATATATTATTGTCTTTACTGATATATAATACAATATATTATGCGAAAAGCTGTTAACATTGTCTACTAGTTTGATATTCAATTTCACATAAATGAATTATCACCCTCAACATCACAAGATATTAGAAAGTGTTCAATAATAACTTATTGTTCACTTTGTTTGTTTATAACAACAAGCTAAAGCGCATTTCGTTCACAATGCATCATCGTTAGAGCAAACCTGTTTAAAACATATAGTAGTTGATATTTAAATTAAATTCATTTTTTTTTAAAGGAAATAAATGTTTTTTTGTTAGTGGATTAAAAAATTATTTATAATTTTATGAAAATAATCTTTAAAGGACATATAAAATCGTATGGAAAAATATCATCTAAAGATAATAGTATTTTCATCAAAATGTACATAAGATAATTATAGAAATGTTTATCGATTTTATAAGAAACATTTATGTACAATCTGTATATACTATTGTATTATAAAGTTTAACTATACTTTCTCATATAATTACATTCCAAATAATAATAATTTCCTCATCAAAACATTCAATTATTATTGTCAATTTTTGTAGTATTATAGACCTTAAACTTTTATTCCATTTTTTGTGAAATATTTTTTGTAATCTTTAAAATATTAATTTAGTTGTAAAAATAAAATACAATACATTGTTTAAGACACTATAAATAAAACCTTGTATTTAATTATAAACATTTCATATTCCACATATAAAATGTACAGGAGTTTTAAAAAGTGTTTAATTAATATTTTTTTATTTTTAAGTATATTCTATAGCATTATTTATGGAACATAAATTCACTCATATGACCACCACGACATTGTTTGGCATAGTGAATTCGTTTAATCCAATTTTTAGTTGCTCTTTTACATAACTGTGGTCCAATTTCATGAATTACACTTGAATGTTTATTTTTAATGGTTCTGTTGTTTGTAGTTTATCGGTATAATCCAATGATTTCACATAACTCCACAGAAAATAATCCAATGGAGTTAAATCACATGATCTTGGTGGCCAATTGATGGATCCAATTCGTAAAATAATGTACTTATTAAACTTTTGTTTCAATAAATCTACTGAAGTTTTTACAATGTATAAGCATTGTTGAAATATTAAAGGATCTATGATAATCTGTCAAACTATACTGAGTTGAAATGTCAAAATGAACTTAGAAAAAAAATCAAACATGGCTGCTACCAGCTGTCAAAGTTCTGATATTCTATTGGAAAACCCATTATATATAAAATAAATCATTTTTATTTTATTATAAATCATCAAAATATTACAATTAAAGGTTGAGATGAAATAAAAAAGGTAGTTGATAGATTCTACAAAATTAAATATACAAATGTTATAAATAAATATATATACTTATCTGATGGCAAAAGTTATGTATAAGTTACTTGATTGTCTATAGTCAAACTACCGATCAATGTCTGAACCAAACGTTTATAACCACTAATTGATTATCAAACTTAGAGCAAATTAATATTATTTCCTCTCCATTGAAAAGTTTATAAAGTTATTCTACTCAACTTTATAATCTTAACTAATTTATAATAAATAATAATTTTATATTACAGAAAACAATGTTATAGAATATTTCAGTTCTATTAAGTCATATTGTAACAATTTAAAGATATTAAAAATATTTTATACTGATTTTCACTTTTCTAAAATTAATCTTTAATTAACTTTTTGAAAAATTCATACTTTAGAATTTTACTTTTTTTTTAATATATATATATATATATATATATATATATACGAGGTCAGACTATTAAGTAATGCGACAAAATTCAAAAATCGAGTATATTTAAAAATTAAGGTACATCGCTGCGATCCCCTTCAAAGTAGTCCCCTCCCGCATCTATACACTTATTTCAGCGAGTTTTCCAGTTTTCGTAACAATTCTGGAACACTTCTTGTGGGACCTCTCCGAGTACCCTCGTCACAGATTCTTGGATATCTTCAACGGAGTCAAAATGTCGACCTTTGACGAATTTTTTTCATATGGGGGAATAGGAAAAAGTCGCAGGGTGACATGTCCGGTGAATAGGGCGGTTGTGGTAACGTTGCGATGCCTTTAGACGCCAAAAACTGAGAGACACTGAACGCACTGTGACAGGGAGCATTGTCGTGATGCAGAACCCAAGTCTTCGCGATCTCTGGACGCACTCTGAGCACCCTTTTTCGTAATTTTTCGAGCACATTGCGGTAGAATACTTGATTTACGGTTTGTCCAGGTGGTACGAACTCTTTGTGAACCACCCCTTTGCTGTCGAAGAAGCAAATCAACATGGTTTTCACTTTGGACTTGCTCATTCTCGCCTTCTTTGGCCTTGGTGCTCCAGGGGACAGCCACTGTTGGCTTTGTCGTTTAGTTTCGGGGTCATATTGAAAGAACCAACTTTCATCACCAGTAATAACTTTTTTTTTTTTTTTTAGTAATGACTTTCATCACCAGTAATAACCAGTAATAAATTTCTCTGTTCCATTTTCGTGACATGCACTACTCGCGCGTTGTTACAAAACACTAAACAGCTGGCGAAGAAATGATCGTACGAGGGTGGTCAAGGTCTCAATCGAGAGAGTAGGGATCTGCTATTACGGTGGCGGAGTTACAGGTTCGCAGTGTTACCACAGGCCGAGAAAAAAAATCGGTCGCATTACTTAATTGTCTGACCTCGTACATATATATATATATATATATACCATCATCATCATCCTTATCATCATCATCATCATCATCGAATCCATAGACTATTCCAGTCCTAGGCATCTTTGAATGCCAACTTACTAGAGATTTTTTTTAGTCAGAGGTTTTCGATAGACGTTTTTTTTACAAGATGATGTTGTCAACCTCATGCTTAACCCTCAAAAGTGAGTGACTCTCCGACTGGGAATCAAATGCAATCTTCCGCATGACACGCGATGATGCAAGCCGCTATGCTACCCAGTCGGTAATATATATATATATATATATATATATATATATATATATATATATATATATATATATATATATATATATATAAGATTATTAAAAATTCTAAGTGTATATTTTTCTTAATCAACAAGAATTATCTTTACTATTAATTAATTAAAATCGAAAGTTTCACTTATTTTCAATTAATATTGAATATAAATCAATTTCACATACTAATATGTTTAATATATATATTATGTCAAAATCATCAACCTCTCTATCAAAAGTTGAATGAATGTCTCTCTCAAAACTTTTCACTTTCAACAATCCAATGCCTTGCATCTCCATTCCACATAAATACTCTACTCATAGATCACCTCTTAAGCGTTTTCATTTTTTTTTAGTCCCCAATGAATATTTTTTTGTTCAGTGAAGGTCTCTACTTCTTGCTATGTGATCGGTTGTTATTTATTTAAAACATTTTAGTCTGATTATGACATCCATATTTTTTTCTTTTGAATCCACTTGTTTCTCTTCTTATATCTACACATAATCCCTTAAATGTATCATTTTATACTTCTATATATTTTATAAGGTCGTTTAATTATTGTGGAATTTGAGACATATTTTAGTATTTTAAATAAAAACAGACAGCATGTGTGAATAAAAACATGTTTTTTAAGAAATATTCGACTTCATAATGAATTTTCTCTACATTGACATCATTCTATTTTTATTTTTTTATTCTTTTCATCTACAAATATTTTTAATATATATATATATATATATATATGTGTGTGTGTGTGTGTGTGTGTATGTATGTATGAATGTATAATAGATATATGGTGTAGTGATTACTTTTACCACCTGTCATATAGAAGAAGTGTGATTGATTTCTGGTCAGAGATATAAAGCAGGTAGTGCTCTTTAGTTAAGATGAAAATAACCTACCTAAGGAGTAAATCCTGAATAAAAAATACTCACTAACCCACCTGGTCAACGTGGTGAGTATAATCAAGTAATAATGAATAATAACATTCATTGAGGTTTTTGTCCAGCAGTAGATTGATATAAGCTGATATTTAAATAAAATTAATATAATAATAATAATTAATTTATAAGAATTTAATTAATTTATATTTAATTTAAATATATATATATATATATATATATATAAATGAATACTTTCACATTCAAAATATTTCAAATTAAAAAAATCAAATGTATTTTACTTATACATAAGGTCAAATTATATATTTAATTAAAATTTTATTATATAAATCATTACGTTCAAATTTTGTCTCATTAAAATAATTAATTTTTCATAAAAAAAATTCACCATGAATTGTTTGCCACATATTTATAATTTAATATCCTGTAAATAATTTTATAAAATAATTTAATTGTGATAAATACTTTTAAGAATTCTATCATGTAATAAATACATCAACATGACTTAAACATATAGGTATTTTTTATCTATTAGAAGTTAGAAGAATAAATTAAATAATGCGCGATGGTTCGCGAAATTCCGTGTTGGTGATTTGAATGTCAACAACGCTCTTCGATCAGAAAGGTCAATCGAGGTTGATGATGACAAAATAAAGGCATTGATCGAGTCAAACCCACGTTACACGACATTTAAGATTGCAGAAACATTGAATATTTACCATTCCAGCGTTCACGATCATTTGAAGAAGCTGATGTACAAAAGCAAGCTCGAAATTTGGATTTCTCGTAAACTCGAAAAAGTTTATTTGATTGCATGTATAAACATCTGAGATATGCTCATTAAACGTGAAGAAATCGATCCATTTATGAAGAGTATGATAACTGGTGAAAAATGGATCGTATACAACGTGGAACGTAAATGGTTTTGGTTCAGGCCCGACGAGTCAGCTCAAACAACATCAAAAGCAGATATTCATCAAAAGAAAATCATGCTCTCAGTTTGATGGGATTATAATGGTGTTGTGTATTTCGAGCTCTTACCAACGAATGAAACAATTAGTTCTGATGTGTTCTATCGCCAATTAGACAAGTTGAACGAATCCATCATCCAGAAGCGTCCAGAACTCGTTAGAAGTAAAGGAATTGGGTTCCAACATGACAACCCGAGACTACACACAAGTTTAGTCATTTGTCAAAAACTATTGCAGCTTGGATGGGATGTGTTGCCGCATCCAAAGTTCTCTCCCGACCTTACACCGTCAGACTTCCACATGTTTCGGTTTTTGCAAAACTCCTTGCGTGATAAATCGTTCAATTCCGATAAGGCTATAAAACAGCATCTTGTCCAGTTTTTCGCTGGTAAAGACATGACTTTATACGAACGTGGAATTATGAATTTTACCGAAAAATGGATAAAGGTCATCGAATAAAATAACTAATACATTATTGATTAAACTTTGTACTTTATATAAATAAATGATATTTGAAAAACAGTCAAAATACATCATGACTTTTGTGACAACCTAATATATATATGTACATGTATATTGAATCTTAAATGCCAAAACAAATCAGTGGCCAGAGATAAAACCCTAAGAATGATATGTAAAAATAATGAAAGATCCGAATGAATCAGAAAGAAAACAAAAGTCATGGACGTTATTCAAAAGTGAGAAGTTTAAATGAAAATGAATCAGTCATGTTGCAAGAAGATAACACTAGTGACGGTTGAGAAAACTTATTGACTAATAATTCAGATATATAAAAATATCCAAGAAGTTACCTCTGGATAGATAAAATGTAAGAAAATTCGTTGAAATAGACTAGAAGAAAAGGTACTGAATCGGTTAAAGTGAAAAGATTTGGTAAAGGCCTTCTTCCAGCAGTGGATAGAAAAAGGCTAATCTTATATATATATATATATATATATATATATATATATATATGTGTGTGTGTGTGTGTGTGTGTATAGGGTCATCCAAATATGACGTCTAGATTTGTGTTGTATTAAAAAGAAACTATACACATGCTTCTTTTTAATAAAATACAAATCTAGGTATCACATTTGGATTACCATATATATATATAGTTTATATCATAAAAATAAGCGTATCAAATAGTTACTAAAATCAAATTATGCATATTTGTGTTTTACCAAAATAAAAAAATTGGATTATAATTTATGTAGATGAAAATGTCATTGATCACGAAATTTTTCCCACATTTTCAAAAATCAAACGTCAAATCGAATCGAATTAAACCGATTATATACACTCTATTCAAACATAAAAATCAAATTTGTTTGCCTGATCATTCTACGCTATTTACCACAAACGCTTTGGTTTGCTCCCCACAGTCCGTTCACGTCGCAGCTTGTTTTTTTCTGCCATAGTCAATGGAAAGAGTATATTGGATTATAGGGTGGGTACTGGAAAACAGCTTAGTCAGACCAGTTCCGTGTCTAGTAGTAACTGTGGCGAAGAAAATGATATTTGAAATCAGACAGATAATATTTTTATGTTACAAAATACACAGACTTTGTTTTTTTCCTATGTTTATAAACATAATTCTGATTCTAAAATTGAAAAAGAATGTTATTTAATATATTTTGTTAAAAAATAACGTACATTAAAACATAATATTCTTTTCTTGTATAAAATTCCCTCCCTCCCACCCTCTCTCTCTCTCTCTCTCTCTCTCTCTCTCTATATATATATATATATATATATATATATATATATATAAAGTTAATAGAAAACTACATAAAAAATCAATAAATGTTTTTATAGTTTTTTATTTCTAATCAATTTTCTAATTTTCATTATTTTTAATTATATTTTCCATCGTGTTATTAACCAATTATTGGCAAAAGAAATTGAATTATTTTTAGTACTTAAAAAGAATAGTTTATAAAATTATAATCATTTTGTAGTAACTGTTGTTCCATTTTGTTATTTTAATATTTAAATATTCAAATTAATTTTATAATCATACCTCTTTATCACAAATGAATCACTGATAATAACACCAGTAGACTTTATAAAAGTGTTTAATAATTAATTACTGTATACTTTATTTTATACGAATTTTATATTCCAACTATCTGATTATGATGGTATAGCTATCAAAATTCAAAATAGCTAATAATATGATCAATAATTGATTATCGTACATATAAAATCTTGTGGTATTGGAATGAATGATTCATTTGTGCCGAAGTTAATTTGGCACAGTACCAAAACCGAAAACTAATCTTGACTGTTGCTACAATATGCTTGTTAAAAAAATATCAGTGTTATTGAAAAATTTAAAAAGATTATCTTTCAAAATGTTTCAAATCAGAAAAAAGGAGAATATTTTTTAATTTTAATTATTATAAAATAATATTTAGAATATATAAAAGAACCAGAGAAGCAATTTATTACCTTCAATATTATAAAAAAGAATTGAAATGAATAGGAAAACATATTACGTTTATAGATTTAGAAAAGGTATTTTACAATATAGACTAAAAGAAGTTATTTTAAGATATGAAGATAACTGAATTTAATTGGAAAGACAGAATTGGCTTTGAATCTTTACAAATCTTAATGTATCAAAATTATTATTAATGAGATTAAGAAAATAGCTAGAATTAGAAAATTTATTAGACATGCGAATCCCCTTTCACTGTACTTATTCAACTCATTTATTAAAGAAGCTATAGAAATAATAATAAATGTAATTACATTCACAGTATAATCTTTGCAGACGATATCAGTGTTCTATTTAAATCACAAAAATATTAGAAATGTTAATGAATACATTAAATTATTTCAAACTGACAATATATATAAAAAATATTAAGAAAATGTTGATATCTAAGATGATAGAAAGAAGTAGAAGAAAAATACAAATCAGATGAATTAAAATTCAACAATTTGAAGAGTTTTGTTACCTGAAAACGTAACAAATAATGATAATATGGATGGCCTAGATAAGACTGAAGAGTTTAGACATATATTTGCTTGCTTACTATCATATATTATCCTTCAGTTTCATTGAGGCTACTCTATAGATGTATAAAAAAAATAAAAAAATAAACTTGGCTAAATAAACATTCTTGAAAAAAAATTCTAACCAGAAATCACATTAGTTTGTAACCGCATTAGATTAGTTTCACTGACCTATCTAATAATTTCCATATGTATTCTGTACTTACATACATTTGTCTATTCCTCAGTAGAGTATTTTTTATATATTTCCTTTGCAGTTTGTAATTTTTATAATTTTATTACTATATAAAATGAGTATATTCGTAATACATATTAAATATAGTGTCATACAAACTGTTGCCTAAATTTGTGTTTTAATAAAAAAAAACATGTGTATAATTTATTTTTTTTTCTTTTTAATAAAACACAAATCAAGGTGTCACATTTGGATAACTCTGTATAATAGATTTAAAAATTGATAATTTTTAAATGAAAATTAGTAAAATGTGTAAATCAGAGAATTAAACATGTATACAAAATCAGAATATTAATTTATAAAGTATTTCTCTAATACCATATTTTAGACCTATTGAACACCCAAAATATAATAGTCTATTTTTACCAAAAGTTAATTAAAAAATGTCATTTACTTTGATTTACTCAATGAAAACCAAACAATTACTAATGACATATACAATCAACACCTGAAGCATTTGCGTGCTACCTTATCATCAAAACGCCTACACCTCACAAATAGAAAATGTATGATTTGACAGCACGACAACGTCAGATTACATAAAAAAATAATAACTGATGAAATTAAATAAACGATATAGGAAGTTTCGCTGCATCAAACTATTAAAACACGGAAGATCTTTAAAATATAATCGGAACATTTATAGATAGAAAGTAATAAAATTTTTAAAACAATAAATGGGAAGTTAACATAATTGATTAGTCAATTTATAATTAATTAATAAAAAAAATATTTAGAACCATCTGACGCAAGTTACTTAAATATATAGGATGGCCTAAATGAAACTGAATGATATAATATGTAAATATGTATTTAAACTATTAGTCTCATTTTAGCCACCTGTAATGAATGTCATTTCGAATTGTTTCAAGTAAAATTTAATTCCAAATTTAGAATTGATTTAAAACTTAAGTAAAGTTGAACAATGTTCAATTTTTTTATTTAATTTAAAGAGAATTGTGGACAAATTTTAATTTTTATTACGAAAACAGCACAATATATAATAATCATACAAAAAATAGAATATAAAACCGTTTTTTAGAAATTTATAAAACAATGTTTAATGAATATATATATATATATATATATATATATATATGTATGAATGTATGTATGTGTATATATATATGAAATTAAACTTATCAGATTTTTCTAAAAATTATTATTTTATTCATTTAAAGTTTCTAAATAGTAAAAATACACTTTAAAATTATTTATATCAAGTAATTTGAAGAATATAAAAGCCACTTTAAAGTTAATGGCTATATAGAATAAAAAAGAATTACATTTTTACAGAGAAAATCTCAAATAGCTACTGAAATACTATAGCATTACTTTTTATACAATGTTATTACTGTCTCAAAAGACTAGTTTATTCATATATATGTTGTTTGAAAGCATAGGATATATATTTTGAGTTATTTATTACTTTTTATTTTCAATTATGTAAATAAATAGAAATGTAAATGAAATAAGAAGTGATTTATTAATTTTATGACTTAAAATATAACTCTTCTAAACAGTGGTTAAAACTGTATAATTTATATATTTTAAATCTTTTTCATCCATAGAAAAATATTATATGTGTATATATATATATACAGTGGCTCAAAGTAAAACTTGGACACATACATACTTTAATACAAAATATAGTAAAATATGCTCCATTTTACAGAAAAAAATAAAAATATATTTTTTAACGAGCTGCTTTTAAGTGTTATTTAAATGATGTGGAAACTTAATTAAAACAATTGACACAAAATTAATAAAAAAATATAAATGAAAATTGTCATCCGAATTAATCTCAAAGCGAAATTCGGACAGCTGGCAACACTTATTAATTATTTTTATATCACTTGGAAAATCCTTGATAAAAATCATTGTTTACTGTCAATAGTTCAAGTGTGTATTGTTTTCGTTATAAAAGTAATAAAATTTCTTTAAACATTTTTTTTAAATTAATAAAATGGGCAGGCAACGTGGTCAAACCTCTTTGGAAATTAGATAACAAATAATTAGGCATTTTTAACGAGGAAAATTAGTTCGTGATTTTACAAAAATAGTAAATCCAAGTCATTCTACTGTTCACGATGTTATAAAGCGCTTTAAAATAAATAATTCTTTACAAAATAAACCTAAAACTAATACTAATAAAATATTTACTGCATATGAAGAGAGGTGGATTTTACGTCAAGTCAAGAAAAATCCAAAATTAAGCACTCCAAAACTAACATCATTGATAAAACAACATTTAAAAAAAATACTAACCCAGAAACAATTAGAATTATATTACGCAAATGCGGGTATTATAATAGAATAGCAAGGAGAAAACCAATGATATTTAAAAAAATCAAGACAAAAAAAACTTGGCAAAAGCGCACTAAAGTAAAGATATTTCGTTTTAGAAGTGTTTTATTTACGAACAAATCCAAATTTAATGTATTCAGATTCGATGGTTAAACATTCGTGTGGAGAAAAGTGAACAAAGAGTACAGAGGAAAGAATCTATGTTCTACTGTAAAGCATAGTGACAGCTCGGTCATGGTGTGAGGCTGTATATCAACAGCAGGACCTGTAAATCTACATATCATCAATGAAATGATGGACCAAAATAAATATTTGAAGATTCTAAAACAAAATTTCGAAGTAAGCGCAACAAAATTGGGAATTTATGATCGTTATCACTTTTCTCAAGATAACGACACCAAACACAAAGCTTTGAATGACCGGTAATAGCTATTGTACAATTGTCCACATGTGATGGAAACACCACCATAGTCACTGAACTTGAATATCATAGAGCATTTATGGGCTCACTTAGAAGAAAAATTAAAAAATCATCATATTCGTAATAAAAATGACTTAGAAAAAGCTTTACTGGAAGAATGGGGCAAAATTACACTAAATTACTGTCAAAAATTGATTTAATCAGTACCCAATAAGTTAGCAGTAGTGATATAAAAAAAAAAACAAGAAAAGATTTATGGATTGATGGAATAGAAACATAAGAAAAATTGTTGGAATGGAGTGGAAAAGAAAGACATTGAATCAATCGGAATGGAAAGTATTAAAAATGCCTTCATCCAGCAATGGATAAGAAGAGGCTAATGATGATATTATATATGCATATACATACATACAAATATTATTTAGTAATTTTTTGTGTTTATTCACTTTTTTTATACTCAAATAAAAAAATACTATGCATTAAAATGTATTAAAAAATATATCGACTAAGATTTATTTTAAGTTGTAAAAATAAAACATTATTCATAATAAATATAAAATACGTATTTTATAAAAAATAAAATACTATTTTAATTTTAAATCTAAATGTACACAAAGATATTTTCATAATATTATAGTCGGCAAGAGAATATTGTGGTGATTTCGAACTTGGAACTCAGCCAATAAAAAAATCTTTAATCTTACGTTCAGTGAGCAAATTAATAAACTATGACATTAATATAACGCTTGTACTATACGTGTGTATATATAAATAATAAACTAGTTATTTTTATTCACAACGCATTAGTTTTAAAAATGATAATATAATTGCTATTACATTTTTTCAGTTCCATTAATTATTAAAAAATATAAATCAACCTCATCTCCTAAAAAACAACCATCACGAAACTGTGACAACAAAATTCCTACTGAGCTAGATTGTCAGAGAAACCAAATCCCTACAAGGACTTTAAGACCGAAAATGATAAAATATAAATAACACATTTTCTTATCAACTCCTAGTAATTAATAGTCATTTTGTTACTAGTTATCTTAAAATATTTATTTATCAGCATTTATTATTTGATGTTATTAAAAATCTATATATATGAATAATTAAAATTTTATTTTTCCCTAAAACTAATTTATATATTTTAACAAATGCTTAATATAAAATTATTAAATAGGAAAATTTGTGAGTTAAATCGAAATTGTAATTAAATCTATTATAAATAGCTAAAATGATATACAAAAATTATACGAATTTCAATCAAAAAAAATATGTTTATTACTGATTATGATTATCTAAAATTAATAATCAATCAAAAGAAAAGCATACATTAAATATTTATATTAAATTTAAAGAAAATATATGACAAATATAAATTAACTTATAGTTCAGTAAAATTATAGAATCAGTTTATAACCTAAAACAAAACTAAATTTTTTGATCTAGATTCGCATGAAATATTGACTTGAAAATCAGAAAACAATTTGAAGAAAATACATTAACCTATTTTAAAGAACCAATTGAAGTGTTCTACTTAAATATAGAATTATTATTATTATTAACTACGTCTACTTGATTTGGCAAACATCCCATCGATAAGAAATTTCAACATCAATACATACTTAGGCGTACAATCTACATTGCTTGCAAATAAGCAATATTATATGAATGTTAAATAAAGAACGGTTAAACTATTGCGCAGTGAAATATAACAGCAAATAAAGAAAACCGTAATTGTAGAACATTAAACAGTAAATGAATAATTTATAGATATACAGAACTATTTTTTTTTTTTGGAAAATACTGTTAGTACAAAATAAGAAAAACGTTTTTAAAAATTAACAGTTTAGAATAAAATCATCTATATTCTATTGGTCAAGAAGTTATTAACTAAATCTATTTTCATGTTATGACCGATGAGAAAATTTTAAATGTGTAAAAATATTATTTATTAACTATTAAAATATTGCGTTTTAACAGTCTTTTGATCTTTTTATTGGAATTAGAAATGACGCGGATTAAAAAAATATTTCAGACATACATATTATATATATATGTAGGTATGTATGTATTTGTGTATATATGTATATGTACACATATGTATAAAATATTAAAACTTATAAAAAGATTATTACATAAAAACATATATAATGGCATTTTTAATGAAAGATCTATATCTTCAACATTTTTAAAAATATTGTATTTTGGTGTTATTTTCGTATATTTTTAAAATACATACACAATTTATATACTTATATACATTTATAAATATATATATATATATATATATATATATATATATATATATATATATATGTAATAAATATAAAAGTGTTTTAGATTAACAATAATTCTTATTGAGAATAATATATTAAGTGAATTTAAATTAGAATTGTTATTTGAATTAGTTTAATTACATATATTATTTTTTAAAATTTGAAAAAAATAACGATTAATTAAAAATCTTAAAAATAAAACATTCAAATACTTATATATTAAATTATATATTCGTATAAAAAATAATGACTGTAAAATTGTGAATTTGTTCTAAACATTCAAAATTTTTTCATCTAATAATGTATTATAAGTATTTATAAATAATTATACTCTATTCTTCACAATACACGTATGAGGAATTTAAAATACTATTGGGGTGTTCGAAAATTTCATTCATTGTTTTTAAACAAATAGCTTTAAATTGAACTAAAAATAAGCAATTTCACTTGCAACGTTTTTATCTTGTAATCTTTTGACGGACAACACTTAGAGTTACAATTTAAAAAAAATTGTTAAGTCGAAACTTTTAACATTTTGTTCATTTCTTTGTCGATTTAAAAAAAATAATATTGTCTACAAATCTTATACTGTGGATGTGTTTCATTCTGTTTTGTTCTTTCATTATTACTACAGATTTTTTCAATAAACAAATTGAATAAATTTAGTAAAATAAAACATTCTTATCTAACATAATTTTTCTTTCTAGCTATTTTCTCATTTCTGTTAATATCAATTTCGGTACATTAAGTTTTCCGAAGTTTCAAATCAGTATTTTGTCTTCTCTCTCAAGTTTAATTTTCTTTATACCTTGAAATTGTTTCTACAATCAATCTTACTAAAGTCCTTTCTAAATATATAAAAGTAATATACACTGACGCACATAAGTCATGTCACACATGGGTAACATAAGCAATATATTGATATAATTCAATAAAGTCGTTAAATTAAATAAAAAAAAAATATTTCATTGATAATAAATGTAATATTCATTAGAAAAAAATACAAAAAAAGTAATTGATTCTATTATATAGTAGAAATTGTTAAAATAAAAACAGTATGTTACATTTATCCGAAGCAAAAAATATCAACAATTCTTTAAAAAAAAGAGTTTAATATCTCGTTTGTTTCTCTTTTCTTTTTACAACTTCATTTAAATAATTTGGTATTGATAAATTTATTTCTTTGTTGCTTCTGAAGTTGTATTTGCCCACTCCTTTTGAAGTAAACTGTGTTTATTTTAGAAATTTCTACTATATAATAGAATTAATTATTGTTTTTTGTGTTTTTTTTTCTAATGAATATTATATTTACTATCAATTATATAAAAAAAAAGTTTTTCATTTAACGACTTCATTGAATTATATCAATAAGTTGCTTATGTTACCCATATGGCGATGACTTATGTGCGTCAGTGTATGTTTTTCTATCTGTTGATATTATATTATATATATATATATATATATATATATATATATATATATATATATATATATCAACAATATCATCTTCATCAGTCCATCATTGGGAAAAAGTCTCACATAATCTCACTATCTCTTCTTAAATATTTTCCTAAGATTCTTTGCATTGTTTCCCATCCACGACTAATCTTTCCCAACATTCACCTCCACTATACTTCAAAATTTTATCTTTCAATTTTTAATAGTCTCTCTGTTAATCTCTTTTTATTTCTTTGTCACCATTTCATAACAATTTTTGTCCATCTATTGTCTTCTGTCCTTGCTATGTATTTTTTTATGATTTCTATATTTTTACTATACCCATTTTATCGATTTTATTTGTTTTATTATATCAGTTACTCTTGTCTATCATTGTACAAATTTATAAATTTTCAGATCACATTTAGAAATTTCTAACATTATTCTTTTTATGCTTCGTTGTAATAACACGAGTTTTTGATTTATTTTTGCATTCCATATATATATATATATATATATATATATATATATATATATATATATCTATATCTGTGTGTGTGTGTGTGTATGTGTGTATCAACAACAACATAGCCTATTTTTATCCACTGCTGGATGAAGATCTCTCTCAAAATTTTCCATTTTATATTTCTTTTCTCTTCCATTCTACACTAACGATTTTTCTCATTTCTTCATCCCCTATATCAACGGATTACTTCTTGGGTATTTTTATATTTCTAAATTTTCAAACAATAATTTCTGTTGTCTATTCATGATCTTGATTTCTTACTATAAAACAGGCTCACTTTTATTTTATCTTCAACTTTTGTTACAAGTCTGCAACTCTGGGTTTCTTTTGAATTCTTCTCTTTTTTTGTGTATGTGATTTTATATATATATATATATATATATATATATATATATATATAAATCAGAAGCAAAATATTGATTTATAAAAGACATTTTCGTGAGAATTTTACAAAATTAAATAAGTAATAACATAGAACAAATAAATTATATAAAATATTGTACACTTACATATGAGATATTGAAAACAAACACTATTGACATTATTGAGCCCTGCACAAACATCACGTGGCGGTGTGTTTTTACACGAGAACAAGAAAAATCGTGTACGCGCACGTGAATGGTAATTGCATTGAATAATAAGTTCAAAAGCAAAAGATTATTTTTTTACTACGCAGCTAAATTTTTTCTTGAACCTCAGCATATTGTTTTCATTTTTTACACGTACATATCCATATATACTTCAGTCGATGCTAAATTTGTATTTTGATACATAGATTGTACTTATATATCATATAAATAAACGGTTGTTATACGGATGCATTATTTGTTTCCATATAAGTAAATGGGACCTTCTAAATAAAGAAAATTTTTACGTTTTGTTATGTAACTTTTATATTTTACTCAATTTAAAATTATATTTATGATTCTTAACCCTTTAACTGTTTATGTCGAGTATACTCGTCAGAGCGAAACGAAAATTTTTCGCATAATGTCGAGTATACTCGTCGTGAAGATAAAAAAAATCGCATTCGTATTATTATTAAACGAATCAACTGTAATTTTTTTCCCTGAAAAAGGGCAAATAAAGATCTTTTAAAAAATGTACATTTTAGAATATTCGTTAGTCTGGCAACCTTATTTATTTTAATACACAATAGCTTGTATTAAGCTGAAATAACAAATTCTGGGGAAGTACCGTTACAAACGATTTTTTTTATCAATGAAATAAATTTTGTTTGTTAACAACGAATAAAAATATATATTTTCTAAAAAACCAACACGCAACTTTTGATTTTTAATCATAATTGCCTACTTTTATAGGCAGAAACATTTTACTCTGTTTATGTCGAGTATACTCGTTTTCGCTGGAAAATAATTAAGCAGGCAGAAAAAGTTTTTCGAAACAAAATTAAACAGTTAAAGGGTTAATTGTGTACAAAATTATTTTTTTTCATACTTTAATTTCTTTATCCAAATTCATGTTTTATTTTCAAAAACAATATTGGTAGAATTTTTTCCTTATTTATCATTTATTCAATAATTGAGTTATATCATCAACTACTACTGAGTGAAATCTACTTCTAAAATTTGTAACTTCTAGTGATTCAAAGCCTGTTTACCATTCTACAGTCATAATTATCTCAGATCTCTAACACATATATCCATAAATCTCTTAGGTTTAATCCTAAGAGACTAATGGATATACACTACACACATAAGTCATGGCACACATGGGTAACATAAGCAATTTATTGATATAATTCAATGAAGTCGTTAAATTAAATATTTTTTTTAATTTAACGACTTCATTGAATTATATCAATAAATTGCTCATGTTACCCATGTGTGACTCATGCATAGATGAGAATGAGATATAAAAAAATTAGTCAAAACAAAATAGAGAGAAAAAGCATTAAATCGGTTGAAATGAAAAGATTTGGGACAAACCTTCATGTAATAATAGATAGAGAGTCTAATTATATATATATATATATATATATATATATATATATACGATGTCTCAAATAAGACCAAAGTATAGTTAATGATAATAAGCAGATAAATATATATCTAAATCTTTCAGTCTCATTTGAACTACCCATTATTTATATCTATACCTATATATATATATATATATATATATATATATATATATATATATATATATATATATATATATATATATATATATATATATATATATATATAATATTATATAATCATCATCATTATTAATCAGCATATATTATCCTATTATTAGGAAAAAGTCTCAATAATTATTATCATTTTCTGGTATTTAATCATATTCATCACACTAACTAGGCGAGTTGGTGAATATTTTATATTCAGAGTTTAAACCCTTAGACAGGTTGCCTCCATTAACGCTAAAGAGCCACGCCTGCCCTATATCTTCTACTGAGTATTTAACGCACTTCTCTCGCATGACAGATGGAAATAAGAGTCATTAAACCACAAATCAGATGTGTGTGTGTATATATATATATATATATATATATATATAGAAAATTTTCAATCAATAAAAGCTATTTCCAACAATTCATATTCTATTTTTGTTTGGTTTCTATTTTTGTTATATGGCCGGTCTATTGTCATTTGAAACTGCGTATTTACACATATATAAACACACATACATACACACACTTATATATATATATATATATATATATATATATATATTTATATATGTACATATGTATGTGTACATATTTAAATGTAAAAAAAATATTTTGCATTAAATGAAATAATTTTAATAATTACCTACATTTATAACTAAATTAAAATAACGTTCCATGATATCAATAGTACTTATTAAATAAACATAAATGAAATAGAAATAATTAATATTGCGAATGACACAATTAAATTAATATGCATATAAAATTATAGAAATAAATATACTAATTAAATCATTCTTAATTGAATCACAGAAGAAATCATGACTTGAATGACATTAGTTATTTACATCGATAACAAAATAATCATTTAATAAAATTAACCATATTTTTTGTTAGTTTATATATATTATATGTAATATATTTTCTACCTCTAGAATATACGACTCTGAATAATAATAAAATCATATCACGTTTGAAAACATTAGCCACTACAAGTACTTAAATGATTCGACCTCTAGTTTGTATTTAGCGGTCAGTCAATTATATTTTTTACTGTATTTTAAGTATTACGTATCGGTATAAGCCCTCCTGTTCATTTTATATATAGCCACATATACACCGCACGCACGTACACACAAACATACACACACACACACACACACACACACACACACACATATATATATATATATATATATATATATGTGTGTGTGTGTGTGTGTGTATGAACTAAAAGCAGGTAAAATATTAACTAATAAAAAAATGACACGCCTGTTTTAAGAATCGCGTGCTGTCTTAATCACTACCAACCAATAAAAACCAGATAAATACATTCATTAAATTTTGTTTCGATCTATTTTTTACAACACTCATATAATTTAAACGTGTTTTTTTATTATCGAATAAATAATATCAAATTTTATTATTAATAAGAAATATTATTAAAACATATTTTGCAAATTTTCTCCTTTGTTTTATATTTAGTCTTCTGGAACTACCACAGTCTAACTGATAATTTAAAATTATTATTTTACACTATAAGAAAACAGAATTGATTATAACTGTACATAATATACATATATGTATGTATGTATGTAAGTATATATATATATATATATATATATATATATATATATATATATAATTATATATAGAAATAAAAATTGACAAGATAGCAAAGAATAGAAAGGAATGTTAGCAATTTCTAAACTTTTTTAAAAAACTGTAAATGCATATGAGAACAAATAATAATAACTGATATGATAGAAGATATAATATCGATGCAATGGGTATAAGCTACACAAATGATAAGAAGAAAAGACAATAGATGACAAAAAAAATAGTTATCAAAACGATTATCA
>CP092088.1:18252506-18255006 GCA_029203775.1 Neoneuromus ignobilis | reverse complement strand
ACTGGATATTTACTCATGTATATATATATATATATATATATATATATATATATATATATATATATATATATTTGTGTGTGTGTCTCATATTATATTTTAATTCAACAAATAAAATCAATATCTGTTCCTTACAAATCTAATTTATTTTGTAAAATAAGTGATTTTATTTAATTTTTATATATTTACAATTTCTATAGAGAGAAAATATAAGAAATGAAAAAAACTAAATTATTACATTACCATTGATCGATGCTTGTAAAAAATATTTCCTTCATTATTTTTTATTGTAAAAAAATAAATAATATATTTTGAATGGATTATTCACTCTAACACCACACTATTTTAAATTCTAACACCACACTATTTTCATTCTAACACCACACTATTTACGATAATCATTTATTATTCACTTCATTTACTAATACGTATTTCGATGTCCATATTATTATCTTCAGAGCCTTATGTCAAAAACCTAGGTCTACGATGTTAAACAATATTTTATAATACTGCATTCTGATGACGACATGGATATTAAAAGAATAAGTGATCAGTGAACTATTTTATCAAATCTAGTTTTATTGATATGAGTGATTTATTTGTATTAAATATGCATTTATATATTGTAAAACGCTTATAATTACTAATAAAATATTTTTAATGGGATATTATAAATAAAAATAAATTACTTCTAAATACATTATAAAATTTGTTATTACAAGTAGTTAATACATAAAAAAAATTTTTTTGTTGTAATTGATATTTATGTGTATTATATTTGTAACTTTCTATTATTGACTAATGAAAATGTTTATATATGAGAGTCGTTTGATAAGTTTGGTAAAAAAGTTAGAAAAACTAAATTGAAAAATTTAACTAATTAAATTAAACAATAAATAAATTTACCACACTTATCAAACGACGCTCGTATAACGAGAAAATACAATTTTAACTAACTGAGAACAAAGCATTGTTTTCTAAAATATTTTTATTTATTTATTTTTACATTTAAATTAAAGAATTTTATAAAATTTGTATCTATTTTATTGCATATTTTTTTGATTATTTTCTGATCATAAAAGAATATTAAGATTTTTTGCATACTTTTGTACACTTTATATGTACATATATATAATATTATCAAATCAAATTTATATAACAAAAAAAAAATTATTTTCTCTAAAACAAATTGATTATTTTAATAAATTAAAAAAAGATTTTTAATGCACACGTTTTAGTATTTTTAATACCCTGTTATTTATTTGATGTATATTTTCATAATTTTAATGTTGTAGTTATACAATATAAAAATAACGAATTTTATTTACAAACTATAAATTCAATACTATACTTTGACATTAGATATTTGTCATCATGTTTTTAAAAATGCCATAGAAACATAGTTAAAAATAACTTAATGTAAATAAAATGACTAAAGGTACTAATACAAATTTCTGTCATATTCTTTTATTATTGGAAATCTCTTCTGAACTTTTATTATTAGAAGACTAAACATTCCGTACAAAAGTATAGATTTATTGTAATATTATATATATATATATATATATATATATATATATATATATATATATATATATATATGACATTCGACGAGGTTTTCCTAGCAGTGGGCTGATGTGGGCTTTTAGTAGTAGTAGTAGTAGTATATATATATATATATATATATATATATATATATATATATATATATATATATACACGAGGATCGTTTGATAAGTATGAAAAATTTATTTATTGTTTAATTTTATTAATTTCATTAAATTTTTCAATTCAGTTTTTCTTACTTTTTTATCATACTTATCAAACGACCCTCGTATATCGTCTATTATTGCTAATGTATTTTTTATAAAGAATTGAAAAGTATGTTTGTGTGTATGTAAGAATGGTTTTAGACACATCATTGTATACATATATATGTAAACTTTTAGCAATTTAAGAATTTCTTAATTTTCTATTTAAACAATTACTCTTCTTTTTAGAAGAATTTAGATTTATTTTTACAATTTTATTGTTAATAGTCCAATTATCGATCTGATCCTAATATATATATATATATATATATATATATATATATATATATATATATACACCCTCGTTCTCTCCACTGTTGGATGAAGGCCTTTCCCAAAATCTTTCACTTTAACCGATCTAATACTTTCATCTAATCCATTCTAACGAATTATCTCTTGACTCTGTTCCATCCCTCCATGGATATCCTTCAAAATAATTTTATATATTTAGATTCCCAATCAATAACTTCCCTTTCCCATTGTTGATATTTTACTTTTAATATATGATCAGCCCATTTTGATTTCAAACTCCTCACTTTTGTTATAACGTTCATAACTTTTGTATTCGTCTAATTCACTCAATATTTTCCCTATTACCAGGTGTTTCTCCTTAAAAACATTTTTCCTTCCTTGTTTGTACTAGCTGAACCCGCTTTAATATTTTGTCATTCAAAGCTCATATTTCACTACCA
>CP092088.1:18157506-18247506 GCA_029203775.1 Neoneuromus ignobilis | reverse complement strand
GAGAACTGATTTTAGCTTCAGTTGCATCGCATAACGGTGCAAATGTAATCAAAAACAAAGTAAAACTGTATAAGTCGGTATTGGGTATAAAAGAATTTTATTCAAAGTTTAAGCGCTCGGATGTTCGAATAACTAAACAAATTTAGTTGTATTATTGTTAATTTTTTTACCCTTTCTTATAAAATAATAAAATATACCTAAAATGGAGGACAAAAATGAAATATATGCAGGCATTTTATCTGATTGTGAGGTAGATTTTTCACAAATTAATTTTTTTAATAATGATAGTGACAGTATGTGACTTTTGCAACATTCCCCTTCATACTGGCACATGTTTTGAACAGTACCATTCACTGAAAAATTATTAATTATTTATAAAATTAAAGACTCAAAAATAATGTACTTCATCTAAAAAAAGAGAATAATAACTTTGTGTTTTTAGAAATTCATTTAAACTTTTTTATGAATTTAATTGTTTTTTAACTAAGGAAAACCAAAAAAAAATATAAAAATTTACATATAAAGATAAATTTGTTTTATATCATTTTCCAAGATTTCACTGAAAAATATATGATTTCTAACAAGTTACATTAGTTTTATATAGATCATATCATTTCTACAGATAGTGTTAAAAAATGCCGGCATTTGGTGAATGGCGGTGCAAAAAGTTACCCGACGAATATGTATTAATAAAGTGAACAAAAAATGATTATCTAAATTTTTTATAAATGATTTATTTATATTAAAAAATATGATTATTATAATTAATTTCAATATTCGCTTATAATAATTATTTATTCTGATCTATATTTTATAATAAATCCTGTAAATGTGAGATGAGTAAATAATTTATATTAAACTCAATACTTTCTTTTATTTTCTTTACCCATTCGAGTTTAAAGCATTCTAAACTTCATTCTTATAATATTATTTTCATTATCGTTGATACTATAATAATATGTCATAAACAAGTCGTTGTTAAATTTCCTATTTCTAATATAGTATCGAATTTCATGTTGTTTTCCTAACATATAAATATTTGATATTATATAAGAGATAATTATTATATTTTTTAAAAAAATATTCTGCTTACAAACACATTTTTATATAAAAAAAAGATAATATAGAAAAAATTATGTGATATAGAGAAAATGACATGTTTTTTCTAATAAATATAAGTGTATAATCTATATTAAAAATCGCTACATGCATTTAAAAATTTACAGAAATAATTAATAAAAACTGTAAGTGTACATAGTGTCATTGTAAATAAAAATTACATGAACATAAAAAATAGTATTACGTATATATAAACAGAACATGATACATAAATTCAACATGACAGCATTAAACATTGTACAAAATTATAAAAAGAATCTTAATCTGTTTAGCCTTCAGACTGAAAATAGTCAGTGGAGATTATTACATATCATATACATGTGTTTTGATTTAATTACAGTATCATCAAATAAAAAAAATATGATTTTATTTTACTAATTACTGAAATTATATCAAGGATAATTGTTTTCACTAGTTTATATATATATATATATATATATATATATATATAATATAGTTACTTGTATTCACATTTTCACATAATTGTGTTTTTTACAATAGTTTTATTCTTATTGTGAAAAACAATCTACATTCATAAAATTAATATTGTTTCTACGTCACAGACAATGGCTCAATCAATTTTTTCAATGTCAAAAACTGAAATATAATTAACCTTGTACGACAGTCATGGTAATTTATCAAATTCTGCATTGTGTTGTGTGTTATTCGTTTTCAGGGTAATGTTAATAAAAATTTTATTTTTTACGTACATTTTATCTTTGTATAACAAAAAACTGAGAAAGATTTTAATTTATAATTGAATAAATATTAAGTACAGTTATTATATTGTTTATTAAAGTAATTAACTGTATTTTTATTAATAGTTTTATTTATATTTATAACATAACTATTTTTAGTACAATATATATATATATATATATATATATATATATATATATATATATATATATATATATATATATAGGGTGTCCCATCAGGAACGTAAAAATTAATTTTTTAATAAAACTCATCTTTTTTGAATGAGAAATTATATTTTTTTTAGTGATAATGAAATTATGCTACTGATAAGATACCCTATACATACATACATACACACACATACACACACACACACACACACACACATATATATATAGCCTATTTATAAATATTACGAATTATGAATACAATCACATACCCATATCACCTTTTAAACACATTTATCATATTTTAAAATTAATATTTTACCTTTTAAACACATAACTTTTTTATTTTATTATTAATATTTTACTGCTATCCTATAACACTAGTGCCATTTTTTCAAATTACTTTCTAAATATTTTTTTAATATTTGTACTCGTTTCAATTTTTCATGTTTAGTATTTTCGTTTCCAGCTGTAATACAAATTGATGTCTCAATTATTTTCGCACCTTACTTATAAAGTGTTTCTAATTTCTACTCCGTAACAAATTTCTCATTCTCTAGATTCATTTATTCTTTTTTGCTTTCCAAAGCCTTATACAAATCTTAAATTTGTTAAGATTTTTCTTGTTGGAATACGAAATACGTTTAATTTTTATGATTCAGGGCAATGGACAATTTTGAGGAACGTTTGGATGATATTTCATTAAAGATTTCTATTGTATTATTCTATATTATTATATAATCTTTTTTTTAGAATCCTACACATCCCTAGATTCTCTATCTATGTGTGAATTTTTACCGACAAATTTCTCATATTCATGCCATTTAGTTGGTGCTATACACGTTTTGGAGCTAATTTTTTTTCTGTGAGTAGTATTTAATTATAATATTAGGTCTACCGAAAAGTTCTGTCCGGTAATGTCATCTCAAATTTCAAAGATGAGTTATTCTACAGAAATGGAATTTACAAATTACCATTATGCTGGGAAGAGGTCATTAGTAACGAATGAAAAATTATATTGTTCAGTAAATATTAATAAACATATTGAAAATGAATTATTAATTTTTTTAATTTAAAAACGGATAGAACTTTCTGGTAGACCTAATATTTAATTTTTTTTTCCAAATTTGTGTAGGGTTAGCATATTTCCTACTTAAACTAGGACACAACTCAAATCATTTTAGCAAAGTCTAGCACTTTTTAAACATATTGTCTTTAATAGCAAATATTCAGTGGAGTAGTTAATCTGTTCTCCAAACCTTAGATATATACACCCGTCCTTCAATTTACACGGGACTTTTTTTACGCGGAAAATTATACCTCTATTTACGCGGGACTTTTTTTACGCGATATTGATTTATGCAGCACTTTTTGTACTCGGTCAGATAGATTTCATTTTGTATAATTGTTCATGGAATTTATTATATATCAGAGTGACGCAAATTCTTACTTGAACGTATAAAAGCACGATATAAATATATAAAAGGTTGATTGTTTTGAATTACAGTAGCGATAGTGACACCGAATAAAATTTATCTACCTTTGTTTTCTAAAACGTCATTATTTTTTTGTTAAGCTATGTGAAATAAATATGTGTTTCTACAACTTTACTAGCTTTTATTTCCAATATTGTTTCTATTGTACTGACAGACTCAATTTACGCGATTTTCATTCGCGTAAAACAAATCCACGTGGAACGGATATTCCGTGTAAATTGAGGGACGAGTGTATATAAATAAATATACATATCATGATCTTTAGCCATTTTCTATCTTCTAATATGTAAAATCATTTCCCGAAATTTTCCATATTTAGTAATTCAAACTTTCTGTTTCATTTCCATCCAGCGTTTTTTTTAAATCTCTATCCCATTCAATCATTGATCTCTTTTTGAATCTTTTTATATATCTTTACTCTCAATCAATAATTCCTCTTTTCCATCAGTGATCTTCTCTTCGTGCTATAAAACCAAATTACTGCCATCTTTCTGATCCACTTATTTTTCTGTTTTTATGTATATATATATATATATATATATATATATATATATATATATATATATATATATATATATATATATATATATATATATATATATAATACAAAACAAAAAAGACATTTCTTATTTTTAAAAAGCAAAAACCTATTTTTTATATAACTTTCATTTTATTTTAAGACGTAATTTCTTTAATTTTTGCAATATTATACTATCTTCCACATTTAAGTCTCATATTTACTTAAATAGTAATTTTAAGTCAAAAGTCACATAAAATAAATCTAACCTAAGTTTATTTTGTTAATAACTTTTAAATTATTCAAATTTTGTTTATATATATTTTTTTATTAAAATCAATTTTTATATTATTCGAATTATGGAACCATATATTTTTAACAAATATTCTAGACGTTCAAAGAGGGAAACATTTTAATATATGTTTACATGGAAAAGAAGTCAATAGCTTTTTTATAAACGCCATATTTTTATAGATCATTTTTTTATCACTCAACATTTTATAATGTTGAGTAATTATTATATTTTTTTTTTAATTTAGTGTTTTCAATTTCTGGTTCAATCTTTTTGTTGTTTGTAGTAATTTTTTACAGTACCTTATATAATTAGAGAAGCTAAAATAAATAAATTCAAATATATTCTACCGAATGCACAGAACAAACATTTTTTATTAAACCTGTGTTATAGAATTAAAATGAATATTTGATTTAGAAAAAATCATGATTGTTCTACTCCAAATGATGATAAATTATTTCTTGTTTCTAATTACAATTTAAATTATAAAAGAATAGACGCACTTAATCATTAGTTCTCTTTGTAGTATTATATACAATATTTTATGCAAAACCCAAATATCTATTCCATTCAAATGTAAATTTTAGTTCATGATGTGTTTAAGCGATATTTCATTTACGGTTTGTCGAAGACGTGGTTTAGTAGGCGACTATAAGAATTCATTGTTAAATTCTTATGACCTTACCGGCTCATAAGCATTCTTTACAAACCTATCATCTAATTAAAGTTTTTAAAATCAGCACTGGAATCATTTTACTATTAGAATTTTTTCGTAATTTTTTAATATCTTTAGTAGTTTTAATAAATATTCACTTTTTATTATATACAGGTAAAAACTTAAACAATATAATGTACTTATAAATCTATTTACATATCATATATCTATCTATCTATAAATATATATATAACGGGTGGACCAAAAGAAAATAAAGGGTTTAGACATACATTTACTTCCTTATTATCATTTACTATCATTTATTATCTTTCAGTCTTATTTGAGCTACCCTACATGTATAAATTAAAAATCTAAAATTCAGCTATTTAATAAAAGCATATTTAAAATTCTTTTTTCTCTCATACTTATTAATCTTTTTAAACAATTATATATTTCTTGACTTATCTTCAATAATTCATGTTTTTAGTCAATATATTCTAATATTATATTGTTTGAAATATCTTGTTCAATTATAATTTTGATTATTATTCAAATTAATTAGTAAAATTAATTTTTATTTTAATCTTTTGAATATTTTTAATGTACTTATTTTTATTGTATTAACGATAACAGCCAATTTAATGTAGAATTTATAACCGTTTTTTCATTTTCATCGATAAAAATTGGAAAGTAGGCCTCAAATATATTTTATTTTTTAATATTTAATCTATTATTTAATCAAGCAAATTTTATTTTAAAAAACAATTTTATAAAAAAATACTATACGAATATTAAATACCCAAAATATCTGCATGAACACTTAACCTGTTGTTATTTTATTGTTCAATTTTTTAAAACAAATACAACAAAATTTTAATAAGTTGACTTAAATAATCATCATAATTTATTTTCATATAATATTGTAACTAGTATACTTTTATATAAATAAATCATTCATCAACATCAACAAATGTTTATACTATCAAGATTCAAATCATAATTTCAAACAAGATTGTTTTTAACAGAAATAATAATGGAAAAAGTCAGAAGTTAGAATTTTATTAAACAACAGCAAAATGAAGAAACAAACATTAATTAATTGATTACATATGTAAGAAAATTTTTATCGAAATCAATTTAAATTTCAGAATACCGTAGTCTGAAGATAACAATATAGTCATTGAAATACATATTATTGTATAGATGTTTTTTAAACGTGATAGAATTTTAAATTAAATCCCTATCTAAAGTTCTATTTAATTTAAAAAACACTTTTATATTTATGTATGTATGTATGTGAATATATATATATATATATATATATATATATATATATATATATATATATATATATATATATTATGTTGGCAAGTATCTCCCATCCTCTTTTTTTTTTTTTTTTTTTTTGTACATAGCTGCGAAATTCAAAAGACCAGAAGGCGGAAGGGAGATAATATATATATATATATATATATATATATATATATATATATATATATATGTATATATAAAATGTTTTTAGGTTAGATAGAACTTTTGATAAGGATTCAATTTAAAGTTCTATCACACTTAAAAAACGTCTATACATATACGATGGTCGTTTGATAAGTATAGTAAAAAAATAAGAAAAACTAAATTGAAAAATCTAATTAAATTAAGTAATTAATTAATTTAAACAATAAATAAATGTACCATACTTATCAAACGACGCTCGTATATTAGCAAATAAAATGTTTCGTTATTGATTATAGAACATTTTTTTAAAATCTTTCAGTGTTAGGATTAACCGTTTAAATTGAAATGTTTGTTATTTTATTTTCTATTTTCTTTTAATTAAATAAGACACAATTATATTATTAACATGTACTTACACACACACACACACACACACACACACACATATATATATATATATATATATATATATATATATATGTGTGTGTGTGTGTGTGTGTGTGTGTGTGTATGTATTTATATAGGGTGGTACAAATGAGACTAAAAGGTTAAGACATACATTTACTTACTTATTGTTATTTACTATCCTTCAGTCTCATTTAAGCCAACTTATATTATGTATATAAAACACTGAGTATAAATTATAAAAAAAAATAGAGAAGTTAATTTAAAACTGAAATTTATAGTAACTACATTGTTAACACATACAAAAATATACATTTACATCAGTACACATCATTATTAGTTATTAAAACTTTGAAGAAATACAGTTTATTTGAAACTTTGTAAATTATTTTGTTAATTTAAGTAAATAAAATATGTTCGCTGTAAATTATATATATATATACATGTGTATGTGGTTAAATAATTAAATTTTGTGACAAAGAACGTTAAGATAATAAATAATAGATCTTTAACATTATACATTACGTGTATAATTTCTTAAACACGCAATTTCTATTACCCACATACACATTTACATATATATATATATATATATATATATATATATATATATATATATATATATATATATATATGTATACAATTTTATTACGTTCAATTAAGGTCTCATAATAATTATTCTAACGTACTGATATAGTAATAGTGATGATGATAATAAACTGACATTATTTCACTATAAAAATTATTCATTACAATGAAAGTTATTTATTAAAACAATTATTTATTAAAACGCATTTCCAAATATTAGTCTAAAAGTTATATAAATACAGAATTTTTTACAAAAATAACGATATTTTTAAAAATAATTTAAGGAAATATTTGATATTTCAAAATATTACATTTGAAAAATAAACAAATTTAACAAATATTAAATATATTTTTAAAATTTAACAAATAAATTAATCTGATAATAATGACTTTAATAATATGATAACATACTATATTTACTCTAATATCAGATTTTTTCAATTTTGATCTAATTATAATATAAAATAAATCTTTGTATTCAATTCAAAATTACAATAACAACCTTATATTAATGTTTTAAAACAATTTCCAAAAAAGACATACTGATTTTATTGAAACACAAACAAATTAAATTATTTTCAATAACATTTTAAAAAAAATGGAAAATTAGAATAAAAAATTAATTTAAACTATTACATACTGTGTTTTTTAATTTGAAAAAATATTTACATCTTAAATGGACGATTTAACAATAAAATATCAATTGGAACTTGTTACAATTAATTCAAATTTGATTGCAACACATAATTTAGCTGTTTTTTCACAAAATTGTAATGTTAAAACTAAAATATTCTACATGCTAATTTTAAATAATTTGTGTATTTTTTGTACTTTATAAATATATGCTTTATATTTGAAATAAATTATATAAATAATTATAAATTAAATAATTTCATTATATAACAATCATTTTATTCAATTATATTCATTATATTCAATTATATAAATAAAATTTTCTTATTTCCACTGAATTTTTAACAAGTCGTAAATCAAAAGATCAAATATAAAGTAAACATAAATTTGATCATAAAAAAGCAATCAAAAAAATAATAAGTTTATTTTTTTAAGATATTTTTCCTGTGAAACATTATTGTATAAACTATTTCTTACAACAAATAATAAAATAATTTACATATTTCAGTGCTTCTTTTAACTCTTAAAAAACTTAAAAACTGTAACTTTGAACTTTTAAACTTAAAATTTTTAAATTGGTAAATTAAATTTGCCATTTTTAATAAAATATCGGTAACATATCCGTCGCATAAGATGTAATACAAATTAATTAATTATTACACTATTTGATACATCAAGAAATATAACATTTATTACTTGATAACAACATTATTTTTTCTTATAACAGAATTGAAAACGGATCAAACAAGTAAAGATTTTTTTATTAAACGTTTAAATTCTGGTATCATTGGTAATAAATATGATTTTTATACACACATTTAAATACATTTTAATATAGAGTTTATATTAATAAACATTAAATCTACTATTAAAAAAAATATATAAAAAATAATTATTTTTTATCTTTATTTAAAAGAATTAATTAAGTATTAATTCTTAATAAACGTTTAATTTTCACATTTTATCATATTTCTTATTCTATGAAACTTATAAAGTTTTCTAATAATATTTATTAAACAATACAAACGCTTTTAATTTTTTATAAATAATACATGAATTATTAAATTAAAAACCAATAGCATAATCCGTATGAAATAAATAAATACGTATAAAATATTATATTTGTTAAATAAAAAATTAAATATTGTTTATATATATATATATATATATATATATATATATATATATATATATATATATATATAGGTTAATCCAAATGTAACACCTAGATTTGTTTTTATTAAAAAGAAACTATAAAAATGCTTCCCTATACACATGTTTTTTTTTTAATAAAACACAAATCTAGGTGTCACATTGGGATGACCTTTATATATAATTCCTGCTAAAATACTGATAAATTAATTTTATCTGATTTAATTTATTAAAATTTTTTTAATAAGCAAGTGATATTTTTTTATTAAAAGTATTTTTTCATTTGATATTAATTTTATTTGTTTATATTTTATTATGGTTATAAATAAATATAATATACAAATTCAAATTTAATAAAAAATAAATGCATATATATATATATATATATATTTATATATATAAATTTATATTCAAATAATAAATAATTATATATACGTAATAAGTAAATATATGTTTAGGAACAATAAATAAAAAACATCAGATAATATGAATGCCAAGACTAAAACAAACAATAATTAACGACGTTAATGTATTTAAATTCAACATATCTATTTATTTAAAAATGTAACATCGAATTGTATTCTAATCGCCACTCTTTGTGTCACTAACATTTCAGACACTTGATGTGTTAAAGACTTCACGGAAAAAAACATCTTGTCTATAAAAAAATGTGTCTAATATTCAAAAGAACGACGTGACCAAACTAATTCCAATTATTAATTGATGACTTTATCTTAAATATTTACATAGGCATTCTTGAGAGTTGGGATGAATCACCTCGTTGCTAACTTGACAAGGGTTCGAGGGGAGGGAAGGTATGATTGAGGTGTGTCCTGTGAGCCCACCGGTGCGCAAACAGGTAAGGCAGGTAGTCGTGAACAGACCAGACGATGCCACACACATTTGTTTATTTTTGAAATAATACGTATCAGTGGTTTTCAGGTTGCGTCAATTGTATTTATTTTGTATGTTCATATGCTTAGTTGAATTATTTGTAACATAATTGATTGTTTGAGGAGTTAATTATGCGTTAATTAAATATTTTTCTGAATTTTATTGTCTTAAAATATATACAATTCATTGTGTTTTTATTAAAACGAAAACTTTTACAGATTTATCTTATGTAGATCAAATAGTTTTTTTGAATAAAATGTAATAGATATTTATTACCTTTATAATATATTTTTTGTGTTTGAAATGTTGAAAAAATCGCCATTAAATATTAGAAACAATCTTATATTTCCACTTTATTTTATTTTTAATCATCAATATTTTCTTTTTCCTAAATACCTAACCTTAATCATTTGTTGGAATAAAATAAAAATAAAATGAAAAAGACTCCATAACTACGTATATACCTGTTAATTTGTAATTTTTTAATTATTTTCATATCGTTTTATTTTATACACGTTTTTTTTGTAAATTCAAACTGACATGTTTTTTATAAAAAAAAAATAGAAAGAACAATTTAATTAAACCACCTAATGAAACTTAAAAGAAATCACGTTTATACAAATGTGTTTATAAATACATATAAAATTTTTAAAATAAATTTAAAATAGTTTAAAATGAACGTTAAAATTGAAAAACAAATAGAAAAACAAATCGAAAGTTCGATAGAATATATAGAAAAGAAGAAAATATGCTATAAATAAAATAAAAATTTAAAATTAGAATAAAATAAAATTTAAATAATTTAATATATGATAAAAATTCTTAAAATTTAAACTATAGTAAAGAATGAAGTAGTACTCAGAAAAATTACAAAAAAAATTGAGAATTGAAAGGCGTCAGAAGACGTTTTAAAACACAAACACACACACACATACACAAACACACACACACATATATATAAATATATAATAGATCAACTAAAAAGTTCTGTCCATTTTTTAAGTAAAAAAATAATTTGTTATAATGTTTAATGTAATTTTCATTAATATTAACAACTTCTTTTTAATCTTCTTATCTTGATGAAAACTTTTGAATTCCTTTCCGATAAAATGACTCGTCTAAAAACTTATCCAGTAGATTTTTCACATCTCTATCCTAATTAGTTTTTTTCATTTAAATAAATTTGTAGAGACAAAAATAAATGGTAGTCGAAGGGTGCTATATTTGGAGAATATTTTGGGTTACTTAGAACCTCTTAAGCAAATTCCACTATTTTTTCTGAGTTGCTAAAAAAATATGTGACTGCGTTGTCATGCTGTAAGATAACTTACTTGTTATCAACAAGAGTTAGATGTTTTTTTACTGTTCAAATTGTTAATCTTCATTGTTAAAACTGTCCAATTGTAGATACATTTTTCATAACTGTCACTCTAACTCCGAGAAATTCATAAAAAATAAATCATTTCATAACTAACTATGTTGACAACATTTTTTTTTTATATTTAAACTCGATTTAGATGTTGATGGAGCTGGTTATCCAGCTTTGAAATATGTTATTTTCCTTACTACATTTTCATATGTAACCTTTGTACTTTTCATCTTCGTTACAAGGTGTTACAAAAATGGTTCATTTTTATTGCGTAAAAATAAAGACGAACAAACGATTACACGATCCTGCTATTCCCAACACTCAATTCATGTGGAACCCATTTTGTATACTTGCATATATCCCTGATGTGTGTAAAAATTGATATTCTTCCAAAATAATACAAATAATATCATCATTGATCACAAATGGTCTTCCAAAGTGTAATTCATTTCAAAAATTAAAGTCTCCATTTTTAAATTTCTCAAACCATCTTTAACATATGCGTTAAGATGTTGCGTTTGCTCTGAAAATTTTTAATAATTTTTATATGCTTCTGGAACATTATTTCCTTATTGATATTCGTAAAGTGTATAGTGCAGTAAATGAACCTTATTGACCGACATATTTTTTTCACTATTTCTTGGTAGATACTGATGATAACACATTTGTTTCAGTATACGTTAAAAATAACCAGTATTAAAATATAATTCAAAAAATTAATCATATAATTTAAAACATTTTTCTACATTTTTAAAATGCCAAACGGACAGAACTTTTCAGTAGACCTTATATACATATATATATATATATATATATATATATATATATATATATATATATATATATATATATATATATATATATATATATGTATATATATAAGTATATATATATATATATATATATATATATGTATATATATACGTATATATATATATATATATACACCCGTTCTTCAATTTACGCGGGACTTTTTTTACGCGGCAAATTATAGCTCTATTTACGCGGAATTTTTTTTACACGGAATTGATTTATGTGGCACTTTTTGTACTCGGTCAGATAGATTTCATATTGTATAATTTTTCATGGAATTTATTATATATCAGAGTGACGAAAATTCTTACTTGAACGTATAAAAGCACGATATAAATATATAAAAGGTTGATTGTTTTGAATTACAGTAGCAATAGTGACACCGAATAAAATTTATCTACTTTTGTTTTCTAAAACGTCATTATTTTTTTGTTAAGCTATGTGAAATAAATATGTATTTCTACAATTTTACTAGCTTTTATTTCCAATATTTTTTCTATTGTACTGACAGATTCAATTTACGCGATTTTCATTCGCGTAAAACAAATCCACGTGGAACGGATACTCCGCGTAAATTGAGGGACGGATGTGTGTGTGTGTGTATATATATATATATAATGATATAAAATAAATAACATTAATAATATAATGAAAACAAAATAAAAAAGCAAACGTATTACTAAACACAAAAATAAATAAAATAACAAATAAATCCAATTAACGATTTTAAATGGCGTGCTTTAAAATAAACCTTGTCTTACATTAAATCATAAAGACCTCAAAGGCATGACAAATCAGAATTTATTATAAAGTTATATGGAGTACAACTTAAGTGTTTAAATCAATCATAAGTGAGAACATTAATCATAACTTAATGTATTCAATAATCTCTTTTTAATACAAATTTCAGATCTGAATTCTTGATAAATCATATAAATTCATTATTTTTTTTTTAAAAAAAAAAACATTAACATATAAATCATTTAATTTTGTAATTGTTTGAAAATAGAATATAATATTTTAGGATAATATGCATATTCTCAGTTTATATTTTTTTATAAGATAATTAGGTAATTAAACGATTAATTATACAAAATTGTCCAAATAATTAACATGTGTTAATTAAAGTTTAACGTAAATTAAAAATTCTTTTCTGCTAAAATATTTAATTACAAGAATTTTTAGTTATAATTATGTAAATAAATATATAGTATATAAAAATATGTTTATTGTGAATTAACTTTATCTTTTTTCAGAAATAAAGTAAATTCACGTGTTTTATTTCCATGTACTTATGAAATAAATACAAGCTAAATAATTATTTTGATGCAGATCGTTTTCAAAAATTTCTTAGATAAATCATATTTCACTATGCAGTCATTTCAAAAACATGAATATATTTTGCAATATTTTATTTAAAAAAAACGTTTTTAATTTTTGTTTATACTATTTTTGCATTGTTTACATTATAGAAATAATTTGTTCATAAATCTGACTTTAAAAAACTCAAATTCCTTTTCTTGAAAATTTTTTATTATTAAATTTTTCAAGAACATATTATAGAATGACCCAAATGAGAGTAAAAGATTTAGATATACATTTACTTATTTACTATCATTTACTATTCTTTACTATATTTAGTCTCATTTAACACACCCTATATTACTCTTTAACTTCCTTTATTATTAGAAGTATACACAATTTTCCAGCTTTAACTTTCAGTTGACATTTAAACTTATATTAGTAAACATTTTTGTTTTATTTGTTTATTTTATTAATGTTGATATACCTAAGTAAAAACTAATGCATAAAAATCATTATTTTTGATATAAACACATTAATAATTTGTTTTAAATTATAATAAATATGACACATATTTTCTATTGTATGGTATTTTTATTTAATCAGCTTATAATCACTTCAAAACTCATCAAAATCATTTGTCAGACCTATGTTAAAACATTATTTCAGAAAATTCATACTGTATGTTGTTTCGGAAATTTGATAATAATGATTCGGTCTAAAAGATATATGACTTGAGTGGCGGCAGGAGATAAAAATTGTATAATTTGTAAACGTTGCTACAAGAACATTTTACAAAACTGATTACACAATTTGCAAAAAAAACAAAAACAAAATGTTAATCCAAACACAATAATTCAAAAAAAAACATGACAGAAAAATGTTATAATATTTGTAGATTTAAAGGTTTTCACTACATACTGAACTAACAAATGTTGTCTTCCTACTGTTTTTACTATTTTCCTGTAACTTTTTCGTTCTTTCCATAACTTAATAATAATTTTACGCTCATTTATATCAATTTTCTTTCCTTTTGAATCCATTATAAATAATATTTAAAAATTTCAACACTATTCACTTAACAACTGGCACAACTTGCAAAAATAAACTGTACCAGATTTTTAAGGATAAAATCTCTCAAGTCTAAAACATTTTCCCAAACAGTATTCTTGGAAATCCTTAATTAAAAAACTGTACGGAGATTTTTTTTTTGCTCAATTTTTTTCTTATATCACTTTTTTATTATTCTAAGACTTAATCTTACTGCATAAATATTTTTGTAACATTATTAGATATATTTATTAAAAAATAATAGTAAAAAACTAACGAGTTTTTTATTTTTTAACCAAATTAAATATTGCGTTAGCTAGTGCAGCGGTCGGCAACCTATAACCCACGGGTCACCGAGTGACCCATTTGATAATTTCAAGTGACCCACTTTAGTTCCAAAAATAAAGTACTACTTCAAAATTTTTACTTCAAAATTGATATTATTTGAAACTGACATAAAAACTAAAAAATTTCATTTCTTTCCCTTGTTAAAAAGGGAACATGAAAAAGAAAATATCGATAAAAGTAATCTAAATATGTTCAAAAGTTGGATTTTCGTCATTAAAAGTGAATATGAAAGTCAGTTTCAAAGTTTTAAGAAGCATGGAGACATGTTTACATTTATAATAAAGCCCGAGGAAATAAAAGAAAATGTTTTAAATTTGCAGTATTTTCAATATCTAAAAATTGACAATTTTAGTTTAGAAATGATTGATTTTAAAAGTTCAACGTTATGGACGGATAAATTCAAGAAATTGCGGAAAGATTTGGAAAAAACAGAAGATAATCATCTTCTCATGACATCAACATGTTGGGCATCACTTCCTACGAAGTTTTCATCTTTGAAAAAAATTAGCTTTGCCATTTTGTCCACATTCGGTTCAACTTATAAATGTGAACAAATATTTTCACAAATGAAATTTATATTAAGCAAGAACAGGAACAAGTTAACTACTAAAAATTCAGATGCTTGTATTCATCTTAAAACGACTAACTATAAACCAGACTTGACTAAATTGACGTCACAAGTTTAACATCAGAGGAACCATTGATATCGAAGAGAACATTTATAAATAAAGTTCATTCAACTATGTTTGTAATTATTTTCTTAATAAAATATATCTTATTATTTACTAAAAGACTGTTTTAATACGAAAATATCTCTGACCCAAACGTCTCTTTAATACTCACATTTTGGTTGATTTTGACCCGCGGCCAAAAAAGGTTGCCGACCGCTGAGCTAGTGTATGGCGATTTTTTCTGCCTAGTGTATGTATATAAGAGTCATCCAAATGTGACATCTAGATTTGTGTTTTATTAAAAAGAAACTATACACATGTTTCTTTTTAATAAAACACAAATCTAGGGATCACGTTCGGATGAAAAGATAATCTAATAACTATATAAATAGTTATTAGATTATCTTTTTTAACTAAAGGAAAATATATGTCTTTTTAAGAGTTAAAGTGTTAATCAGAAACAACTATAGTTTAATATATTTATTAAATATTAACTAGAATATTGTTTGAATACGATTTATATACTTTTCACAAACGAAATTGTTTTTCTTATTTATAGTATTTATCAAATATATTTGCTTGGTAAACAGTACATTTAACACTATTATTTTTTATTTATATTAACATGACATAAGCGTGAGAACATTTAATTGTCACATAGATATTCTCCATGTTCCGTTATATATATACTAAAACATTGTATCTAGTGTTTATTATTACCAACATTTAACTTGCTCGCAATAACATTAACTGTAGCAATAAGAACAGGTGTGAAAATTGTTGACGTCGTTTTAGGTAACAGAAGACCTTGATAGTATGTGTATATATACACAGTGTATGCATATATATTTATATATATATATATTATTTTAGCAATGAACTGTCAAACTAATACCAGATATCAAACACATTCGATAGTTTACAGTAAATGCAAGGAAATAGAACGCACCTGTTGTTTGAAAACATATAATTACGTTATTCTTAAAAAATACGATTTACTTTAATTACTCACGGCGCCTAACTGATCTTAAAACACATATTTGGTAGTTGCATTCTTTCTAAATTCAAGGTGCTATGATTTCTTACATGATTAAATCGAATGGGTAATAGTTAAAATATTTTACATTAATCTGTTTAGGAAATGAGATAAATTTTACACTTAATAACATCTATTAAATTGTGATTTATAACTAAAAACCTCATGTTCATATTTTTTTGTATATACATACATACACATATACACACATACATAGATCCATACATACATATATACTCATATATCGTTATCATAAAATCCTATATCAAACCACTCCTTTACCACTTAAATATGATCCATTTTGCTAAATTCATTTCGAAATCATACTTATTCTTGTGGCTGTGAAAATTAACACTAAACCTACCGATACTTCATGTATACCAATTCCTACCACAGCGGGTCAAATGATCCCTCTTTAAAATGTTATATATATTACTGTATAGCGAAAAATATATCATTTAGCACGACTTGGTACATGAATAAAACAATTTTTTTCAAATAACGATTCAAAATTGTTTATTTATTTATTTATAAAACCTATTTGGCACCTTTTTCGCATTTGCACATGAGAATCCGAACTTGAATTTGTTGACGTTTTCTGTGTAATTTCTTTTTCTTCCTGTTGCTCATGTTGAAAATCTTCGGCAAGTTCTTCAACTAATTGGAATAAAAATTATTGTCTAGAAATTTTTTCGCCGGTTGTTTCTCTGTATAAAACCCACGAGTTGATTCCAGCCAGGTCAAGAATATTGAAGAAAATCTGCGCAGGCCATCTTTGCGATTTCGATTTCACGGAGTATTTTCTTGCCATTTGATCCGTCATATCTACACCGTATTTAGTATTATTGTAGAATCTAATCGTTTCAGGTATACGCTTACCGTTTTTTTCGATGCTTATAGATTTATGCTTTGAGCTTAGTAGAAGCACTTTTTTGTTTGGCTTACTTTTGTAAATGGTAAGTGAACAATGACTCGATTTATATAGTTTTGTTGAGAAGCGTGGCATACCATCTTTCGCCTGCTTGGCGAATTTTGGTAGTTCTCTTTTATTTCCGCGGATAGTTCCAACAATAGTGGTTCTTTTTTCTAGTAATTTTGCAGCTAGTGATGCGCTCGTAAAGAAATTATCTGTAGTGACGCTTCTTCCGCATCCTGTGAACGGTTCCAGTAATTTGAGAACAACGAATTCCCCAAGCGGAGATGAAGCTCCTCTGTTTTCATCCTTTCCCAAATATGGAAATCCATTTATAATGTATTTGGTGCTGACGTCAGATGCTAGCCAGAATTTGATACCAAACTTATCCGGTTTGTTCGGCATATATTGTGTAAACCTACACCTCTCTTTGGTTGGGAAAAGCTGTTCATCGATAGTTACATGTTCCCCAGTCTTGTAACAATTTTGGCTATTCTCGATGAATTTGTACCATACTTCAGAGATTAAATCCAATTTATCTGTTTGTAAACGCTGGCTTCGTTGACTTTTTTATCCCTCGCTTGGAGTAGAGTGAAATTCGCTATTCATTCGTCAGCCAACAACAAATATAACGCAATATAGCAAAATATATGATGGAATAGCAAAAATGTATAATGCAATGGTTTTGTATCACAACCACACATACAAATCTTCATGATATCATATGAATCTTTGCAGTGGTCAAATGACGCATTGCGGTAGTTAAGGCAGATTACATATATATCTCGGTAAAAAATAACAAGAGAGGAGTAAATATTGAAAAATGCATTGTATGTAAATTATATTAAAAGTCATAAAGTCAACTAGCGATGTGATAACGCTTTATGTGAGAAATTTTGAAAAAAAGTTTAAAAAGGGTCATTTGACCCCTCGTGGTAGGTTTAGTGTTAACACTAAACCTTGACTTTGTGACTGTCTTAACCCTTTGCACTCCGAGTGTTTTTTTACTTAAGAGTGCAGCAACTCCGAGACATTTTTGCTTTGGAGCATCTGAAAAATGAACTTCTGTTTTACTAAAAAAAAATCTTAATGTTATTATTAATTCATTTATTTAATTAATGTAGTTTGTGATAAAAGAAATGGAATTTGAAATTTATATTTTGTAATTCAACATAGTGTGATCTCTGTAGAAACAATCTCCCATATGCATCCGTAGCTTATTTGGACATGTGTCACAATATTCGGTTGTTTCACGTCTTCCGGAATTACTTTTCCGCTTAGAACACACTACACAGTCCTTTTTTGTACCTCTTCGCATTACATGAAGTTTTCCATTTAACCTGTCTTCGGAAAACTGTAAAGATTCTACAACACTTGAAGAAACTTGTGGTCCCACAACATTCGGTGCTACTGTAAAATCTATTCTTCCTGCTGGAACTTCATCACTCTCTGTAATATCTTGCCAATTGTCATCATCTTCATCTATTTCTTCAGAAGAACTACTAATGTCATCAGTATTACTCTCAATAACACATGTTTTCCAGTTTTTTTTTGCACTATTACGTCGCTATCATCACTGCTAACAGTATCAGTGTATTCACTTTGTTGGGTATTATTTCCAACTAAATTGTCTTCAAAAAATTCAATATCAATTTCATTTTCACTTTCGTTTTCACTGATCTCAAAACTTTCCTAATCTTCTTCCATGTTTTCTCAAGGGTAAATATATCTAATATAAAACAAAATTCACTAAGAGTGCACAGTAACTTTGAACATAGAATCTGCTAGTCATTGAACGCAAACTACACTTTGTAACTATTTTAGGGTTTTACTCAGAATAATCAGTGACGCAATAGCGGCGCCTACGGAGTTAGTGCACTGATAGCAAATGGCGCAATAGCGGCGCCTACGGAGTCCAAAGGGTTAAAATAACTTTGATGAAAATTTTATATATCGTTGGAAGTACAGTTCAGTATCAGTCGATGGTTTTTCAAATCCTTGTCGCCTTTTTGTGAATAAAAATTAATGTAGCTTCATTCCATTAATTTCCTCTTTTCTAAATCTCAAATGAAGTTATCAGTTAATAATTTATCCATATTTTCTCGACTTATTTCAAAAAACTGTTCTAAATCCTTCATTTCCAGTAGTTTTTCCAATTTTCAGACTTATGATAGCATTTGAATCTTCTCTTATTGTTTAGTCCTATATATTTTTTTATACTGTATATTCTTCCTTATTTACACATCGATACAATTTCTTGTAGAATTCTCCTATTCCTTTAATTACTGTAAATCTGTTGTTTTGGAACTGTGGTTGATTCACTTTAACACGAATGAATTTTAACCACAACACCACAATAGTTATCAAGTGTTCAATAATCACTTATTGTTCACTTATATTTATAAATATATCGGTTGATGCATTTCGATGGCAACACCATCATCGTCAGAGCCTTTTTGTTAAAATATAGAATAACTGTTTGACTTTTTTATATACATATATATTAATTTATGTTTTTGTATCTTTATTCAATTCATCTCAAACTGGAAGTTGACTGTTTCTTTTTATTTTGTCATAGGTCCGCAAGTCTAGTACGTATCTATATTCCGCACTTGTGAAATTTGACATGTTTATTTGGATAGGTTTTTATTTATTTATTGTTTTTTATAACATAATTTTTTTCAATGATGGCCTCGCCATCGAAATGCATCAGCCGATATATTTATAAATAATAAGTGAACAATAAGTGATTATTGAACACTTGATAACTATTGTGGTGTTGTGGTTAAAATTCATTTGTGTTATACTGTAAATATGTTATATGTCGTGTTTCCGTGTTCTAATTTTAAAAGATTTATTTTTTTCTATTACAATATTTTATTTAATTTTTTGATATTTTACATTTTCTTCAATATTTTCCATTGCTAGTTCGTTATTATATTTCCGAATATCTTCTTTTGTTCATTCTCTTAATATATTACCCAGTTCTATGAGATCATCCAAATTCCACGCCTAGATTTGTGTTTTATTAAAAAGAAACTATACACATGTTTCCCTATACACCACCCTTTACACATGCTTCTTTTTAATAAAACACAAATCTAGGCGTCACATCTGAATAATCCTAGATATGAGAGTCGATTGATAAGTATGGTAAATTTATTTATTGTTTAATTTAATTAAATTTTTCAATTTAGTTTTTCTTACTTTTTTACCATACTTATCAAACGATCCTCGTACATATATTTAATTTTGTTTTTTGCACTTTATTGTTTACATGTTTCGTTTTTTCATTAAAAACTTTATCCACTCAACTTTATTTTTATAACTCACTCTAATTTTAAAGAAATATGTCTAATAATTTGAACAATTTTATTTTTCACATTTTCTCTTCGCCTTCTAGTAAAACAAATCGATTAGTCAATTCTAACTTGAAATCCTTTTATTTTTCTTTTAAAACACATATCTGATAACTTTCCTCGGGGTTTTAAATTGTCTTTTTCTAATTTAGTTTTTATACATCTTAGACTTTTTACCATACAATGATCACTTCCATCAATGAAAATATTTAATACTAAACAATTTTCGACTATAGATTTTTTATTTACTAGTATCAAATCAATTTCGTTTTTAATACTTTTAGGGCTTTCTCCAGAATTATTTCTTATTAATATTTTTCTTAAAGAATGAATTTATGATATATAATTCCGTGCTTTCAGCAAATATTTGTGTATATATATATATATATATATATATATATATATATATATATATATATATATATATATATATATATATATATATATATATATATATATATATATATATATATATATATATATATATATATATATATATATATATATATATATATATATATATATAAATAGGCTGTTCATATGAGACTGAAGGATAGTAAATGATTGCAAGTAAATTTATGTCTAAACCTTTCAGTTCTATTTGGGCCACCTTATATATATACAGAGAAAGAGAGGGACGCACATGTACTTGTACATACATATTTGATATAAGTTTATAAAGATGGTAAGATATATGAGCGTTTACATTAAAAGTAAAGTAAAAGGCACGTTCGTTCGTGCATTGTGTGGCTCACACACAGACATGATTGTGTTTTACGATCTCAATGATTTACTTATGTTGACTTTTATACCGTGCTGCCTTTTCTTTGGTAGTCGTTCAGCTTGATCGCCTCAAAGACGCCGTATCCTGGACTACTATGCATATCAGTTGAAAATAAATAATTTTTATATAGTACAATTACATTTGTACCATATTTAAATACTACTATTTGCACAGCCGGCGTATGAATGCATTTCATACAGTTCGCTGATTAAGGAAATTATAAATTTACCGTACGTAATAGACCTACACACACACATATATACATTATAATATATGTATGAAAAATTAAAAATAGTAATATACATACATCAGCCATTAAAAACAAACTAAACAATGTTTATTAGTGTTATTTTAATACCTTTAACATTAAACAACTGTTAGCAATCTAAACTAAATAAACATTTCTAAATGCGATTTTACTAAACGTTTAATTCGTAGCACGAAATCATTTTGTCATATTTATAACAAAATGATCCAGTTTAAAAAAGAACAAAATTTGGTTCTAAGATATTTTTGCTCTTTTGCCTATTATTATTAAAATAATTTATTCTCAATGATTAAAATAAACACTTTTAGTAATTTAATTAAGACAAATATTGTTTTAAAGATAGATAAGATTTACATAGACACTTTTCCGCTTATTATTTCATGTACAACGATTAAAAATTAATTTATTCAGTTATTTAACATTTTGTAGAATAAATAATTCAAACACAGTTAAATCCATAAATCAGTTTTGGTATCTCTATAAAAAATAATAAAAATCGTACTATACAAATTGTAAATTACAATATTATATATATATATATATATATATATATATATATATATATATGTGCGCGTTTGTGTGTGTGTGTGTGTACATGTGTGTGTAAATATTATAAGGTTGATAAATTTCATTCCTTTATATCAATAAAAAAAATAATATCAATTGGAATCTATTTTGAAACCAATTTAATTTTAACTAAATTAATTATTTTCAAATACGTAATGTTCTATTTTTTAAAATTAATTCATTGCATTAATTATTTTTTTTAAAAAAAACATTTTTTATGCTATCATTTTTTTACAAAATACATTTTATGGTCATAATATTATACTATTTTATTTTGAAATTTTGGCAAATTCACTTTCATACAACTGAATTATTACTACCAACAATACGATATATTATAAAGTGTTCAATAAGCACTTATTGTTTACTTTGTTTGTTTATAACAACAATACGCAGAGCATTACGTTATAAAATCTTGATTTTATAATACAATGCTCTGACGATGATGGCATCGACATCGAAATGCGCATTAACCTATTGTTGTTATAAACAAACAATATAAACAATAAGTAATTATATTATACTTTGTAACATCTTGTGGTGATAGAGGTAATAATCCATATGTATAATTTTTTAATATACACCTATCCCCCGATTTACACGTTCCTTTTTTATACAATTTCGCTTTTACACGGTTTTCAAAATAACGCATTTTTTTTAAAAAAAAAACCTGATAAAAATGAACAATTTGGCTGCATACATATTTCTACAGTCATTTTTTAATTTCGTTTACTTGGTAATACTGGCGCACATATTTGAATTAGGGCGAAAATTGGGTAATCATTTTCTACAAAATGACCCGAATGTTGAACGAGCTCTCTGATTACAACGATATATTAATAAATATTTAACTCAATATGAGGAGATCTATAAAGATTTATTCAAAAACCAAACACAATTGTTAATTACGGATTTCATTACAAAGTCTCGTAGAAAAGATTAATAGTCTATTAAAGTGATAACAGTAATTCAACTTTTGGTTAATTTTTTAAAGGATCTTATATTTCTTGTTTCCATAAAATGAATTACATACTTATACCTTTATATATTTGTCATTTTATGAATTGACTGTTATTTTTATGTTTTTCAATGTATCTTACTTTTATTTTACGTTGAAATAAATCACTGAATTATGCACATTTTAGTTTGTTTTCGATTTGCACGGTTTTGCGTATAAAAATCCACGATTTCGATTTACAAGGTTTTCTGAGGAACCGATCTTTAGTGTAAATCGAAGGAAAAGTATATATATATATATATATATATATATATATATATATATATATATATATTTAAATTGACGTCTAAATTGGAATTTGTTATTTTGTAATTTGAAATACAAAGAAATATATATCCTTGGATAATTATTATAAACAATTTATTGTTACGAAATAAATGTAAATATGCTTAACATCAACTCAAACTTTTCATTAAAAAACTGTAGAAAATTTAAAACCAGTTGTTATTTGGGCAAAGCATTATTAGGTAAATTGGCAAAATTCACATTTTCATTAAATGTAATGTATTTCATATGTTCAACAAATTTATTATCAATAGATTTATTAAAATTAAATAAAAAAATATCAATTTCTAACTTCTGATTTATAATGATGAAAAAAAATTATTTTTTTTATGATAATATTAATAATAGTAAATTTATGTACATATGCATATATATATATATATATATATATATATATATGTGTGTGTGTGTGTGTGTGTGTGTGTGTGTGTGTGTGTGTGTGATAGAGAGAGAGAGTAGTAAGAGAAAGAGAAAGAAATTAATCTACAAAATAATTTTAATTTCATGCTTTTATCTAATACGTTTAGATTATATTTTGAATCTTCATTTTTTTGTGTTTACTTTTTTAAATTATACTATATCTATTGGTCATTTATTTTATTAGTAGTTTATTATTTTCATGTTTATTTATAAGACTTAAATCAAACTTTCCATATTAATATTATTTTATCATATATACATAGATATATATATATATATATATATATATATATATATATATATATATATATCTATCTATATGTGTGTGTGTGTGTGTGTGTGTGTGTTTGTCGAAAAGGACAGAAAGGTAAAGGCCCTTGAGCAGTCAAAAGGAAAGTTTTGCAAGAGGCCTTCATTCAACAGTAAAAAAGCAATGGGAAGAGACTAATTAAATATATACATATATATATATATATATATATATATATATATAAAGAGAGAGAGAGAGAGAGACTCTCTATTGATTTTTATGTGACTATTTCTATAAGTATTTATTTACGATCTTTATCATACAGAATCCTATATCAAATCATCTACGTAATGTTTGTGACAATCATTTTAAATTGCCTTAATGTCTACTTTATTTCCGATTAACATATTCTCCAATAAATATGTACAGTTAGCCTTGAAAGGAACTATTCTTTTCCTCTATAAATAACACATAGGAAGTAATAAAAAATTATTTTATCTTTCACGATCAATTACAATAATATGAAAAAAATTTCATCATAATAATTAACAATTTGTGAATTAATTATTCTGAGTGGCATATTTTTTATTAGTCTTTATGTTTAATTAGAATGTGTTTACTTAGAAGATAATTTTCTAATTAAATTAATAAACTTCGATTTCAATATATTTTAAACGACTAATATGAAAATAAATATTCATTACATTTATCTGCGTCATTTTAAACACACACACAAACTTATATATATATATATATATATATATATATATATATATATATATATATATATATGAGACAAAGACATAAAAAAATTCATTGGAATAGACTGAAAGAGAAAGGTATTAGATTGGGCGAAGTGGAATGTTTTAGAAGTGGCCTTAATCCAGCAATACAAAAAACAGACTGATGATGATACTGGTTATTTATTTATTTGTTTATATATATATATATATATATATATATATATATATATATATACATATATATGTATGTCATCAGCTTTTTTTCTACTGCTGAATGAAAGCCTTTTCCAATAATTTTCACTTCGATCGATCCAATGCCTTTCTCTTTCAGTCCATTTCAGTCCATTCTGATATAAATATATATATATATATATATATATATATATATATATATATATATATATATATATATATATATATATATATAATATTTAAAATCAGTAAATACTTGTCTGCTAAAACCAATTATTTTTTAAATAATATCTAACATATTTTTAACTTAGCAAATTTGAAAACTAGATTTATTAAACAAAAAATATTAAAAAAAATGTATATTCTTTTTTCTGTATATAAATTATTTTATAATAAAACACCAAAATCAACTTACAAAATGTTTGTTATAAATAATTTTTAAATATTTTAACAGTAATATTCTATCAATATTAAAAAACCTTATAAATTGAAATCAAATCTAATATGTAACTGATTGACTAACAAAGTTTTATGTTATGTTTATATTCTATTTTCAGAATATATAATTATTATTGTAATTTATTTTTGAGAATTTTTGTAGTCATCAGATGTAAAATATATATTCAGTAATTCATAGAAAATGGAACAGTATTAGTGAGCTTACAATAAGAAATAATAAATTAAAATATTCAAATGGAAAATTTGTAAAATATAAAAGAAAGTAAAACTGGTTACCTTTCATATTTTAACCTAATTTTTTAATTTGATGATTTAAATACTTTTTAATACATAAATTTTACATGTAGGTTCACTAATATAGTATTTTACTATGGAAAATTTTAGTGCAGTAGAGAAAAAATTATATTTTTAAATAAGTATTAGCACCAACACCAAAATGTTCACGAAAAAATTCATTCGCCAAGGAAGTTATCAGGAGAATATAAATATAACAAAGTCAGTTGAAAAAAAACGTCGATATTCTTCTTTGCAGGAAAAAAGTATTTGTACAATGAATTTTATCTGTTCATATTCTCTGAAGTCAAATACTTCCAAATAATAAAATTGAATATGAATTATATATATATATATATATACATATAAAATTCATTTTTAAAATAATGGTAGTAAAGAATCGATTAAATAAAAATAATTATAATAGTTGCAAATACACCTACTTAAAATAATCCATTAATAAAATTAAATCTTTTATTTTTTACACACATCCTCAATTTAATTGGAAAATATTCCACTAAAAAAGTAATAATTTCTGTATACAAAAATTTATATTATTTTAAATGTTCATAATTTTTAATGTATTATAATTATTTTTTGACAGAAAAATAAATCATTTTCCAATTAAATATCTCCTGTACTAAATACCCCAAAAATGAATATATGAAACAAATTAAAATAACTTTTTATATAATTTTTAACAATCATTCCTACTCATTTTATCATTTCATTTAATTATTTAATTAATTATAAAGTATCTATTTGATATAGAATTTCAGATTTTACTTTATATTGGTTTATATTAAAAAAATCTATCACAATTAAGTAATTTCTTTGATTAAATATATATTCCTTTTTATTATAGAATTAGAATTTATTACTATTAATATTCAAATTCAATTTTTATAAACTTAAGTAATTGGTAAAATCACCTTAATAAGAATTGTACTAGCATTAGTAAACATTTTGAAATTAAAATGGAATATAAGAACGAAGATTTGTTCGGAAATTAAAATACATAAAAAAATATTTACAAAAATATCAAGAAAAATATAAGAGAAGACAATTCAAAAAGAAATAATTAAAAAATTGAACACAAATATACGCTTACCCCATTACCAAGTTTCCAATAATCACTTATGATTGACTTTATTTGTTGATGTGTATTTTGATGAGCATGCTATTGTCATCAGAGTGCTGCATTATAATCTGTAAATAAAATTAATAATAAGTAATTATAAGACAATTAAAAAAATTGTGGTAATGAACAAATAAACCATTTGTGTTAAAATGAATTTACTACACTACTAAAACAAATATTAAAAAGGTTTTAATGAAAAATTAAATGCATTCAAAATATAAAAAAATAAATGCTTTAAAAATTTAAATGTGAAAAAAAATAATTTTTTTATCTTGAAATGATATTCGTCAAAGAATAAAAGTGTGTGTGTATACATATATATATATATATATATATATATATATATATATATATATATATATATATGTGTGTGTGTGTGTGTGTGTGTGTGTGTGTGTGGAATAAGAGAGAGAGGATGACTTAAATGAGAGTGAAGAATAATAAATGATAATAATGAAGTAAATATATGTCTAAACCCTTCAGTCTCATTTGGACCACTTTATATATATATATATATATATATATATATATGTGAGTGTGTGTGTGAGAGAGAGAGATAATATGTGTGTACATTGCTTTTAACTCTGAAACAATAAGTAAAAAAGTATCCTCAACTATTAGAAGAGATTTACACAAACAACACAAATCAAAATGAAAGAACTTTCAGACAGAATAGACAAGAGAAAGGTTTCAGACAAGGAGACAGTTTGTCGTTCAAATTATTCAATGCAATTCTAAATCATGTAATGAGAGAAGTAAACTTTGAAAATAAAATTATAAAAATAAATGATAAATATCTGTACCGTCTACTACTTACAGACGACATATTACTTATGTATGTACAAAAAAACAGAAGAGCTAAAACTCCATTTGAAACATTTTCAAATAAAAGTAGAAGAATTGGATTAAAAATAAATATAAATAAAACTGAAACCATGTTTAACAGTTTTGTAGGAAAAGAATATATACATTTAGAGAGTCAGTGCTTGGAATAAGTTAATAAAATAAAATACCTGAAAAAAATATGAAGTATGATGATGATTTATAGCTAAAGATAAGATCCAGAATAAGTTTTTTTCGGTACTGTGACAAACTCATTTTTACACAAATGAATTATTACCTCCAACACCATAAGATATTATGAAGTGTACAATAGTTACTTATTATTTATTTTGTTGTTTAAGACAACGATATGCTAATGAACATTTCGATGGCAATGTCACTATCGTCAGAGCGGCATCGTCATCGAAATACGCATTAATCTATTGTTATTATAAACAACAAAGTGAACAATAAGTAATCATTATACATTTTATGGTATTTTATGGTGTTGTGAGTGATAATTTGTGTAAAAATCGAAAATCAGAACACATGGTCAACATTTAAAAAGATGAATAATATAATGAAAAGTAAAATATTATCAAGTCTAAAATGGAAAGCATATAACCAATATACACTACTTACTTTTACTTACAAGTAAGGAATTTAGACATTGAACACAAAAATGGAAGAAAAAAAATCCCAACATAACGAAGTGTAGAAAAGATAATTTTAAAACGTTCTTATCATAACTATTGGAAAACTTGTAAATGGATACGACAACAGGTAAAAATAACTGATATAGTAAAACACATAAAACCACTGAAATGGATATAGGCAAGGCACATAGTAAGAATGGAAGACAATAGGTAGACAAAGATCATTTTGAAATGTCGACCAAGAGATAAAAGGATACTAAAAAAGAGACCTTATCAAAGATAGAAGAATGAAGTTGTGAAGTGTAAAGAAGACGAGGGTTAGATAAGATTAGCTGCGGACAGCAAAAAGTGGAAACGTCTAGAGAAAACATTTAAGAAGAGTCAATAACATTCGATGCGACTTTATCTTAACAGGGGGCTAATGAGCTTTGATAATGATTATATATATATATATATATATATATATATATATATATATATATTTATATATAGAAAATATACAGGTATATATATATATATATATATATATATATATATATATATATATATGAATAGGTGTTTTCTAAGTGTGATAGAACTTTAAATTGAATCCCTATCGAAAGTTCCTTCTAATCTAAAAAGACACCTTTATATTATATACATGTGTGTATGTATATATAATATAAAGGTATGATAAAGGTTGTTTTTAGGTTAGATAAAACTTTTGATAGGGATTCAATTTAAAATTCTATCATGATTAAAATACATCTATATATACATATATGTGTTTATTGACATAAACAAGTTAGTTAATATTTTAAAAATTCAATTAAATTACAAAAAAATACTTTCAAATTCATTCTAATGTTTATTTTTACTCAATATACTCATAAAAATATACGTATATATAGGTTGACCCAAATAAGACTGAAGGATTTAGTAATTTACTTGTTTACTATCATTTACTATCTTTTATTATTCTTCAGTATCATGTGGGCCATCATATATATATATATATATATATATATATATATATATATATATATATATATATATATAAGTATGTATATTGTATATGATTATTTCATAGCAAACATCTCAAAAATTCTTGCAATATGAGCGCTAATTGAGAAATTAAATTTTAATTTCAACATGAAAAAAACACTTCATATCATACAGTAGTCAGAATGTTGAAACTATATCTCACGGATTTTCTAAACAGGTTTATAATTACTATAATTGTACAACCGATGTTATTAGCTCTTTTATTTACGCAAGCATTAAATCTACTTTAAGTAATTATATTAAACTTTAGTATCCGCAATGAAATATGTTTTTCTATTTTAAGTTATCTACGTAAACTATATTAATTTATTCTATTTATTTATTTTTCGTAGACAGAAAATACTATTTATAATGTTTTTTATATAATATTAATGAAGAATTTATTTAAAAAAATAATAATTTAGTTCTACGTTAATGTAATAATTTTTTAAACTTTCCATTTATATTTGAACTGTAATTAATCGAATACACGAAAGAATTCTATTACATTTTTGAAAGGCTATTATTTATAAATCATTTCGAAATAAACCTAAAAATTTATTATTGAAGTATAATTATATGGATCAGTGATCACTAATAGATTTTTAAATTGAAATATGACTAACTATAAAGTTCCCATCTGATATTCAAGCACTGTACAACATTGATAAATTTTAAAAACCATTTTAATTAATTATGGTATTTAAACTGATACCATTTCATTTCTATCTTAATTATTTTAATTTAGAAACGATCAAATAAAATGCTTTCTTCCATGTTAGTCATTTAATAACATATTTCTAGATTTTATATAGGTAAATTAAAAATCAAAATAAATTTAAAGAACGTAAATTACATTCAAAAATGTTTATCAAAAAAATACACTGTTTACATTTTATACAGTCATTCAAATTTAACACCTAGATTTGTGTTTTATTAAAAAGAAACATGTGTTTAGGGTTGGATATAAGGAAACATGTGTATAGTTTCTTTTGTTCATTTTTAATAAAACACAAATCTAGGCGTCACATTTAGATGACTGTTATTTGACCATAAAATATGTTTTTTTTATTAAACTTATGCTTACTACATCAGGAAAAAATAAAAATGATACATTTCTTAAAATAACTTTGATTAAAAAAAATATCTAATTACTGCAAAATATTCTAATAATATAAAAAACAAAAAATGACAAATTAAATTAGCAAATGAAAAAATTAGTATCCAATAATACTTAATAAATTCTAAATAAAGTGTATTTATAAAGAATGAACGGTTTAGACATACATTTACTTGCTTACTATTATTTATTATTCTTTACTATCCTTTAATCTCATTTGGGTCATCCTATATCATAAATAAATCTTTTAAAAGATTATATTTTATTGCCTCATATTTAAATAATCTTTATTAAATAATCAATACTTCAAATTCATAAAATATTATTAGCAGAAAATATATCAAAAAATTGAAATAAATTTTTTTTGAGAATATACATTGAAAGAAAGATATTTTTTAAAATACATATTTAATGTATACTTATCTAAAAATATAAAATATTTTAAAAATGCACACATATTAAAACACAATCACAAACATATGATGCCATCCAAATGTGACGCCTAGATTTATGTTTTATTAAAAAGAAACAAAAGAAACTATACACATGTTTCCCTATACACCACCCTACACATTTTTTTTAATAAAACATAAATCTAGGCGTCACATTTGGATGACCATATATTTTTATTTATACAATATGATATAAATCTTTAAAAAAGTTTTAATTGACTTAAAACAAATAATAGGTTAATTGAAACACGAATGAAAATTTTACGATAAATAATAATTATCCTAAAACCATAAGTTTTTTTTATAAAGATGTTCAATAATATTTTTTTATTTACTTCACGTACTGATGTACATTACAACGACCATGCCATTATATTCAATTCTCTGAATTATAAAAGCCACATTTTATAAATTTCTTAATATAACTTTTTGACGATGCTAGTATAGTTTTCGAAACGCGAATCAGCAAGTAAAGTTAACTATGCCATTACTAATAACTTTTATAAAAATAAATAATGTTGAACTAAAAAATTTATTTATGTTAATTTTTTTAGTTCTACATTTTATATGTATATATATATATATATATATATATATATATATATATGTATATATGTATTTTAAAATCATTTTACATTTTGAAATAAGTGTGTCTATATATTTTTAATTCAAAATTTTCAATCTATTTTTCCATAAATTTTATTAATTTTAATTCAAATTAATTTGTCACCGCATCAAAATAAATACCATAAAATTAATTTTTCAATATTGATTAATTGTAAGAGAAATTATTAATACACTATAATATATAAATATATACATATATATATACAGAATCATCCAAATATGATGTCTAGATTTGTGTTTTATTAAAAAGAAACTATACACATGTTTTTAATAAAACACAAATCTAGACATCATATTTGGATGATCCTGTATATATATATATATATATATAGAGAGAGAGAGAGAGAGAGAGAGAGAGAGAGAAGAGAAATTGCATAACTAAAATATTAGAAATATATATATATATATATATATATATATATATATATATAGACATCATATATATATATATATATATATATATATATATATATATATATATATATATATATATATATATATATATATATATATATATATATATAATTATACAATCAGTAAGAATCACTTTTATTTTTCAAATATTTATAATAAAATAACAATTATATAAAAAATATACATCCCATTTTTTCCAAAAATAATTACTTTTAATAAAATAATTAATTTTTATACTTTGATATATACTTGAATCCAATTTACAATACTGAACAATTTACAAAAAATGGAAATATTTGAATAGTGTTTACTCTTTTGCAACTATTTTTTACTTTATATATATATATATATATATATATATATATATATATAATAAATAAAAAAATTATAATTACAGTACATTATATTAATGTAATTCAATAAGTCTGTCTATTAGAAAACCTGAACAAACTAGAGAAAGTCATACAGTCTGATTGATTATTTGAGATTTTAGAGCGTGTCATCATGCAAGGCTATTATTTAAATAAATTATAAGTAAAAAAAGGCGAATAAATAAACACACACATACAATAATTTGTGGTATGTGAGTATATCTATATAGTTATATACATATGTATGTATGTGCATAAATGTATATTAAGTTATGATTTAATTTTGTACTAAAAACAGAATGCTCTATTAACATATTTAAATATTTATTGATTAACGTGTCAAAGTCTTGATTATAGCAGAATAAATCGATGTAATATTACGAATATTAAACACCTAAAAAATGAATCATGCTATGAATTATTACATTTTATATATAGACTGAGTCATTTTTATAAAAAAAATATAAAAAGATTTTTATCAAATTATTAAGTTTTATATTTTAGTTCAAACGTTTTAATATGTTTTATCTTTTATTTAAAAAATGTTTGTTTTGAATAAATAATGAACTATGATTCACTTCATTAAGTCTTAAAGTTATGAGATTAAATTGAATAAGAGAATATAAATTCTTATTTGTTGTTTTGGAACTGTGGCTGATTCACTTTACACAAATAAATTTTAATCCCAACACCACAATGATAGAAATATAGAAATGTATAACACATATCTTTAAAAAAAATATGAAACAAAAATATATTTCATTCAATTTAATCAAGAATGGAATGTAATTATTAAAAATTCAACTTTATTTTTATCTTTACTACTTAAAACCCATTGAGCGCTATGAACGCATATATGGGTTCTCACACAGCCATTCAATTTGGGCCATGAACGCAGATATGTGTTTTCAGACTCAATACAAAATTATTAAATTTTCAATTTAAAAGATATAATTTATTTTTTTTATATTGTTCATGTTATTATTGCTTAATGAAATAAATGGTTCTGTTAAGGTTTTTGCGGTCACTGCTTAAATTATTTCAGCTACAATCAACATATTTTGCAATGAAATTTTAATCAGCCCAGCATGCGCTTCGTCGTAAAAAGTAGGCAGCTCAGCGAGTGATTCGTCGTAAAAAGTAGGCGGTCCACAACACACGCTTAACTTCGCACAACTCAGCGCTCAAAGGGTTAAAAAAATTTGTAAGTTTTGTTTCCTTCTTTTTATTACTACTCCATTTACGTTTTAAACTACTCATTTTGCTATAAAAATCGAAAGTTTAGTTTTCTTTATGATCAATTTGTTTCTCTTTCTTTACATGTTATTCTTAACATGCATCTTTCGATACTTTTTTGTGTTGTCTAGAATAACTGAATTATTCTGACACTTTAAAACAATGTTTTACTGATATAATTGAAAACAGATAGGATGTGTATCAATAGAGAATATTAAAATATTATTTTTGGAGCTTAGAGAAATATTCAACTTCGTAATATAAAAAATTCTTCCAAATTGGCACAATTCTATTTTTATTCCACTGTTCACTTTTTTTATGAATGTTCTATTTATGTTAATGTATTGTCCTGAATCACAATTTTTGTTAATAATCCTTTCAATTCAACTTTCTTTTAATGTGAAAATTCATTGTAAATTATTTTTATTTTATCGAAGTTCATCATAAAACCAATTTTTTACTTGCTGTATCCAATATTTCTATTATTTTTTTCTAGTTCATCCAGTCTTGTTAAGAAAATAATAATATCGTCAGCAAACTCTTCATTTACACTTGTTCCTGCAGATTCCCAGTTTAGTATCTCAAATACTTCTTTAACACTTTTATAATGAGTTTTGGTGAAAAAACATGTCTCACCCCTTTCATAATTATAATCTTTCTCGTTTTTTATGTAATTGTACGATGGTTTTATATAAATATATGTGTGTGTGTGTGTATGTATATAATAATAAAACAATAGAAATATTTATCCTCATATATTTATACATCATAGGGTGACCCAAATGAAACTGGAGAATAGTAAAGAATAGTAAAAAAATAATAATCAAATAAATGTATGTATAAACCCATAAGTATCATTTGGACCATCATATGTTACATATATGTTTTAGTCTACTTATTTTGACACCGCCAACATCAAATGATTTCTTAATAATTACTTATTATTAATTTAATTTATATAAACACATTTCAATTGTTGTATCATCATCGTCAGAATACTATATTATATCTGATTTTATAATGGAACGCTCTAACAATGATTCCATGGCCATCAAAATGCAAATTAGCAAATAACGTGAACAATAAGTGATTATCGATCACATTTATGAAATGGTATTGAAAGCAAATAATTCATTTATGTTGAAATAATTTTGCCACAGTACCCAAATAATATAATATTTATTTTTTATTAATCTCAACAAATATATTTTATTCTAATAAATATGAATTTTCAAACTAATAAATTATTTAATAATATCTAATCTTCTAAGAATGTCAACTGATATTATTGCTTAATTCACAGAAATAAATTAGTTCAAAAAAATTTAATAATATTGAAATAATGAATAAAATTCCACTGAATTATATTCATTCTTATAAAATTGGAATTTTTGTCAGTAAATAAAAAATACCCACTTTTTATAATTTTTTATGACACAATATCAACAGAATGTTTATTTAATATTATTATAAATATTAGTTCGATTTTTTTAATTATAAGCATAACATATTTCTTCAAAAATTTATAATTTCGAAAAGTAGATATCAGTTGTGTTTACTAATAAGAATATTGAAATTAGTTTAAATTATTATCTTATTTTCTTATAATATTTTTATATCTATATTTTTTTTAAAAAAATCCAATATATAGTATTATAATTTTTTTGAAAAAAAATTATTTTTTAACTAATCAGCAAATTTAAGTTAAAACATCATAAAAATAAGTAATAATTAAAAAAAAAGAACTAATGTATAAATAAGAGTCATCTATCATATTACTGAATATATTTCAACACAAACATGGCTGAACATAATGCAAATAAGATTTATTTTATATTAAATGATAATTAATTTTGTTTTGTTTCAGGTAAATCATTTTTAATTAAAGTTATTTTTATTAAGAATATTTAATAAAAATATGAAATAAATTTTAATATACTAATATTACAATTAAAATTCAAGTTAAGATCTTAATAAGTATATATTAGTTATTATTATATTAAATTAAATTAATGGTTATCCAAGAGCAGCCATATATAAATAGATAGAAAAAATAACATGAGCAATTAAAATATTTTAAAAAATCAGTACACCTGTTCTACGTACACGAGTGATTTATTATTTAGTTCGTCATATTTTATTTAAAAGAATCGTATTACATTTGAATGAAGTTAATATAAGTAATGAAATGCATATTTATAATTGTAAATTTGATTAAACATTTCTATTAATTATATAACTAAAAATAAACGTAAAAGCTAACAATATTTTAGTGTTCAACTTCTATCAAGATACCATACACGTGCAGTCGACATGTCCTTGAGGAGGCTTATGGCCCCATCGATATTATCAAACTACCAATAACACAATGCCACCTCAACCAATATGATAATTATTACTTTCAATTATTTCATGCACTGACAAAATTATTTACATTTTAAAAGCAAGTTAGTTTCTCCAGCTAAATAATTCTATTTTTTAAACATACATATGTACAGATACTTATTTAATAATTGTATCAATTAAAAGAATGATTTATTTCTAGTTATTTTTCAATATTTCTTTAATGAATTTGTAAGATGTTCTAATAATTAATATATATATATATATATATATATATATATATATATATATGCGTAAATACAATTTAACCAACAATAATTACTAATAAATGAAAAATAGCTAAATTTAGAAACGAGTTTTAAATATTACATTATTTAAAATAATTTCAAAAAAAAACCTCTATATTTATCACTCATGTATGTACATACATAATTTTCTTTGGTTGGTGAAACTGAATACGTAATTACAAATTCATTTTTTGTTCATTAGCATTAATTCAGTTCATTGAATGTTTTAATTGGTACCGTAATTCATTGATGTAATATTTATTACTTACAGGCTATGCATTCTATGTACAAGAAAATTAAAAAGTATAAACTATATTATTTCTCTATAAATATGTTCATTATAAATAATATAAATAACCATGACATACAAAAGCTAAGTAATTGTTAATTATTCTTCAATTTTTTTTCATCATATACAAAGGTCAAATCGTATTTATCAGTATTTATTGCTATTATGTATTTTTTTTAAATTAATCACATTTTTATACAATTTTATTGTTAGTTGTTTATATAAATATTCATTAACACTATTATTTTAATAATTAATTATAGAAAATTGTTTTAATTTATAAGAGTATTATTAAACACACACACATACATACATATATTATTATTTATATATATATATATATATATATATATATATATATAGAGAGAGAGAGAGAGAGAGAGAGAGAGAGAGGCATCCAAATGTGATACCTAGATTTGTGTTTTATTAAAAAGAAACATGTGTATAGGGTGGTGCATAAGGAAACATGTATATGTTTTTTTTTAATAAACACAAATCTAGGCATTACATTTAGATGACCTTATATATATATATATATATATATATATATATATATATATATATATATATATATATACATAAATATATATTAGGTAACTAAAGAAGCTCTGTTGCTTTTGAGATTGAAATAAGAACACTTGTACTTTTTATTTAAAATAACTTAAGTAGCTAATTGTTTTTGTTGTAATCAAGTATCCACTCTTTGTAGCTGTTTACTGTTAGAGTTTGACCAAATTGTAGATATTCATAATGAATATTTAAAAAAAAATCCACCAAGCAAAGAGAAAAAAATGTCTTAAAGTTAATTTTGCTTTAGGTGTTTTTGGCAAAGGATCATTCCATAAAATCCAGCAGTAACCACATTTATAGTTGGAATTAAGAATCCTTTTTTCGTCACGGATCAAAATTTGATCTAAAAAGTTTTGCTATTTCAGCCGTGAAATAATAGATGCAGAAATTTATTGTTTTGGAATTGAGGCTAATTCACTTTAACACAAATGAATTTTAACCCCAACACCACAATAGTTTGAAATGATCAATAATCACCCTTTGTTCACTTATTATTTATAAATATATCGACTGATGCATTTCGATGGCGAGGCCATCATCGAAAAAAAATTATGTTATAAAAAACAATAAATAAAAACCTATCCAAATAAACATGTCAAATTTCACAAGTGCGGAATATAGACACGTACTAGACTTGCGGACCTATGACGAAATAAAAAGAAACAGTCAACCTCCAGTTAGAGATGGATTGAATAAAGATACAAAAACATAAATTAATATATATGTATATAAAAAAGTCAAACAATTAGTCTATATTTTAACAGAAAGGCTCTGACGATGATGGCGTCGCCATCGAAATGCATCAGCCGATATATTGCCATCATCGTCAAAGCCTTTCTTATCGAAATCGAAATGCATCAGAATTGTAATCAGAATATTGAATACTTTAATCTATTATGGTGTTGGCGTTAAAATTAATTTATGTTAAAGATGTAGAAATGTTAAAACGATGTAAATTGTTGTCAAAAGTTAAAGCATAACGTACCCATTTACTTTATTTTCTCCTTCTCTCAATTTTTTAAAATAATTTCCTTTTTTTATCTTTCACTTTGAACTCTTTGACAAACTGTTAACACATTAAATTTGAAATTATTTCAATCATTATTTAAAATATGTCGATATTAACATTTGATTATCTACCTGATCTGGTTATGTCTCCTAATAACTCATTTCCTGAAACAAATTCTGGGCCTTTTTTAAAATAACTACCTTTAACCAAATGCGGTAAAAAAATTCTTACAACTTTAGCAGTATTAAAATAAAATTTAAAGTCGTAAACATGCATGTATTACAATTTTTGTACAAATATTTTGAAGGATTTAAATTATATCTTAACCCTTATCGGACATTAGTATTTTGTACTTAACTTTCCGCTAAGTCAGAGATATATTTGAGTGCTTATTGTAAGAGAAGAGTAACTAAAGTTACTTGATATAAAAAGATAGTTTTGTGCAAAATAATTTTGAGGCTCCTGAACATTTCCGAAGATTTGGCGTCCTATATTTGTAAAAGGAATACTTGAAGTTAAATTGTCTTCATCATCACTGTCGATTTCAATCCAATCTTTATCACAATCAGGAACAATTTCTCTTTCCACTTCGCTTTCCTCTTCACTTGAATATTTAATAGGGATCAATTTTTTTTCCTTGACTGAAATATAACACTTGTATCACTGTCTCCTTCATCACAAGAATTAAAATCACTTGCCGATATTCAACATTTTCACATATTTTAATATAACTATCACTGTAATTTTCCATATTGATATAGTTTTCTTTATTCATTTTTGGAAGAATCAAATATTAAAATATAATTAAAATAATTGCTGAAATATGACAGAACGTGTTGTCTGCTATTGAGTAAGAATTAAACTGTAAAAACATACAGTGTGTACATTCAGCAATAAGGACGTTGTTACTTGTTCAGTTTTGTCACTTCGCACGTGACATACGACTGATAGAGAAAAGTTGTAATGTCACGTCAGAGGTGACATACGACCGATAAGAGTTAAAATGAACACATCGAGAAGTAGTAAACGAATGAAACAAGGTATGTACTTAGTTACTCAATTATTATACTCGATATTAGTCATACGATGCATTAATAATTCTTGGATTTATGGTACATACAAAAATAACATAACTTTTTTAGTTACCTAATACATACATACATACATATATATATATATATATATATATATATATATGTGTGTGTGTGTGTGTGTGTGTGTGTGTGTGTATGTATGAAATTTGAAGAATTATTTGCCATTATAATCTCATTTTAGATATCTTTTTTAGCTAAAATATCACATTTTTCTGTAAAATTAAAATTAATAATATAGAGTCATCCAAATGTGTCGCCTAGATTTGTGTTTTATTCAAAAGAAACATTTGTATAGGGTGGAGTATAAGGAAACATGTTTTTTTTTTGTTTCTTTTAATAAAACACAAATCTAGGCAACACATTTGGATGACCTTATATTTTCAAAAACCAATATTTCAAAAACGTAATTCTCATATTTATTAACTTCTATGTTTTAATTTATCTCGTTTAAATACATTATAAAATGTTTAGTATTTCTGTTTATTTTAGTCTGCCATAACGCGATTTTCTTAACGCGAAATTTTTGTATAGTATACCTCTACATTATGCAAGGGTAATCTATGTATATAATATAATTTTAAAAACATATAATATCAACATAAAAATAATAAAATAAATCGAATTTTAAATATTTTTATGTTACATTTTAATATTTTTAAATCATGTTTGAGATAAGTGTATTGCGTTGTTATATTTACAGTTCTAAAATACTGTTGTTGTTTCAACCTAATCTAAACTTATAATTTATCTCTAATTACATTTTAGAAGCTTATCTCATTCATTATACTTCTAACAAACTCGAATTTAAAAATATAATTCTCTACTGCCTTATTATTTCAATAATCTAGCAATTTGCACACAACTATAATAATAGCAGGTTAATGCGAATATATGACCTTAAAAAATGTAATACTATCTTAGAGAATATTACGAATAATGAGATCACATTCTTGTGTCCTTCAACTATTATTACGATAACAATCAAGAGATAACTTACTGTCTGGTAGTAAATAATAATCATTGAGAATAGAAAAACATGTCTTGTTTTTAAAATTCCAAATAAATTTAATATTATATTTAATTATCATCAAATTATTTTTAGAAATCAGCAGAACAAACCATTGACCGATAATATATTCATTCTTATTCAATGAACTTAATTAAAATTAAAATCACGTAAATATTTATTGAAATTCTTTTGACATTCCAAAGTCAATTCCTATTTCCTAATATTATGTTTGTCGTATTGTTTATCTATAATTATATTTACTACTTGTGCATATATTATAAATAATCTTATGTATATAATTATACCATAGAAATAACAAAAAAAGCTAAGTTACATGACACATATTTTAAGTTATTAGATTTATATCATTCAAACATTATTACTTATTCTTTTCAAGAAATTAAAACAATGTTTTAATTTTTAAATACAAAACGAATTATTTTATATGAAATAAAGACATGTATATGTCAGTATATAAAGGCCCAGATAAGACTGAAAGATAGTAAAGAATAGTAAATGATAATAAGCATGTAAATGTATCTCTAAAAACCTTTCAGTTTCATTTGGGAGGTCCTGTATAGAAAAAACAATAATATAAACTAATTTTATGTATGTATATACATATATACGAGGGTAGTTTGATAAGTATGATAAATTTATTTATTGTTTAATTTAATGAATTAATTAATTAAATTAATTTTTTCCAATTTAGTTTTTTTTACTTTTTACCATATTTATCAAACGACCCTCATATGTATACCTGTGTGTGTGTATGGTCATCCAAATGTGACGTCTAGATTTGTATTTTATTAAAAAGAAAAATATAATTATACACATTTTTGTAAATAAAATAAACTATACACATGTTTCTCTACACACCACACTATACACATGTTTCTTTTTAATAAAACACAAATCTAGGCATCACATTTGGATAACCATATATAATATAATTATTAATAAACAATATTTAGGTACTACAATTCATGTGGAGACTAGACTTCTTTGACAAAATGAGAATTCAGTGACATTTTTCGTTTTTTACAACATGAATAATAATCCCCTATAATCATTTAACCTTAATCACATTGAATATACCTGAAGTAAAATTGAAAGAGGAATAAGGAAATTTCGATTAGAAATAAAAATTTAATTAAAATCACTTTTATCTGAAGAATAATCGAATATTTTATTGGAACTCGATAAAAACCTCATAGATCGTAGAATTGATGTCGTTATTAATTCAAAGCGATATTCCTACAAAGTATTAATTTATTTTCTACTAATAATATTAATATTTGTTATCTTGTTATAAACATATTTCTAGGAGATGTTTTATTTGTTCATATTTGCCTTTGCCTTTTTACATATTATTATATAATTTGAGAATATTTGAATAAAGTCATCAATATATATTTTTTAATTTTTATTTTATTTTTGTAATTTTTTAATATGTTTTTTTACGTCGTACGAACTTTTGTAATCACTATATATATATATATATATATATATATATATATATATATATATATATATATATATATATATTTAGGGTCATCCAAATATTACTTCTAGATTTGTGTTTTATTAAAAAAAAATGTGTAGAGTTTCTTTTTAATAAAACGCAAATCCAGGCGTCACATTTTGATAATCCTTTACATATATATATTTGAAAAATTATCTAAAACTATTATTTTGTATCTATAGGTGTTTTTTTAGCGTGATAGAACTTTAGATTGAATCTCTATTGAAAATTTTATCTAACCTAAAAAAACACTATTTATTATACCTGTATATAAACATACATGCACACACACACACGCATGTATATATAAAGAGTGTTTTTTAGGTTAGATAGAACTTTCAATAGGAATTCAATTTAAAGGTCTATCACGCTTAAAAAACTTTATAAATATAAAATACAAACTATAAATATTTGCCTTTGAGAATATAAATAATTGACTTATTATCTCCTCCACAATTAAAATTGTTGGCTTTTTCAAATGTTAAAATATTGTACTAAGTAATTTCTTAGAAAATTTTACTTCTAGAAAACACGTCCATTGGGTAACAAAAGGGAGAAATTCTGAAAACAGAATTATTGCAAATAGTCAAAATAAGTAATTGTGAACCAAAGATCAACTGATTCAAAAAAATGGGATCTTGTATATCAGACCAATCACCTACTAAAGATTAAAAAAATCAGATCATAAACAGAACCTTGGAGCAGGGCAGAAATTCCGGAAATGGATCGATGATTCAATATTCTGACATGGGAAACTTGCGAATAAAAAAGAAGTTATTCTTCTAAGACATATTTCTTTCAATCTCGTATATTTCACAATTCTTATTTGTTGAGATAGGACTAGATTGAATAAAATAGATTCAAGTTGTCCTTAATAATCTAATTTATAGTTGAAATATTAGGTCGTGTAATATGAAATGTCGGATTTCTCATTAGTCTAAAGTAACAAGTTGATTAGTTATATGTTTAAAAGTTAAAGTGATTGTGAGTTGTTTAAGTGATTAGTTATATGTTTAAAAGTTATGAGTTTTTTGTGCTCATTTAAAGTTCATAGAGTTCTTAGTAAATTACTGTTATTTTTTTGTTACATTTTTGGATAACTAATTTTTGCAGAAATTCTGTATAATAGTGTCGACCAAGGAACAAAGGGTTATTTTATTGTACGAGTTCAAATTGGGTAATAACGTGGCACATGTCGCAATATCAACACTGTGTTTGGCGATGGTACCGTTAATGAACGAACCATACAAAGATAATCCAAAAAAATCCATTTTGGAGAAAAGGACTTAAAGAATAAGCCTCACGGAAAACCACCTGTCCTTATCGATGATCACGTTTTTCGAATGCTGATTGAAGCTGATCCTTCTCGAACATTGTCTTCCCTCGCAGAAGAACTTAGGATGTGTTACAAAATCATCGGTAACCACTCCAAGAACTTGGAAAAGGTTAAAAAGCTCGACAATTAAAAAATCAATTTTTATTTCTCTTTGAATAATCCGACATTTCATATTTCACGACCTAATATTTGTTACTTCACTACAAATTCTCTAAAATAGTTTAAACTGATTTAGCAGAAACATAATTTTATACCAACAGCAATTTTACAAAATTATTTAAAGATTGATTTTTTTATTAAATGCTCTTATAATTAAATTTGCATCTGTTTGCAATCAATTCAGTAATCAGTTCAATAATTACGTAAATAATAAACCTAAACGTTTGTACACATTGCAAATTGTTGAAATATATATATATGTACATATATACATCTATATGTATGATCGTAATCACCTGATTATATGGCATGATTGATGACGTCAATACACAAAAATTAAACAATTTTAATTAACTGACGTCATTAAAAGATAAAACTTCATATACGACCATATAAAAATGTAATAGTTATACACCTACACATAAAGTTATCTATATTTTTATGAGTAATGTGTGGGTTGAATGCGCGTATTGAGAAAATGATTATAATTTCGAACACATGCAATTATATTTTGTTTGTAAATTTGTTTGAAATTCGATTAATGTAATTTATTTTTAATTGAACAATTAGTTACGATCAAAATGAATATATAAGAAATTTGTACTCTAGAAATAAATATTGATTTACAATATAAATAAATATTTTAATTTAACTAAGAACTATTTTTATACGATAATTTTAAAAATATACAGTTTATTATATTACATTTTTGATTTTTTTTGTAATTTATAGACAAACGTTATTTTTAACATTGAAATTGATTATTTTTTGTCAACTGTATGTGTATTTTTGTAAGTTTCACTTCTATTTTTTGATTACTAAGAAACTTTTTTATGACTACGACTCTAAGCTATTTTTAAATAAATAGATATTATCTGCTAAATGAAGCTTATGAATACGAAGTTTTATCACATTTAACAGTTTTCGAATGATGAAAAAGATAAAAAGTTTATAAAAAAAGCCCTTTAACTGGTCTAATATAAGAAATTACGGAAAAAAATATATGAATTGATTAACAACAATCGTTGAAAATCTTTAATAATAATTAAGAATATGATTGGTATTAGAAAAACTCATTTTAACTAAGGACTTATAACAAAAAAGTCTATGAATGACTTTTTTTCACAGATTTATTTTTGTCTCAAATATCAAAATATGTCGTAACAACTTTTTAATATCAAAATACAGCTGGATCTCTTTTTGTGCGGACTTTATTAATTTGATTTTGAAGTTATGCAATTCATATTTCTTTTTAATATTTTTTAATGCGATTCATATTTCTTCTTAGTATTTCTTTTGCGGAGTTTTTTTTTAAATTCCTTTAAGCGATTATTTAATTCAACGAAAAGCTCTTCAGTTTTATGAACAAATGAAGGAACCAGAGCCATTTACTTCCGGTTCTCTAACTGATAAAGAATTTTCGGCTAGCAAAGGATTGTTAACCAGATATTTAAAAAGGAATGCACTGCATAACGTGAAGATTACTGGCGCGATTCCATCGGCGGATGAAGAAGCTGCCAAAAATTTTCCAGAAGAGTTAACCAAAATTATTGAAGATAGTGAGTATTGTTCACACCAAGTATTTAATGCTGATGAAACAGAACTGTTTTAGAAAAAAATGCCTAGTCGAACTTATATTGCGAAGTCTAAGAAAAAACCCAGTGGGTTTAAAGCAAGCAAAGATCGAATAACATTGTTACTTTGTAGCAATGCATCGGGAGATCGGATGCTAAAATCTCTAATGATAAATCGATCTCTAAGACCACGCGCTCTAAAAGGCAAAGATAAAACACAACTGCAGGTACATTAGATGGCTAGTACAAGGCTTGGGTAACAATTGCAATATTTACTGACTGGTTTAATAATTACTTTTTACCAGAAGTGGAAACGTATATGAAGCAACTTTGTAATCAATTGGAAAATCATTTTCTTGTTAATGACACAAATTATGAACGAGTTTTTAAATTCCAACGAAAACTAAATAATTGTACGTCTGAATATCGCGAGCTTTATAAACAATTAGTAAAATCATTGTCTCAAAGTTTAATCTTCGATTACATACATTGTCTGCAGAAAACCATTAACACAGAACGAGACAGAAGTTGGCGCTAATTCTGTTGTTTGTTTTTCCTCTAGTTATGAATCTGATTTCACACCAGCTCACAACTGAACCCGTATATTTTCAAATAGCTATGATGATTAAAATATGTATGAAAAAATGTAAAATAAATTACACATATGTACGTATTTCTTTGAATAAAATTAAATAGTTAATAAAAAAGTATATTAAAAAAGCTTTGTTTTCTATCATTTTTTTCAGATATTTAAAATTTTTTTAGGCATTCTTTAATTCCTGATTTTTTATGCGAATTTTAGAGTAATTTCATCTCGTTGCTTTGATTTTATGCGGTTTTTGAAAATTACGGAACGTATCCCTAATTTTTCAATGTAAGTTAAGTCTTCTTTTACGCGATTTTTTTCAGTGCGATTTTCTGCGGAACATATCTACCGCATAAAAAAAGACCCAGGTGTATATCTTATTGTTTATTTGTCTGATTTGACATCTAGTAACTATTTTCTATTTCCAACACCTAACATAAAACTATAAAGAAAAAATTCAATAGCATTTCATATACTTAAAGACTTCAATCGACCTCATTGCAGTATTTTTTAAAAAAATACTAGACATGTTTACAAAAGTTGTATAGTCGTTACAAAGATTGTATTTTTTCAAATGGAATATACTTTAAGAAATCAATATTAAAAAATATTAATATCAAATCAAAACTTCGTTTTTGAATCAAAATTTGGTTATTTTTGGAACAGACCATTTATTAAATATCACTTTAATTTCACACAAATAAACTATCATCAAACACCACAAGCTATTGAAAAAGTTCAATAATTATTTATTGTTCACTTTCTTTATTTATAAGAAAATGTGTATTTCGATAGCATACCATTATCATCAGAGCTTTACTTTGTAAAATCTAGACTAATTCTTGGTTAAAAATTGTTTTTTTTTCTTGTATTTTTTTATTTTATTTATGTTTACTTTTTCTCAATATCTTATAATATTCGAATTATAGTTTATTTATGTGAAAATGAATTCACCAAAGTTTCAAAACAAATAAAATTAGTTTAATTTTCGTTAAAAATAATTTGTAACGGAGATTTTTCCTCTAAAAGGTATAATTTAAAATATTTCTTTATTGATTTTTTGTTGTTTGTTTATTGAATGATTATTTAATTTTTTAGTTACCTTGAATAGATAGACTCAATATTTATGTTTTTCTCATTTTCGTCAGAAAATATATTAAATTACTAAATACCATCATAATAATAATGACCAAAATATAAAGAAAAATTTAAAGTATACAAAAACACATTTAATTTTTAAATATAATAAAATAAAAAAGTACTTAATGTTCGATTTAAAAACCTGTTTTTTATAAACACGCAATTAAATCGTTTTCTCAATTAACTATTCAAATAAGTAATTTAACATTCACACTGGTTTACATAATAGGAATTAGTTACTTAGTTTGGTGATTTGTAGACCAATGCAGACATGAATACAAAACTTAAATATTAGCTTAAAGTAACACTACCAATGAAACTACTGTCTTTATACAAACGTTGTGTTGTACATCAGTGAATTCATCAACCAACCTGCTAACAATATAACACAGTACAATCAGGACGTTGTATTCATGTTGTACAAAGGTTTTTTCGAACTTTGTAACACACAGTCTATGTCAGATCTGTTGTAGTTACGCTTGTGTAGCCTTTATAGTTACGCTTTTGTGTTATAACTACTCATGTTTTATTATAAATTAATAAGACTGGAAGATTTTTTATGTTCTTTTTTAATTGCTTTATCAATCATATACATACAATGTTGTATATGACAGAAAAAAATATATGGAATTTGTAACGAGTGGAAAGAAACATTTTATTTTGTAAATAATTACATTTTAAATGAAAATATAAAATCATAAAAGCATGTTTTGAATATTTAGAAACAATGACATATTTTCTAAACAGGTGTTTCGTTTTTATTGATTTATTAAAATGATCTGAATTACAAAAAAATAAAGTAGTTAATAGGAATTGTACACTCCTATTGTTTAATCCTACAATGAGCATTTTTTATTTTAAAAAATAAATTGGGTATCTTAACACTTAAGCAAAGGGGGATAAATTATTACGCAATACATAAACAGCAGGCATATTTTCGCAATTCGTGTGGAAATGTGAGAAATTACTAAAACTTGTGCAACGTGGACAATAGTTAATATTTTGCAGTGAAATTTGAAATGAACAGCCACAATGATATGGCTTTACTATAAAAGTACACCTATCCCTCGATTTACACGGTACTTTTTTACACGGTTTTCAAAATAACGGATTTGAAAAAAAACTGATAAAAATGAACATTTTGGTTACATACATATTTCTACAGTCATTTTTTAATTCCGTTTTCCGATCCAGATTCCAGCGAGATATTACTAAATGCCTAACTTAATATAAAGAGATCTATAAAGATTTAATCAAAAACCAAACACAATTGTTAATTATGGATTTCGTTATCAAGTCTCGTAGAAAAGATTAATAGTCTATGAAAGTGATGACAGTAATTAAATTTTTGGTTAAATTTTTTAAGGATCTTATATTTCTTGTTTTCATAAAATGAATTACATACTTGTACCTTTATATATTTGTAATTTTATAAATGGACTGTTATTTTTATGTTTTTCAATGTATCTTACTTTTATTTTACGTTGAAATAAATCACTGAATTATACACATTTTAGTTTGTTTTCGATTTACATGGTTTTGCGTATAAAAATCTACGATTTCGATTAACACGGTTTTCTGAGGAACCGATCATCAGTGTAAATCGAGGGATAGGTGTGCTTAATTTTAATTTTGAACTATATTTATAGGGGTTAATAATGTTTAAACTTATGAAAACTATGTAATTCAATACAACATTTATTAAAAAAATAAATAAATAAAAATAATTCAATTAGAAGAATTCAAGCAATAAATATTGTAAAAATCAATATTTCTTCATCGAATTGAACTTTTCAAAACACGATCCTTTATGAAGTGAAACATCACAAAATTTGCAAAGAAAACTTGTTAATCTTTTATGTTTAGATGCTGTACACACTTTACATTGTCTTTGGAGAATTTTTTTCCTCCCGTAAAAATTCTTATCATGCAATATTTTTTTTAAATCCCCAGATAATCGTTATGGAGGTCCTGTTTTGGTGTTCTTTTGGCAGGAAGAATGGATGAGGTTGTATTTTAATTATTTAAATTTTGTATGTTATTTTTTCAATTCAAAGTTATACAAATGCGAAAGAGTTAAAAAGAGCACAATTAATAAAGTACATAACTACTCTCCTAGTCCAGTTTTTTGTTTTCAAAAAATGTTATAATATGACGAGTACTGATCTGCTCTATCAACTCTTTTCATAAATTTATTGTATTCCAATACACATTCAGGTTTTAAAATAAATTCTCCCGTTTTGCTATTAACCTTTCTGGAATTCTTCATCTACCCGAGTTACAGAAATCTCAATTTTGATTTAGAGTACAAAAAGGTATTAATACCCGTCTCGTCATTTAAGTGTCAATACGGAATATTGGTCTAAAAATGAGAAAAATAATAAAAAAAATATTAGTTTTTTATTTATTTTCATTGTATATATGAATCATTGTGCATTTATAACAATTTTCAAATAAATATTTAATTTTTATAAAATGCTTTAAAACATTACTGAAACATAATGCCATTTTGCATTTTTTACAAACTACATATATTTGGACTTTTCAATTAAGATATTTACATCTTAATTGAATGGAAATCTAAATTAGAAAATGTTTTTTATTACCTAATCGGATATCTTGTAGAGAGAGTGGAATCATATTTGATTTCTTCATTTTTAAATTATTTCACAACAAAACAGGATGAAATCACTTCTAACACTCGGACGAAATGTCAATGCACGCTACTAAATTTGTAAATTTTAACAAAAGATTACATCATATTTTGTCTACTGCGCATTTAACGTCTTTAAAATGTTTAACACAAAGATTTTTACGAAAAATGTCAATGATTTATATATGAATCTTTGTGTACTATAGGGTTAAAAATTAATAATGTTCGATTATTCTTATCAATACATCTCTCTCTCTCTTTATATATATGATACAATAAAGTTTTGATAATTATTGTTTTCTATATATTATTTAAAGTGGGAAATTTTATTTTAAATATATTTTTTAGTTACAATTTTTTAGAAAAACACAAAAATTAAGTACCTATATTAAATTATTATTTTATACATTTATATACAATAATAGACAACAAATTAAGTATAGATAAATACCTTATTTGGATGCTTGTGTTTTTATATATAGAGTGGCTCAAATAAGGCTAAATGATAGTAAAAGAGAGTAAGTAAGTAAATGTATTTCTAAACCCTTCAGTTTCATTTAAGCCACTCTATATTACAATAAACTTATTTTAATTTTTTTTTAAATTTTGATTCATACTACACTTTCTATCTCAATACAATATTGAAAATTATAATTTTTTTGTAAAATTTCGACAATCAACTTAAAATATAAAGAAACAAAAGTTAAAGTATAATCACAGAATAAAAGACTGAATTATTGTAGATCACAGAATTTTTACTTTTTCAGTATTTGGTGTATCTTTTTCAGTTTTTATTAAATTTTCGTTTCATCTAGGAGTATTTTCCACAAAAGTTGAAATAGTGTCCTAAGATATTTCATTCTATAAAGTAATTTCCCAAAAAATGTTTGCGCATTCTTGACATTGGCACGTTTTACATTCAAATCTGATCACAAAATCTCAGTATTTGAGTTTGTATATTATTTATTTCAAAAGATTCTTTTGCCATTTTTGACACGTAGTTCTGATTATTGTCTTATTGAAACACAAAGTTGTGATCCAAATAACTTTTTCAGCCAAGAAAATATATTCGACGGACTTGTAATTTTTCTATCAATTTTTAACAAGTTTCTTATGTCATTTTTACTGAAACAACACTTAAATACTTCACCCGCCATCTTTTACTATTCTCTTAAAAATACACGATTTATATGTTTCTCAAGGATGTATCCATACTTTGACCCTCTTTTGATTAAAATAATTGAAATTTACTTTCATCTCACCAGTCTAGAATACCTGAAAATGAAACAGGCTTCCCAATGTATTTTTTTGTAAACTTCAATCACCTATTCTTTTTTCGCTAATAAACCCTTATATAAAATAGTTTCTTAAATTGACTTTTCTTATTCTTCTTATTACAATTTTTTATAAATGTCAACATATACTATTTCTTTAACTTCATTAGATCTTTTTTTCATCTTTTCTTTCTTCTGTCCCTTTCTCTTTATAACACGTTTATCAAATTTTCTAGTAGAAAATTTTCCATTTATATAGGGTTTAGGTAGATTTGTGTTCTATTCAAAGAAACATGTGTATAGGGTGGTGTATAGAGAAACATGTGTATAGTTTCTTTTTGATAAAACACAAATCTAGGTATCACATTTGGATGACCCTATATAATAACACAAAACTGAAAGCCAAATTAGAATCAATATTAGTAAGAAAATCCAGTCCTATGTAAAAAAAAATTGATTATAACTCCAGATTTTATCCTTGTCATATCAACTTTATTCTAAACTTAGAAAAAATAAAATAAAAAATATTTAAAAAATCTTAATTCTCTAGGTTTTGAGGTTGAATAGAGGGATAGTAACCAGTTTTTGTAAAAACATAAATATTTATAGTTCCAAAATGGTTTCAGAATTCATTTACGATGGAGTTGTGGAAGTCGTAATAGATAAATGAACAATACCTAATATGGAAAATGCAAATAAAAAAGGTAATGGAGAAGTGATTATTAAATATTTTTGTAATTTTGGAGATAATATGGAAAAGTGAATAAGACTAATTAAAGACAATATAAAAAATATTTTAAATGAAGTCTATAAAAAATTATAAAAAAAAATGAATCAGGAAAATAGCAAATAAAACATGGTGTTAATTTATATCAAGTTTACAAATAATACTTAAATTATAAATTAACATTAAAGTTACAAATTAAAGTAAAGACAGTAAAACAAACATAATTTTCAACTTTTTGATTTTAATAAAATTATTTAGATTGTAATTCTAAATAGATATCAAAAGCATATTATAATATATGAAACATTAAAACGTAAAAAAATATACGTATACCAAAAGTTTCAATCTTAGTATAAAAAAATCAGAAACCAAATCAACAAAAACAACTAATAAAACGAGTTTATTTTTTGTTCCCAAGTCACGTTTTTTTGCGGTCACTACAGCCAGGTTTAACACGAATGTCATCTTTACGTAGCTTTACTTTGTCTGATGTTAATTTGATTTTATTTTTTACAATCGTCTCTATATATTTAGGAATTTTTTAAAAGGCGTGGTTAATTTTTATTTTTTTTATATATTGTTTTTTGTTATATAAAACAAAATTAAAAGAGTATTATATCATTTTTAATAGTTACTTTTGAATGAAATTCATAATTACATATATTTATTTAATCCTACATATTTAAATTACGAGTGTCGTCTGATAAGTATGGTAAAAAAGTAAGAAACACTAAATTGAAAAATTTAATTAAATTAAACAATAAATAAATTTACCATACTTATCAAACGACCCTCGTATGAATTGAAAATAAAAACTAATAAAAATAAAATAACATTAATAAACAATGAAACTAAATAACAACAGTAAGAACAATTATAAGCGATTGCGTATTAAATGATCAAAATGTTATAATAAATTATTAACCAGTTGCGCTGGCAATTAATTAACATGCACGCGTGGCAAATCCATCCAAAGCAATTCGCAGCGAGTTGATATTTAAAATCATTTTTTTATAAAGTTTTAGACACACACACACATTAACATTATAGTAAAACTCTTCAATTGATTAACAAATTTATTAATGATTTTTGAAAAGGAGTCTTTTTTGGGTTTTGGTACGTTTGTTATTTTACCGAATAGAATAGAGGTATTAAAAAATTCCATATCCATTAGATAAAAGAATATTTTTCTGTAACTTTTTGCAAATATTCTCATTAAAAGAAAAGATGATAAATAGCTATCTTGCAGGTCTACTCCACCCATACCATCATTGTAATCTAAAACTATATTAGGTTTTGTAATGTTTCCATTTTAGTCTGTATAATTTCTACATTTTTTCTTTTTTGTTACAATCATTTCTGCTTTGGAATGTTTTGAAGAAAGTAAATATATTTTTTTTTTGTTCTTCCATTTTACAGTTAAGATACCATCTTAAAAGAACTTAAAATGTTTTCAATTTTGTCGCTGCAAGATCTTTTAGCATATTCTTTCTATTAGATCTAACTATTCCGATAGTATTAATTTTTTGCAAATATAATTTCCGATACAGTTTTGGTGACGAATACCAGTTATCTAAAAAAAGGGTGTGTCCAAAATCAACTAAAGGTCTACATAAATCCAGTACAACATTTTCTGATGCGCTATTATCAGAATAAAATAGTTCTTTGATAAAATAGTTTTTTTATAATAATAAAAAAAATTATTGTGTTTTGTAGTTACTTGATTATTATTCAATGAAAATATGTAAAATTAATGAAGTTCTACAAAAAATCACTTGTATGCATTCAAAACAGAAGTGTGACACTTGCTAACTGAACTCCGATGTTATTTTAACTTAGCAAAAATCACACGACGTGCTATGTACGTCTTATCGACATTTGGTAAAGATAGCAGTTGACGTACAAGTTATATGAAACACATGTAACTTTCTCAAGGTTGTTCCCACGGGAACAGTATACATAATCCACGCGTTAATTATTGACGAATAATCCCATTAGGAATGATTTAAACCTATAAAAAACGCGACAATCAATTTTTGATTGTCAATAAAATATCGTGATAATAAGAACTAGAGGTTTCTTTGTTACTTGTTACACTGGGTAACATTAGTTCTAATCTGAATGTTGTAAGCACAACATCCAATTCTAGTCATGAGATTGTAACAACGACAGATAGAGCTCCTCGAGCCACAGTTGTTGACTGATGGATTGATGATTGCCCAGTATTTTGTTGAACGCTGTTGATTGATTGATAAAAATAAATATGTTTTCTTTAAAAATCGTACTTTCGATTATTTAAAATAAAACTTACATAGCACGTCATTCTAGCGCAACTGGTTAAATGATCAAAATGTTGAATATATGAATATAAAATTATTCATATATTTAATAGAAAATCATTAAAATCAAAACCGTAATAAAGAATAACAGTTTTACAATGTCGCAATTAAAATAAAATATTGCAGTACATATTTAATAACAGTAATTTGTTAATCCCGTTCAATTTAATGAACATGACATGTATTAGCGTATAAAAAACATATTTTAACAAAAAATATACATGTTAAATCCGTATCGCCTAACGAACAAATATATATATATATATATTTATATATATATATATATATATATATATATATATATATATTAGGTTGGCAAGTATCTCCCTTCCGCTTTTTTATTTTTATTTTTTTTTGTACATAGCTGCGAAATTCAAAAGACCAGAAGGCGGAAGGGAGATATTTGCCAACCTAATATAAGAATAAAAGCGTTTTTTCTGAGAATTAAAAAAAGAAAACAATGAATGACGAAGACAGAACACTTATAAAAATCGAACAGACATATTGATAAGGAATTAAGTCCCGGGTATTATAAAAAATAACGAAACAAAGTATAGCTTTAAGAAGATCAATTCAGACATCTTAAATTGTTTTTTAAAAAAATAAAAACAAATCATTACAGTTCATATCAAATCTAGTACTCTCTGGTAAATTTAGAGATCACTGACGGTTTTTTTTTTGTTTCGACATAAGGTTGTCAATCCATGTTCAACCACTAACTTAGACGACTGAGGATTGAATATAATCTTTCGAATAAATGGCAGTGATTTATGCAATTACTTCGCCTAATAAAGTATGTATAAATATATACTTTTATTGGGAATTGAAAAAAGATTAAGATAAAACACTAATATAGATTGAAACTTTTTTCGGTAAGGGACTAAGTCTCAAAAACAATAAAATATAAACACGACAAAATGACGTTATAAGAACAGCTTAAACAACTGAAATTGTTTAAATGTATGTATGAATATATGTGTGTGTATTTCATTTAAATCAGAAATAATTAGATACGAGTATAAATGAAAATTTATTATACAATATTGTAATAATTTATTTTGCAATTCTATTTCAATTTAAAATTGTGATAAAATATAACTTTATCGTAATTTGTATTTCATACACAAACAGAACTAATATATATATGAAAATTCTCGTTATGTGTACTTCATTAGTCGAACATTTCGTTAATGAACTAAACTTGTTGATAAACGAGAACAAAAACATACGCGTAAAGTAATTTCAGTATAGTTAAAAATATGAATAATTGAGTATTAATTGTAATATTTTTTAATTATTATCGACCGTCAGTTTATTTTATATTTTATTTCTCTTATATATAAAATAGATATAAATTATATTTCAAAAATTAACTGATGTCATTCCAGTTAAACGTATAAGTACTGTTGTTTACTAATAATCAAATAAGTCGTTTGAAGAAATTAAAATTCTGCGTTTTATATCAATTAATCATTTCATAGAAAAATAATGTTTCTTTTCGTTTCGATTTGAAAAAAATCTACATTTTCTTCACGTCGATTTAACAACGGCGTCATGAAAAATGCATTAACATGCAACAGGAGTACATTGTTATACGGTTACGCACCATAGCACCAGCATCCTTTTGTGGACGCCATTTTTACGCAACCTGCGACTGGGATTCTCGATATTCTGGTTCCACTTAAGTACCCACAAAAGCAACATATCGTGAAACCTTTGTCAAAAACCTCTTAGAGGGGATGATATTTCGTATTAGTTAAGTATATTCTACAAGAATCCTTCTATGAGCTTCTAGAAAGAGGGACGCAGAAGGGCGGGCAAGATTCAAGCCTACACCACATGGTCATAAAGCCAGTGTGCACAAGTCCATGGGCACGAGTGTATGGACATAGAAAACGAACTGACGACAAGCGCTATCCTTGTTCGATTGAATGTGGTACCAACAAGATGTTGACGTCATCGTGTCTGTGATTAAGCCGCTCGGTACTCACACAGAGTGGGGTGCAACGCACAAGTCAAGGTTACTCTAGTTGCGTACATAGCCGCCAGATGAGCCTAACATCGGATCACGCATAAAACGGACGTTGGCGCGCACGAAAAGTAGGCGTTCCGCGCATAGAGGATGTGCCGGCCTCAATGCTGGGGCGGTGTATGAGCCGTACGCACCGCCTTGATCTAAAAACACGACCTAAAAAGTGTCCCCCTAAACCGGTTTGACGTCAGAGACCTCGCTTCGGCCGCGTTCGTGCACGGCAATCGGTAACGATCGTGGTTGTTGAATTCTAACACACAGTAAAGAGATACACCGTCACTTCGTGAGCGTACAGTCTATAACAAGTAAGGGTGTTCGTTACAGCCGTTGTAAAGTGTGTCTCCCGCGTGTGAATCAAATTGTCAGTGCAAGTGTGTTTTTGTTCCGAGTGCCGCGCTGGATACACGTTGTCGGTGCTGTGGATCGTGTGGTGTCTGTGTGTACTACATGCGCGAGTGTCGCGTACAGATGCAGTGAGTACGACGGGGTGCAGTGTGCTCGTGTTATTGTTGTTGTTATTATTGTTGTTATTGGCAGTGGTGTGTGACATAAGAGTATATTGGGTCAGATCGGAACACAAGTGCCAGAAGTAATCGCGCGCGAGTACGTGTCATAATGTCTTGGACGGCCCGCCGTCGTCCGTGCGGCGGTGTTTGAATAACGGCGATGAGCGAGCCGCGGGTACAGCAGACGCGGCCACCCGTGCCGGCGTTGATCCCGCTGGCGGCGCTGCGCCCAGCGCCCCCGGCTGTTCCGGAGGTAACGGCGGCGGCGACTGCCTCCAGCCCGTGTGTCGCTGTGACGGCCGCGCGCGCGGCAGAGGACGAAGACGGTGGTACGCGCACGCGCCGTCCGAACGCGGCGCGCGCGATCGATGCGGGCGCGTGGTCACGTGACGCGCGGGCGCCGAGCCCGCGACGAACCGCGCAACGACACCGTAAATCAGACCGCAGACGACGCGAACGAGCGCTGTTACACGCCAGCGCCGGCGACATCAACGACGTCGACAAAAACAGACATTTGCGGAAACAGCGACGCAGACGACGTAGTGGCGGCTGTGCAACGAGTACGACGCACTCTCGCGTCAACAAACATCGTAGCAGCAGCAGCAGCAATAGTACTAGTGGTCACGTTGCAAGCCCACCGGCTGCACCGCCGCCGCGAGTCAACCCCATCTTCCTGTGGGTTAGGCAAGAGGACACACACATCGTGGAGGTGCGATGCGAGGATTACGACAAACGGAATCGGATCCGGTTGACGAAAACGCCGCACGGATGGCGTGCGATTCCGCGCACCGAGACCCTGGCGGTGGCCGTGACCGTTCCGCAACAACCGGCCGTCGTCGATTCTGTTCCGGCAACAGAATCAACGGTGGTCAAACAACGCAAAAATCGTAAAAGTTCCAAATCGAAACGAAAAGCGTCAGTGGAAGAAGTGTGTTCTGAATCGCGTAATAAAGTCGATGTCGAAGAAGAGGAACAGGAAGAATCGACAACGGCGATAATTCAGACGCGCGAAGAAAGTAGTTCGCCAGCTTGGAGCGCGCCCGTGAACATCGAATCTCACTTACCATCCCATACCATTGCCGTGCCACGCAAGAAAGCGACCGCGGCTACATCAGCGTCCGTGGGAGGTGAGGAAGATGACGGCGGGTGCAGTGTAAACAGTGTCGTCGAGTGCACTGCGCCGCCGCGTGACCCGGGCACGGTGGGAGGTGGCGGCGACGCGACCGCACTAGATAACCTGCTTGCCGTGGCGGAGTTGGAGTTTAACCACCAGGTGCAACAAGAGGCGGAATTAGAACAGGAAGCAGCTAAAGTAAACGAGGACAACTATTCAGAACCGTCTGTTGACGAAATCAACGAAACGCCGATTGAAAATATATCAGATCAGGACGACTCGGTTCCCTCTTCTGAAATAATAAACGAAAGAAATTATAGTGACATTACAGAACAGCATAAAGAATTCTTCGAAAATATCGTTCAGTTGAATAAATTAATAGAATCTCGTTCAGAGCGGGTTAGTGAACCGTCAACACCGGCGTTACCAGATCAGTCTGCGTCTGATTTGGTGAACAGTGACCGACAAACAGAAGACTGTGATTATAACGATGACGACGAGAACAATTTAGCGATGGACGACATAATCACGCGGTTAGAACAGTCGTTGCAGTCGCCTGAAGCATGCGCAGAGGTCGATGAATTGTGCGCGGAAGCGACGAGTTATATTGCATTCGATGACGATACAAGGGTGCGTGATGCAACGGACGATGCGAAGGGCGAAGAGGTAGAACAAAATTACGACGCATCGGAAAGCCAACAACAACATGCGGACGACGAGGAGTCTGATATAGAAATCAAAGCCGAAGTGTCATGTCCGCAAGACCTTACTGAAATGGATTTGAGTGTGGATGTTCCTACAAGTCAAAACGAGGGTGACGATATGCTTCCTACCGATTTAAGTATTACGACTAATGAAATGACTGAAGACGTTGATAAAGAAGCGTCAGCGATAGAAATTGAAGAGCCGACAGATCTTAGTACAAATTCTAAACGTGAAAATATTGTCGAAGATGAATACGAAGACGACGAGTGTGTTGAAAGTACTGAAGACGATCTTATGCCTACGGATCTGAGCATTCCTAAACATATAATTCAAACACCGCCGAGAACTGAAACTCCGAGACCTGCTTCACATGGATCAGAAACAATTCAATCTCCTCAACCTAGTGGTATACCTGCAGTACCGCCATCCCCCGATATCCTTTCTTCCAATTCTCAAAAAAGTAAATCTATTTTCCTAGAAACTCTTTTGTCTTCAACATCGCCAAAGTTGTGCCTAACACCAGAAGTGACAATCACAAGGCAACAAAAAGAACCACTCGATTTGGGAAAAAGCAGAAAATCGGCAAGTCCGACAGTGACTTGTTCGGAAGAAGCTAAATCAATTACGAAAACGAATAATAATCCTGATGGTGAACCTGCAGCAAAACGATTAAAAATGGAAGATATCACTTTAAAGAATCTACTTCATATGGAACGCAAAAACAAGCCAGAGGTGACAATATCGAAATCAGTTCGACCTATTGATAAAGTCGAGTCACCGAATCAAAAACTCGAATCGTCGCGCTTATTGGAATTGTTGACTAATGAAGCAGATCCTGATCCAGTCACGCAACTAAAACAAATCCTCGCGGATCCAGAACTTAACATACCGGATCCATTGCTAGTACCGAAAGATAGATTGAGTCAAATATTATCGGCGCCTGCGCGAGAAATTCCGCGTTTACTTGCGTTACGCCCAGAACTTCGTTTACCTGAAGCACTAGCATTTCCACAACTCTTGCAAGATCCAGATATTTTGGTTATTTCTCTAGCACAGCTTCAAACAATTCTACACAAACAGAACGAAACTCTTAAGCTACAAGAAACGACACGTCCGCAAGAAAAACCATCTCCTAAAGTCGCTTCTCCTACAACTAAAAAAGTGGAAGAGAAGACTCCAGCACCGGCAAATTATAATTCTGAATCACATAGATATCCTAGTGCAACTACATTGCCTGGAAAAGACGCACGAGGAAGTGTTGGTGCTCTCGCGGGTGATATAGATGCAGCTACAACAGCAGCGTTTAATCAAATGCTCTGGCTTCCATATTTAAGTCAACTGGAAGCAGCTGCCATGGCGTGTGGTAATAATAACGAATTTATGAAAGCATTGAATTCAATATTTCCACCGTCATTTCCACCTCCTGATCCAACGCAAATGTTTGGAAGATTCAGCACGCCTCCATTTCCAATGCATCCACCACCGCCGGTTGATTATACGAACCAACTGGAAATTGCCTTGTGGCAAGAAGCAATGTTAAAAGCGAACATAAATAACTTTGGAGGAATGCAACATCCGTCACCAATGCATCAACGTTCGAAAAATCCAGTCGATTCGATTTCTTTGAAGTCCGCATACAGGGAAAACGGCGGACTTCCATCGAATAAAAAACCATCGGTGAACCAGAGAGTGCATTCGTCGGCTAGAACAAGTCCAATCGCGCATACTTTTCAACAACAGAAACCTGCTAATGTGTCAGGAAGCTCGTCTTCAAATTCGATACCACCGAATCCTTATTTGAACAGTATTCCTAGTGCCTATCAACTTCCTAATACAAACCTAAGATCACAAAGCTTACAAATACCACAGTATAATCCTAGCTTGGCACAATGGAGTAGAACGTCGACGTCTTCGCATTCTTCGAGAGCTAGCAGTAATAGCTCGAGATTATCTACTACTAGTTCAGTGCCAAATCACCATAACCACTATAGTACGAATTCGAAATTAGATTATTTCAAACACCATCCGAATATGAACGCAGCGGCATATGGCCAACAACAAAGATATAATCAGCACTTGTCATCAAGTCAGCACATTCAACAGCAATCGCAACAAAAACCTGTAGTACAACAGCCGCAACCACAACAGCAACAACAACATCATCACCAACAGCCAAAGGCGCCGACCTCTGAACAACAGAGACCACGTGTTACGTGCAAAAGTCTACAAAATCTATTGAGTCCATCGAGACTTAGTCAAGAGATGAATGCATTGAAAAGATCTCATGAAATTACTACTTCAATGACAACGAGCAGAGTACCACCACCTCCGAGTGCCACACAACCGATCGATCTATCCGGTGTACCGAAATCTGCGAGCTCGAAATTAAAAATCAAACAACATCTGTCAGATAACACTAGACTTCCACCGAAACTATTCAAACATGATGAGGTGCCCGAAGTTGGCAGCACGACATCCAGCATTGACGAGATGACGTCTGCTCAGTTGACTGATGCGCAGACACACTTATGGCATCCGTTATTTGGAAAGTGAGTACTTTTTTCTTTTACTTAATTTTTGAATGTCGAAAAAACTCGTGTTTCTTCAAAAATGTTTGTCTGTGTGTTTTTTTTAAACATAAAAATAACAGTTATTATTCAAAATATAAACTAACGATTTTGAAATGAATTAATATTTTTTAATTTTTTGAGGAAACATGAGATTTGATGGAAACACATTATTGATTTATAGTTGTGAAAATACGACAAATAATTATATCATATAAAGTAATCTATTTGTAAATATTTTATGTTTATTAAAATCTAGAAAATAAACTTTAAAATTATATATATATATAAACCTTTAAATTTTCTCGGTAAAATATTCATAAAAGTATTTAATATTTTTTAACAAAACATATTTATGAGACGAACTGTCTTTAAAAATATAAAAAAAATAATTTAATACTGAAATATCGTTATAAACTATCAAATAATTAAATTTAACAATCTTTTACATATGTAAAATATTTGTAATTTTTCTTTATTAACTGAATACATAAAACCGTATTAAGAAAAAATGATTTCTTTAAAAATTACATATTTATTAAAATTAACAATATATTTAAATTGAAAAATAACAAAAATCGAAGCTTTAAATTGGTATTCACATTTTTAAACATTAAATTCATTATATAGGATCATCCCAATGTGACGCTTAGGTTTGTGTTTTACTAAAAAGAAACATGTGTATAGGGAAACGTGTATAGTTTCTTTTTAATAAAACACAAATCTAGGCGTCACATTTGGATGACTATATAAAAATCTATATGATAAAGTTTTCTGAATTTTATTTGCCCATTTTCTATATGATTTTCAACATTTTCAAAAAACATCTCACATACACAATTATAAATATATTTGTGTCTAAAACTAAACATTATAATATTGAAAATTCTTTACTATTTCGATTAATATATATTATTTGCCATAAATATTTATGAATGACGTTAAAAATGATTAATTAAATAATAATGTATTCTTTAAGTGAGTGGGAATTATATCTTTTTTATAATGGTATTTTACACACAAATAATTCCTTCTAAATAATTTATATTTAAAAAATGTACAGTATATAAATTTAAAGATATTGAAATATTTTTATACTGTGTTATATTTAAATAAATTATTTAAAATCCAATATCAGATCATTTGATTGAAATTTGATAAACAATAACTTCAATAATTTCTTTATAATTAGAATTGATTTATTTTATTTAGTTTGTCTATTGTACTAAATACTTTAACTTTTAACATCTTAAACATTTGTGTTATTGATTTTTAACAGTAACGATCAAAACTCTTTTATAAAAGACATTAATTTTGTTTATATTTTTTCATTTTTCTAAATTAATATAAAATTGTTACGTAACCAGAAAGTTACTATATAAATATATATATATATATATATATATATATATATATATATATATATATATATATATATATATGTATGCTATATATATATATATATATATATATATATATATATATATATGTATATATGTATGTATGTATGTATGTATGTATGTATGTATGTATGTATAATGGTATGAAAAGAGTTGTTTTTTTAGGATGGATAGAACATTCGATAGGGATTCAATTTAAAGTTCAATCATGCTTAAAAAACATCTATATTAATAAGTAATTTTTTTCTTGTTCTTCATAAACTCAAAATACATTTTTATCTCTCAGTAGAATTCTTATTAGACACTTTATTTACAGAGAATGATTCCTGTAATTTGTTTTATAAACACACACACACACTCATGTATATATGTATATATATATATATATATATATATATATATATATATATATATATATATATATATATATGTATATAAAATTACAACAAAATTTAATAATAAAATAGTATTAACTATTTTACGAAATTCAAAAGACAATATAATTAATTATAAAGTAAATATATATAGTAAACCTACATTTCATATTAACTTCAATAACAAAAGGATAGTTTATTACAAAATATTTGGAAATTTATATTAAATTTGATTGTTTGCAAAATATTTAATTATCATAAGCTATTATTATTGAATAAACTTTTGGTTTGTAATAATTAATTAATTCACATAAAACTTGAAGTATTTAATCGGTTCACATTTCCACTGTCTGCTTTTAAATTGTTTTATTTCATTTATAACCAATTATTCATAATCAGGAGCCATTAGAATATATTATACCAGTCGTTTTTAAAAACAATATTAACATTAACAAATTAAAAAAATATGTTATGACGAAAATAAAATTTAAACATCTAATTTAACATCACAAAAAAAATAGAACATTTTAGCATTTTATATATGGTAGCCCAATTGAGACTAAATGGTTTAGATCTATATTTACTATCATTTACTATTCTTCAGTATCTTTTAGCTTCATTTGAGTTATCAAATGTTAAAAATTATGTAATATGGAAAAAATTGTATATTTTTAAAAAACTAAAATCACTATAATTATTCTTAAAGTAATATTCTTCAAACTATTAATAGTTTGTGTAAGACAAATTGTTTGTGTACAAACAAATATTCGTATTTTAATTTTTTACTTTAAATATACATTCATACATACATACATGCATACGTACATACATACAAACATACACACACACGTACATGCACACATACACACGTACGTACGTACACACATACATACATACGTACATATATATATATACACATATATACATGCATATATATATATATATACATACATACATATATATCATATATATATATATATACATATATATATATATATATATATATATACATATATATCATATATATATATATATATATATATATATTTATATATATATATATATATATATATATATATATATATATATTAGGTTGTCAAATATCTCCCTTCCGCCTTTTTGTCTTTTGAATTTCGCGGCTATGTAAAAAAAAGTGGAAGGGAGATACTTGACAACATAATATATATATATATACATACATACATACATATATATTCATATATATATATATATATATATATATATATATATATATATATATATGTATGTATGCATATGTATAATATATAAAGGTCATCCAAATGTGACGCCTAGATTTGCATTTTATTAAAAAGAAACATTTGTGTAGGGTGGTCTATAGGGAAATATGTGTATAGTTTGTATTGTTTATTTTTAATAAAATACAAATCTAGGCATCATATTTAGATGATCTTATATATATATATATATATATATATATATATATATATATATATATATATATATGTATGTATATTGGTGTATATAAAGAAGTAACCCAAATAAGATTGAATGATAGTGCTTACTATCACCTACTAAAGTGATAGTAAACAAGTAAATGTATGTCTGAACCCTTCAGTCTTAATTGGCCACCATATATATATATATATATATATATATATATATATATATATATATATATATATATATATATATATATAATAAATGTATCTTAACAAAAAAAAACATTAAAATGAAACAAGTACCGTAATACTGTAGAACATTTTTTATAAATTAAAAAAAAAATGATTTTATTTTTATATACATATTACTGCATTTAATTTTTTTTATAAAACAGTAAGTCATTGTTTTTATCATATATTGTTGCAATTTTTCTTTAAATTGTTTAATAATTTTTTTAATAATTGTTTAAATCTTTCTTTAAATTGTTTAATTATTTAATAGATTTTAAATTGTTTAATAATTATATTGATATCGATAAATTATTATGAATTACAAGTATAAAAATAAATCAGTATAAAAAATCATAGATCTTAATCCTAATTTACAAATATCTATCACATTACTAAAAAAAAGTAGCTGAAAGTAGTCATATTAAAATACGAAAATATGGACCTTCAAATCTTTTTTTTTAACTATCTGCTTTATATTTGAAGCTCTAATAAATAATAATAATATATTTTTATTACAATGTTAAATATATTTCCATTTATTTTACGTGTTTAATTGAGTAATAAAGATAATTAAATATATTTTAATAATTATTCTATTATTTTTATTGCTTATTTATCATGTATTTAAAATCGTATGATATAAGAACTGTGATGTTTTTTTAATAATTACCAAAAAATTATTATTAAATTTTTAGTTATATATATATATATATATATATATATATATATATAAAAGTATGTATAGATATATAGACATACACACACACACACACATTCACGCACATTGAGAGAGGGGGGTTATATGCTTGTGTTTACATAAGTTTAAAATGAATTTAATAAAATTGATTATTATGTTATATTATTCACTTAATGCTATTTCTTCTGTTTCGAATATAAAATATATGTTAATGTTAATAAATCCACTTGACTGTAATTTCGTGGGAGAATGAAATATTGTATAGAACTTGACTCATCCACTTAAAGTAATATAAGAACGTATATAAGGTTTTAACATTTATTAATTTTTTTCTTTTAAACTGACTTGTAAATCAGTATTTCATTATCTTGTAATGTGGGTGTCAGTAGTTTAAGATCGTAGCGAATGCCAGAGTCCCACATAATCATCAAATTTATGGATATTTACATATATGAAACATAATGATAAATGCTAGAAAAAACTGTTTGCGGTTTGAATATATGAAATTAAAAGTTTGTGTAAAAATTTGCATTTTAAAAACGGATTTTTTTAGAAATTCTATTTAATTGTGGTTATGTAGACATTTAGTCAATTTATTTAATTAATAAAATAATAATATCTGTTTTTAATTTAATAATAAAAAAAAATGAAATATATACTCGTTAAGTGTTCACAACAACTGTTATTTAATTGAAAATTAAAATATTAATTTCGTCTAAACTGAATTTAAATATATACTACTAATCAAACGTACTCATTATGAAATACATACTAATTGTTATATTTAATTATAAAAAAAAATTTTTTTATAAAGTCTGATTAAAAACAGTAATATGTCACAAAGTAATATTTTTATAGAGTCCATTTTTATTTTATAAAAACACTATTATTTCTTGGATACCGAATAATTGTGATTATGATAATTTATAAATTATATTAAAACTATGTAGAAAAGAATTAGATCATCATTTTATTAGTAGTTAATTAATTGAGCATAAATAAATATTATTAATTACCCATATAATAAATAGTTTGTTCTATTAATAGAATAAAAAATAACCATTAAAAGTAATATATATATATATATATATATATATATATATATATATATGTAATATTTTTTAAATATATAAGAAATAATTCGTGAAATTTCTTGTTTAAAATTTTCTTAATTCAGTACTAAATTATTCATCTAATAACTAAAATACGATGATCCAAAATTGAAAGTATCAATAATAACAGTCCAAAAATATACTGTTTTATTTTAAAACCGAAAATAATTTCCTACATCGAAATATTAAAAGATGCCAAATGCGTAAATGAAATTTATGTACTTTTGTTTAAAAAATCTTCAAACAGGAATTGAAATAAACATGTAAACGTATTCTGATTATCATTTCAATCAGTGAACTGAATTGAATGATTGATTAGATTTTAACATTTATTTTAAAATGATAAATCTAAAATAATACATTTTCGTAACAACAATTTTCTAAATATTTGTATTTGACTTTGTGTTGGTAGTGATTGATTTAATATTTTATATATATATTAGGTCTACCAGAAAGTTCTGTCCGTTTTTGAATTAAAAAAAAAAATACATTTTCAATAATATAATAATTCATATTTACTGAACAACATAATAATATCCTTTGTTACTAATCACCTCTTCCCAGCGTAATGGTAATTTGTGAATTCCATTTCTGTAGAATAACTCATCTTTGAAACTTGAGATGATATTATTCAACAGAACTTTTCGATAGACCTTATATATTTATATATATATATAATATGTATGTATACATGTGTATATCTATAGGATGCCCCAAATTAGTCTGAAGGATTTAGACATATATTTACTTTCTTATTATTTATCATTTACTATTCTTTGCTATCTTCAGTTTCATTTGGGCCAATTTATATATACACTTATAGAAAAGAAAAAAGAGAATAATTTTTATATAATAAAAAATATTTTGCCACAATTTTCTATAAATATCGAAATTAATTACAGTAAGAATAAAAATCGTAATTTAATTTTTGACAAAAAATAATACTAAAAATTTAATCGTTTTGTATTTGAAAAACAGTTTGCAATATTTTTTGTATGTGAACATATTTACTTAAAAATTATATATATATATATATATATATATATATATATATATATATATATATATATATAATTTTTTTGTATATAAAAATTACACTGTTTATGAGTTTATTTTTTTGAAAAATTATAGCAGTTTTAAAATATCAAATAATATTATTAAGTGATTAGTTTAGTCTATAAAATAAAGTAACAAATATATATAAATCACAATATATTTTACACAGTGTTAAATTTTGAAGAATCCATATTATTTTTAAAAATATTTTTTAGAACGTTTAAGAAAAGATATTTTGCTAAAGTTAAAAACGTCTTAAAATTAAAGATAGTCCAAATAGAAGACACAGAAAATAATGCGTATTTAATATCGTAAAAAATATTTAACTATTACGTCATTTGTCACAAGTTCATTTAAAAAAAATCTATTAAAATCTTTGTTAGTCTTGATACTATTTATATTTTTATAACACATGTCACTGTATGGTTTTTGTGTATAATTTATTAATATATTTTTTGATCTTTATTAAAAATCATAATTACGGTCTATTTAAAAGTTTCAGACTAGTCAAAAGTTTATTCCAAGAAAAATAACAATATTAAATGAAATTATTTAAGATAAATAATTTTTAATTTCTTCTTATATTCGATTAAAAAGGTAATGTTGTATAAAATTTAGTGTAAAGAAAGATTGATTTTGAAATATTGTTATTTTTTTAATAATTTTTAATACATGTAGTTTTGAGTATATTTTATACACATGTGAATACATCACACATTTGTCTATTTTAATTGACAATTTACTCAATTTGTTAAACTCAAAATTGTATAAGTATTTAAAAACATTTTTTTTATCAAATATGACTTGTATAAGATTTAATGATAAGACAAAAATGGATATTATTTAAATTTTTCAATTGGGTCTTAAGAAATAATTATATTCGTTTAATTTATTGATCGAGCTTCAGTGTAGAGAAATATATAAACAAAGATTTTTGGACTAGTGTGTACATATATATATATATATATATATATATATATATATATATATATATATATATATATGTATATATATATTATTAACACCAGCTTCTTTCTATCCAATGGTGGATAGAGGCCTTTCCAAAATTTTCACTTTGATTGACCTAATGTCTTTTTTTCAATCCCTTTCGACGAATTTTCTTATATCAATCTTATCTAGTCATGAGTCTCTTCCTAGTTCATTTATCCTAGAGTTTTTAACCACCTTCCTAGACTTTTTATCCACTGATGGATGAATGCTTCTTCTGATCTAATGATTTTTTCTTTCATTCCATATAGACAAATTCTTTCAAATCTCTATTCCATCTATCTATGAGTCTTTTCTTGAACTTTTGCATATTTCTTCGTTCCCAGTCAATAATTTCTCTTGCCTATTGACGCTTTATGATCGACCTATTTCAGTTTTAAAATTTTCATTGTTATAAATTATGTAATTTTGACTTTCTTTTAATCCACTCATTTCTCTTTTTATATCTACATTTTTTTTCATCTAACTTACATCTTTCTATACTTCTATTATTTCAAATCATTGAAATATTTTAATGTTAAAAAGCTATTTTTCATTCTTATAAATGAAAATAGGTAGAGTATAAAATACATTGACCAAAAACGTTTTTCTAAAAACATAGAGGAATATTTCATTTTACAAAATACATACTTTATAATTTATATACAGGTAGCCTAAATGGGACTGAAGAATTTAGACGTACATTTACTTGCTTACTATCATTTACTATCTTTCAGTTTCATTTGGGCCATCTTTATATATATATATATATATATTTGTTTATAGTATGTAAAAAATATTTCTATATTTAATTATTTTGATAAAAGATGTATTGCCTTTCTTGTTGCTGATGATTTTTAAACAATTTGTAATATTTATTCCGTTGTAAAACAGTAAATATTAATAATTTATTCATATTCACAGATTGTTTTCAATCAAAATTCATGACTAAGCAAAATTATTAGTAAATGAAAAATAATCTACAAATAAGAATTCTTCCAAAACTTGATTCTGTTTAAAAAAAATTGAGGTATATTTAATAAAGAAAGCATTTATATTTATTTTCTACAAACATATAAGAGATTATACAGAATAAAAATGAAATACTTCATAAATATCCATTATAGAAAATATAAGAGTATCTCAATATAAATTTTAAATAAGCAAACGGTTATATTTGATCATTTAATGGTTATAAAAATAATTTATAAGAAATAACTGCAGAAATTATATATATATATAAATGCCTAGATTCAGAAATGTATTTACTTATAAGTTCGTTTATTTACACATATTTTAAATAAAATCTAGATTTAATCTAAAATAAACTTCATTTTCGGTAGAATTATTTAAAATTCTAAAATAATGATCGAATATCGATTTTATCTAAATATGTTAATATGGCTATATTGAAATGCATTTTAATAAGAAATGATCTTAAGTGATTGTTGATCATATAGGAAAACTTATATTACGAAATAAATGTCTTATTAAAATGTGAATTAGTGTCAGTATTGAAACTAGTTTTGTTTTAGCTTCATTTTTATATTTATATTTAATTCACTTAATATTATTCTTTATTTAGTATAAGACACAATAATTTATAAAAATATGTTTTTTAATTCCAAAGTTACTTATAATTCTCAGTAATGCAGAAATAAACTTTAATGCACTTCCAAAAGGACTAAAAATCAAAAATAAAAATAAGATAATATTAATTTTTTCCTACATTTTCACTGAATTAAGCTAATTGTTGATTACTATACCTAGTTTCCTTATTTTTTTTTCAATATTGCAAATATATAAAATACTAGATTAATATAAATAATACCTGACTTACAGATTTTAACTAAAAATTATAATTTATAGTTAGATATTTTTTCAGTAGATAAAAAATCAAAACTGCAATTATAATGGATTTATTTTTGTCAAGTTATCTATACGTTTTATTTTTAATTTTTACATAAGTAAAATTAATGAAAATAATGCAATATATATTTTTAATATGAATCTTCTTCAATCATTAGAACTGTTAAAAGTGTTCACTATATGCTTTCCAATAAACACTAGTTTAAATGGAAATAAAACAAAATTATTATATTTTATTTCCAAAAAACACAAGTTTAAATGGAAATAAAACAAAAAGTATTTAATTAATTAGGGTTTTTTATTGTTAAGCAAATTCTATGGCATTGATGAGGGAATACAATTAAACTCATATGATCACAACGACTTCACTTGACATAGTCCATTCGTTTAGTCCAATTTTTAATCACTCTTTCACATAATTGTGATCCAAATTCATAAATTACACGTTCAGTGTTTATTTTTAATGCTTCTGTTGTTTGTGGTCTATCAGCATAAACCAATTATTTTACATAACCCCACAGAAAATAATCCAATGGAGTTAAATTACATGACCTTGGTGGCCAACTGATGGATCCATTTCGTGAAATAATGAACTCATTGAACTTTTGTTTCAATTGAAGTTTTAACAATTTCTAAACGTTGTTGAAGTGTTAAATGTTCCATCATAATTTGCCAAACTACTGAGTTAAAATGTTAAAATGAGTTTAAAAAAACCAAACATAGTTGCTACCAGCTGTCAAAGTTCTGACATTTTTATTGGAAAACCTCATATTATGGTAAATGCACTTAAACAAAATTTATTATTTAAATATTCTAAAAGTGATTAATAATCACTTATATTTCTCTTCATTTCTTTAGAAATTGATATACATTTTGATGCCTATGATATCATCGTTAGTGCATTATATTATAAAATCGAAACTAATTCCTGATTATGACTAAAAAGTGATAATCAGACTCTGACGATGATGATATGACCATCGAAATACATATCAGTTTAATAACAAATAATTATTAAACACTTTTATTATATTTTGTGGTGTTGAAGTATTCATTCATTTATGTTAATACGCAAATGTTTACTGCATTTCGATATTCTATGAATATCGTCTTGTTCTCGTAAATATGAATGTTCTGATACAGCTGCCTTAAAGACAAGTTATTTTTATTCTAATATTATATATATATATATATATATATATATATATATATATATATATATACATTCACGAGAAAAATTCATGTCGTTGAACACGAAAAACGAAAACAGAGAAACGGAAAACAGTCACCAATAAGGCAAATACGAAAATAAAGTCGAATCGACGTGTCTTATTTTACATTCTTGGCACGAGAATGTGTCTATAAAGTAAACGTCTACTTACGCAGCAATATCAGCGTGTCAGCAAAGCGTACGAAATATCGATTTCCTGGCGTAGCGACGCCCTGACGTCCGGATTGTAGACATAGACACGACGTTGTGTATCGCCGTCGTTTCCACCTTATAACTGTAACAAGGTCGTCGGCATCATGTAACCAAAGCGTGGGCGCAATGTTACGAACACCGTCGTGAAGGTCACACACATTTTCTGAATCGTTGTTGTTCGTACTTTGCCGTCAAAACGTTGCTCGTCCTCCGAAACGACGATGAATGCGAATTATTTCGGTGGAACGAACATCGACATCATTACAAAACATGTCGTTTTTAATGCTGGAATGGTTCGAAATTAACGTTGCATCGAATCTTTTTATAGTACGTCCATTAAACAGACTTATACAGAGTGTACCAGAAATGTTAAATCGATAATATGAAGTATAAATCGATGAATAAAATATTGAACTCAATCATTTCTCTTAGTATGAAGGTCATTTAATTTTATATATATATATATATATATAGGGTGATTCAAATAAGACTAAAATGGTTTAACATACATTTACTTGCTTATTATCATTTAACTATCCTTTAGTCTCATTTGGTCCAACCTATGTATGTATGTATAGGTTACCCTCGTATAACACGGTCGTTAGGTTCTTAAAAATGTCATGTTTTACAAATTCGTGTTATACAAAACAAAGAATTAGTACAAAAAACAGGGTTAAGTTCCAGAAATTAAAAAAAATATATACTATTTTTTATTCACAACTAAGAGAACAAAGGTTTGGCAAAACAAAAATTCATACAAAATATACTTATTAATATTACATCATGTTTTTTCTTCATCACTGTTAAGCACCATTAATCGAAGGTGTTTTCTTTCTGGCAAAATATCCTCATCTTATAAGTTTTTTTCTGTAACATCTTGATTTCTATTCTCTACTCTTTGCAAAAAAACATTATTTTCGTTTGTTTGCTCTTAGTTGAGGAATCTTTATAAATTTCGTTGTATGAAGCTAAGTATTTGTGAAGTTTTCTCTTAATTTTTTTTATTTCTTTCAGTGGAAGTATTTTATTTACATTCATAAAATAGAACTCCAATTGTTCGGTTAAGTTTAGTTCTTTCTTAATGCTTTTTAGGGTAAATTTTTAAACTCATGCATTTCCATTCTTTGAATTAATTTGGTTTATTTCAGATGTTATTTCCACCAAATTTGCTTCATCTGCCTCTCTTCCACCAATAGATCTTTAATATCTTCAAGATTAATATCATCAAAACGTTCTTTTCATAGAAACTTAACGAGTTCTACTCCCCAATTCTCAAACCGTGTTATATGGAGATTTCCTCCAATTCTCAAGCTGTGTTAGAGCGAAATCGTGTTGTAGGAATGGTGTGTTATACGGGATTTACCTGTATATATATATATATATATATATATATATATATATATATATATATATATATATATATATATATATATGGCATATATGAATTTAGACTTTGAAACCCTTTTTTATAAAAATATTTATTATCTGAACGATTAAATGCACATACAATAATTTTCAATAGATTTTTTATTCTTCATGTTTATTACTTCATTTAAATTTCTTTATATTTCTAGATTTTTAATGAATTATTTAATTATTCGTCTGTACTTTTTATTGGCACATAGAATTTTTAATTAAAATTCATTATTCTTCTTAATGCTTTTATGAATCTTTTGTCCTCGTATTTAGTTGATTATTCTTTTATATATCTTTTTATTTATTTTTTTCTATTTATCTACTTTGTATTATCTAAAATCATTGAATTACTTCTATCACATTCAAGATTTATTTTGAAAATATTCCGAATTACTACTTAAAATATTTGATAAATGTGACGCCTAGATTTGTGTTTTATTAAAAGAAACTATATACATGTTTCACTATAAACCACCCTATACACATGTTTCTTTTTAATAAAACACAAATCTAGGTGTCACATTGGAATGACTTTATACAATATTTATAATATAAATATTTGAAATTATTTTGTACTGAAGTAGATTCAATAGAACGTTTTATATCAGATCTACATTTATATGCTACTCTTCATGCACTGAATTCAATTTGTATCTACTATATATATTTTAGAACCTATAATACACACAAAGCAGCAGCAATCTATTTTTTAGAAGTCTTTCAAAAACTTCCAAATTACATAAATTAAATGCTTTTCTATTCTATTTTATACCATCTAATTTTCTTATATCCCTATACTATTTATCAATGAATCTCTTCATATTTTTTTTATATTTCTAGGTTCCCAATCAATAATTCCTATTATTCATAAGTAATCTTCTCTTCTGCTTTATAATCGGCTCATTTTTATTTTAAATTTTCACTCTTTATGTTAGAATTTTTTCTGATCCACTCGTTTTTTTTTTGCCTTTATGCGAATTCACTTGTTTATATTCTTGTCTCTACGTGTTAATCTTAATGAACAACTTGGTTGGTCGAGAGTCATTGAGATATTTTAATATTTAAGATTCGTTTCTTTATTATAAATACATACATATCGACTTGAAAACGAGGGACTCTCCGACTGGGAATCGAACGCAATATATATATATATATATATATATATATATATATATATATATATATATATATATAAAATTGATACAAATTGGAAAGAGAGATTAAAATATATAACATTTAAATATTTAATCATATTTATAAAAAGTCATCATAACTATTTCCACTGTTTATATATGTCATAAATATTTTTATTTTTTTTTATCATCTTATCATTATTCCATAACTCAATTAAATGGCCATGAAAATCAGTATTTCATAATAGAACTAAATAGAAACATTAAGAATTGTTATTATTAATAAGTAGAGCAAATAGCTTGTGCCTGTTGAGTCACTATGTAAAAATAGAATGTATGAAAAAAAGGTTTTAAAATCAATGAATGATTCAGTAACGACATGCTTTATATTAATCCAAATAATTTAATAATTAGTATATATTTGTTATTTTAAAAACCAGACCATCCATTAATGTAATTACATTTCATTAGTAATTTTTTTAAGCCATAACGAATGACAATTAAATTAGACTCGTCATTGTATGATTGATACGTTAGATTAACGTCATTTAATAACATAAGATTAATAATAATTGTGCAATATGATTAAGTATATAAATATATGTGTTTGTATTAAAAAATAACTATACACTCTATTTACTACATACGAGTCAAAAAATATAAACACCTATTAGGAACTGAAATTAATAAAATTAGTTATAAGAATTGAAACGTGTTTTTTATGTTTTAATTATTTTAGTTTATATATTTTTTATATATAATGCAAATTTTAACATACGAGGGTCGTTTGATAAGTATGGTAAATTTATTTATTGTTTAATTTAATTACTTAATTAATGTATTTAAATTTTTCAATTTAGTTTTTCTTACTTTTTTACCATACTTATCAAACTACCCTCGTATTACGCCGTTACTATCATATTAAAAATACCACAGATTCCGAAACTCACATAGCTCAAATTCTATGAAGTATACATGTATATGTACGAGTATATGTACATATATATATATATATATATATATATATATATATATATATATATATATATATATATATATATATATATATATATATATATATATATATATATATATATGTGTGTGTGTATGTGTGTGTGTGTATGTGTGTGTGTGTATGTGTGTGTGTGTGTATGTGTGTTATGAAAAACAGCATTCATTATAATTTTAAGTATAATTGATATAACAAAATTAATTCTTATTATATTTTTAATCATGAAAAATATATACTGTCAGACATGAAACCATGTAAATGTTTGTAATTGTTATTAATTACAATGTTTATATATATATATATATATATATATATATATAGAGAGAGAGAGAGAGAGAGAGAGAGAGAGAAAGTTCTTACACAATTTTAATTGAAGATTTGATAAAAATATGAACCATCAATTTTTAATTTTTTCGATAAATAAATAGTTAAAATATAAAACAATATAATCAAGTAAAATTAACATTCCATTCAATTTCAGTATGACCATACAAACAAAAATGTAATTTATATTTCTGCATTTTCAAATCTAATAACAAATTTGAATGTCTAATTATTTTTTATAAATAAACCATTGTATAATTATATACTTATGAAAAAAGATATCTTAGAATAATTTATGTCCTTAACATGTGCAGATAAAGTTTTTTTCTTTAAAACTATCTGCAAAGCACTGTTTTAAGATGTTTAATATTATATTTAAATATTTATAAATTGTAGTAATATTATACATACATTTTTTGTTATTTTAATTAAGTACATTTTTTGCTCATGTTTATAATGAGATTAATGTGATAATTTTATAAAAAAGTATTTAATTAATTTTACATAATTATGAATATATCACTATATAAACATTTATCTCAATCTCTCTCTAACACACATACATTTTTATAAACATAAATTATACTGAATAAAATTATGTGAGTGTGTGCATTAACACGTTATATGGTACAAGTGACTGTACATACACACAACTCACACATACACATACACACACACACACACACACACACACATATATATATATATATATATATATAAATATATATGTATATATGTGTGTATGTATGTATGTATAAAAGGATTTCGTTCTTGTAGATAAAAATTGCATCTATTCTTTATGATAGATTATTATCTAACATATTTTTCTTATTTTTATATTATATAATAAGAATACATGATATAATAATTCTAAGAATTCACATTTTGTTTTACTGTTTAAAAATACTCCATGCAAGAAACTGTGCAGGTAAAAAATTCATTCTATAGATAAACAGTTTTGAGTCCGTATGTTCTCTGTAAATATTATTTAATTTGTGTAAAACAGTATGAGATTTTTGGAAAAATATACCTTGCATAAATTATTCGAACATAATTTCTTTGTTGTTAATATGAATGCTATATATATTTTTTATGTTTATTCCCATAGATTTTATTATATATATATATATATATACATACATACATAAACATACATACATATACACACACACACGAGAGTCGTTTGACAAGTATGGTAAATTTATTTATTGTTTAATTTAATTAATTAATTTAATTAAATTTTTCAATTTAGTTTTTCTTACTTTTTTACCATACTTACCAAAAAACTCTCGTATGTATATATATAAAATTTAATAACTGATTATATTTATAGCTAAATATTTTTTATGTTAGATTCTTAAAAACTATATTAATTTAGTTGTGGTTTAATAAAATAAAATAGAAAATTGCACGAAACATTTTTACACATATAAAATATTTAATACCAGTTTTCGTTGAACTTTACGAAAAAATTCCATATATTTTATATATTATTGATTAGAATTGATTATTATGAATCAATAACTGCTTTTAATTACTTATGTATTATATTATATATACTTTTGAAAATAATTTTTGTATATCTTAATTGAAATGAACTAAAATCATGAAATAAAATTTGATACAAATAGTTTACTCTAAAATCACCTTTTAAATACTGTAATACATAAAATAACTGTCATCAAGTATTTATTTTCTAGCTCGGCCAGTAATGTATGAGTTTTATAAAGGGTCATCCAAATGTGATGCCTAGATTGGTGTTTTATTAAAAATAAACATGTGTATAGGGTGGTATATAGGGAAACATGTCTATAGTTTATTTTATTTCTTTTTAATAAAACACAAATCTAGGCGTCACATTTGGTTGACTCTATAACTCAATTTGGTTTCGGGAGATGGAAAATTTATATATCTATCTGGGTTTTTGTAACTTTTCCTAGATTAAAAAAATATTTACGAATCGATAAATCATTAAAAAACAACGATATTAAAATAAACGATAATTATATAGACATAATACTTTTGAAAGCATAAAAAATACGAAAATTGGTCAATTCAAAGAACAAATATCAAGAAAACTGAATACTTAAAAATACTGTATTATGAAAAAATTGAATTTATTGAACGGATTTAATTTTATTTAATTTTTATAAATTTATAACTGTATACATCAAAGATGAAAAGAAAATGTAGAAAAATAAAAATTTTAAACTTTTCATACTTTATTTTAAGTTAATTTTGTGTAATTGAAAAATACTACCAGAAGTGTATTTGGAAGCCGAAAATAAAATAGCCTGGAATGAATGAAATTTTATTTTTAAGAAATTAAATTTTTGCATAATATACTATTAAATATTATTATTTAATAATAATAATATAAAAATATAATTGGCATTTTAAATTTTTGGAAAATAATCAACAACTTCATATTTTAATATGCATTCATAATTTAAAAAATAAATAACTTGAAATTTATATTATATAAATGATATTAAAAAAGATTACGTGATTTTTAAGGAAACAAATTTGACAAAATATTTTTCAAAAAATGTATTAACAAAATTATAAAAAACTAAAATAATAATATTTTTCTATTTTTACAATACAAAAATTATATATACTGTTTAATTATTTAAACAATTTATGACAATGATAAACAATATTGTAATTTATTTTCATAAATGCAACATTTTTTTAAAATATTAAAATCAGGAAACTTCAGAACCGAATCTGTTTTTAAAATAGTTCAAGAATGAAATGATAAACTTTACAGATTTTTAAATTGAATCAAACAGTTTTTCTATAGGGTGGAGTTATGTGGAAAGTCCATCCTGACCGTTAAAACATTTATTGGTGAAAATGTTACAATGAAGACATTCCGCGCCGAATCTGATATATAGATTAGTGTTTTACGAAAAAATACTGCGCAGATCCTGGAAATGTTTATTGCCTATTTAATATGTTTTATTTGCAACTATTGAAAACTTAATGTGAAATACATGTAAATTTCTTTTATATTTGTTGTTAGCTTTGTTTCAACTCTAATACAATGACGTCACTACGAATGTAAGACAATAAAACTGTGTAATGGTTAATTTATAATCAATAAAACAGTAAGATCGTTATTTGAAACTACGTGCATTATTTTAACTACTTATCATCGAATGAAAATGTACGTACAAAATTTACGTTTGAAATTATTCCATTACAAGTAGTTCTTCGTACCAACAAAATACGAATGATCAAACGATTACATCACTTGATAATAATATATTGTAAGAAAACAATGTATTAAAAAAAAAATCGAAAATTTACACCAAACATTATTCTTCGTTTATATTGTATCTTTTTTAATTTTTTATATTGAAAATATTTTTATTATTAGGAATATATAAAATTCTTCATATATATTTTATATTTATCTATCTATCTATCTATCTATCTATCTATATATATATATATATATATATATAAATATATATATATATATATATATAATATATTATTCTATACTATATAATATATATATTATATAAATATATATAAAATATATATATATATATATATTTATGATATATTTATATAAAAGTATTTATTTCATTTAAAAGTACTTTTTCATTTGAAACTTTCTTCTGCGACACTGTTTTTTTTTCATAACAATATCTTTATATAAAAGTTTAAATCACATTATAAATTAAAAAATCTATTAGTCTGCATTATTCTTTGGAGATATTTATTCTTTTATTATAAATTAATATGTATATACTTTTGAAAATAATGTCTGTATATCTTAATAGAAATTTACGTAGACTATAGAATTCTCATTATTTCATAAGATATATTCGGAATAATAAGTAATTTTTTATACCTTTCATACTTTATAATAAAATTTTGTTATTGTTTTAAGTAATTACTAACTATTCATTATTATATTTTTTGTACATTTTTATTTATAACTAAAAAATAATATAGACAAATTGCTTTTTCTCTTTATAACTTCATTGTGTATTTTTTTTACTATAACACAAATTTTTATCCCCAACACCACAATGGTTACAAAATGTTCAATAATCACTAATTTTTTATAATTATGTTGGCTGATGCGCATTTCAATGGCAGTGCCACCATCGTCAGTCTTTTTTGATTTTTAAAAATATTTTTTCATTTGAAACTTCTGCGACACTTTTTTTCATAAAAATATCTTTATATGAAAGTTTAAATCTCATTATAAATTAAAAAATTTACCAGTCTACATTATATTTTGGAGATAATTGTTTTTTTTATTATAAATTAATATGTATATACATTTGAAAATAATTTCTGTATATCTTAAGGGGTTATACGTAGTTGCGAGGCGCAAAAACGACGTTTTTTTAGGAATTTTTTTTAGAAACAGTATTTATTTTGCAATTACAAATTATGGTTATTTGAATAGATCCTACTTTCAAAAATAAAATAATATGTCGATCATAAAAAAATATTGAAGTGCACCGCTTCTGCAGACGATGTCCCGAACGACCTCCAAAAAAAGGCGCTTGGCGGTGATCTCCATATCGGCGGTTTGGATCATTTGAAATCAAAAAATATGGCCAATTCTTTTAAAGGATAGATTAATGCAAGTATTGAACGAAGGAATAATAAAAATTTTCATTTTTAACAAAATGGCGTCTACTTGAAAAAAATTTTTCGTTTTTTACTAAAATTTTCGCTCCAAATTGTTTAAAAAAAATAGTAATAATTTTTGTAAACCTCATTCCTTCGTTCAATACCTGAGGAATATATTTGAGAAGATTGTGTGAAAATTTGAGACCGATCGGTTCAGCCATTTCTGAGATATCGAGATCACCGACTATGAAAACACAGTTTTGAGATAAACGCGTTTGAAGTTTCGGAAGTAGTTTACACATAGTTAAAAATTACTTACAAATTCAGGTGTATGTCCGAAAATATTTATCGGATTTACTTCAAATTTTCAGAGAATATACTCAAATATATGTGCATTCCGAAAATGCAAAAAAAATCGATTTTTTGAAATTTCTAACTGCGTATTACCCCTTAAAAAAGCTGTGACGATGATAGCATCGCCATCGAAATGCGCATCAGCCAACATAATTATAAACAATAAATGAACAATAAGTGATTATTAAACACTTTATAACGATTGTGGTGTTGGGGATAAAAATTCATTTGTGTTTAAGTGAATCAGCCACAGTTTCAAAACAAACAATAATTTCCTTTACAAATTAAGAAATTAATGATTTATAAAACACTGATCATAAGCAAAGTAATATCAACCTTTTATATAGTTTCAGTGTGTAAAAATCAGTATATATGGACAAGATAAGTAAAATAAAACTTATTTATGTATCAAAATTAATTAGCAGATTGATTGAAATTAAAAATTAATATTATTATTAGGATTTTAAATAATAAAATTAAAATAATAGGAAAGAAATATATTATTTTGGTGCCTATTTAAAGCACTTATATGGCTCATAAATATTTTTATTAAAAATAAATCTATACAAGAGGATGTACTATATATATATATATATATATATATATATATATATATATATATATATATATATATATTTACAAACAATCATACACTACTATATTACCGCCCATCTGATTTAGTGTTTGAAAAGATGTAATCTACGTCATCGGTCGTAAAACTTTTAAAATTAAACATAAATTACTACACCACAATAATATATTTAATATTAATATACCATGAGAAATATTTGCAAAAAATTTTATAACATTTATAGATATTTAATTTTAGTTTTAAAACTCTTCAGTATTACTTCGTAGTATTGTATTATTTTTTTATATTAAAATTTATATTCATATTCACAATTTTTTGTACTAAAAAATGATTGTTTATATAAATCATTATATATATATATATATATATATATATATATATATATATATATATATTAAAAAAACTCGTATTCTTTAATTATTAGCAAAAGTTTTTTAAAAAGTAATACATATGAATAAAAATACTTTTATTACAGATTAACTTATGACTGACTGACGTATTTCTTTTTATGTATTTTAATTGTCGGTAATTATCTAACGACCTATAATTATGTACAATTACTCAACATTATAATTAGCAATTAAATGGTAGATAATGCAATAATAGTGTTTTAAATTCAAGAATGTTATTGTGTGCGATGTATAATAAAAGTAACATTTGAAAACATAAAGGTAATAATAATTTTATATATATATATATATATATATATATATATATATATGCATACATACATACATACATACATACATAAATATACACACATACACTTATATACACACATATGTACATTATATAGCAATAGTAAACAAATTTGAAAAAAATTATGGTGTTTATTTGAAATTAAAACAAGTTAACTATTTAATATTTTTGTTGCAATTACATCTTTTTGATGTTAGTTGTTAACTGCAAAACTTATAAGTGTGCCTTATAACCTTTAATAAAAATTATTTTTAACTTGTGAAATATTGTAAAAAATTATCTTAATAAATTATAAATTAATTTTTAACAAAAAACTCTAAAGAACTAACTGAATAATTTCATTAATCAACTTAATTAGTCAAGAAATAATTACAAATATTATATTAAAATTTAATTACAGTCATTAATCATTATTTACAATTAAGAACTTTTCTTCATTTTGATAAATTGTACTTTAATAATGCTTATATATTACATATCTTAATTTAAACAAAATTAATCTATATAATTTATTTTTCAAAAAGTACCTCTTTATTTATATTTCATAGTTTTCAAATTTTATGGATTTTTTTTATGAAATTTAAAATCCAAACTGTTATAACTCAAAAAAATACATATTTATAATTTAATTTTTAGATCTAATTCTAATTTTATTCTCGTTATTTTTTTATCATTTTATCAGCCTATTAGTACATTTAAATACTAGGTATTTTAGATTTTCTTTAAAATACTGTAAAAGATAACTTGATATCAATTTGTTAATAACTTTATGAATATTCTAAATTTTTTTATTATTTGATGTTTAATGTCTTTTTTAATTTCTCTTCTTAATTTCTTCTTATTTTTGCATTCAAAATATTTAATAATATAAATATATGTACATTTTTTCTGATTTATTTTTTCTTCCTAATAAATAACTTATTATCAAATATATATTTCAAATTTCACTTCAAACCATAATAAACCACCCATTAAAATATAATGATTAATTCAACTACATGCATTATATTTCAAATTTTTGTTGTTTTTTTATATTTAAAATTTTAAAGTTTACGTTGTAAACAATTTTAAACTTTAATGTTTATATTTAAAATTTTATATATCAATTTTATTATAAGGTGTTACATATTTAACTAGTCTATATAAGTAATATAATCCATTTAATTCTCGTTTTCTAATTAATTTACAAACTTTTATAGATAAATTTCATTAAAAACATACGATTTATTTTTATTATATTGTTTATTGCTGCTTAAAAATATTATCGTTCTTCTAATACTTTGTGATTATTACAAGTACTTTTAACTTATTTTTAATTAGCTTCTTTACATTATCACTCATTTCATATCTTATACTGTAGTACAAAATAATTATTTAAAACTAAATGGCTAACGAATTCAGTATAACTTATCAAGAAATACACTTTATAATATTCAAATTTCTTAAATTATGTAATCAATTACGAAGATAAAAATCAAAATGATAAATAGACTATAATTACATACATCATATATAAATGTAAGATTAATTTTAATTACACGTGTATTTTTATATAAAAAAATTGAATATTCAATTATTAATTACTTAGTCAAAATTTAGTAAAGGTAATAAATCGATAATTACGGTTAATAACAATATCCTTTTAAGTAATTTCAATATCTTTTATGAAACATATATTTAATAGAATTTATGATAGATGAATAGCAATTAAAAATGTTAAATGAAAACGAATAAAGATTTTAAGGAGGGATTCTATTTGAAATATCGATTTTTGAGGTAAATTTTGTAATTTTATTAAAAAATTATTAAACATATCATTTTGTCATTTTACATACATTATTATTGAAATTTTAAAATGTTACTATATTTTTTTTAAATCAAATAAATAAATATTTCTTTAATTTCATGACGTAATGTAAAGCGTGTCTATTTTTTTATATGGCCGTGAATTGATTTGCTTTCCTTGTACGAAATTAAAAAAAATGATTTTTTTTTCTTAATCTATATAAGTGTTGTCATTTGTACCAGGTTTAATTATTAAACTTAACAATCTATTTTAAACTTTATTTTTAATTTTTTTAACAAATTAAAAAAATATTAATTATCTAGATTTAATTCTACTGAAAGTAATAAAAAAATATTTACTGAAGGCTTGCAAAAATTTAATTGAATCCCCGAGACCCGTATGTTCTCAATTAGAAAAATATAGTTTTGAAAAAAAAGTTTAAAATACTTCATGTATTTCGTTCTTATGTATTGTCATATTTTCGTATTTGATCGCAAAAAATTAGGAACATATTTTTGAAACTATAAACTTTCAGAAAATACAAAGGAAAAATGTATCTTCTTAGTCATCAAAATAAAATACCCTTTTAAACAATTTGCACAATTGTAATAAAGTATTTATAAAATTAATTTTACATTTAAAAAATTATATAGAAAATAAATAAATAATACATAAGATATGGTTGTAACAAATCAGATTGGTTTTCTAAAATATTTTTATAAATATATATGTATATAGGGTTTTCCAATAAGCACTTCACAAGTTTAAATGGAAATAAAACAAAAAGTATTTAATTAGTTATTTTTTTTATTTCTTAGCATATTCTATGGCATTAATGGTGAAACACAATTTCACTCATATTGACCACCACGACTTTTGTTGACATAGTGTATTCGTTTAATCCAATATTTAGTCACTATTTCACATTATTGTGGTCCTATTGCATGAATTACACGTTCAATCTTTATTTTTAATGCTTTTATTGTTTGTGGTTTATCAGCAAAAATCAATAATGTCACATAACTCCACAGAAAATAATTTAATGAAGTTAGATCATATGATCATCGTGGCCAATTAATGGGTCCATTTCATAAAATAATGGACTCATTAAATTTGTTTCAATAAGTCTATTGAAATTTTTACAATTTCTTGCGTTATTGAAGTGTTAAACGTTCTATGATAATTTGTCAAATTATACAGAGTTAAAATGTCAAAATAAGCAAACATAGCTGTCACTAGCTGTCAAAGTTCTGACATTTTTATTGAAAAACCCTACATTCAGTAATAAAGTTTTCTTCTAATTCCATATTACAATATTTACGGTACTCTTTTTCAAAAGTATTGATGAGAATCTTTGATGTTCTTTGAGCTGGATTTTTAAAGAAATAAATAATAATTATAGTATATAAATATTCAAATGTTTCTGGCAAAAAATAGTAACTAAAAGTATTTTTTGTTTAATTACATTATCTTAAACATCTAACCATTTGGCCATAATTCCGATCGATTTATGTTCTTCCAGCTATATTAATAAAATAATTAGAAACAAAAACAATGTTATGAATGTTGTGGTAAAAAAAAAATGAAATGGAAATGGGTTGTAGAGAAGACCCCATTGGACTATAGAAATTATTGACTGGGAATCCAGAGATATAAAAAACCTTGAAAAGAGATTCATTGATAGATAAATCGGAGATATAAGAAAATTCATCGAATTTGAGTGGAAGAAAAGGAGTTTAATCGCTATAAATGGAAAGTTTTGAGAAGCCTTCATTCAGCAGTGGATAAAAAGAGTATATATATATATATATATATATATATATATATATATATATATATATACAACTGGCCCTCCGTTTCCCCGGCACTTTTTTTACGCGATAAATTATAACACTATTTACGAGGTATTTTTTAGACGCGATATCAATTTACACGTAACACCAAATAAAATTTAATTTTGTTTTCTGAAATCTTATTATTATTATTTTTTGGTAAGCTGTGTGAAATAAATATGTATTTCTAAAACTTATACTAGTTTTTCTTCCCAATATTTTGTTTTCTTTTGTACTGACAGACTCTATTCATGCGATTTTCATTCGCGTAAAACGAATTCACGTGGAATGGATACTCCGCGTAAATGGAGGGCCGGGTATATATATATATATATATATATATATATATATATATATATATATATATATATATATGAAAAATGTTTTCCTGTCTGTATTTGGATTATAAACGTATACAATGAACCCAAAAATTAAACAAAAACTTTCAACTACTTAACGAAGCATATGAAAGATAATGTTAGAAATTTTTAAATGTGGTTAGAAAACCTGTAAATGGATATAAGAAAAGAAAAGAGTAATTGATGTAATAAAACAAGTAAAATTACTGAAATGGACTTGAGAAAGGCACATAATAAGAAAAGAGGACAAAAGGTGGTTAATGATCTTTACGAAATGGAGATTAAAAAAGATAGTTCATCAAAGATAGGGAGATGAAATTGCGAAGTATACTTGAAACGAGAGTTTGAATAATTGACAGCAGACAGAAGAAACTAAAAGTGTCTTGGAAGATGTTTAAGTGACCATTTTCATTGCCATTCAATGAGACTCTTTGCTTAGTATAAGCTGTAATTACAATAAAGATGATTATATACATAAGTAAATATAAAATATTAAACACAATGTCTATAAACAATGTATTATATTATAATATATTATTGTTTTAGATAACATAGATTTTTTTATTAGAATTGACAATGAAAATGTTCTAATTTAATCTCTTAAAAATTATATCGTGAATTTTATTTTTATTTACCATCAATTTATCTAATATTTAAATTAAAAAATGTTTAAAATAATGAAAACTTGTCTTTTATAATTTTAACATATATCTTAACTATTTTTTTAACATAATCTTAACTATTATAAATTTTTTTATTTTTGCCAAAAAAAGAGAAAAGTATTAAATAATCGAATAAACATATTTTTTATATACTTTTACAAAATATATAAAAAAATATTAATTTAGATTTAAATTCAAAAATTAATTTATTATATTCAAATTTGAATACAAAATAAATTTATTTCAGTTTATTTTTTATTTTTTAATCAAAGTAGTTTCAATTTAAAGTTATTTTCTATGCCTATTTTTATAATTTGATGCTATACAATTATTTTCCAATATAATCTTATTTGTTTTTAAATAACTTTTTTAATAAACTGGCAATAAAACCTATCTTATTTTCACAAACGAACTATTCAACTGAATTGCTTTCGCAAATGTGCGCTTATATAAACATGATTAAATGTAGTTGAGAGTAGTTGTATATGTACTAGGTTACAAAACAACAGGGAGTATTATTGGCTTGTATGTTTAGAGGGTAGAAATATTCTTGATGACGACGACGCTAGATCCGGATATCCGTTGGTCAATGATAACACTACTAATGGACCATTAGTTCAATGCGGAAAACACTCATTGTACTATCCGAAGAATGCTCTATGCATTTCGCTTACTCGTATCTGTTATTTCACTCGTACGTTAACGTTTTATACATCGTTCCTGGACGTATTGATTTTTCAAACACTACGTCGTTCTGTACTCAAAAACGAACAACATTGACTATGATTATACGTGTTTACTACGAGAGTTTACTCGACCAGAAGTACAAAGTTTGTAATTTTACTAATATTGCAATTTTCGTTTTTTTATTTACTTACTAGTTCAAAATTTCTTTATCTATAAATTAACTAATCATTTTGTCTCTCTCTATTACAATAGAACAAAAATATTCGAGTGAATTATTTTTTTTTAAAAGATTTCTATAAAAATCCGTAACTTATAAAATCAAAACCAAACTTTGTCAAATGATATATTAAATTATATTAATACCATGTTTTCATATAAAAGAAAAAGATAAAATGTAGTTACAGAACTTTATTCATATAATAATGTTTAAATGAAATTCATATTCTATTTTTACGAGAAAACTGTAAAATATTTGAATTTATATGCTCTATTTTATATTGATATGCATTGAAACACGTAATATTACGTGTTCCGATGATAATGTGTTAATAAACCATAGTTTAATTAATTTCATATCAAGCTTAATGGAATCGAGGTCATAAAAAATTGATTATTGTTTATTTAAAATTGTCATTTTTTAAATATACAGTAATTTACTGTTTAAAAAAACAGAATTTAAAAATATATTATGGATTGGTAATAATTTTTAAGTATAATAGAAATAATTGAAGTATTTCCTTTTCAAACATTATATATATATATATATATATATATATATATATATATATATATATATATATACATTGAATAGATAAAGAATATTACTTGTTATAAATAAAAGTTATAAAAAATATTTTATTTCTTTAAACTTAAAAATTGAATATAAAAATTTAAATTATAAATTTTAAATATAGATTGTATACATATATATATTTATATATACATATACACACACACACACACACACATATATATATATATATATATATATATATATATATATATATATATATATATGTGTGTGTGTGTAATATACGGTTTATTTCTTGTTATGTTATACATTTTTTTCAAATATAATCAATTATTTAATAATATTTTATTACCAAATTAACACTAAATGTTATCCATGAAATATATGTTATTTATATTGTATTTTATGTACAATTTCATTTTCAAGGTTGAAGGCCCATAATTAATTTTTCATTTCATAATTGAAATGAAAAATTGATTTAAAAAACATATCAAAAATTGTGAATTTATCTTTTTGAAAATTAAATCTAACTGTCAGTACATATTTATGTTTATTTTCAAATTAATTGAAAATTGCAGGTGTTCATTGTTGAAAAAGAACGATGCAAATAAATAAAAATAATAATAACTTTATCAGATTATTTCATAATAATTCACTGATTTTAATCTGAAATAATTCATTTTGATGATGGATGGAGTACACTCTTTTATTTATTAGTGTGTATAGAGTGTTTTTAAGTGTGATAGAACTTTAAATTGAATCCCTATCGAAAGTTCTATCAAACCTAAAAAATACTTTATATTCATGTTTATGTGTGAATGTATGTATATATGTATGTATGTATGTATGTGTATATATATATATATATATATATATATATATATATATATATATATATATATATATATATATATATAAAGAGTGTTTTTGAGGTTAAATAGAACTTTTGATAGGGATTTATATATATATATAGTTATATCAAGTTTTTGAAGTTAAATAGAACTCTCTAGAGATTTAAAGTTCTATCACCTAAGAAACCCTCCCTCTCTCTCTCTCTCTCTCTCTCTCTATATATATATATATATATATATATATATATATATATATATATATATATATACGAGGGTCGTTTGGTAAATATGGTAAAAAAGTAAGAAAAGCTAAATTGAAAAATGTAATTAAATTAAACAATAAATAAATTCACCATACTTATCAAACGATCCTCGAATATATATATATATATATATATATACATTTTAGAAAAAAAATAATGTTTTATTTTTATGTATGAATTTTTAAGAAACCTTTTTATTTTACATTCATGCATTTGCATTTATTGATCTAGAAAAATATAATATGTAAACGTTATCAAAATCGAAATTATTTTAATTAATGTACTAATGTTTAACATTGAATGTAATTAAAATTATTTGCCGGAGATTTTGTGTTTGAAACATTTAATTTAGTAGTATAATTAAAATAAAGGTCATTATCTTTTTGAAGATACTTCCAACGCATCAAAAAATCAAAACAAGTAAGATTAATGAATATAATTCTGTATACTAATTAAAAAGTGTGTAGTGTACTCGTATATTATCTAAAACAAAATTACTTAAATAAGTAGAAGTCAACTTTTAATTATACACATTTCCATATTATATTCAAACGAAAAAGATTATATAAGAATTTCATTAGTACAAAATTTCATAAATATTTCTAAATTTATATGCAATTTTTTCTGTTTGTATTCTAATCCATATGAAACATGAATAATTAATGTCTATTGCGAAAATTTGCATATAGAATGAAAAAAAATCTCTTAATAAACTGAGATTAAAATTGTTTAAATATTGTTTTTGTTAATATTACAAATGTCTATATATTTACACTTCTATTTCAAGTGTATAATATATACATATATATATATATATATATATATATATATATATATATATATATATATATATATATATATTATCAGCCTTTTTCTGTCTACTGCTTGTTGAAGATATCTCCCAAAATCTTTCATTTCGACCGACTCAATACTTTTCTCTTAGAGATTTACTTAGTATACGGCTATTGAATGTAATTATGAATTTTAAAAGAATAAGTTATTAACCTGCTGCTTAATTTACTTTGATTTCATAACTTTTGTTATTAATTTAATTAAATGATTTTTTTAATATCAGTAAAGGGTTGTACTAAGTTATATAGAAAAGTAAAAATATAAATAATAGGCAATATTTAAAAATACACAGTTTAAACGTAAATATAAAAGAGATTATATACCAAAAATTAAAGGATTATTTTTAAAGTTAGAAAATAT
>CP092088.1:18005006-18152506 GCA_029203775.1 Neoneuromus ignobilis | reverse complement strand
AAATTATATTTTTTCTTTTTAATCCAATTATATTTTTTATCTTTAATTGATTGAAATTGTATTTTATCTTTAATTGATTCATTTTAACACAATTATCAATCTTTTATCCGAGAATAGAAATTCACAATTTAAAGACTTGAACAATTAAGTCTATGTAATTATATTTTAATGGATTCGTCTCTTAATTATTTTTATTGTTTCTATTCAATCAAATTGCTAAATCGAATAAAGAAGTTACTTAATGTCAATTAATATTTAAATTGATTAATGGTTTTATTTTAATTAAAAAAATAACCATACAAAAGTAAAATTCTCTAACATTATACGAGTATACAATCACTGCAACAAGTAAATATCACTTCCCATATGTAAATTTTACATGAGCATAAATTTTTACTCATTAACATTTTCAGATTGAATATCTTCATTACCATAATGATGCGCTAACTTCGTCTGACATATGTATTAATTTGTGATTCAACATTTAGACAACCAGAAAAAAAATTAAACATACAACAAACTGTTATTTTAATACCACTTTGTAATAGTTTTTTATATATACAGGTTTTTGCGTGCAGATATAATTAATGAATATTATTTACTCGACAATTAACATTTCCGTATTGCTGACAAAGTTATATTAAATTTCCATTTTTATGCTGTCTTCAACTGTGGTCATTGCTTTTTTAACTAAGACGTTAATGATAAATGACTACTGAATTATGTAAATGATTTTGATATAACATATTTTGAAAAAAAGCGTATGATATTTGAATTAAATTAACATTAATAGATGCAATGAAAATATTTATCTTTAACTGTACTACTGTACGTAATGTGGTTTTTAGTATTAATTTATGGATACTTGAATCTTATATTTAATAATAATTATTTATTTATGTGTTAATGTGTGTGTGTATGTATGTATGTATATATATATATATATATATATATATATATATATATATATATACCCCAAAATCAGAATGAATACTGTGTGATTAATTAAATAAAGACATTTAAAAAATAGTTCATTGTAGATGATGATAGTTTTATGGAATTGTAAATACTTGTTGTTTTGGAATTGTGGTTGATTCACTTTATACAAATGAATTTTAACCCCAACACCAGAATAGTTTAAAATATTCAATAATCACTTATTGTTCACTTATTATTTATAATTATATATTCTTTAATTATATCAGCTAATGCATTTCGATGGCGACGTCATCATCATTGGAGCCTTTCTGTTAAAATCTCGATGGCGTTGCCATCGAAATGCATTAGCCAATTTAATTATAGAGACTTTATAATTATAAATAATAAGTGAACAATAAGTAATTATTGAACACTTTAAACTATTATGGTGTTGGAGTTAAAATTCATTTGTGTATTATAAATACTAATATAAAAAAGAAAAAGCAAAAAGTTAATTAAAGCCAAAAATAACTTAATATAAAAACTTATCAATTTACATAATTAAAAAATAGAGATGAAGCTGACATGTGTAAAACTAATATAACAAGATAATGTTAATAAATAATAAATCAATTCAAAATAAAATCTTTTTTTAACCTCTAAAGCATAATTAGTTGTAGTAGAAAATTATTATTGATATGAAACGAATAATTTACAAAAAACTTTTATTTTTTATATTTTACACATATATTGCATACACACACGTGTGTGTGTATGCATGAACAAAATAATAATAATAATCAAAATTGTACATTCCATGGAGATAACTTAAGACTCTCTGACAATGTCAGAGCTCAACTACAGTTTTCACGAGATAAAGTTGTCAACGCCATATTCATCCCCTAATTTAAGAGACTTTTCGATAGGATCGAATCGAATGCAACTGTTGCATAAGGGTCGATGATGCATACAATCACTTCAGTGATTAACTATATATATATATATATATATATATATATATATATATATATATATATATATATAGAGAGAGAGAGAGAGAGAGAGAGAGAGGTGTTTTTTGAGCGTGATAGAAATTTAAATTGAATCCTTATCAAAAGTCCTATCTAACCTAAAAAAATCCTTCACATATATATTTATACACACACACACACACACACATACATATATATATATATTTTTTAGATTAGATAGAACTTTCGATTGGGATTAAATTTAAAGTTCTATCACGGTTGAAAAAACACCTGTTTATATATATATATATATATATATATATATATATATATATATATATATATATATATATATATATATATATATATATATATATATATTATTGTGGGGGTATAAAATGTTAGGGTTTTCCATTATAGATGAAAAATGGAATTATGAAAACCATTTATGTTTTTAATTGAGTTATTACATACATACAATACATACACACACATATATATATATATATATATATATATATATATATATATATATATATATATATATATGTATATATATATATATATATATATATATATATATATATATATATATATATATATATATATATATACACATACATACATATATAAATTATACAGTTGAGAAAGAAAATAACATGACCCAATGTTACAACATGATACACATTTTTTGTTTCATTAGTATTACAAATGGAACAAAATTATTTTACATTCCATTTGTAATTAAATTCACTAGCGTTTACAAAAACATTTCTCCTATTACCTTTAATTAATTCAACAGTGTAATTGTGTATAAATGTGTGTACAAAAATAAATACAATTTAGCTCTATTATTTTGTTTGATATCTTAGTATCCTGAATTACACATTGATTCCTATTTTTTTTATCAAAATACAAATTTAATTCTTTGTATCCAATTTTTTTTTAAGAATCAATTTACTAATAACAATTCATGAATCTGTATGTAATAAAAAGTTATATTAACAAAATCGAATTTATAGGTACATACAATAATAAATAACATTTATAAATAAATTACTGAGAAAAATCGAATAAAAAATATTTCAGCTAGTTACTATGTGTTTGAAAATTAAATAATTATTCATTTATTTAACTTGTATGCGGTATGTTTAAACTGCATACATAATTTATAAACTAACAGACAGGAATTTATCAATTGATGTTACCCATGTATGCTATGATAGGAAGTTGTATATCTTTGATAAATTTGTTTATTTATATGAATATATTTTATCGAATTCTTTGTACATATATTTCAAAAATAATATTTTTTACCTAATATGTTACTTAATTTGATTAAATTAAATTTTAATGACAGGAAATTTTATATAAAAATATTTTAAAAATAAGTGTTTTAAAAATTATATAAATATTTGTTTATATTATAACTAATGTATAAACATAACCCTATTTTTTGTAATAGTGTAAAAACGTCATATAAATCCTTTTTTTATTTTTAATATATATATTTTTTTGTGTGTGTGTGTATTACATCCATTATCATCCCTTAAATTCACAAACTTCTCTTTAATATAAATATTATTTTTGCAATAAATATTTAACAGAATTATGAATTTTTTTTATATTTAAAAAAATAAAAGACTATTGTATCAGTATCGGAAATATACTATAAAGTCGAATGGTTGTAAGCTTGCTATTGTATTCTGTAACCCTTACAATGAACTATTGCTACTAAAAGTGATTATTTACTTACGCATGTGTGAACCCTTAAGAGTCAATTATTTGAAAATAAACCCAATTAACTTTTAACAAGATGAGTATTTTTTATCCCCAATCTTGTCATATTCAATATTTTCAGTAATAATAAAAATGTTATCATTTCTGTAATTTAGTTTTTTTATTATTGGGTATTAATGGGGATATATATTTATTGTAAAAAATCGTACAATGCTGATTTAGTTGATGGAATAAACATTTTTATTTGAGACGTCCACACATATAATACAACAATAAAATTATAATCTTAAGATATTTTTATAACTTGATATTTTCTTTCTTCGTACATCTTATTAATTTTTTTAATTTAAACAAATATAATTTATTTAAAAATCGTCTCAGTCGATCATTAAAATAACACTTTGTACAAATTAATAATAACAAGAAAACACATAATATTGTATATTTTCTGTTTATATTGAAATTTTTAATGTCTTTATACAGCGATTAAATTATAAAAATGTTTTTCCAATAAGAATATCAGAAGTTTGACAGCTGGTGTTAGCCATGTTTGATTTTTTTAAAATCTCATTTTGACATTTCAACTCAGTATAGTATTGAAAATTATCAAGGAACGTTTAACACTTCATTAACATCTAGAAATTATAAAAAACTATAAAAATCAATGTTCGGTTCGTAAAACTTATCGTGCGCTTCGTGAAACTTAAAACACTCGTCCAAGTAAACATGTTATTTATCAAATTGTTGAAAAATTTGAAAACAATCTTACTCTAGATAATGCAGCAATACCTGTAAGACTAATAAATGCAAGAAGTAAGACCAAAATTTCAAAATGAAGCCGGAGATCACATTACAGTAAATGGAGGATGTTACTGAACCATGATCAATGATTTTTTTCCAAAAATGATTGATTTTTGACAATATGTGCAATACATCTTCAGAAACAATAGACTTATTGAAGTAAAAGTTCAACAAGTTTATTATTTCACGAAATGGACACATCAATTGGCCATCAAGATCATATGATCTAACTCTATTGGATTATTTTTTGTGAGGTTATATGAAATCATTGGTTTATGCTGATAATCCACAAACAACAGAAGCATTAGAAATAAATATTAAATGTGTAATTCATGAAATTGGACCACAATTATGTGAAAGGGTGATTAAAAATTGGATTAAACAAATACACTATGTCAAGCGAAGTACTGATGTTCATATGAGTGAAATTGTGTTCCATCATTAATGTCATAGAATATGCTTAAAAATAAAATAAATAAATAACTAATTAATTATGTACTTTTTATTTTATTTCCATTTAAACTTCTGAAACGCTTATTGGAAAACCCAATATATATATATATATATATATATATATATAAATTTATTTTTAATAACAATTATGATAAAACATTATTGTAGAATATATTTTTATAAACACATTTATAATGAAGTCACAAGAACATAAAATCGACATAAGTTGTATAAAATTCATAATTAGCAAAAAAAATAAAACCACGTTCGTGAAAAGAAACATTTGATTACAACGAAAGTAAGACAATACTTGTTGAAATGTTTAGAACGAATAATGTACATTAACCTATAATTTCTCTAAATATTCGAGTAACTAGGTCTTGTGAAATTTACTTTTGAACTAATGTTTTTATATATACCACCTACGTATTTACATGTTCTATATATAACCTTTTGTGAACTACACTGCAAAATCAATCGTGTGTCGTGTAACGAATACTATGAATGAAATATGTTCGAACAAACTTGTGTAGCATACGATCGAACAAAGTGCATTCGTAACTCATCATCGACGAACGAGAGTAAATCAACGAGCATGTTTACAATTACTGTTGTATTATGGTTAAATAAATTGCACTGACCTACAGATCAGTTATTTGCGTTAAATAACAGACATTACAGTAAAGTCATAATTATTATTACTGCGGTCTTCTGTTTCATTAGCCGCATTTAATGCAAAACTTGTAATAAAAACGATTTGTGTTATTTATAAATGAACAATACATTAAAAACGGCAGTTATAAATTATCCTCGTATATTTTTTATTATGTATATATATATATAGGGCATCCAAATGTGACGCCTAGATTTGTGTTTTATTAAAAACAAACAAAAGAAACTATACATATATTTCTTTTTAATAAAACACAAACCTAGGCGTCACATTTGAATAAAATGTATATATTATATATATCATCACATCACATCATAAAGCCTATACCAATCCACTACTGGACGAAAGCCTCAATGAATGCTACCATTCAATGGTATTTGGTCATATTCACCACGCTAACTAGGCGGATTGGTGAAGATTTTTTATTCGGGGTTTACTCCCTTAATATATATATACACACACACACAAATGTATTACATTCTTTTTTATCTTCCGTGCCCAATGTCTATTTTTTTAATTTTATCGATTAAATGTTTCGTTATTGTAAATTTTCTGATATATTTATCACGATTTAATTATAAATATCTGTCTTCTTTTTTAATATATTTAACAAAGTATTAATTAATCTCTCTTGATTCAGTTGTCTTGACATTTCTCGCCAATTTTCAATGTATATTTTTTATTCCTATTACTATCTTTATAATTCTGCTTTCATATCCATACTTTTCTATTTTCAGTTTTAATTATTTATAATTTATAAAACATATTTTCTATACTTCTCTGCGTTATCAAATATATTTGATTTATTATATAGTAGTATTTTGATATTCAGTACTCACATACAAACATTTATTAATTTAATATTGCTTATTGAATTTTAACAAATATTTTAATCTGAAAATAATCATTATTCTAAAGACTTTGCTTTTTCACTGCAACAATCTTTCTTCATTTATATTATCATACATTTCTTTTATTTCATTTCTGTAATTATTTTTTTCACATTTTTCACAGATTTTTTTAAAGTGTCTAAGAATAAATCAAAATGATTCAATACATCTACAGTTAATTTTGTTTTTCTCTTTTCAATGTCAAATAATCATGTATTTTTTTGTTTACAAATGTTTGTACAACGTATTTTTATCATATTTTTTCATATTGGAATGTCCATTTCTTTCGAATTTTCATGCATTTTCCAAAACAAAAAATTTCATGTCGAGGTACAATTTATTTAATTATATTTGTCTAGTAAATATAATATTCAGATATATAATTTTAAAGTAACCAAATTTTTTAATGTGTAGAGAAATATTGCCGAAATATTATATTTAATTTTCTCAATTATTATATATATATATATTATAAGTAATTTTCAATTATATTATTTATTAACTTTATTAAAACAAATATATTAGGTTGGCAAATATCTCCCTTCCGCCTTCTGGTCTTTTGAATTTCGCAGCTATGTACAAAAAAAAAAAAAAGCGGAAGGGAGATACTTGCCAACCTAATATAATGATATGTTGTCTAGTCAGAAGCTTATTAAATTTCCAAGAGTTTTGTTAACACATTGTATGCGGACAACGTCTCGACGACGTCTTTCGCATACTATTACTAGACCGCGAAAGGCGTCGTGGAGACGCTTTGCCCGCATACGATGTGTTAATTATTATTTTCTACTCATATAATTATTAAAATAACAATTTTAATTGTAGCTAAAATATTTGATCTTTTCATAAACTCAAATAACATGCATCAAAAATATAACTTGTTTGTAATTATTTTCAATAATTAATACCTTAGTAAAACTCATATACATTTAAAATAAACTAATTTACATCTGAATAAGAGCTGACAACACAACCCTTCAAATAATATGTAATTTTTGACAATATTATTACAATTATCACACAAACATACAAACATACTCATGTGTGTGTGTGTGTGTGTGTGTGTGTGTATTCTTATTTTTAAATAAAATAACAAATTTTAAATTAATTGTATTTTATTTGTATTTAATTCACGTTAGCTTATCTTTTTTACTATAGTTAATTATTTTTATGATTTTAATACAATCTCAACTATTTTATAGATGTATTGTTCTTTTCTAATCAATAAAATTATTACTGTTTTTTAGTAACTGATTTCCTACATTTAAATTCAATTTATTATAATAACTAAACTTGAATTACTATTTTGTCACTGAAATTTTATGCAAGGTCAAGAAATAAAAACATTTAATGTTACGGAATTAAAAAAATACACATTCATTAAGTACTTAGAATTATTTACTAAATTATAAATATATTTTTGAATTAAATTGTTTAAACGTACGAGTACACAAAAAAAATATAAAAATTCGTATACAAAAAAAAATTATTTATTTAAATCGTTGATATTTGTTTATTGTGATTATAGTTGATGTGCATAAATGTTTTTAATGATTAGTTTAATGTAAGTTACTAAGGTATAATTTGCTTTAATACTTATTTGTAATTATTATATGAAACTAAATTTGTTTAGTTAGGAAGGAAAAAAAATCAGGTATCTATAAACAAAATTCTAAACAGTGATGTGGTAACATTTATTGAAATGGTTAAATAAATAGTTAAATATTTTTTGTTACATAGACAATTATTTTAAGTAGTAAATAAATTTAAATATTTGTTTTTAAAAAAATTAAAAGTGAAAAGTTGTACAATTTATATAAATTAACACTTCAGTCTTATTTTATAAATCACTTAACACTAATTTAATTTTATTTAGTTATTTTTTTTTAAATATTATATACTCATGTTTGAAAATATGTACATATTTAATACAAATAAATGGCTCGCCTTAAATATAAAAGAATTTTATACAAAAATGTCCAATAATCAATTATTTTTCACTTTATTCGCTTGTGCTCATTTCTATAGCTAATATTGAACACTTAATAAAATTTTGTATTGTGGATAAATGACTAATTTGTGTTAAAGTGAATTTTACCACAATATATTAAAAAAAATGATATATAAATATATTTAATTAAAAATAAATTTTTATTTTCTAAAGAAAACTGTAATATGAAAATATCATAATTAATACAATATTTCTTTAAGTTACAATTGTAAAGGTGATATAAATATCTCTGCTATATTTATCGAAACGTACAATCATATAATTGTTAATTGAATTCATGTCTATTTATAATCCACTTTTTGGATATTCGTGATAACGCATTTTAATTATAAATTACTTTTTAATTTATATCGTATAGTTAAAATAATACTGTAATAATCTAAAGGTGCAGTTTTCATTATTTGATAATCATTTTATATTTTCCTTTAATTATAAACACATGTATTTATAAAATTATAATAAATTGTTTTTATAAAAAATACGTTATAATAAATTTGTGAAACTATTGTTTTAATTTTAAGTATACATACATACATACATACATACAAACGTACATACGTACATACGTACATACGTACATACGTACATACATACATACATGCATGGACGCATGCACGCACACACACACGCACACACACACACGCACACACACACACACACGCACACACACACACACACACATACACGTGGGTCGTTTGATAAGTATGGTAAATTTATTTATTGTTTAATTTAATTAAATTTTTCAATTTACTTTTCTTACTTTTTTACCATACTTATCAAACGACCTTCGTATATGTATATATGTGTGTGTATTTGTTTAAATGTGATAGAAATTTACATTGAAATCCATTTAAATTTCTATCACGCTTAAAAAAATATCTATATATCATCATCATCATCATCATTATAAAAATTGCTCACTGTTGGATGAAAGCTTCATTGAATGTTAATATTCACGGATACGTGGTTATATTCACCACCCTGACCAGGCAAATTGGTGAAGATTTTTTTTATTCAGGATTTATTCCCTTAGGCAGACTCTTTCTCTTTCTTTCTCTCTCTCTCTCTCTCTCTCTCTCTCTCTCTATATATATATATATATATATATATATATATATATATATATATATATATATAATTGTGATATATAGATAGACTAATTGAAATTCCTATTGATGTCCCTACCATTCAGTTCTTAATTGTAGTTTAATGATTTACTGGTATTCACCCGCATCGTGCCCTTGTTTGAAATTGATTATTGTTTTGTTGGTGGTATTGAAGATAAAGAGGCACGTCGTTTTCGATAGGGGCTTGGATAGAAAATATATGTACGATGATTGGTTTCTGTAAATTATCGTCAACGCTCTACAAATAATACATCAAAGAAAAATAAACAGTTGTAATTGATCTAATGGAAGATAATGTAGATTACATTATTAATGCGTTTCATGCTTTTAAATGTAAAATATCAAAAAGCATAAATTATCACATAATTTTCGTTTTATGTATGTGTTGGTTAAAAAGAAAACATACATTTGAGAATATTTATTGGAAATATTTGTATATTTATTTATTCACAAAGATGTCAATTTAAATTTAACTAGGATACATACATAAAAATAAATAACATTTATGATTAAGATAGTCACATAAAGTAAATATTGGAATAAAAAAAAGTTATATCGAGTACTATTTATCATTATGTAATTCAATTTGTTATTTTATATCCGTGATACGTCAATTATATTAAGACTAAAAATATACACCAATATTAATTTAGTTTATATTAACATTATATATATATATATATATACATGTATGTGTGTGTGTTTATGTGTATTATATTTATATGATTGATTAGTAAGGTTTTAGGTCACGTCAGCGTCTATGACTTATTTTTTTAATCAAATTCATCTAAATCGCTGTCAGTATTTGAAGGTTATTAAAGATTTTAGACAGGTAAATTCTTAATAAAAGGTGACATAGGTCTTAGGTTATTAGCGCTTACTTTTTTATTTTCATATATACATACATGTGTGTGTATAGTGTGTGTGTGTATATATATATATATATATATATATATATATATATATATATATATACATTATGTATATATGTATACACGTATAAATAGATAGATAAAAGAATCAATTTGTTTCGGTCATCAACGTATGGTGTTATTTTAGAAACTTAAAAAGGTCAAGTGTATAACAATGATAATTTATATTAAATATTTCTAAAAATCAAATAAAGAAAAAAATAGAATTTCAATAAAATGAATAAAAATACATTTGTGTTTTTCAGATGAAATTTATAAACATTTGATCAAGTTTATTTCTGTCAATTCGTATTATTAACGTGCGTGCAGGTGTTAAAAAATACAATTGATTTTAAAATATAAATTTTGATATATAATTTAGTAGTTTTTTTTTAAAAAAAAACTTTTAATATCTCTTCTTTTGCTTGGGTATTTCCTATAGACAAAACAGATGCCATCAGTAATAATACAATTAGGAAAAAATATTAATTTCAAACTTCTCACTAAAAATAAAACAATATTTGAAAATTTAGTTACTTGAATAAAAAACTAGTTTAAAATTTGTTAGTATATTTATATCTTAAACACACAAATATATATATATATATATATATGTATGTGTGTGTGTATGTATGTATGTATATAATTTTTGAAAATTAAATTTTATACATTTGTACTTTATGAAAATGATTGATTACAATTTAATTCACTTATACATCATCAACACAAAATCAACATAATTTTGTCACACGTAGGTTCCAAAATTAGTTTTAAATTTGATGTTCATCAAAAACTCATAAATTATTTTATTAATAAATATTCTTTAATAACTTGTTTATACAGAGTGGTCTAAATGAGACTAAAGAGTTTAGACATGCATTTACTTACTATCATTTATTATCATTTTTATATCCTTCAGTCTTATTTGGATTACCTATATTTCTCAATATATATTATAATCTGGATGTCTTTAGACTTTAACATAACTAATTATCTAAAGGAAGTGAAAATTATAATATACACAAATACGAGTTTTCTTTTATATATCCAAGAAAAAAAAACAATTAGCCTCATTCATTCGATATATTTATAATTAATTATATTTTTCATAGCTTACACAAAAAAAACTAGTCTTAATTTTATTAGTTTTTTAAAATAAAAATATGAACTTACTCTGTTTCTTTTATATACTTTATAAAAATTCAAACAACAATAATCATTCAATACAAGGTATAATTTTTTATATGCACTGAATTAAATATAGAACAAATAATTTACCAGTATCTATTATATATGTATGCATGTTTTCATGCAAATTATATGTGTTAAATTATACCAAGTTTTGTGATTATAAATAAAAAATACTAAAAAAGTGATAATTATAATTAAAAAAATAACGTCGTAAAAATAATTAGGAAATAAAAAAACATGCCTTGACCTGAATTTCAATTGAAATAAACACTTAAAAATCAAGTGCTTAATATGAAATATAAAGTTAATTTAAATATTAATAAGAATAAAAATATAAATTATTATTTAAAATAGATAATATTACAGGAAACCGTATATTCAAATAGATTTAAAGTAAAAAAGTATGAAAAATAAAATAATGTCATATAAAATATCAGGTTCAATTTTAAATTATAAATAAATATTTATTTACTTTCTAAAAAAAAACTATTGTCACGAATATCAACAACAAATTAAAAATATTATTTCCGATAATTAATAAAGTTACTTGTTTATATTTATTAGTTTTTTCAAAAAAATTGATAAAAAATATTGAAATTTAAATAAAATATATACATACATACATATATATATATATATATATATATATATATATATATATATATATATATAAATATATAAATATATAGATAACCCTCATATAACGCGAAAGTTTTCCACAAGAATTGTACGTTGAACCAATCGCGATATGTGAGACTCACATTTCATACAAAACGTTGAGTTACGTTTCAAACATTTTTCTCTTATAAAATACCTTAAGATAGAATTAAAACATAACCATTATTGAAAAATTAAATAAATAAATACTTAATTTCATCATATACTTATAAAAGAATTTTATTAAATTATTTTTAATCAGTATTATTCTTTTCTAAAATCATATTCCGCTAAAACCTGATCATTAATTGAATAACTCCATAAGATGAAATTCATTCACTACAATGTTTGTCATTTAATAGAATCTTATTTTTTATTAGTACTGATTCTTCATCTAATTTAATTATTAATATTATTAACTGTAAGATTTTGCTTGTTTTTTCAACAATTCTTTTTAAATTTCATTGTATGGCAATTTCCAACTATTTAAATTTATTACATCCACCATTGTCGTCCATTCGTGTTTTATTAGAATTTTGTTTTTTTACAAAATAAAAATGGGAAATTCTTAATTTATAAAATTATTACTATCATCTTTAATTATTTGAATTTCGCCAAGAAAACAAAAAGAAAAAATCCTAGTTTGACATGTTTTTTATATTTCGTTTTATTCGAGGATTAAATAAAATAAAATTACGGTTATATTAAAATCGTATTTAGAAATATTACGTTAACTAAAAGATACCAAAACAATAGCAAAACAATTTATAAATCGTTATATCGAAAACGCATTATAAAAATACTGCATTATATGTGGATTACAAAGCGTTATAATACAGTTTCAATTTAAAAATTGCAGCAATATTTAATTAACATGCTATTTTTTAAACAAATTGTCTATATAATGCATAATTTTGTTTCCTATAACCCTCAAATAAATCGAAAAAGAAAAAAAATCTTGTAGTACAATTTGATAAAGTAATGAATTTGAACAAAGTTATTTGAGAATTTTATAACAAACTTATGAGATATGTAAGTAAGAGTAATTTGTTGGATTACACATAACCTATATCTTCAATGTCAATAATTTGTTCTATTTATTGAAGTGGTTTATAATTAGTTCTTAGTAAAACATGAATTTAATCAGAAAATTTTCAATAAGAATTGATTGAATATGAAACATTAATAAAAATTAATAATCTTTTTAAGATATAAAAAATGAATTCTTATCTATAATATAATAAATAATAAAATTGATTAATAATTACAATTTATACAGACATTTCAAGGTTAATTTTTTTTTAAAAGTATATTATATATATATATATATATATATATATATATATATATATATATATATATATTTATTTACAACTATTTATAAATATTAATAATATTTCTTTTAAAGTAATACAAAGAGAAAATTTTACAACACATCCACATTACGATTGTTTTTATTCAATCAAATACAAATGAGAACATAAGAATAAACTCTAATAAACTACAAATACATGAATTTATGATCGTTCTTAGAAATAAAATATGAATTATTTATTAGTACTGCTATATTTATATTAATGTCAACACAAATTTCAACGACATAATGTACAATGAAATGACAAATAACTATTCTCCTATTATTAACTCCTGTACGAATTCACACCTTGACATCAATATGTCAAGTATACAGTATTTCATACATCAATAATTTTTGGTATAGAGAAACTTCTTTATTACTTTTATGACAATGCTAACCATCTACTTTTAAATGTTTAGTGATCTCATTGAGGTCGACACAAATATAAAAATCTGATGCGTGTATATATATATATATATACAGATTATTAAATTGATAAGTAGCACATTCAATCGATATTTTATGTATATATATATATATATATATATATATATATATATATATATATATATTTAATTAAAATGAAATTGACACGTACAATGAACTATTGATTATACACAGTTAAAATAACTTATTTACATTTCAATGCAAATTGAACAATCAAACAGCAATTAGTTTATAAATATTGCCATTTACATGAATTATTTATCAAGTATGCATATCATGTATCTAATTAGCATTGTATATTTATTTATTTTTAAACACCGCTATTTCAAATAACAACTAAAAGTGCATTTTTATTAACATACTATGGTACTTATTATTAATGAAGGCATTAATAACATACATCCCAGGTACTATTAATTAAATTAGGATATTTTTGTTAATTTATTGTAATTAACTAAAGTTTATTTAGTTTTTCTACTTATTTTTTAGTACAATTATAACTCTAGTCGGTATATTGAATTTTATATTTGAAATTGATGTAAAGGATAAGCTAATGATGTCTATTTAAGGCAGATATTTTAGAAAAAATATGGAGTCATCGAAATGTGACGCCTAGATTTGTGTTTTATTAAAAAGAAACATGTGTATAGGGTGGTGTATGCAAAAATATATTAATAATTATACACAAAAACCATACAGTGACATGTGTTATAAAAATATAAATAGTATGAAGACTAATAAAGATTTTAATAGATTTTTTTTTAATGAACTTGTGACAAATGACGTAATAGTTAAATATTTTTTACGATATTAAATACGCATTATTATGTGTCTTCTACTTAGACTAACTTTAATTTCAAGACATTTTTAACTTTCGTAGAATCTTAAGCTTTCTAAAAAACATTTATTAAAAATAATATTAACACATTACAGTCCGGGCTGTTTGCGCGAAAATTGATACGTGTAGCCGGCATATTTCAGGGTTTTCGAATATGTTGCATCGCTTTGCAATTTTGAGGAGTTATAAACCTTAGTCAAGGGAAAGTTGTTGTTGAGGTTTTTATATGTTTATTAATTTTGGCACAAAATAATTTATTATTGGGAAAATGTTAAATAATCTGTCAGAGTTATATGTAATGTATGGCATTTAATGCACAGTACATAAATCCTATTTATATGTCTCCGGCATTTCACGATCAGTCAACAAAAACCATATTTTTTATATCTCCGGATGTTATTGTGTCAATATTTCAAAAATTAACAATGTGTAAAATATACTGGGATTTAATTTTTTACTTTATTTTACACACTAAACTAATCATTTAAAAATATTGGGTCATTCAAATGTGACTCCTAGATTTATGTTTTATTAAAAGAAAACATATGTATAGACTGGTGTATAGGGAAACATGTGTTAAGTTTTTTTTGTTTCTTTTTAATAAAACACAAATTTAAGCATCGCATTTGGATGCTCTTGTACATTAAAATTAATTTTTATAACAGTGTAACAAGATAGTTTAATGTAATTAGAAGAAAAATATTCAAAATAATATGTCAAAATATCTTAGTAATTTTTATTGAAGGCATGTTGAAATGGCCTATTTTTACTTCCTTTGTGACATTTTTTATTGCTCTATTCTTATTTTATTTAAAATAATATATATATATATATATATATATATATATATATATATATATATATATATATATATATATATATATTATAATTATGTACTTGAACATACACTTTTATTTTTTAATAATGGTTATCTTTAAAAAATAATTATATACGAGGGTCGTTTGATAAGTATGGTAAAAAAGTAAGAAAAACTAAACTGAAAAATTAAATTAATTAATTAAATTAAAAAATAAATAAATTTACCATACTTATCAAACGACCTTCGTATGTATACATTACTTATTTAATATTTATATAATTTGTCTGTAAAGTTTTTTACAAGGAGTCTCATGCCAATTTATTTAAATTAAATTTAAGAAAAAACTGGTTCATAATCAAATCTACAGTTTTCATTTCTACTATTTTAATTTACTTAAAAGAATAATGATTATTATTATTTTTAATTTATATTTTTTATAGGCTTAAACTTTTTTACAATCTATTTTAGAATCAAACAATGGTGGTTAGTATCTCTAATAAAAAAAACTGTTAATGAAATTTGGAAATACAACATTTTTTCAGCAATCAATAAAAAAGTTAATGTCTAGTTTGACTACTTCTATTTTAGTTTTTATTGTACGATACCTATTTAGATATTTTGGCCAGGAAGCCAAAACCCAATGCTCTGACGATGAAAGCATCACTAACGAAATGCACATTAGCCTGTTATTGTTAGAAACAATAATATAAACAATAAATTATTGAATACTTTATAATATTTTGTAGTGTTGGGGGTGATATATTCATGTACATGAAAGTAAATTTGGCACAGTTTCAAAATAAATAGAAATGATTAAGTTGTATTTTATATCAATTAGATTTTTATTGATTTTTCATCTATATTATTTCGTATGCAAAGTTTTCAAGAAATTATTCTAAAAAATTGGTCTATTTTTTTCCTGTAAATTTCATTGTAGTATGGAAGTATTTAGTAAAAATATATTCAGAAATAAAAAAAATCAATATATTTAATAATAAATATTTGTTGTAATCTAGAAAAAAGTATTTAATTATTTTATGTATTAATAAAAGGCCATATGTCAATATCATTTTAAAACAATTTAATTATAATTTATTTTTCTTTCACTTAGATTCGTTAATTGAATAAAAAATATTGAAATAACTTTACGCAAAATAAATTAGGAAAACAAATAATGTTGTTCCGTAAATAATAAATAATTATAAAATATTTTTAAATTGACTAATTAAAAACGTACAAGTACTTTTTTAAAAAAAGAATGTATATTTTAAATAATTTATCTGTTATCGTTCAACTTAATATAAAAAATTATGTTTTTTTTAAAAAAATCAAATCTTACAAACTTTCGAAAGTAATATTCAACTAAAACTATAGAAATGCATTTTTATTTAAATAAAAACGCTATATTTACTTCCGTTACTATGTAATAAAGACAAAGTATTACATTATTTGATAAATCTTGTGCAGAGAAAGAAAAAAAATGAGACCAGAATATTATTGCATAGAAGAAAATAAACGTATGCAGTTTAAAGATAAACTTATTTAAGTACTTAATATTATCAAGTTGTCTTTTTAATTATTACGCAAGTCAGCATTTCTGCAGTCATTATCATTGTTATGACTGTGCATAATGATAATTATAGTATAAATATGCAATTTCAATCATTAAAATGTATTTAAAAAGTCAATTCAAGATAAATTGTATAAATTTTTATCAATTTTAATCGAATTACTATTCGTTATAATGAATTATTTTTCTTTATTGTTTTGAATTTTTAAATATATTAAAATAAACATCATATGCAAACGTAACAACATTATCAAATTTAACCTTTTTATAATTTCTAAATGTAACTTTTTTTGAAAATTCTGACTTATAGAATCATTTTTCTTGATTTATCTTTCGTGACATTATTTTTAACCTTTATTTTTTTTTAAATATTCGATAATGACAAATAATAAGCTTTAAAAACCTAAAATAAATGAATTTAACTCAAAGAACAGTAACAAACTATCAACTATAACTTATAAATTCTCTAATACAAATAATTTCTTCTTAAATCTCTAATGAATCTTGTAAGTCTCAGATATTTTCTTCTCTCAAATATATTCTTAAATAATAATAATACATCTATTTAAGATAGCAATTCCAATGGCAAGGTTATAATTTGGAACAAATTTTTGTAATTATAAATTTTATTTTTCTTACTCTGATTTTTAAAAACCCGAATTAATAAAAACGGCTTTTTGAAAAATCTTGAATGAAGAACATTTCAAACACGAATGCCTCTGTGAAAATTTTTAACCCTTATCGGACGTTAGCATTTTGTACTTAACTTTCCACTAGGTCGGAGATATATTTGAGTGCTTATTGTAAGAGAAGAGTAACTAAGGTTTCTTGATATAAAAAGACAGTTTTGTGCATAAAAATATTTATATTTACACTTTAAATGTTTACATTTTAAATGTCTTCGTCATCATTATCGATTTCATTCCAATCTTCATCACAATCAGAAACAATTTCTCTTCCCATTTAGCTTTTCTCTTCACTTGAATATTGAATAGGGATCAATTTTTTTTCCTTGACTGAAATATAACACTTGGATCACTGTCTCCTTCATCACAAAAATTAAAATCACTTGCCGAATATTCAGAAATTTCACATATTTCACTACAACTATCACTGTTATTTTCCATATTGTTATAGTTTTCTTTATTCATTTTTGGAGGAATAAAATATTATAATATAAGTAAAATAATTGCTGAAATATGACAGGATATGTTGTCTGCTATCGAGTAAAAATTAAACTGTAAAAACATATAGTGTGTACATTCAGCAATAAGGACGTTGTTACTTGTTCAGTCTTGTCACCTCGCACGTGATATACGACTGATAGAGCAAAGTTGTAATGTCACGTCAGAGGTGACATACGACCGATAAGGGTTAATACATGATCTTTTCTATCATAAAAAGAATCAATCTATTTTTTGATTAAAATCTATCCAAGCCAAATATTTCATAAAAGATTTAAAGCAAACTGAATTCAAACTAAAATTTTGAGCCTCCATCTACTTCTATCCGAATCGCTTAATCATTTCATTAAAACCATCTATCCTGAAGTGTCTATTTTACATGAACAATCTTTCTTTGAATCCTTTCTGTTTCGCGTTTCTTTTATTGATTATGAATCCCAAACACTCCACAGAATTCAAGCAAAGATCTTATCAAAGGCAAATATGTTTTTTAAGAACTGTACTACATTCCTTAATTGTTCTTTTTTTAAAAAAATATTTTGTGAACTTTATTTATAATATTTAAAATAAGTCCATCTCATGATAAAAATGACTCTAATGTAAACCTAAGATATTTACAATCATTAAAACATATATTTTTTGAAAAAAAAAATTAATTGCAATTCAGTTTTAAATTATTATTGTAAATGACTTGTATTACTAGAACATTTTATTATCCTTTTTCCGTTAGATGTTTTACTCACAAATTTCAATTTTTTTTATCACTTAATGTCCTTTCTTCCATATGAAATATCACAAAACTGGACAATTTTAATCATTTTTTTTAATGTATCAGTTCTTAGAACAATATTTTGTAAAAAGAATATTTGTTATGTACTTACAGGAACAGAGAACTAAATTCCTAGAAGTATAATTTATCATTTTTTTAAAAAAAAAGAAACTATAATATAACACAAACATACAAAATCTGAAAGTTTATTTTTTATATAAAATTTAGGTATTTTTAATATTTACTAATATTTAAAAGTTTCGATAAGAAAATTCGAAAATTCAATACAAAATTAAATTCCTAAAGTAATATTCAGCAACGTATATATTTTATATGGAATATAAAATATAAACCTGCCAGTTAAAGATCTTAAAATAAAATAAATTTTAATTTTATTTTCAGATGGAAGAAATATGAATTAAAAATTTCTCTCTCTCTCTCTCTCTCTCTCTATATATATATATATATATATATATATATATATATATACATATATATATATATATATATATATATATATATATATATATATATATATATATATAGTGGCTCAAATGAAACTGGAGGGATTAAACATACATTTACTTTTTTACTATCATTTCCTATTCTTTACTATTTTCCAGTCTAGGACCCTTTAGGATCATATATATATATATATATATATATATATATATATATATATATATATATATATATATAAATAGTATAAATTACTGTTATTAAAAAAACGATCTCCTTTCAATATTAAATCGAATAAATCACAGTTCTTTAAACTTTTTGACATATAGACTACATGGCCAATTTCTGTAATTAATTATTTTAATCTGGATTTTAATTAGGATAGAAACTAGAGTTGATGATTTGTAGAACTGGTTGTTGTATGCGAGACACGGGTTATGTAGAATCGAATTAAATCTACTGATATACTATTTTTATTGAAATATGTTTTGCATTAAAATGCTTTCAAACAGAGACCGATAATATAATCATGAATAATTACAATATATTTAATTATTAGAAAGTAAAATATTTATTTTTGAAAGTATTATTATCGTATTTGGTTCGTTTATCAAAAAATAATTTATTTTTAATCGTATGTATGACTTTGAAATAGATTTGTGTTTTGAATAACATATTTAAAAAGATCATTAATTAACGATTTGACAAATACATATTAACGAGTTTGTATTTATATTTTGTTTTTATCGAAAAAGTATTCTAGTAGATTATAGGAATTAATTATATGAAATATTTTGAATGCATGTTTGAAATTTCAATAAATTTTTTTATAAATAAAAAATAATATTTCTGGTTAAAAAATTCGCTTTCAACTTTCTATTTCATTTGAGTAATATTGCAATAGATGTAAAATAAATAATTTCGGTAATAACAAAATTATTAGCACTACAAAATCTTTTTCTCTCGTATGACATAATAACTTTAGTTGTCAAAATCGATCTCATACCGCTAAATACACATCATGTCACCAATTATATTTACACGTGGCCATGAGATTTATGTTTTGAGAAAATGAATTGTATTTTTAAAATAAACTCCTAATATTTACAGAACTTTTAAGAATATCAATAATATTTTGATTTATTTAAACATTTTTCACGATTTAATTTTTATATTCAGTTATTTAAAAGAATGTAGTTTAAGGTTTAAAAAAAAATAGTAGTAATTAATATATTTTTTGTTGTCATACTGACAAATTTACTTGAACACAAATAAATAACACTCATCCTTATTTTACACAAATGAATTTTAATCCCAACACTACAATAGTTTAAAGTGTTCAATAATCACTTATTGTTCATTTATTATTTATAATTATATAGTATATAATTATATCGGATAAAGCATTTCGATGGCGACGCCATCATCGTCAGAGCCTTTCTGTTAAAATCTATTGTGATGTTGGGGTTAAAATTCATTTGTATAAAGTGAATCAGCCACAGTTCCAAAACAACAAATAACTCATCCTTATATCACAAAATTTTGTTAACTACATTTGACTCAATAATCTGATTCCACTGCTAATTCGAATATAAATTCCTCAAGTACAATGTATTATTTGTCAGTATCTAAAAAATATGTCACTTTTAAGTAAAGATATGTTTATTTATTGTTTTTTATAACATGATTCGTGATTTAGATTCGTATCTCTTGGAAAAAATTGATATATTGCCTTTGCATATCTCTTTTCATTCGAAAATATTTGAAATTTTAACAGTTTGTGAGAACTGTTTAAGACAGATTGAATATCTGTATGTGTTACATTTTTGTCTTTCTTATATTTATACTAGAGTGTTTCGATTTTATACATTTTCCCTGTATAAAAGTGTCATGCACATCTCTTTCATACTAGAATCACATGTTTTATAATTGCATTTTTTTAAATATTATTTACGATAATCTAAAAAGCTAAACAAATTCAATGTCATTGGGCAATTACTTGAATTTATTATATACGATTTCTTTTTAAGATTTTGAGTTTACTGTTAGGTAAACTATATGTGTTGACAACCATCGTTGATCCGGCAAACTCATTAATCCGACACCTTTTAAGCCCCAACGAGGTCGAATTTATGACAGTTTAGAGTATTTAATAATCACTCACTACATGACATAGCCATCGAATTGTGCATCAACGAATAAAGTGAATAAATATGTGTTTTAAATCTGATAATGCTAAAGATAAGTGACTCATTTGTGTTAAAATACTTTTTTCCTAAATACATTAATTGAACTATTTAAACAATTAATATAATTTAAAATAAAACAAGTAGTATGGCTTCTAAATTTAAATGCAGTTTTTTTACCGGATCTTTAGTAAAGTATGATTATATTCCTTATATCTTAGCTCAGAATTTTCTTTGAAATGGAAAAAGTTATGTAATTTTATATTAGGATTTTTTTGTGCAAAATTTAGATTTATTATTATAAGATTTAAAAGTAATTTGTAAATGAATATTAAATATTTGTGAATTATATTCTCGAAAACATTAAAAAAATAACATTTCGAAAAATCAAAATTGTTATCATGTTTATTCAATTTCTTTTATTTATAAACGATTAAATAATTTTATAAATTATTAACTAAATTATACTAAAAAATGTAAAATATAACTAACAAGATATGTGTGTATATATACACATACACACTTACATACATACATATATATATATATATATATAGAGAGAGAGAGAGAGAGAGAGAGAGAGAGATGTTTAAGTTTAATTTTAATATCTAATAGGACAATAAAAGTAAGTCAATGCACTTAAATTACAGTCAAGATTAGAAACTTTTTTCCACTGTGTTCAGCAAGTGTATGACAGACTTTGTAAATAGAGAAATATTTTTATTTAGTCAATTTTAAGGGGAAATTCAACAATGTGGAACTAACATACGAGGTCATTTTAGTAACAGATTGTATTAGTCATTTCCGTTACAATCTCACTTAAAAATATCATTATCTTGTAGATAAAATAGATTATTATTAACTACTGTATAATTTGAATGTGTAAGTGCACATATTCTCAGAAATTCTAAATAATTCGATTTCAAGTTAGATTTATTACAATGGGCTATTATATTTGAAAATTGTCAGGTGTGCAAGTGTTATGTATATTTAATTTCAATTCGGTCAAGGAACAAAGATTTAAATATCCTTTCTTTACTTTGTTTCTTTGTTTATAGAAATTATTAAAAAAATATGCGTTCATTAAAATTTTATTTGACATCTAAAAAAATTTCATATAAAGAAATAAAACTGATATGCACAATTTTCTAATTGATCTATATTAACCGTTAAAGATTCATAATTGTTTTAAATTTCGTATTACAAAAATCCAAATTAATTATTGAGTTCGTATAAAATAGAAATATATGGTGTGATCTAAAAGTATTCAAATTTTCATTTTTCTAATGAAACTTTTAATCTCATTTAAGATTTAAAAAGTGATATTTATTTATACCTATCTTCTTTATCGACTATTGAAATTTGGTCAAAATATAACAAATAATTTCTGGAATATGCTATTGAAAGTGGCAGTATTGTTTGTTACATTGACATAGAAACACAATGGAACAATGTACAAATATTAATGTTTTTAATCTTGGTAAAATATTTACAAAAATACTTGAATTGATTCATTGAATTTGGGATGATAATTGTCTATCGTACACAAAAATTTACATGTGGTATGAATGTTCAAAGACATCAATAACGATTCAAGATCAGGCCATCCTAAAATCACGACTATCATAATAAAAAAATCATTTGAAAAATAAACGAAATTATTGCTATTGACTCGAACAATGTACAAGCTGACCGAAAAACACAGCGTGATCAAAGATACAATTTATGTGATACTAAAATGTGAACAAAAGAGAGATTTGCGCTCTATGCCACACAAATTTACAGAAAACAAAAAGAACGAACGCTTTAACCAATGCAATAACATCATTAAAATGGCCAAAAGAAATCACAAATTTTTGAACAAGACGTGGTATTTCAAGTACGATCCAGAAACTAAACTAGACATGTTGTACAGAGTACATAATAAAATTCACAAAGCTCTGTGTAAAGTAAAAAAATCGTCTTCAAAAATTGCGAGAGACAATGTTCATTGGTTTTTCGATTCAAAAGATGCCATTTATCCCAAATTTATTTCAGAAAGTGAAACTATCATTGATAAATATTATTTAGGCGTTATGGAACATTTATGGTTGAGAATATTAAAAATTAGGTCAAAATATCGAGAGGCAAGATTATATTCGTTGCACAAAAATACATCACCTCACAAACCCATCTCAGTATGTTAATTTTTGGCCAAAAAAAAAATATCCATCATCCAACGCCCATTATATTCATTAATTTTTTCACCATACGACTATTTTATTTTCCCAGAATGAAAATGGCGATCAAAAGAACGTTAAACGATGACGTTAAACCATACAAGCCGCCATGATAAGGCTAATCGAGACCATCCCAAAAACAGATTTATTAAAATCTACATATCCAGTGTAATATTTATGTATAAGGGACATATTTTGAATAAATATTTGGATTTTTAGCAAAATAAAAAAAATGTTTAGTCAAAGAGTTCAGTTTTTTCTGATACATTGTATATATGTATATATGTTAAAAAAATAAAAATAGAATTGTTTTTTAGTAAAAATATTATTTTTATCTATAGGTGATAACCAATACGTAGAAAACAATTCTGTTCCAGTTAGTTTTCGTAAAAATAAACTAATTAAATGTAAATGAAAGGTACGTTGTACTTACTTAATTTTAATATTTATATACTTTATAAGTACTTTGTTTATATTACGTGTTGTCTGAGTATTTATAAGTTGAACGATTATATAGTTAAACGAGTATTTTAAGTTAGTGATAATAATTATGCTTTGCTGTATTGCAGAGATGATAAGTACAAACTATTATATTAATTTTTATTCATAAATAATTATACAGTTAACATAAAAAATAAAAATATAAAATTTTATTACTCAGTACTCTTTTCTTTCTCTTATAAACATTCTTTTAAGGATATTGATCTAAATTTATTTTGCATGCAGATATTTTTCAGAATTTGTTGTATAAAATATAATTTAATATAAACTATCATTTAATCTTACTCAAATCATTTTTTTTAAATATAGTTTAAGTAAAAATAAAAATTTATTTTATTAGTAAAGGAATATTTTTTATAATAGTTTTATTCAAATAATTCCTTTAAAAAATAGCTGATTTTGAAACACAACACATAAGAAATTATTGATTTACGAAAGTTAAATTAATAATTTAATTTTTTTACAAGAAACTACAAAATGCTATTAATATATTTATCAATATTTATCTTATTTGAGAATTTTATAATGTGATTTTATTGTGTGAAACGTTTTCTATTATTATTATTTGGCACAATAGTACTTTTTATAAATTATTTAAAAATATTACATTTTCGTTTATTTCGTTTATTTTCCCACTTTATTCATTTTCGCAATTCAATGATCGATATTTTCTGGTAATAAAAAAAAATATTTATATTTACACTGACAAACAACAATCATTAAACATAATAAAAATGCTTTTTTCTAGTTGGAAGAATATACTATTTATGGAAGTTTACACTTTTAAATAATTAATAAATTAGAGACAGATAATAATTATCATTTTATATTTCTCATTTTAAATTATTAAACGATATTTTTTTTTAAAAATAATAATATGAAAAAAATTACTTGAATTATATGTTATATTATTATTTCACAAGATTTTTCATCAATTGTTAAGAACACAATATTCATATTTATATTATATATAAAAGATGACACAAATAAGATTGATGGATAGTTAAGAATAGTAAATGATAGTAAGCAAATAAATATTATTCTCTCTCTCTCTCTCTCTCTCTCTCTCTCTATATATATATATATATATATATATATATATATATATATGTTTGTGTCTGTTGTGTGTATATAAATATTAAAATTAAGTGATTCATTATTTGGTTTAATATTCAATTTATTTTTTCAACATCTTTATAATCACTACCACTAATTATTTTAATAAACAAAAACTAATTAAAAAAGCAGACGTTTCCAAACAATCAATGAAATAAAACAGAAGTGCAGATTGTATCTGGCAGTTCTTTTGAAAATGTATATTTACATTTCTCTTTGTTTTTTCTTTTACACCCGTGTCTGATTAAAAAGTGATATTTTTAAATTATTAATATATTATATATATATATATATATATATATATATATATATATATATATATATATGTATATATAAGTGTGTGTGTGTATGCATCTATGTGTATTAGTCAAAATTTAAAAAAATACAAATTGTTTTTACAATGTAGAACTTGCTACAAAACTTGTTATAAATTTACATCTGTAAATAAATGACAGCTTCTATTTTTAATAAAACAATGTCAACAAACACCTTGTATTTAATTTAGTAAGAATGTTTAACACGTAGATCCTTTCAATTAACATCAATATATGTTTTCTTGTTGTACAAATATTCAAAAAATGCGAAAACATCTTAATAACTAAACTCTTTAACCGCATACTTTTCTGTACTGATTATATATATATATATATATATATATATATATATATATATATATATGCACACATACATATACTTCATCATTGTCTCTGTATAAGTGATAAATTACGTTCTATATAATTGGCGTAGTGCCTAAGGACAGTAAAAAAAAACTGTTTAACGTGCAACCGGAAATACTTTGTTTTTTATTACCGTTGTGTTATTGTAATATTTCTTTAGGATATTTTGTCAGATAAGAAAATTATAACGATTTACGTTACAATCAACATTAATCACAATAAACAATAATAATGCAAAGAAACTAAAGTATGATAAGTAAATATAATGAAACATTGTATACAAAATAAATCAATCTCTAGGATAAAACCTTGAAATTATAATTAAGAGATTCTGGAAAATTTTCCTATAAACATATAAATAACGTTTGACTTTTATCACAACGTTTGTAATTATTGTTTCGTTTTTAGTTCACTCGGTTCTTTTTTATTTCAACGTGTTATTCCTAATATAAATATTTTCATACTCTTTTGTATTAATTGAATACGCCAAATTATTTTCGCATATAAGACTAATTTCACTAATATAAGTAGAAAACATGTAGGATGTATTGATCAAATATATATATATATATATATATATATATATATATATATGATATGAGAATTTCTTCCAAATTGACACCATCCCACTTTTATTGTGTATGTGTATATATATATATATATATATATATATATATATATATATATATATATATATATATATATATATATATATTTCTATAATTTATTGATCATCTTTCTATAATTTATTGATCTCTTTTTTAACTTTCTTTTATTGCTTAAATTTATTTTTTTAATAAAACTGTTATTTAAAAACTTAGACTGATTTGACTCATGCAACTTAAATTAAAAGTAACCAAAAATCGGTTCAAAACAGAATGAATTAAATACATTATATTATTAACCTTTATCAGAGATGTAACTGAAATTAAAAACAGACATTCTTTAATATTTCAAATTGAAAATATTATTTTAACCCTTATCACTCCAAGAATTTTATGAAATGAATAGAAGACTGGCTTATGCTTGGCAGCATTACTGCCAGTTAGAGTGATAAGGGTTAATTTATTTTTTCTTCCCATTATTAGAACTTATATTCATACACACACACACACACATACATACATACATATATATATATATATATATATATATATATATATCACACATCATAAAGCCCATATCAACCCACTACTGGACGAGAGCCTCAATGGATTCTACCATTATATATATATATATATATATATATATATATATATATATATATATATATATATATATATATATGCATGTGAAATTTCCTAAAACTATGCATTTAAATAATCTATAATAAAAATAATAATAAATTAAATAATCAATTAAATATATAAAGAGAGATGATTATTTTTTTAACGCCACAAATTTAATTTTGTTAGAATGAAAAATATGTCTTATACATTAATAATTACCATTTATATTTGTGGAAGAATTCAAATTTAAAAAAATCTACAGTCTATATTTGTATAGTTTATATATATTTTTTATCTTTAGTTGTCAAATTTTCATTGTCACATCCTATTATCTTGTCATATTATAATTACTAACACCTTATAAAGTACACATATAGAAGTGATCAATTTATTTGAAGTATTAATATATTAACCTCGTGTATGAATATTATTAATTATTTTATGATAAAAATAAGTTTTTAAAAATTCGTTTTAGTTCAATTGTCTAATTTCTATTTTTAATTTCCTAAAATTTAAGACTGATAATATTGATTTTTTTTTTTTAGTGTAATTAATAATTAAATAAACTAATGTTATATATTTATTATATTTATATATATATATATATATGCAAAATATTTAATATTGTTAAAAAGTTTATACTTTATATTCATTAATTTTGAATGGTATTTATGTAATAAGATTAATATATTATATTATCTGTTTAATTTTTTTTATATTTTCATACAACACAAACTTACTATTATACATTAATTATTATAAAAAAATACATAAGTAATGTAATATATAAAGTAATTATTTTTCACATATATTTTAATTTTAATTACAAACTTAATTTTTAAACTAATAAAATTTCGAGTATTAAAAACTTGGTAATTGTTTACAAAATACCTTAAAATATTCTATCGAGAATATTTTAAGGTATATATTAATAACTGTTTTTAGCGTATTGTTCCATAAAATATATATAAATATAATACTTAACTCTAAATATTTTTCAAAAAAAACGAACTTAATTTAAATATAAAGTACAAATGTATTTCAAATATAATTAATTTGAATACATCTCTAATATAATATTTGTATAAAATCAAAAACCAGTTGCTAAACATTAATGAAAAAAAATCAAACATTGAAATCATTGTTTAAAAAAAGAATAGTCATTATTTAATTTTTAATTTTTCATAAGTTATATAAAATCTTTAATTCAAAAAAAGGAAACATATTTTTTTAAAAATAAATAAATATGAAGAGTGAAATAGAAAATTTGTATAATCTTCTATGTATATATATATATATATATATATATATATATATATATATTTGTGTGTATGTATTTGTGTGTGTATGTATGTGTGTATATTTTATCTATCATTTTATCTATTTATCTATTATATTCACATATGTATATGATGGATAAATAGATTATTTTTTAAAAACTACATAACAGGGAAGTAATATGTTACATTTAATTTGAAAAAGAAATTTTATTTCCTCTATGTTGATATGTTCATAAATAAATCTGTCGAAAATATTTCAAAGCATTTTTATTTTTATATTAATCTCAAACCTCAAATAAAACTAAATTTACTTTTCTATAAACATAAACTTCCTATACTTTGATAAAATAAATGTTTATTTTAATTTTTATATTTGTTTAATTAATAAAATTTACGACGTTATCATATTTATCATATCCATACACACACACATAATTATACACAATATATATACATATACATATATATATATATATATATATATATATATATATATAATAAATATGAATATAATAAACTAAAAAACAATCACATAGGCAAACAAATATGAAAAATATATTAATAATAAAATTCAAACAAAAATTACATTATTACTTATAAATAGAATTGTAATTTTAAATAAATAATACTGTTTTTTTAAAAAAAATGTACTTATAATTAAAATGAATATTTTAATTATAATTTTATCATGATTGATTTAGTACAATTTAATCATAATTGACATTTATGATTAATCACGTTCGTCAACTTTATTTTTAATAAAAAATATTTGTCTATATAAGTATACTTAATAAATATAATAAGTACATCATGCATGAAATAAAAATATTAACGAATAATATATAGAATCAAAAATGAAAAAAATTATTCGCTTAAAGCAACAATATGTCACTTAAATAAACATTAGTTGTTAATTGAAATTCATGAATGTGGGTACAATTTTATTTTCAATCAGATTATCGTAATTGAATTAAACTATAAAAAGACAGGAAATCAAACAATTACTTTTACTCTATTAACATATATACATACAAACATATATGTATATATATATATATATATATATATATATATATATATATATATATATATATATATATATAACATAGAATTTGTAGATAAATGTATTTTATAAAAATAACGACTCAAAATAAAAATCGTTTGATTCTTATCTATGGTTTTGTACAATTGGCCACAAGTTCAAAGAATACCGCCACGATCGTCTGTCCTCAATCCCATTGAACATTTGTGATTAGTTGTAAACAAAAATATTCGAAAATACAAATTAAGTTGCATAAAGGACTTAAAATATGTTATTTTAATGGAATAAGAGCATTATTATTGAATTTAACTAAATTATTTAAATTTGTTCTAAATCGATCAAGTTAAAAAAGACTGTATTGTAAAACATTAAGTGTCGTATTTTTAAGCTTTTTTTCATAAACACTCTAATGTATTAATATAGGGTTTTCCAATAAGAATGTCAGAACTTTGACAGCTGATGGCAGTCATGTTTGAATTTTTTAACTCATTTTTACATTTCAACCCAAAATTGTCATGGAATATTTAACATTTTAATAACGCTTAGAAATTGTGAAAACTTATAAAAATCAATGTTCGGTTCGTAAAACTTATCGTGCACTTCGTGAAACTTAACACAATCGTCCAAGTGAAAGTGTCATTTATCGAATTGTTGAAAAATGTGAAAACAATTTTACTCTACATGAACAACAGTGCCTAAAGACTAATAAATGCAAGAAGTGAGGACAATATTGCTTCTGTTGTGAAGTTGGAGATCACGTTATAGTAAATCGAGTGCGTTAACAAATCATGATTAATGATTTTTTCCCCAAAAATGATTCAAAGTGGTTTGTATGGCATGTGGTTTTAACAAGACGGTACTACTTACCATTGATCTACGGAAATAATAGAGTTATTGAAACAAAATTGAGTCCATTATTTCACGAATTTCACCCATCAATTGACCACCAAGATCATGTAATTTAACTCCATTGGATTATTTTCTGTGAGGTTATATGAAATCATTGGTTTATGCTTATAATCCACAAATAACAGAAGAATTTAAAATAAACATTGATTGTGTAATTCATAAAATTGGACCATAATTATGTGAAAGAGTGACTAAAAATTGGACTAAACGAATGCACTATATCATGCATCTTGGTGGTCATATAAGTGAAATTGTATTCCATCATCTAAAGCACTTATGAGAAAACCCTATACAAATATCCGATGTAATTTGAAAAAGTTTTTTTAATATTATTCATATTTTTTATTAATGAATTAAATGATTTTCTATAAAAAAAATAAAGTTAACAAAGTACAATAATTAGAAAATTAGTAAAAAAAGAATTAAGCGTTATTATACAATTCATACTTTGTTGTATTTCATCCTAATTAGTACTGTACAAATATATTTTATAAATTTATAAAGATATATTTTTTAAAAAATATAAAAGCAATAAAATTTCACTTAACCTGTTTATAGTAGTAATTTGTGTGAAACATATCTAAAGTTTATTTTTTTTAATATTTAATATTTCAATATGACATATAATAAAAATATTGTAGAGAATAAATTTGTTATAAATAATTATTAAGCAGTGATTATAATAAATCAAAACATACATCATATAGTTCGTAACATAGCATAAAATTAACCACATTAAACAAAACCAGTTTGTTTTAACTTTCATCAATATTTATGTTGTAGCCAAAAATATTAATATCAAAATGTAAATGGCAGTAATTATTTGAAACATGTCTACATTATGTGTAGCGATTTAAAGTAATATTTCTTTCAAAGTATATTATTTAATTAGATAATAAATACGAATATATTAATCAAATTATATAAATTATGAGCAAAATTATTAATGTGCACGATAATTATTCTAAATACATGTGTGTTGCATTTTAATAGAGTTGAAATTTACGTATTACAGTTATTTGTGAAATGTAGATGTCAGTTCATATAAAAATATATTTATTCATATTTTATAATTGTAAAATAAATTTATGTTATTATAAATTTATCGAGGTTGAGATTTATTCGGTTAAGGCTTTCTAGTACAAATACTATAAGAGAAAATTTGGATCAGGGCTGATTGTCGACAATTGGGTTAATATTTAATCTTATTCGTAACGTTTTACATTTGAAAGCTTTACAATTAACATTTTTTTATTGATATGTATGTTACAAATATATTTTTATATTTAATTATTAATACAATAATATAGATCTGATTGTTTTTGTTATACTTTTTAATTTATATAAATTAGCAATTATTTTTATAACTTAAATATATTTCACTTATACGAGTATTTCTGTTTCTTTGAGTTTTTTTATTACAATAACTGCAAAAAAAACTTAATTAAAGCAGAAAACCTTAATTTTTTTTTAATTACATTATTAAGAAAATTACAATAGAACAAAAAGATTAAATACTGGATTTTCAATCATGTTTTAAATACTATTACAATTTTGATTTGAATACATCAGTAAATATATATAAAACTTATTTCCATAAATTTCTTTATTACTATTTTTTCATTTCTAATAAATACTTATTACTGATATTTTTTAGTAAGTAATCTTTTTTGCAAATAACTAATTTGAATTATAAAAATAAACTATATTTCAACATCACTAGACTTTTAATGTATAAAATAAAACGTTTTATGAGAATTAACTCATGCACATGTAGTTTTTTTAATGAACATCTGCAACGTAGTATTATTTTATTTTCGTTTTTTTCCTCAATCCTTTTTCGAAAAATGACTAAGAACAACAGATAACTTGTAATAGCCGCAGTTAAATAAATGAAATGAGCTATTAGTTAAACAAACTCAACTGTTACAAAAATAAATGTAAATTTATTTAAATAAAAAAGTATAATAATAACAAAAATATTTGTTTTATATATGTATATAAAATAGTCCAATAAGAATGTCAGAACTTTGACAGCTGGTGGCAGCCATGTTAGAATTTTTTCAAACTCATTTTGACATTTCAACTCAGTATAGTTAGGTAAATTATTATGGAACGTTTAACACTTCTACAACGCTTAGAAATTGTAAAAATTTTAATAATCTTATTGAAACAGAAGTTAAATGAGTCCATTATTTCACGAAATGAACCCATCAATTGGCCACTAAGATCATGTGATTTTACTTCATTGGATTATTTTCTGTGCGATATAATGTATGTATGTGATTATTGTATGTGAAATTATTGGTTTATGCTGATAAACCACAAACAATAAAAACATTAAAAAGAAACAATGAACGTGTAATTCATGAAATTGGACCACAATTATGTGGAAGAGTGACTAAAAATTGGACTAAACGAATGCTCTGTCAAGCGAAATTGTGGTAGTCACATGAGTGAAATTTTGTTTCATCATTAATGCCATAGAATATGCTTGAAAATAAAAAAAAATATCTGATCAACCAATTACTTTTTGTTTTATTTCCATTTAAACTTCTGAATCGCTTATTGGAAAACTCTTTCTTTTCTCTCTCTCTCTCTCTATTTCCCCCCTCTTTCTCTCTCTCTCTCTCTCTCTCTCTCTCTCTCTCTCTCTCTATATATATATATATATATATATATATACATATATATATAAATATATATATATATATATATATATGTGTGTGTGTGTGTGATGACTTTTTAAAATTGTTAAATCTAAAAATAGTTATACTTAATTAATGTATTATCAAAATTCATCATTTTTGAACGATTTTTATAATAGAAATATATTAATCATTTTATTTTAGTAATACTACTACTTATACTTCGGTTCTATAGCACTTGTAGGGCCTTGGCCTTTGTGACAATGCTAGCATATTAGGTATTTTCTTATCTTCAAGTTTCGTAACGATTATGTTTTTTATGAGACAGGATTATCATCCCCGCGCCCAGCTCATAACTTCAGAAACTTTCTAACCAAGATCGAACTCAATTATCCGCATAATAGGCGTTGATATGTACCTATTGTTGTAATGTATGTATGTGTTTAATTTTACATTAAACTGTGTACATTATTATCATTAATACTAATAGCATTGTGAGAGAATAAGTTCGATCCCCGGTCAGAGATTTCATGAAGTTAAAGGTTAGTCATGGGACTAACAACCTCATCTCGTATTAAACACAACTGTTATGGAATTCTAACAAGAGAAGCCTTACAGGTTAGGATTGTCAGAAAGCCAAGGTCTTACAAACGCTACAGTTTTGAAGAGTAGTAGTTAGCATTAGTAGTAATAATACTAATAGTATATTTTGAAATTTACGTGAAACTGATTCATTTGCCTTAGACAACAAATTTGTTCAAAATTAAATGTTCAATGTATTTTATTAAAACATTTTTAAATAGAATTCATTATTTTACAAGCATATATTATTTCAAAAATGTTTTCTTTTTTTATTCAGCTTAGTTAGTAATATTTATAGTATTTTTTCTGGTATTCAAAAATTAAACAAATATTTTTAAAATAATAATCTAAAAGGATTTATATTATTAATTAAATGAATATAAAATTAATCATGTTTATAAATAAAACTATACACCAGAAGATTAACATTCTGAAAACAAGAAAAGAAAAACATAAATGATCATCCTCAATTTGTAGTAATATATAAAAAAATGTATATATAAACAGAATTCTCTATTAAATAACTTCTAATAAATACATAATTTGTAATTATAAATAATACAAACTCATGTATATTTATTCTCTTACTACACATGATTAATTGTACAAGGTTAATTAATATTTTTGTTAAAAAAGTATTTGAATCAATTGGGCCTTTGTACACTAATCAACATGTATACAGTATTCACGGCGCATTACCACTCGTCTCACATGCTCTTACCAGAAAACTAATTTTTTTAGGTTGTGGAATTTGATGATAAGAGGGTGTGAGACGAGCGGTAATGGACGTGAATAGCGTATACATTTTGACTAGTGTGCAAAGGCCCGTTGTATCAAGAAAAATGTATTATATACTAATAATTCATTTATATTTTTTTAATATAAAAATATTTATCAAAATATCAACATTCACTGTTGCTCTCAACAAAAATATTTCAAAAAACACATTGTATTCACATCTTATTTTCTTTTGGGTTGCTAAAGAAACATGTATGTGGCCTTGCATTGTCATGCTATAAGATAACTTACTTCCTGTTAATAAGAGTCAGACGATTTTTAAAGTTCATTGTTGAAACTATCCAGTTATTGACATTATTTTTCAAATTAATCGTTTTTATTTTGACTTTGGAAGTTCATAATAAATTAGTTCTCTCATATTCTACCATATAAATATTTTCTTTTTTATACTTAAAATCGGTTTAGATGTTGATGGAGTCTGTTGTCCAGCTTGTAAATATGCTCTTTTCCTCGCTAAATTTTCATATGTAATTCACTTTTTATCTCTAATTAAAAGGCGTTCGAAAAATGGTTCATTTTTATTGCAAGAAAATAGAAAAGAGCAAATGGTTGATCCTACCTATTCCCAACAATCCACTAAGTTGTTTAGGATTCGTTTCAATTATAAATTGACTTAAAATACAATAACAACAGAATATAATTTAAATTATTACATATCGAGATTTAGTCTCTCAGAATTTTTCTTTATATTTGTTTTATACACTAAATAGATTTTAAATTTAAATTTCTAAAATTAGAATCCTATTTGTTTTCAAATACAAATTATATATATGAGCCGTTGATTTTGAAAGTGGGGCAAGTCCATTTTATGTTATTCTGAGATATTTAATGGTTGACATTTGAATGGGTTTAAAATATTCGTAAGCAGTAAGAGACTTATTTTATATTTTTTGTGTGTCTTATTTCAAGTAAATTTAATATGCAATAATGGTTATCCGTGCTAGGTGAAAAGATCATGGTTTTGGTATACGAAAATGGACTTGCCTCACTTTCAAAAGCAATGAGTTGTTGAAAACGTTGATTTTCTTTGAATGAAATATAATTACAATAACAAAAAATTGAATATTTTATTTATTTACTCATTTATTTTATTTCAACATTTAATACTTCTTTCGAAAAGCTACAATAAAACCAAAAATAAATTTTATTTTACAGGAAAAAGTGGATAAAATAAGAAAAGATATTCAGTAATAAGTTGCATGCATATAATTATATTTCTTAGTTTAGATGGTGCAGATTTATAAAGTATTCATAATGAATGGGTGATACATAGGGTAATAAATCCATCATATCTTTATATTTTTCTTTAGTAATAGGCCTAGTTTTCGCATTTAAAGATGATAATACTATTTTTCCGAAACTACTTGGCCTACCCCATTTTGGTGATAAATCAAGAGTTTTAAATTGCGAATCTTTTGCCATCGATGTTTTATAAAACAATTTATACGGCGCATTTCTTGAAAATCTTATCCAGAAAATATTCAACCAATTAACAGTTTCTTCAACAGTATTTTTTGTTCATTTCAAAATTGCCTCGTCCAGAAGTTTGGTTGAATAGAAGTCTTCACTTTTCATTTCATATACTAAAAATTCATTATGTTTGCGACATTTTTGTATTAATTTGTAATAATCCTGGAGAATATACAGCAAATTAGTTTTTCGAATCGCCATTTCTACAACTCCAAAATCGCGATCGTTTGGCAAGAATGAATGTTCTGAGAATAAAAATTTATGGTCAATAATATCTATATTATTGTCGCTAGACTGGACAATTTTCATCCACATTAAGACCAACTTTATGTTTCTATTTTGGCCAGTGCACATATCACTATAAGTGATAATGTGTTTTTGAGTTGACACATTTTGTAGGTGCCTTAAACAGCAAGAAGCTACTTCTTGTGATCCTCTGGATACAATTGTTTCATCCCAGGTATACATATAAACTTTATCGTCATGTAAATTGTGGAAACCTTGATTCAAAACAAATATGTTTCGTTTATAATATGCAATAGAAACTGTTAGTTTAGGGTACGGTAGTACTTTTTGCAAATTAAAAGTAAAAGCCAAATACTTCCCTGGGTTTTTTGAGGCTAACTCTGTATCTTCTAATTTTTTTATACTTTTTTATTATTTTTTTTATATATTTTGTATTTTAACCCGCGCTGTCTTTATTTAGAGTGGACTTGCCTCACTTTCAAAATCAACGCACAAATAATATATCGTTGACGAAATAAATTACTAGTAACAAATTTATATTGATATTAAAAGATATTTATTGTGAATTGACGAAAAACATAAATTTTATGTTAACTTGTAATAAGAATTAGCCTTAACTATTTTTTGTTCACAAAATGAACGCCCCATTTTCAAATCAACGGCTCATATATATATATATATATATATATATATATATATATATATATATATATATATATATATATATATATATATATATATATATATATATATATATATATATATATATATATATATATATATATATGTAAGTATATATATATATATATATATATATATATATATATATATGTAAGTCATTAGAGTCTAATTAATATTATTCATGTTTTACATCAACTAGTAACATACGACATATTTCAACGAGGAATTAAAATAACAGTTGCTTGTAATAAATTACTTCAATTTTAAGAAATGAATGGCTTTGGTTGTAAACTAGTACATGAGGAATAATATCAATTAATTAGTTTTAAAAAAGTAGTACGTCATTGAAAATTACATATAATAGTTATTTAAAAATATGAAATTCAGTTTTGATATTTAAAACAACTTTAAAAATGTTAATGCCAAATAATAATAAAATTGTTAACATTTTTTTATGCAGATAATTATAGTATATTTTTTCAATATTTTAATGAAATATATATATATATATATATATATATATATATATATATATATATATATGCATAAACATTTATCGTATAGCAATAATTTAATATTTTTTCTAATTGCCATTATACAAGCAATTTATACAATATATTTTTTAAAAATTATTAAATAAATTTAAAAAAATTATAGACAGCATCCGTGTGTTTCTAATAGTAAAATTAATAAATTATACTGTGTCTGTTATTTGACCTTCAAAATATTCTTTTTAAAATAGACAAGTTATTTTTATCTTATTGATTTTATAATCAATATTAATTGCAGTCAGATTTGAATTTTATCAAATTTTTATTTAAAATATATATAATAAAGTAAACAGTTTTAAAACGTAATACTTTAAAGTAAACCTTTATATAAATAAGTAGAATAACTTTTCTCATTAATTATGATAATAATATTTAATAAGGAATATACAGTTACTCAGTCATATTGGCATATTAGTAAACTGCGAATTAAAAAACAAATAACATCCATTGAATATTAATATTTTTATTAGTTGTTTTTCCCACGTATTTTTTATAATAATACTTTTTTAAGCATCATGAATTTCAATAATTAATTCAAACAACTACTAAAAAAATAATATAAAGTGAATATAAAAATCATCTCATATTCATATTCATATTCATAAAATAAATATTATGAAAATTCAGTTCATAAATTTGTCAAAAACAGCAAATTACTATTACTTTATTAGAAAATATTTGTTTATCATTATTTCAGCTAACTTATTTAACATCAATTCCACTAATTTTTTAATAATAAGTTCTGCCCATTCGTAGAAAAGTGTTTTAATAAAAGGTATGACTTAGTCTTTTCACCATTATATTTTATCAATAACGCCATTTAAAATATACCGGAACAAATATTTTATCTTTAATCTTTATCAAGAAATTGTTGAAGAAAAATGTCTGTCGATAAAATTCATTCACGGCACTGATCATTTACTGCTATCAACAAGAAAAGAATGGTGATTAAATAGAAAATTTTAGAGTCAAACACAGTAAATAAAAAGATATACAGAAGGTGATTCAAGAAATTTGAGAATGAACACTTCAACCTTAAAGATGAACTACGCTTTTTTTATTTTTTTTCAATCGATGATGATATTCTTTGCAATATTTTAAAAAAGGCCTATTTTTATTCACATCAAAGATACACAGCAAGGCCATATAACCATTTGCGTGTTTCTACTTTCATACAATAAAAATAAACCATTTTTGAAACACCTTGTAACTAGAAATAAAAAGTGAATTAGATATGAAAATGTAGTGAGGAAAGATTATACTGATATCATACAAATCCTAAATAGTGCATTTTTTGTAATGTAATTATTCAAAGTTATTGAAACATTCCTTCAGTCACCTAACCTTTAACCTAATTGAACACTTTGAGGATATTTTGGAAAAATCTTAATACGAGGATCGTTTGATAAGTAAGGTAAATTTATTTATTGTTTAATTTAATTAATTAATTTAATGAAATTTTTCAATTTAGTTTTTCTTACTTTTTTACCATACTTATCAAACGACCCTCTTACAATATAAAGGTATTTTTTTAGGTTAAATAGAACTTTCGATAGAGATTTAAATTAAAGTTCTATCACACTTTAAAAACATCCTATAAAATTACATTAAAAGATTCTTCAAAAAATATTTTACTAGATGAATGAGCTACAATTCATCTAGTCAATAACTACAAACCTTATTAAATTAAAACTAAGAAAATTTAACAAAACCTTAAACCAAAGAAAAGCACTATTTTATATTAAAGTATTTTTTTAAATACAATTATCATTTAATTTGTAAAATTATCTCATTAATTTGTTACGTCAATTATTTAATTTTTGTGGAAAAGTGTTTTTCATTGTCTAATAAAATATATTTTCATTTCATTAATTAAGCTGAAAGTTTATATTAAAAAAAATTATTAAATTACACTACGGTTTTTGATGTTTACTAGTTGTTTTTAATTCTTTACAATATGTTCTGCTTACCTTATTGACTTGCAAGTCATTGTAGATATTAATCCTTTTTACATAAAAGATAAATAATGTACAAAATGTTTCACAGTAGAAAAACAGTATCAAATATTTCAACATTCATGTATATATTTTATTTTCAAATAGCTACAATGTTTTTTTTAATTATGAAAATTCTCTTATCTAAAAAATTGTATTAACTTACAAGTGATTTATTATTTCCCATTTTGTTGTAAAACATCTGTTCTCTATGTATACTGAATTAATCATTGATTTTTAAATTAATTACAATTTTATTATGTTGTTTATGTTTAAATTTATGTAATTTTTTACGATACTATAATAATTTTTGAATTCAGTAAACATTTTATTACAACACTAATGCACATAAGTCATGGCACACATGGGTAACATAAGCAATTTATTAATATAATTCGATGAAGTCGTTAAATTAAATACTTTTTTTATTTAATTGATAATAAATATAATATTCATTGGAAAAAAAACACAAAAAACAATAATTAATTCTATTATATAGTAGAAATTGCTAAAATTCACACAGTAGGTTACATTTTTGCTTGGCAAATATAACATCAAAAGCAACAAAAAAAATAATTTATTCAATACCAAATCGTTTAAAGGAAGTTGTTAAAAGAAAAGGGAAACAAACGAGATATTAAATTCTTTTTTTTAAAAAAATTGTCGATATTTCTTGCTCTGGATAAATGTAATATAGTGATTTTATTTTAACAATTTGTACTATATAATAGAATTAACTATTTTTTTCTAATGAATATTACATTTATTATCAATTAAATATTTTTTTTATTTAATTTAATGACTTTATTGAATTACATCAATAAATTGCTTATGTTACCCATATGGCGATAACTTATGTGTATCAGTGTATGTGTAAAATTTATTGCTTTTTTTAAAAAAAATGCTAATGTGGATAAGAAAATATTTTTATTAAAATATTTTTATTTGAAATTATTACTGCAATTCTTTGAATGTTTACACAACTTGTTACCCATTTAATATGTTCATTATCTTTTTTCAATTATTGAATTATTCCATATTATTTTTTTAGTATATAATATTTCAAAATGTTTTCACAAAAATTGAATTATTTTTTATCGTTTTAAAAATGTTTCAATTTTTATTAATTAATGCTACTAAATGAAAATTTATAAATAAAGAATTACCCTTTTTTCTGCTAACAATTATTCAGATTCTAATTTCAATACAATTATATGAAACACGTTATCTATGTATGTATCTATTTGACATCGTTGTTCGAGCGTATATACTAAATAATTCACATTAAATACAAAGTATTTAACTTATTATACCATAAAGACAGCTCCCTAAACCAAAATTTACATAGGGGTTGTAAATAATACGAGTGGTTACTATAGAAATACGCTGATTCATTTTATTAAAAAACACGTTTCATTTTTAATGTAGATAGATAATGTTCATATTTTTATTTGAACTTTGTTCATTGTATTGAAGTTCATGGAATTTAGAATGATGCGAATTCCATGTTGGTTTTAATACATACATACATATATGTATATGTGAAATTTAATTTAAAAATAACTATTTTTTGTAACGAGTACTTAAATTCATTTGCAATTTTTATCTGGTTTTGCTGTTTAAATATTATTCATATAAGTACACTTCACTTTAATGTAAATACAGCGATATGTAAATTTACTTACACGGCGTTTTTAATCAAGTTAACACTTTTTACCACAGATATCTTATTACCATATTCATGAAATTTATCTAGATTAATTATATATATATATATATATATATATATATATATATATATATATATATATATAAATAAATAAATAAATAAATAAATAAAGAGACAGTTTTGCAATTTTTCGTTTTAATGAGCAAATTAATTTGTTAAATTAATGTGATATATTGATACGAATTTCTCTACATATTTAACTCGTTCGTTACCAGCGTCACACATGTGTGACGACCCGATTTTCTTACCTCAGCCCAGCGTCACAAACTGATAATCAATATCAGTTTATGATAACTGTTTGTACCAAATCGTACCGCAAACAGATGAATTATGTTAAAAATAATAAAATAGATACAGGATGTTATTGATCTGCCGATAATTAGATTTTTTTTACAAGATCTGGACGTCAATATATATATATATATATATATATATATATATATATATATATATATATATATATATACGAATATGTTTGAATGAATTAAAAAATATTGGCAAACGTTAATAAATTCGGGTTATGTTTTAAAACTATGTTTATAAACTTGTTCAATTTTATTATGTAAAAATAACTAAATAATCATACAAGTAAATAACAGTAAATTAAATCCACGTGGTATTTAAAAATTTATCAAACAACACGAAAGGTAATTGACATGTATGCCAATATTCAGTATATAGTGCGAAATTGAGGTTATTGGCACGTATTCCAATATACAGATAGTGTTTTTATTTTTATAACATTATGTATATACATTTAATTTTAAATGGATTTATAACACTTTCATTAATAACAAATTGATCCGTTTGTTTTTGATAGTGCAATAATTCCATTTATTTATACATTGAGATATAATATTTAAAGGTTTGCGTTTGAATTACGAAAAATCGACTTTGGAATATTTTTAGTTGTATTATATAAAAATATATAAATAAACAATTATTATTTATTTATAAATTTTCAAAAAAAAATTCCGAAAATTTTTCAAAACAATTTTGAAATTTTTTTATATTAATAATTTTTAAATATCTCAATGTATGAATAAATGGACTTCTACCACTTTCTAATATAATATTCTTACGATAAAACTATACAGAAAATTTATTTTGATTAATTTATGAGTATATTACTATCTATAGCCCAGTGTCACATATGTGTATCGGTTTGTAAAATTGCTAATTTCACTCATTTAGAACGTTATAAATACATCGCACAAAAATTAATGACAATTTGGTATCATATTTAAATAATAAAACGTCTGGGCTGTAGTGACGGTTTTTCTCCTGAAGCACTGGTAGCGAACGAGTTAATGTCATTTTTTCATTGAAATTTGTTTATATAAATATATGTAATATTTACTTTTATTAAATTAATTGTAGATAGAATTACTTTGTGTCAAGAAAAATTTGAAAAATAAAATTAAAACTTCTTTACCAAATTGCAAAAGGATTTTTAAAAACTTACATATAAAATGTATCCTTACTTAATTATTGTAACCAGTTTATACCAGGTACGAAATTAAATTTATACACATGCTCGAAAAATTCTGGATACAGCTATCAATACGGATATATTTCTCAATAAAACAAACTTAGTAATGTAAATTTGAAAACAAACATATTTTTTATCAATTCTATAAACTACTAATTATTTATACATGACAATTGAAAACATTTTAAATTTATAACAAATAAATTAAATAATAAAACACACAAAAATTTTTACAAATTGAACAGAAAAAGTCTGCATACAGTAAATGAAAATCGAAAATAATATAAATTAAAATAAACTTTTTAAGTAAATTAGTAACTGGTTGGATAACCTCTTTTTTTCCTATAATTGTTTTTGCATTGAATAGTCCAATTTTTGTGGTTTCTTTAACACTAATCTTATTACACTCTTCTGTTAGCTAGAACTTTCGATAGGGATTCAATTTAAAGTACTATCACGCTTAAAAAAACAGACTATATTTATATATATGTAAGTATATTCAGTGCGTACGATTCTCGATCACATCTAAAAAGAGCAAATCTTAAGTAAAAAATCCTAACCAAGTCGCCTGCTCAACATGGTGAATATGACCAAGTACCAATGAATGGTAACACATTTGCCCAGCACTAGACTAATATAAACTGATATGATGATATAAACTTATATATGTATATATATATATATATATATATATATATGTATATATATATATATATATATATATATATCAAAACAGTGCCAAGATCTACACTCATTAATCATTCCAAACAATTCTTTTCTTAATGAAAGAAATCATTTGCAAGGTCAAATGTGAACTCATATCAGAGTGATGAGAAAGTTAATGTTCAAATCACTTAACAAAATCCCTGCTCCAAAAAAATGTCACTGTTTCATGTTCACATTTTTTTGTACTGATTTTTTTTAAAAAAAGGTGTTATTAAGAAAATAATATTATTTCAAATTGTGAACTTGCATTTTCTGTATTAAAAACATCTTTTTCAATAAATAAATGAAATTAGGTAAAAAACATCCAGACTATTCTATGTGCTTACAAATAGTCAATTACCAATGAAATATTTTTTTTATCAAAATATAGAATTAAATTGATTTTAAAATTATTTTAACCAATAATAAATAGTAAAGAAATAATTCTAATTTCGTTGTTGAAGAATTAATTATTGAACTAAAAAATAATATAACAAATATATGATTGAACGGGATATATATATATATCAAAATATGTAAGAGTGACTGAAGATTAGTTATTTTTGGTTTTTATTAAATATGTACAATTATTTTATATAATGAAAGTATTGTAATTTGTTTATATTTTTTATACCACAAAATATTAATTAATTATATAAAGGTTTCTAAGATCCTACACATTTGCAGTAGATTATTAAGAAATGATAAAATTTTATTTTATATAACTACACTTATTATCTGTACATTTGTATACTGAATTTATATATTTTATACGAAAATGTATTGCGAAATCTATTATTAATCAAATGATTGTAGAGAAAGTGAAATATTTCGTATAGAAAAGTGTGAGTTAAAAATAATGTGTAAATTTTCCCACTTACGTAACTTAAAGTAATCATCTTAAAGATTATGATGATCATTTTAATAAATAATAAGCAAGAAATTATTTTTGAAAACTTTGAAAATTTATAAAATTAGAGAAACAAATTTATTCTTTAACACTGATATTACAATTCTTTTCATTAATTAAAATACAATAAGAAAAAATGGTAATTACTTAACGTTAATATACTAATAACATGAACTAAAACTATGATATATACTAACAAATGTGCTTTCTCCAATTATATTCTTTTATAATTTAAAACTATAATTATTTTCTCTATTTTCATATATATATATATATATATATATATATATATATATATATATATATATATAAATTGTTATAATTATCATTGTTATCAACCACTTTTTCTTTTAATTACTGGATAAAAGCCTTTTTAAAACCTTTTTACTTCGACCGATTTAATACATTTCTGCTCCTTTCTGTTCTAATATTTTTTTCATATCTGTATTCCATATATTTATAGATATTTTTTGGACCTTTTTATATCTTTCTGTTTCCATTTAATATATTTTTTGTTTATCGGTAGTCTTCTCTTTTTACTATATAATCAGCTCGTTTTGATTTTGAACTTTTCACTTATCTATAACATCCATAACTGTTAATATTTTTTCTGATTAATTTCTCTTTCTGTCTCTTTATATTATTTCTAACATAGATCTCTCCGTGCTTTTTGTGTTGTCTAAAATAACTTTCCTAGCATTTAAGATCCATGTTTTTCAGTCTACAATTAAGAATTTTTGTTTAAAAATAGGACAGAGGAATAACTGACGGCAAAATCTAAAAGTTTCTTCTAAATTGACATCGTTTCTTTTTTATTCTTTTGTTCATTTCATTTATAAATTTTCGTTTATTGTTAATAAGTCTTATTAGATACACATAGATTTCAATTTGTTTGTCTACTCCTTTTAATTTGTTTTTCCTCTAATCTAAAAATTCACTGTATATAACTTTTGTCTTGTCGAAATTCTTTATATAAAATTTTTTTTGGGCAGCTTTGTTTAATTCACTATTCTTTTTCTAAGTTCATCTAATAATGTCGTTAACGAATTTGAATTGCCTAAGTGTTTCACTATTTACCTTTAATCTTTTAAATTCATAATTAGGTGTTTTTTTTTATATTTTCTAATGCCAATTATATATATATATATATATACTTGCATCTTTATTTCGTATACTTTTTCAAAATGGATTACATATTTAAAATTAAATTTGTATAGGGCCATTAAAATGTGACGCCTAGATTTATGTTTTATTAAAAAGAAACTATAGACATGTTTCCCTATACACATGTTTCTTTTTAATAAAACACAAATCTAGGGGTTACATTTGAATGACCTTATATTTTGTTTAAACCTTGAAATTATAATATTTTTCTGTATTTAAAAAAATGCGTAAAAATTTAATTTTGGATTATTCAGGTGTTTAGTAAGGCGAATTTAAACAATGTTGATTATGCATATATACCTATATACATATATATATATATGTATGTATGTATGTATGTATGTATGTATATATCAATGTATGTATGTATGTATGTATGTATATAAGTGGCCCAAAAGTGTTTTTGCATGCTTATCATTTACTATTCTTTACTATCCTTCAATCTCATTTTGGCCACCTATATACATCATCATTATGTTTAATGAAGTAATCTTATCCGTTCCAGTTTTACATACCATAACTATTTTTTTCAACATTTTCATGGTCATCCAACATTCCTTTTTTAACATTTTTCTTCGTCCAATTTTTTTGTACTTAGTCAACATTCTCATTTTTTTTCATTGTACATTTTTTTTCATTTCTTTTCAGCATGTTTATGTATATATATATATATATATATATATATATATATATATGTATATGCACATACACATACATATATACAAACGCACATACACATACATACATACATACATACATACATACATATATATATATATATATATATATATATATATCACTAAAATTTAGTTCATTTTTTGCATAGATATACAATAAATAGTAAAACTATTGCTGTAGGACAGTATAAAAAGATACATTAATGTTGCATATATGTATATATAAAATGAGTAACATTTAATTTCAATGCATGGTATGATAAACATGAATAAAATCGCGTCAAATTCGTATTAGTTTTGCAATATGACGACTAATTATTTGATTTAAAAGAAGCAATTTACATAAATATGCAGTACGACGAGAAGAAATTGTACTGACAGACCGCAATGTTTCTAATAAGTGTATTGATTAAATGTACAGCATACCTACATGAGCACAGCTGCGTGTTCTTATTACAAAAATTAACATGTCAATATAAAACATATGTGTCCCCGTTAAACGCACGTGTATTTGAAACCTCTCTCAATAATTCAACGACACAAATGCGCCATGTCGTTGTCCTGCAAGGACGTTCTATTTATATCAAGGATAACGGCATCAATACAATTGTGATTATTTATGAATTTCATATTTATTCCATGAAATTTATGAATGATATTCATAACTAAACACAGTATTTACATTACAATTTATTTGTTTAAACAGTAAAACGTCATATGCGTCATTAATATACATTATTTAATATTCTTTGTTCGTTTGTTGTCCTTGTCTACTTTCATAATACAAATTGTATGAACAGAAACGATAACACTGAATTTAGTATCCTTTAGAAATGGAAATATTAACTAATAATTAATATCGTCTTATTTAAATATACAATTACACAATGACAGTTGTCAAACGAACAAGGTGTTTCCGTGTTTACTAATGTATGCCAAAAATGTCGTACTTGGCGAAGTTATGCAAGACTTTTGAGTTTGCAGAAATTAAATTATAATTTTTTACATACATATTTAAATGAGATAGTCATTGTAGATTCAAAAACTTTATTCTTGAATTGACGTTCATTAACCTTACTTTATCAGAATGTAAACATTCAATTTTTTATTGAAAACTATATGTGAATTTCGTTAAGTTTTTTTTTTGTACTTTTTAATTAGTTGTTTAAATAAAATATACTGCTATTATTTTCCATTTCACAATCATATATATATAGATATATATATATATATATATATATATATATATATATATATATATATATATATATCACACATATCATACACACACACACACACACACACACACATATATATATATATATATATATATATATATATATATATATAAGTGTTTTTTAAGCATGATAGAACTTTGAACATTGAATCCCTATCAAAATTCTATCTAACATCAAAAATATCTTTATATATATACGAGGTCATTTGATAAGTATGATAAAAAAATAAGAAAAACTAAATTAAAAAAATTAATTTAATTAATTAAATTAAATAATAAATAAATTTACCATACTTATATATATATATATATGCATATGTATATATTGTATCATCATCGTTTTTCCATCTATGGTTGGATGAAAACTTTCCAAACAATATGCTACCATAATGACCTAATGTCTTTATTTTCTTTAACATAGCAACAAATTCTTTATATTTCTGTTCCATCTAACCACGCGTTTTTTCATAGATATTTTCATATGTCTGAGTTCTCAATCAATTATTTCTTTATTTCATCGGTGATTTTTTTCTTCTTGCTTTATAAACGATCCATTATCATTTAAAACTTTTTATTATCATTATAATGTTCGTAATTTTTTTTTAAATCTATTCATTTTTCTTTCTATCTTTACGTGTTATTTCTAACATATATCTTTCCCTGTCTGTCTGTGTGGTCTAAAACCGATGAATTAATTTGACGTATAAGACTTAGATAAATAAGAATAACTAAGATGTGTTGATTATAGCATTTTTTCGATCATAGAAAAATATATTATTTTATAGAGTAGATTTTTTCCAGCCCATTTTTCTCCTGTTCACTTTATCTCTAATTGTTCATTTCAATTAATGAGGTATCTTTAATATCTACAGTTTTTAATTTCTTCTATTTCTAATTCCTTAATTTCATTTTTCTCGCATTTTTGTTTAAATGTATTTCACACTTGTCTTTCTGTGATTTATTGTAAAACCAATATTTTCAATTGCTTTATCAAATTATTGTAATATGTATATATATATATATATATATATATATATATATATATATATATATATATATATATATACACAATCATCATAATAGTCTACATCAATCCATTGTTAGACGAAAGCTTTATTGAATGTTATTAGATCTTTTTAATTTTTTTTCTCAATATTCTTCCAATATTTCTTGTCCGCTGTTAATTTTATCCAACCTTTATCTCCACATTTTATAATTTTATAACTGTAACTGTCATAAAGTTTGTTTTTGTCTCTTTCAATAATTATTTTTTAGTCATTTATAGTCTTCTCTTCTATATATACACATATACACACACACACACACACACACATACACATATATATATATATATATATATATATATATATATATATATATATATATATATATATGTATATATATATATATATATATATATATATATATATATATATATATATATATGTATGTATCTACATATATAAATTTTAAATCTCTAACTCATTAAGTGTTACGATTTTATTTTTTCAATATTACACGACTCGTATTTTATACACGTTTGTAGACAAGATGCGGTAGACCAATATATATAATATATGTAGATGTCCGTTCTGTGATAAATAGGGGAATAAGTGTAATAAACGTAGTAGTTCCACAAATAATATCAATTTGCTTATTTATGAGCTTATGCATCTGGTATAAATAGGCATTTTAGGTTATCATGAACTACAAATCTAAATTGTTTTTCTATTCTAATCGGTTGAACAAAAGGTGATAATTAGAATACAAATTTAGATACATTAATTAATAGTTTTTCTATAATCATTTTTGTAACTAATTATTTAAAATTGCTTTATTTTTATTTCACTTTATTATAATGCGATATTAAGAAATATTTTATTATTAAATTGGGTTATATACTTTATGTTCTTAATAAGTAAAAGAAGTTTATAGCAGATAGAAGTGCATTATTTAAAATTTTATTATCATCTTATGAGATTCAATAAAAATTATCAAGAAAATATTTTACAAACCTTTATGTATAATATCAAAATAGTTTAACACTTTTCTCCTATTTAATATTAATTGAAAAAAAATTTTCTTTACCACTACTGAAATTTAATTACTAATTTTCTATTCTAACAAAAGTATAGTTTGAAATTATAACTAAAATAAAATTTTAGTTATAACTAAATTTATTCGTCATAAGAGAGTTTCAATATTAAAGTAATGAACTAATTAGTAGCATATAATGCATGTCATTATGTAAAGCAATTAATACTAAAATAAGTAATCAATGAATCGTTGCCCCAAACACCATAGTTTATTTTATTTAAAACGTTCAAATGATCCTTTGACTGTTGATTAACTCATTCAAATTTAATAATGAGAATATAAATTTATAAACTGATTCTAAGTGCAAAATAAACTATTATTAAATACTTTAAATGTTTGAAATTGGTTATTTATTGTAAATTATACTGTATTTTTTTAAAAAATCGAAACTGTTGAAACGTTTTCTTTTTATTTCCTTCAGATATTAATTTAAGTTAACAATAGCAATAATACTTAAATTCATCTTAATTAACAGCAGTCTCATTCACTAATAGCCGTTTAATTTATCACGAACTAATAATACAAATGATCTTTTTTTAAGAAAATCAAGAGTTTATTATTTGTAGATAAATTTGCAATTTAAATTAAAACTATTTATATTTCTTATTCCAAAATATGAATTTTATAGTATTAGGCACTTTTATGTAAATTGTAAAGGTTATCAATAAAATTAGGTTTTATATCATTTTTTAAAAACAAGGAAATATTCGTTTCAAAGAAGTAACTTATAATATTCTAGTTATTAATTTATAAATTTGACATGTTTTCCAAGAATTAATAATAAAAATAAAGACATTTATGTATGTGTGTATATTTATATATATATATATATATATATATATATATATATATATATATATATATATATATATATGTGTGAGTGTGTGTGTTATTTGTTTTGTAAATACATGTATTTACAAAAGTATTTACTAATAGATTTTGATAAGAATATTTTTAAACAAAAAATATTTTTTAAAAAAAATTTGATATTATTTTAAACAAAGAAATTTTAGAATAATACTATCGTCTCCAAAACACGATAAATTTCCATTGACGAGCGTGTTATCAAAAATAATAATAACAATAATTAAATATATATAAATCTTACAGTATTTTTTCTAAATAATCAATTTATGTAAAAATGAAATAAATATTATACCAAACTAATTATAAGTTTATAAAATTTTTATTTTATAAAATTTATTTAAAAGTTATCAATATATCATATTAAACACTGCTAATTTGTTTCAATTATTTACTTATCATAACATACATCCTACGTCATATAAATAAAAAATATTTAAATTTGGATTTCTAACGTTTTAAATTTAATTAATCTTTGATAAAATTCTATATAAAAGATTAAAGAAAGAATTGTTTAATTTAAATATAAAAAATACAATAGTCATTAATATAGAATAATATAACATTTTGTTAAAAATCTTATTTTTTGAATTAAAATTAGGTATTATTTTCTTATACATGCATATATATGCAGACATATACGTGAACACACACACTTACACACCCACACATATATATATATATATATATATATATATATATATATATATATACACACACACAAGTAAGCCTCCTACAACACGGTATGCTACAACACGGTTTCGCTCTAACACGATAAGAAAATTGTGGAAACCCTCGTATAACACAGCAACACAAAACACGGTTTCACTCTACACGTTAAGAAAATTGCGGAAACCCTTGTATTGAATTGTGGAAACTCTTTTACAACACTAGATAACACGATTTTTATTATACAAAATTTATTAGAAAATTTGTTAAAAAATTATAAAATGATAAGTACTGACTCCTAGTCTCATATAACACGGTTTCACACAAAACGGTATTTTCTAGAAACCTATCTACCGTGTTAAAGGAGGGTTACCTATATATATATATATATATATATATATATATATATATATATATATATATATACATCGATCCGTCCCCAATTTACGCGGAACTTTTTACACGGTATTGATTTACGCGGCACTTTTTATACGCGGTCAGATAAATTTCATTTTAAATAATTTTTCATGGAATTTATTATATATCAGAGTGACGCAAATTCTTACTTGAACGTATAAAAGCACGATATAAATATATAAAAGGTTGATTGTTTTGAATTACAGTAGCGATAGTGACACCGAATAAAATTTATCTACTTTTGTTTTCTAAAACGTCATTATTTTTTTGTTAAGCTATGTGAAATAAATATGTGTTTCTACAACTTTACTAGCTTTTATTTCCAATATTTTTTGTATTGTACTGACAGACTCAATTTACGCGATTTTCATTCGCGTAAAACAAATCCACGTGGAATGGATACTCCGTGTAAATTGAGGCACGGGTGTATATATATAAAATTAAAAAGATATGTATTTAAATTCCAAAAAAATATTTATTGTATTTGTACACACGATAATAATAATATTATATAATTTTAAATTTATACTTTAATAATAATTAATTATTTTTCAAATAATACATGTCGCTTTTAGTTTTATAAGCATGACTGTTTTTCAATAGATTTAAATCAAAAATAAAAAACATTATCAATATGATTTTATAAATTTTCAAACAAATTCGTATTTTATTTCAAATTGTTATCGTGTTTTAGTTGCGTAGAAAGAGCTACTGTATAACTAAAACTGCTCTATCTGCTCAACCAACATTCAATATAATTTTGTAGAACGTACATTCAGAAATAAGAGTGTTTTTTTTTTTGTTGCAGCCTATCATCTCGCACGAAAATCGATAGCATCCACGAACGAGTACGAAGTGTTCCCGTTATAGCGAGTGAGTGACCGTGTATCCTACAGGACTATATCCCAGTGCCACACTTGATGGATATAGGAGGACAATAGCGTTGCCTTATTAAACGGCAATGACAATATATAGGCTGACAGCCAGCGACGATGCGAACAAGCTGTCGCGTTGGTTTTGGGTTTAATATAAAAAGCGAAACATATCGAAATGACTATAATGAAAAAAGTATATTATATGTTTTCATGTATACGCGTAATGACACATTCGCGAATAATAGTGTATGTGTATATGTACTTTTTGCGTTTATTTTTCGACGGATCTTTGCCAACGTACAGTACTGTTCTATTTTTAATACCACTGTCGCATATGTTCGTCAACGTATACTGTTCAAACATCATTTGAAATTTCAATGTCATTTCCTATTTTTTAAAAATACATATAAACGTACACATACATGCATGCAGTTATTTTTAAATATATGTGTAAGTTTTTTTCTAATATTTTTTGTAAATATTTGAACAGACTTCGAATATAAATATTTAGTTATTTGTATGAAACACAGTTAAAATACCTTTTTTTATTCGTTTTGTTAAGTGTATTTAAAAAAAATTAAACAACGATAATCATTGTAAAAAATTTCATTATGTAATAAAAGTTAACAGTTATAAAAAAAACAACAAATCAATGGATTTTTTTCACTAATATACTAATAAAGGTTGATTTGTGAAATATTTCGAAAATACATTTATCTAATAAAGTATATTTTAAACATAAGAAGATTTAGCAATTTAATATTTGATAACTATTGTAGAAAAATGTGTATTATTTAAAATATTTGTCTACATGTATAAAAAGTATTGTTGATTTTTTGAAATAATTAATTGTAAAAACATCTTACCTTACACGTTTTATCAAAAATCTTCAAATGGTATCAGCAGTTTTATTATCAGGGAGTTAATTCTGAAAATAAAAAATAAAATGAAAAATGAAGAAATAATATAAATGAAGACATTATTATATTAAACGATGAATTAAAGATCTTATCATTGTGAATTGTTAAAAATTGTCATTCTAATTTGTATTAAAATAAATATCGCTTTTATAAAACATATCGATTACTAATTTATTAAAGTTAACAATATTAATTAAAATATACAAGATCATACTATGTTAATATTTTGTAATATTTAGGTTCTTATATCTAAAAATATACTACCAGATTCAGGTCTTTTTCTCATATCATATTCTGCCAAATGCATTGACATATATCTATATCTATATATATATATATATATATATATATATATATATACATACATAAAATAACATCTTAAGTTCTTCCATATATAGTATTTTATAAAATAATTAACATATTTATGATTGTAATATATCCATCTTTCAATAAAAAAATAATTTCATAAAATAAAAATGAACAGGAAAATAATAAGAAATATAATACTAATCTATATCTTTTCTGCACTTTTTATAGTTTTATATGCTCATTCAATTAATTCAAATTAAATTTTTTTTCGATAATCATAAATTAACACACTACACACATATAATAATATCCGTACAGGAAACGATTTAAATTCTAATTAAAAAGATAACATGACACACACACATGCACATTTATACATATATATTGATTATCATATATATATATATATATATATATATATATATATATATATATATATGTACATACATTTATATACACACAAACATACATATACATAATAAACCCACACACACTAATACATAAATAAACATTTTTTTCATTAATATTTCAACTTAAATCTGTTCTGAGTAATTTTCATTCATTTTAAAACCAGTATCATACAGTAGTAATAAACAATAATATACAACACCATTTGCAATTAACACAACCGGTTTTATACAAATACTTTTAAATTCATTCTACATTTTAAAATTAACATTAAGAATTCTTATTGGTGTATAAAATTCATCTTAAAAATAGTGAAGTTATAAATTTTAATTTTTTTTATATACAGCCTACAGATACACGCACACATGCACTCATACAAACACACACATACACACATACATATATATATATATATATTAGTTTTCCAATTTAAATGTATAAATAAATTACATCAATATATTATTGATCAATTATTAAATCTATTTTTAATTTCTCGAATTACTCAGTATTTTATTAATATAATTTATTTCATGTATAAATGAAAAATATAAATACCTTTAGTTCTGAGAATTTTTCAATTTTAAAATTAAACACTGAAGTTACCTTTAAGTATTTAAAAACGGCTTCCGCGAAAAATTTGTAATAAAAACGTAATAAAGACATATACAGTGAGATAATAAAAAATCATTTTTAAGTATTAAGCAATACAGATGTATACTAAACAGAATTTAAAATCATTTTTTATCACATATAATTATTTAATCAAAAAAAAACTCACTGTAAACATATGGATTTTATGATTAATTAACAAACATATATAACACACATCGTTGAAAAAATAACATAAAAATATTTTTCTAGACGAAGCAACTGATTATTATTGTTATGTAGAAATTGGTAATATTTATAAAAAGAACACATTGTGTAACTGAATTAATTTTTTACCTTGAATAAAATATTTTTGAAAACAGGACTAGATTATTACATAACAAATTGTCACTGAAAACACACACACACATACATACATATATATGTACTAAATATTTTTTATTTTTTTAAATATTTGAAATGAATAACATATTGAACAAAATCGTTTATATTGGTTCAAGTTAATTAATTTCCTTATATCGTTCAATATTTCATTTCTTACTAAATTTTTCTAACTCTCGATGACTAAATTATCAGAATGTACTAATGAACATATTTCAATATAAATTTAATTTATATGTTTTTTAATCTGACAATCCAAAATATTTTAAAATTTTCTTTAGTATATAATTTGACAGCAGCTGTTTCTTTAATATCCAGGTTATTAAACTATTAATAAATGATCAATTTCTTCCACATGTACACGCATTTAAACACGAACATTCATACAAACATACATACACACACATACTCGTATTATATATATATATATATATATATATATATATATATATATATATATATATATATATATGTATATATTACACTGAATAGTATTTTAAATAAAATATTTTGATATCCATCCAAAAAATACATTATTTACACAAATAGAAAGCAAAGTCCATAGTAATTTATTTAAAAAAATAGAAGTACGTACAGTAATTTTTTTACTTTTCATTGTTTCTCAAAACTTTATTTTAATTATCAAATTAAATTATAATCAAGCTTTGCTGTAAATAAAACAGATTAAACAATATAATATAATTAATCCTTTACTGAGGTTAGTTTACATTTCAAGCAGTAATTAAAAAATTTAATTCACATGTAAATACACACAAACATTATACAAGGTGACCCAAATGTGTGTCTCTGTCTTAGAAGTTTAGTTTGAAACTCTTCAGTCTTAGAAGTTTACACCCTTCAGTTGTATTTAGACCACCCTATATATATATATATATATATATATATATATATATATATATATATATATAAATCAGACTTTTGCAGATAAATAAAAAAAACTTTCGATTCCACAACTCCTGTTTATCTTTGTTCTTAAACCCTTTTAATTGACTTTAATTGCAAATTACTCTTTAATTTTTCATTATAACCAAATCTAATGTACAAAATAAAATGAAATATACTTTTATTAATCAAAAAAAAATATTATTAAAGAAAAAATATTCAAAATTTAATATACTATAAAAAGGAGTCACAAATTAAAAAGTAATATATTATATTTCATTATTTTGAAAAATGTGTTGCAAACAGTACTAATAAAAAAAAAATTATTTACATAACCTCTAAATTGATCTTAGATTATTATTTTTATAAGCTATTTGATTTCATTTCTTTTTAAAATATATCAACTCTACTGATTAATTTTAATAATTTATTTAAATAACATCTTCTGATTTCTAATACAGTATTATTTATGAAATATGTATTATTGTTAGATGATGTTGTATTTAAACAAATAAATAAATCTAATTGGACACACTAATTTATAATTAAAATTCATAAAAAAAACATTTAATTAACACAAATAACTTCTATTTTTATTGTATTGTTGGTTTATTTTTGATAATTGAATTTTTAGTATTACAAAATTAATTTGTACTATGTAATTTTCAATTAAAAAGTGAAATATTAATAAAAAATAATAGAGTTTACTTTAAAATTAATATAAATTTATGTAATTGGTTTTTATCATAATAATTCATTTTTACAATAATCGTTTTTAGTTCAATTTAAAAAAAACTGCTGCCCATTTAAAAAGAGATTTGGGAAAAAATAAAATTCATGTATTTATAAATGTATAAAACATTTTTTTAAGTGGAGTAAAAGTTAATTTTAAAAAAAATTTCAGTATTCTCTAAATTATTTTTTTAAAAAAAAACTTAATGGCATTGCTAATGGATTTTTCATAGCTTATTTTTTGCCAATTAATAAATAAACTTGAATTAAACTTGAAAAAAGGTTAAAAAGTGAAAAATAAACACTGTTCGTTTTCCAATTATAGTGAATCCACTTTCATACAAATAATTATCATCCCAATGCTACAAAATATTATAAAAATATTCAATATTTTTTTATTGTTCACTTTATTTAAAATGGTGTTGTGATGATAATTCATATGTGTGAAAATAAAAAAATAGTTATCAAGTATTAACGTCAAGTTTAAACGTGTTTTGATTGTGTGTGAAATTTGCCAATAGAAAATTTAAAAAAATCAACTAATACTTTTACAAAAAATATAAACTGGGGTGTAAAATAAACCTTTATCAATTCTCTCTAAAATTAAATTCATAACATTTTCGAAATATTTCTTATATAACATAGCTAAACAATGTAATTAAATTACTATTTCGTACAATATTTTTTTTTTACTTACATTATTTAATATAAAAATATTTTACAAAAAATTAATTTAGTAATTGTTATATGAAATTACAATAGTTATAGTTGTTTTTTTACAATTTAAACGATAATGACATATAAGTCAATCGATAATTCAATAAAATATAAAAGAAAAAAATCCACAAATATGTTGTTTTTTTAAAAATAAAGTATATAAAAATATCTAAATAATGTACATTTATATTTTTATCAAAAAATATCATACTTCAATCATAAATAACACTTTTATTAGAAAAATTGTATATAAATAAGTATTTGTTTTGATTGTACTTTTAAATAGAAACAATTATTTTAAGAAAATGAAAGAAATATTTTTTAAAAAATATATAAAATATAATAGAGATAATAAAATTCAATCTTTCACTGCGTTTGATATAATAAACTAAATATCTGCTTAAACAAACTAATTTCATTTAATCCAGAAGACGTACTGTTAAAATAGCATAGTTTATTTATATTCATTTAAGTTGTATACTTTATTTTAGGAATAGTTGAACTTACTGAATAATTGTATACGATTGCAATCCTCAGATGTTTGAGAGTCAAAAAACACTTGTGTAAGTTAACGAAGAGTGTTGCCACACCCCTGAAATACACGAGTTTATTTTTTTACGAGCTGCACTTTAAATGTAAAGAACTGCATGTGGCTCACGATTCGAGGTTACGTCATCAATAATCTATATTTTCGTATCGTGTCAAATGATATACACGCACGAATAACTTACTGAAACTAGTAACTATGTATTCTGAAAATACATATATCGATATAAACAAATTTCAGTCAAGTCTAGGATGAAAATTCGGGCCAGGATGTGTTATATTCGCCAATGTGGTCATTACGCAAAAATACATTCCACGCTTATTAAACAAAAATTATGATAAAAATTTAATTAATGTTCCTTAAATATAATCTAATATATTAATAACAAAAAAATACTAAAGTTAATGTACATAACTTGCAATTATATACAAATAATAATAATAATAACATGAATGTTTATGTCTTGGACTGTGTGATATTATATATTTTTAATGACGTTAATTTGTTTCAATCTGTTTTTCCATTCGCCAGTGACCCTGGTGGTCGAAATTTTGAATACATAACCAGAATTATTACACATTAGTGCACGTGTTTCATTATTTTGATTAATATGAAAAAAAACACAGAAATATATGTTACATTTCGAAAGTTTTATTAATGGAGTAGTGCAATGAAAACATTTAGATAATTGTTAAGTTAGAAATTGTTATCAATGCAAATATTTTACCCCTGCTCGGTTCAATAGTGAATAATTTGATTCTTAAGAATTATAAATTCGTATTCCATTTTACATTAAATCCATTTTTATAATACATAATTTTGATTGAGATTTTCAGTAAAGTGTAACATTTGAAAGGAATAAATAAATAAATCTTTTAAAAGAAATTTTAAAACAAGACTTTATTCTAATAAAAGATTAAATTTTTAAACATATTTAATATATATTTTATACAAGTGAAACTTGAAAATTTCAGTAATGAATATAAATTTTATATTTAACATAAATATATTTCTTCCTTATACTCGTCATTCACGCTTTTGATAAAATTAATCACTGTTTGTTTTTTTTCACTTAATTATAAATGTTCATTTTAAACAATAATACACAATTGTTCAAAATAATCTCGTAACAAATATTAACAAAGATGAACTTACATTAAACAAATATATTTTTCGATATGAAAATACAAAAAAATGACATTTCACAGATTACATTCTTGTTAAATGATTTATTTTATTTTCTTGAATGAAATGTAAAATATTATATATTCATATGACAATAATGTATATTATCATATTTTATCTTAATATATTTTATTACGAGAGATAATTTTTGATCAAAATATAAATAAATGTATCTGTTTTATATTCACAGAAAATTGACATATTGTTTGTTTAAAATGTGCCATATATGTAATCTAAAAATTAACTTATCATTTCCATTTTTGTTTGCGGATCGTTTAATGTTTATCGTATAGCTTGCGGTAAAAGTACTTTATTATTTATCTACTTTTACCAGTATCGTTTGAAAACATGATGTTATGATAAGTATTAAATTGTTGATAAATGGATACATGTGTAACTAAACGATAAACAATAACATTTTTGTGCCATGTGATGTATCAGATTGTTAACATATATACATGTCATTTTTTAATTAAACTCGTGTCTTTAACTGATTTCTTGAAAAATAAAATGAGATAAAATGTTAATTCCAAATTACAACTTATTAGTCAAAAGTTCAATTTAAAATTGTTTCTGTAAATATTTCAAAAAATAAAAACATTCAGAATCGACATTTGTTCTTCTCTATTATATTCTTCCATAAAAATCAACAAAGGGCAATCACTGTGAAATAACACAATATAGTCTGACCTTTTGTGTGCACAATGTATTATTTATTAATAAACTCAAGTGACATTTTCAGTTATTGCCTAAAAAAAATAAAAGACTTTTAAATTAAAATATAGTAATTAATCTAATTCAAAACATATTTTACCAGATTGCTAACGCAATATAAATAAATAAATCACTGAACATTTTTAAAAAAAAAAATTGTTAAAAAAATCAAATATACGAGAGTCGTTTGATAAGTATGATAAAAAAGTGAAAAAAAATTAAAAAATTTAATTTAATTAATTATTTAATTAAATTAAACAATGAATAAATTTACCATACTTATCAAACGACCCTCGTATATTTTAATAGAAAATATTAAGGAAAATGAGAAGTTTATTACTCCTCGAAAATTTTCTTAATGAGAATTGGACAAAGTTAGATATGAATTTTCATTTTTTAAATTTTAAAAATTTTCCTGAAAATTATATATATATATATATACTCTTTTTTAAAGCAATGCAAAACATGTTAATCTCAATAAAAGTATATTGTTTTTCTTTGCAAGAAAAATTCTATCTATATTGATTTTTAAAAATCTTTTATTGAAAAAAACATCTATTTTTGCTATATAAATTTCTGAAAGTTTTAAGTGAAAACATTTAAATGATGTAGTAAAGTCGTCTAGACATTTCGATTTCAAAATTGAATTTTATTCAAGTATATACATACATACATACTTACTTATAGGTGTTTTTTAAGCATGATAGAACTTTAAATTGAATCCCTATTGAAAGTTCTATCTAACATAAAAAAAACTTTATCATACCTTTATATATATACATACACACACATGTTAAACGTGTTTTTAGGTTAGATAGAACTTTCGATAGGGATTTAAATTAAAGTTCTGTTATGCTTAAAAACATTCTATATAAATATAAATTAAAATTTTACATTTTGCTTAATTTTCATAAAAAAATATTAAAAATCATTTACAACCATAAGAGAGTGTGAAAATGACGTATGTATGGACAAATGAAATATATTTTTATAATATGAAATGTAAAATGGATATTCATTGCTGGTATAATTTTTCCTGATATCAAATAAGTTTCTGTTGTAAATTTCAATTGAAATCAGATTGCATCAAATATTTTAAAATGTATTCAGATTGATTAGTGAGAAAACTGATTTATCTTCGTGACATAAACAACAAATCTATCAATATTAAAAGAAAATATCTGAACCGAGCTTAAGTTGTTCTCTAGATATTGAAAAAGAATTAAAGATTCGTAACAATATTTTTAATACATACAAAATAGGTATAACGAAAATAGTAAAAGAGCAATGATTTTATAATTCTAGTTATGTACAAAATATATAATAATAAATTTGAAAAAAATCTATATGTAGATATTTAGAGAAGAATAAAGTTGTTTTCAAGTGTCAGCACAATAATCTCTATAATTTTTTTGTGTGTTTACGTAACATTTAGATTTTTTGTGTAAATCGACACTGAGTGTTGTATGAGACAAGAAGAAAGGTTTAAGACATAACTGATACAACAGAGCGTGATGAATTTTGTTTATACGGCATAATGATCATCATGTGTCTTATTAATATAAATCAAAATTTGGCCTTAAACATACGAACATATTTAATATTTAAATGTGTTAAGAAAGTTACAAAATAGACTGGTTTGTATGTGAAAGCAAATATTTGAGTCAATAAATTAAATTTTACGTGAACACGCAAACGCTGAACATGTAAATTTAATTATTGTAGAACATTTCTAGTGTTTTATCTACTAGTTATTGTTTAATATTGTTTTGTAAAACGCTTTTAGATGTACCTTCGTTGATGTTTTTCATTATGTACAACACGTTATGTGTTAATGTATTTGTTAGGTTTCTGTATATATGTATATAGTTTTCGCAATTGCGTATTTTTCTGTGTTTAATATATATAGATGAATAATACACCACTGAATGTTTTCTTAGCGCCTGTTTCATTTTATTGTTTCCACATGTTAATTTCGAATGTTATTTTGGAGCTTGTTTCATGTTTCACTGATGCAAATAAAATTTAACTAAATCATTTAAGTGTTATAATTTATTTTACATGTGAACATGAACAGTTAATGTTCTCATCACATCCCGATAGTATTATTGTTGATAACATTATAATTATATATATAAAAAAAAGAAACTTACTAACTTCCACTGTGCACTTATATTATTTTCGATCTGTAAATCAGACCGCAACTTTTCTGCATAAATACATACACTATTGAAACTGGTTTAGTGTAAAAATCGAATAGAATATTTTATGCAAAACATATGACTTCAAAAATATTAATTAACTTACCTATCACACATAAATCGTGAGATTAAAATGTATATTTACTTAAAACAAGTCAAATATATACAAATATTTTTGCATAATGTAAATTAAAATAACATACATACATATATACGAGAGTCGTTTGATAAGTATGGTAAAAAAGTAAGTAAAACTAAGTTGAAAAAAATAATTAAATTAAACAAGAAATAAATTTACCATACTTATCAAACGACCCTCTTATATCGTTTATAAAATGAATTAAACATAAAACTGTTTATCAACATTTTTTCTTTGTTTTAAAAATATAAAATTCATAAATTTAAATCTTTAAAAGTAAATAAATAATAAATCTTAATTAAGTTTTAGTAAGTTAATTAATATTGATAATTATTATTTTTTGTATAAAACGATATTAGTTTTTTTTAAAAAAAGTATGTGTTTTTAATATCTTCTTAATATGAGTCATAAAATAAATTCCAGTTGAATATATGTATGAAAACGTGAAAAAAACTAACGGTTTCGAATATAAAATGAGAGTATCAGTTTTGATTTTTTTTCTATGAATGAAATATGTTTATATAAAAATTCTTAGTATCGTTATTATTTTAAAATTTTATTATAAAATATTACCTAAATATAGTCTGTTGGATTGACTTTACAAAAAATAAAATAAAATAGTAAACATTCGTAATAATAATATATTTTTCACTTTGCAAATAAAGTTTTCTTTGATAAAAATATAGGAAATAATTAGAAAGCTTTGTATAGAAATAAACTTTTTAAAAAATGTTTTCTTGTCAACTGCGTATATTTCTATATTAATTTCTTAAAATATGTGTATTTTTCTGAACTACAACATTTACAATTTGGATTATTTTACATAAATCTACATAATATAAATGTACATGACGAAAAGTCTTCAGAATAACAAATAGTTTATATTTCATTATATTCAACATATACAAGATGATACCAGTGAAACTGATAAGAATTCAATCACGTATGTGTAAAAAAAATATAAATAAAATATAGTTTTTAAGAAATATATTTTTATAATATTTATATAAATATAATTATTACGAAGCACGACTTTCCCAATACAATCAAATGTTACATTGTTTTAAATGTAACTTGAACCTCCTTTGAATACTAATTCTTGAAGGATAATACTCTGAGAAATATTTTTAATACAACCACCTTCACAATGTATTACACATGTCGTGTTGAATTGACTCATGTAGTTATTTTTTTTTTATTATTATTTTGGTATTAGTAAAACGAACTTTTGAGTATGTTGTACTCACATTTCCACAAAATATATTTTTGTACTTTTCTAAGTCCCATTTATATTCATTTATAGGCGATGTAGTTAATGTTTAGATTTCAATTTGACATAAATGATATTTTGTTACCATAACATAATTAAATGTTCTTAATTTTCATTTTTTGCATCATTTTTAATGACATGCAACGTATTTATTAAATAGTACTGAGTAGTGTTAAAACTTAATAGTGTAAGATTATAGTTGTTTTTTATTACATACATACATACATACATACATATATATATATATATATATATATATATATATATATATATATATATATATATATATATATTTAAAATATAGAAAATAAATTAAAATAAAGTTTGTCCATATTGAAAACCAGATTTCACTTCATTATCATATTTAATTTATAAAAAATAACCCATTTTTATTCTGATTTCTTTTATCAAAAATACACAATTAGCATAGTATTCAGTGACTAAAAAATTAAAATATTATTAATAACAAAACTCTTATAATCAAAATACAGGCATTAATTCTCATCCAATCGGATTTCACTTATTATTTATTTAAAAAATATTGATTATGTTAATAAATTATAAAATCAAAATTTACATTAAAAACATTTAAATAATTCAATAATCTGTTTGTTTTGATTTGAAAATATTTAAAGAAATCAGAATATTATGTCAGATTATGACAAACTAAATTCAATATTTTTAATTTATATTTTATAAGTATTTTATTACTAAATTTATATAATTAAAAAATATTAAAAATCCCATTATATATATAAATATTGTATGTATATGAATATATATTATACTCAGATGTTATTCATTTAATAAGAAATAATGCGACTGAACAATGAGGTGAAATCGAATAATTTTGTAGAAATAGACTAGAACTACTTTTGTAGAAATGCTCTCTGTGTATTAAAAAAATCCATTATTCTTTATTTGAAATTAAATATATAATACATGTTGAATTTAATTGAGTCGAGGTCTTGTGAAACAGGTCAAAAATAATAGTAACAAGATAAATAATCAACAAAATACATAGGTAAATTCATTTGAAAATATTGGAAACAAGAACATTTTAGAATAAACAATACCGAAATATATTTAGCGTGATTTACTATATTCGATCGAAAATGAAAATATGTTATCACCGTTCGTTATTTTTTTTTTATTTTGACCTAAATGATATTTCATAGAGTGATTTTACTTCTATATGAATCGAATATTTTTATTTTCGATAAATCGGTGTTTTCACATATGAAGCTTTTTAAGCTGCCTTAATGAAAAAGAAAATGATCGAGGACGTATAATAGAATAATATGGAACAAGCTTTAAAAATACTAAGTATTTACAAAGAAAAAACACGCTAGGTTAAAAAGTAATCGTCATGAATTCCAGCTTTTTACTTGTTGAATATTTACAAAAAAAAGAAAAAAAACATGAAAAAAATCTAATCTGACGGAAACATGCTGTAACCTTTCGTATCGCAATAGTGTAGTGACCTTGAAATAAATACTGTGAACTGCATTATGTGTTTGATAAGAATATATTACTTTGTGGTGATAAATTATGGTTTATTTTCAACCAAAGATGAATGTGAAATCCATTAACATATTTTTGTTAATAATTTCAGACTGCAATATTTGTTCTCTCATTGTGAAATGTGTTAATTTCTTAGTGCGTGTGTAAAATGAGATATCATTTTGCGTTCTGTTACGTTGTGAAATATGTATCGTTCATTTCTGATATTAAATTATTGCCATTTCGTTAACAGTACAATGAAATATCATTGAAACCAATGCACTTTAAATGATACACATCTATTGTTAATTTTCAAATTTGATATTTTAGATGACTGCTGTTCGTATCGGATCATTTGAAACGTTTCAGAAATCTGCACAAAATGTAATTTGACAATATATGTATAAATTTGTTGCTGTTGAAGTTTTAACGATGTATCATAAATTATAATAGAAAAAAATAATTTTATACATTTTTGATGAATTTTATTGCATACTAAGTGGCTATAAAATAATCGTTTTCTCGAATTTTTTACATTTGCATAATTATTGCCAAAGGCCAGTAAAAGTCCTTCACATTTTCGCAAACAAAATAACTTTCATGTATAAAAATACCGTTTTTACATTGAAAATAATATTACTGAAATAAATTATTAAATCGAATATTTAATAATAATTCTTATCTACAAAGAATATCTCGACTTCTTGTTATTGTTAAATTGCATTTTGAGGACAAAAAAAGTATATATATACATATATGAAAATATATCTGAAAGAGTATAAAACGTAGAATAGTGAATTTGTTTTCTCTTTCTCGACTCTTGTTTTCTGTGAGTTTTTTAAAAGATAGTCGATGTTATTTTACACATATTTACATCAAAAATCATATAAATATTTCTGATGTAATTATAATCGAGAATAACGGAGACTCATCGTTCTAGTATACCATGTACATACAGTCACTGTCAGATATCATACACTCAAGTCATACCTGACTAAACGTAGTGTAAGAAGTACCACTGTATCAAAATGACTTGTGTGTTTTGAATGATGAAATAAACTGTTTTCATTATTGTACCGTGTATATAGTGTAAAACACCATAAGTATATTTAAGATACTAAGTGTGTAACCATAATATACGAAATTAATTCGGAATTTTATGTAATTAACGATTAGATATCTACAATGTAAACAAATAATAAATGTCAAATATTATTATTCTAATAATGATTATTATATCAACTATTATTATATGAATTGTGTAAATAAAATAAAATGGATTAGTAAACATGGATGGTTTTAATTTCCACATGAATAGCCCTTATAGAACCTTTGAGTCTACCCTTAATTATCGCCAATTTATTTTCAGAAGAAGAAAAAAATACACCTAAAATAAAATATATTTTTTATTCATTTCTTACGCACGGAAGTAGTTAACCCATAGTCTATCCTACATTGTGGCTTAGCCATAGTAAGTATTATATTACATGACTTGCAAACCAAGTGTATAAATTAAATATTATTAAACATTTAATATAAAAACATCAGTATAATACACTTAATTTAACAAAATACTCGATATAAAAAAGTACTTAGATTCATTATTAAGTTCATACTATAAATCATTTTTATAATAAATCGATTTTATATCAATATATATACAGGTAACCTCCATATAACACGGCATTCGTACAGCATGGTTTCATTCTAATACGATTAAAGAATTGGAAAAAAATCCCCGTATAACACGACATTCATACAACACGGTTTGAGAATTTTGATGATATGAATCCTGAAATATTTAAGAATTACTGGTGGAAGAAGAGGCAAATGAAACAAATTTAGTGGAAATGGTGTCTGAGATAAATCAAATTAATACAGAGGACGATAGCACAGATGCAAACGCAGAAGTTTAAAATGTTATCCTAAAAAGCAAAACGAAGGGTTTAAACTTAGTCGAAAAATTGAAGTTCTATTTTCTAAATGTCTATTTTCAAAATTTGAGAACTTTACAAATACTTAGCTAGAAATTTATAAAAAAATTTCAGTTGAAAGCAAACGAAAATAACAGATTTTTTGAAAAAGTAAGCACAGAAGAGTTGCAAAAGAAAGATCATAAGATGAGATTATTTTGCCATAAAGAAAAAAACCCTCATTTAATGGTGCTTAGTAATGATGAAAAAAAACATTATGTCATATTAATATGTAATAGTTTATATTAATTATTGTTTTAATAAAAATATATCTCTTAGTTATAAAATAAAATAGTTTTTTTTTTAATTTTTAAAACTTAACCTTGATTTTTGTGCTAGTTTTTTGTTTCGTATAACACGAATTTGCATAGCGTGGCATTTTTTAGGAACCTAAAGACCGTGTTATACAGGGGTTATCTGTATATGTATACACAACATACAAACGTACACACACATACACACACATACACACACACGCACATACACACACATACACACACACACACATACACACACACATACACACACACACACACACACACACACACACACACACATATATATATATATATATATATATATATATATATATATATATATATATATATATAATGCATTGAAAAATAGAAACATATTAAACTATTAAGTAATTAGTAGTAAATACACTACGAGAGTTGTTTGATAACTATGGTAAATTTATTTATTGTTTAATTTAATTAAATTTTTTAATTTAGTTTTTCTTACTGTTTTACCACACTTATCAAACTATCCTCGTACGCAGGTACACGAAGAAACAGGAAATACAAAAGCAGTTAGTTTTATAGTTTTTGGACGGTACGATATTACCAAAGCTACTGACGCTAGCATTAAAAGAAGTGTTAAGACACATCTGAAAATCTGAAGAAATAAAAGTAAAGGGTGATATACTTAGTCGCCCCTACAATTTGTTGGCATTATTATTTTATTAATAATCTAGGATGAAATATATGTATATATGTATATATATATATATATATAAATTTATAAAAGAAGACCCAAAAAAATGCCCATTGATAAATATAACAGAGAAATAAGAAAATTTATCGGAGTGGATTGGTAGAGAAAGGCATTGGATTAGTCGAAATAAAAAGTTTTGGGAGAGACGTTAATCCAACAATGGATTAAAAAAGGCTGATGATAATGATAATATATAAAAATTAGACAAAGTAAATAAAAAAATGATCTTGCGATGAACCACAACGAGACAAAAGTAATGTAAAATGAATTTGCAGATCAGAACAGTAATTAATACGAAATGAATTTTTATATTATGAAACTTAATATTCCTCCATGTTTGAAAAAAAAGTATTTGATCAGTGCATCCTACCTTTCTTCACTTATGGTACCAAAACACGGATCTAAAATACCAAAATAATTTAACGGCCCAAAAAACACGAAGAAAATATGTATAATATAGAGTCATCCAAATGTGATGCTTAGATTTGTGTTTTATTAAAAAGAAACTGAATATGTTTCTTTTTAATAAAACACAGATCTAAGCATCACATTTGGATGACACTATATAAATGTAGAATAACATAAGAACATAATAACATTATCTATTTACTATTAAAAAATACCATGGAAATAAAAGGTTTATATCATTAAAAGAAAAAGATCTGCAACAAAATTTAACTTGAAATTAGAATTAATATCTAATGAAAGATTGATATACAAAAGATACATATATATATATATATATATATATATATATATATATATATATATATATGTAATGTATGTATATATATACAATATATATTTCCTCTACATGGAGGTATAACGTGATTTTTGTATGATACATTTTTTAAATTCTCACAGAAATTTAAAAAAAAATCGTCTATTAATTCAATACACACACACACACACACACACACACACACATATATATATATATATATATATATATATATATATATATATATATATATATTCATTAATTAATTTATCATATAATTTATTCATTTCGATATATTTTTAAAATAAAATAAATACAAAATATCGCAAAAACATTTAATTGATACTAAATAAGTTCTTAGCCTTGAAAAACAAATATATTATTTTAATGAAATAAATCATCATCTAAAAATAATAAACAAAATATTTAATGAAAAAGCATTATATTATATTTTAAAATAAATTTTGAATAAATTAAAAAGTAATAATATTATATAGATTGGTCTAAATGAGACTGAAGAATTTGGACATACATTTATTTCCTTACATCATTTATTATCTTTCAGTCTCATTTGGACCACCATATATTTTTCATAAACTAAATTCTAGAACTTTGTTTTAAATGAGAATAACATACTCCACAGAAAAAATCTACAAAAAATCTACAGAAAATCAATAATAGATTTTTATAAATAATAAAAAAATAACTTAACAAGATATATATATATATATATATATATATATATATATATATATAGAGAGAGAGAGAGAGAGAGAGAGAGAGAGAGAAAGAAAGAGAGAAAGATAATTTAATTATTATCTATATCATATAAATATTTATTTATATGATATAGATTATATATATATTTTTTTCTATTTTCATATCTTAATTGTTAAATAATAATTATATGAAATTTACACATATGCTATTATTTATTCTTATTTATATTCACATACGAGGGTTGTTTGATAAGTATAGTAAAAAAGTTAGAAAAATTAAACTGAAAAATTTAATTAAATTAAACAATAAATAAATTTACCATACTTATCAAACGACTCTCTTGTATGTATATATATATATATATATATATATATATATATATATATATATATATATATATATATATATATATATATATATATATATATATATATATATATATATATATATATATATATATATATATATATATATATATATATATATATATATATATATATATATATATATATATATATATATATATATATATATATATATATATATATATATATATATATATATTAATTTTTTATAACTTATTCACGAAGTAATAAAAGTAAAGAATGATTGTTCAAAAAAATATATGAATTATAATTTTCAAATTTAAAAACTTGTCATTTATTATTTATAACTCGAAATTACATATTAATGAAATGATATAATTATATTGTTCAGAAATAAAGAGTACTCAGCCATACAAATGAAAGATATTAGGGTAAGACAAGTTGAAATACATGAAGGCAATTAATTGGAAAAAAACGACAAACCATCTGTGCAATTCGTCCAAATTGGACTACACAAATGTTTCCAGCTGTGAATGAAACACATAAAATTAGCATGTGAGGGGGAAATCCAAGTTGATAATTATATTAAATAATTATAAAAATAATAAATACTATTTATCCCACAATTATAATATTTATACTGGTATTTACTAAATTAACATCTTAATTATAAAATATTACCATATAATAATAAAATCAACTTTATTTATTTATTGTTAAATTTCTATTTTTTTTTAAATGTAACTAATTTGTATATTTATAAAACGAATATAAAATAATCAAATTTTATTCACTACAAAATCATTTAAAATTCGAAAATAAAATAGATATTCTGATGAGACACATTAGTATATTTAATATTGAATAATTTAATAATATAAATTATTAAACCATACACATAATTTACAACTGTTTTAAATATACACGTTTCGAAATACGAAAATCAGTACAAATTAATAACACGATCGTTTGATACCTGATTTCCATTATTTAGTATGGTAGATCAAAAAGAAAATAATTACAGTTACACAAGTTCGTGTCGAAAACTTTGTTGATTTCAAAAACATTCTCTAATAATGCTTATCAGAGAGATTCTTCTAATTAACTTGTCGTCGACGAAAATTACAATCATTTGTTATTTAATATTTAAAACATGTGTTCTGACAAATCACAAAATTACGAATTAAATAAAGATATTGTGTGATTTAAATTTTTGAAAATATGCCAACACACACACACACACACACATATATATATATATATATATATATATATATATATATACATACGAGGGTCGTTTGATAAGTATGGTAAATTTATTTATTGTTTAATTTAATTAATTAATTAAATTATATTTTTTAATTTAGTTTTCCTTACTTTTTTACCATACTTATCAAACGAGCCTCGTATATATATATATATATATATATATATATATATATATATATATATATATATATATATATATATTTATACAAAAAAACAATTTATTGTCTAAAGTATTTAATGCAGTTTTACAAAATATAATTAGAAAAACAAACTCTAAAAATAAAGATATAAAAATAAATGAGGAATATCTGTTATAATATTCTTATTTACAGACGATGAATAACTTATATGTGAAAAACTAGAAGGGTTAAAATACTACTTGAAACTCTTTCAGAGGAAAGTAAAGTTGGACTAAAAAAATATGAATGAAACTAAAATAATTTTAACATATTTGTAGAAAAAGAAGATTGACATTTAAAGAATTAATGTTTGGAACAAACTGATGAAAAAATAAAATAAACAATATGTAACCTATGGTCAGAGATTAAGGCGAGAATCAGGAAAATATAAGCAGTATTTCGAAAGATGAAGAATATTAGGTTGTCTCAAAAGTTTCTTTCGCGACCTGCACGCAGTTGCTTATATAAAGATGTAACATTATTTCTTAGATGTTGATGCCATCCATTTCAGTTGTCGTCTAGCTATCGCAGAATACGTTTTGTTTCCGTTGAAGAGTTATACACACTCTTTCGTACGCCTTTAAGTATGGAAAATCAAAGGAAGTATTTACGACATGTAATGTTGCATTGTTTTAAAAAAAAGCAAGAGTCCTAACGATACTGCAAACGAGATTTGCACCGTTTATAGAAATGGTGTTACAAGTATTCAGTCAGTTCGCACTTGGTTTAAGAGGTTCAGAGCTGGCAATTTCAATCTGGAAGATGAAGACCGCAGTGGCCGCTCATTCACTGCAGATACGGACCTCATCAAGGCCATAGTTAACGAACATTTGCGATATACTGTCCGTGAATTTGATGTTTTATTTGATAGTCAATCTGGTCCCTACCGCCCACTAGTAGGAGATTCAAGTTTTCATGGTGGGCGGTAGGGGTTTTGTCTGATGCTGAAGCTACTTTCCTTTATCAAATATTTCTGATATCAAATATTTAGTTTCGCACCATCAGCCTTAAGGATCTCATTAATAATTAATTAAAGGTAATTTCAATAGACTTTATATTTTTTATATTTAATTTTCTTTTTCTTCAATTTAAATAGCTTCCGCACTAGTAGGCACTGTATCGATGGAGATGCAGAAATGCAACATCAAATTAAATTTTCTGTGTATTATAAACATACGCAAAATATAAATCAAAAGAAGAATTTAACTACATATTTTTACTAAACCTCTACTCAAAAATTATGATTACTTTGCAGTTGCGCTAAATTAAGTTACTGCGGAATCGGTGGGCGGTAAGAAAATTTTACTACCAACAAAGATACAAAAATGGGCGGTAAGTATAAAATGTTAACTACCACTGCTTTAAACATTCCCTGAGGAATGGTACACAATCATCTTATAAAGCTCGGTTACATAAATTATTCAGAAATATGGGTTTTACATCAGTTGGCAGAAAGCAACCTCCTTAACCGTGTTTTTACGTATAATTTTTTTCTTCGCTAAAACGAGAAAGTACTTTTTTGATGAGATTAGTTACTGAGAATGATAATTGGATTTTCTATGAGAATATTAACCGAGAATGCTTTTCGTCCAGCGATAAGAAGCCATTAACGGTAGCAAGGCCTAGTCTTCACCCAAAGAAAGTTTTGATATCTATTTGATGGGATTGGAAGAGTTTCATTTAATATGAATTGCTTTCACAAGGTAAAACCATTAATTCAAAAAAATGCTATTCCCAATTGGACAAATTAAAAGAAGCAATCAACACAAAACGACCAAAATTAATGAACAGACGAAACGTCGTTTTCCAGTACGATAACGCCAGGCCCCATGTGTCTTTAGCCATTAGAAACAAATTGTTAACATTTGACTGGGATGTTCTACCATCTTTCATACTCTTCAAATATTACCCAATGTGATCATTATCTATTTCTTCCATTAAAAATATCTTTTTGCAGTAAATAATGACATAAAAATACACTTGGAATGGTATTTTACTAGCAAATGACACAAGTTTTGGAAAAATGGCGTTATACGGCTTTTGGATATATGGAGGAAGGTAATAGAACAGAATGGATCGTATATAACTCAATAATATAACATAAAACATAAAATATTGTACATGTATTGCTTACTAATAAACAAAAGAAACTTTTGGGACAACCTAATATAACGAAGAGCAAAATACCATTGAGACTAAAACGGAAATGTAGAGCCAATGTATTCTACCTATCTGTACTCACAGATTAGATATTTGTACACCGGATGTAAAAATAAGGCAACAACTTTTAGAAACCTAACAAAGTGTGGAAAAGTTTATATTAGAAATTTCTAAACAAAATCACAAAATCTATAAATAGATACTAGAACAGACAAAAGTAACTAATATGATAAAACATAGAACAAGAATAATCACTGAAATGGATATGGGCAGGGCACATAGTAATAAAAAAAGACAACAAAGAAGAGGTCTTACCAAAATTGAGAAATGTACTTATAAAGCATAGTGAAGGCGATGGTTAGACCCAATTGGTAGTGAGTAAAAGAAAGTAGACGTGTCTCAAGAGAATGTTTAAAAAGAGTCAATAACATTCGACAAGGCTTTCTCCTAACAGCATGCAGATATAAACTGATGATATATATATATATATATATATATATATATATATATATATATATATATATATATATATACATATAAAGGTGTTACATAAAATAGAGGATTTAGAGATGTAGTGAAGTTGGTTACAATTTTCATAATAAATACCGCCAACAAGAGGCATGAAATTTATTTGGTCTTGTAGTATAATTATCCCTGCACAGAATTATCAAATCATTTCTATTCTAGATTTCAATGTAAATGGGCAGTAAAAAAAGATTAAAAAAATAAAAATCGGACAAAAACTTATAGTTTTATTTTAAGAATTTAAACTTGGATACAACAAAGAATGTAAGCAAAGAATTTGAATCTAACACAATAATCGAATGAACTAGACAGCAAAGATTAAAACATTTTATTCAGGAGATATGATCATTAAAAATTAGTTCTGTGGACGCCCAAGACCATCCATCAACAACGACGAACTTCGTAAATTAGTAGAGTCTAACTGTCACCAATATGTGAGGAACTTTGTAGATAAACTTGACATGTACTACTTAGCAGTTTTCTGTTACTTGCGAGTACCCCCAAAAAAAATCAAGAAACTAGATAAGTTGATTTTTCATGAGTTCACTGAAAGAAACATTACATACTGACAATTTGCAATTCTCTATTCACTCAGAATAGAAACTAACTGTTTTTAAGTAGCAACATGTAATGAAAAATGAATTCTATGTGACAATCATTGCAAATCTACACAATGATTGAATTTTGGTGAAGTCCTGAAACATATGCCTAAACCAAGGTTTAATTACAAGAAATGGTGGCTGTTAGGTAGTCCGTAGTTAGCGTTAATCATTGTTCATTCTTGAAACCAGTGAAACCATTAATGCCAAAAAATACTGTTCCTTGTTGAAGAAAATGCATTAACAATTACTTGTTAAGCAACCTATATTAATTACCAAACATGGAGTTATACTGTTTAAAGACAGCACGTTCAAAAATTGTAACAGTTAAAGTATGAGACTCTTCTTCATTCACCATATTTGTCAGATTTTTCATCAATGGCCTATCTCCTTTTTGAACATCTGGGTAATTTTTCGGAGAAAAAATATTTAACAATGAAGAAGCAGTTAAAAACATTTTCGAGGAATTTCTTTAGTATAAAAATTGTAATTTCTAGTAAAATAATATGAACACACTTGTATCTTATTAAGAGAAGTGTTTACGTCCAATGGTGCTTATTTTAATGAATAAAAATTATTTTTAAAAAAGTTACAAATGTTTACGAGTTTCATTAGAAAATCTGACATGTCATAAACAATGACTTATTATGTACATATATATATATATATATATATATATATATATATATATATATATATATATATATATATATATATATATATATATATATATATATATATATATATATATATATATATATATATATATATATATATATATATATATATATATATATATATATATATATATATATATATATATATATATATATATATATATATATATATATATATATATATATATATATATATATATATATATATGCTGATCCATAATATGATATATATATATTATATATATATATATATATATATATATAAGCATGTGTTTAGTTTCTTTTTAATAAAACTCAAATCTAAGCGTTACATTTGAATGACCCTATATATATATATTTGAGCCACTTATATAATAATCCTACAAAGTCTTGTTCTACAATATTATATTTTAGAGATAAGTAAGTAAGAAATAAAAAGATCATTATGTTGACAATGTTGTTAGTTTTAAAAATTTCAAGTTATCAAATCATTTTTTCAATGTGGTTTCAATTGCTTGTTCACCATAAACAACATAAGAAAGATTCCTAGTCAGAGCTCACACATACAAAAAGAGACGATAACAATTTGTAATATGTGAACAGCACCATTGTTCAGCATCACAGGAAGTAATTTTGGGCACAGCGGACCCTTCTATTTACAATAATGGTTACGTCTGCATTTGAGTTGTTCTTTTGAAGTCTACTTATGGCTTTGTTATATTCGTAATGCAGATGATGTAGCCTACAAAGAGTTCATCATTTTCAAGGAAATATAGATAAGCATTTTATGACGAAACACAGATCACAGATGTGTATTTTCTTTGTAAATTTGCTGATTTGCAAAGAATATAATTGTATTACAATTTATTTAAAAAAGAAGATTAATTACATATTTGTATGCATCGAACATATAATTTTACCGTAATAGAATTACCTATTTATAATGAACGTATATACATATATACATATAAACATATATATATATATATATATATATATATATATATATATATATATATATATTTATAGCTAATGACGTGCATAAGTCATATTAGTGTTGCATGGGTAACATAAGTAATTTATTGATATAATTCAATGAAATCGTTAAATTTAAAAAAAATATTATATAATATTAATGAAATTTATTTTCAATTAAATATATTTTTTTTTCATTTAACGACTTCATTGAATTATATCAATAAATTGCTTATGTTACCCATGTGTGCCATGACTTATGCGAGTCATTGTATGTATGTATGTATGTATATTATATATATATATATATATATATATATACAAATTTCAATCCTTGACGTTTAGACGACATTAAAAGTTTTGCTGTGAATATTTATGTTTTTATTTGTAACATTGGTAAACAAGAATAGAAATTGTGACTTATATCAATATGTTGAAAAAACAATAGTTTTCTTTTTCAAAATAATAGAAGAAATACTATGCTATTCGCCATTTTATGCTATTTTATATTATTATAACCTTAATCTGCTATAGAAACTACTAAAATCATTTGTCGAAATTTTAATAATGACAATGTAATGAAGAAATCATGTTGTAAATGAAAAATAATCAGAAATTTAAAAATAATAACTTCAATAGTAAAATAAACACTTTAGATCTCCGCAGAAAATGAAATCGAATTGGTAGAGAGAGTTGCTATAAGAAGATATGACGCAATCGAGTATTTATCCTTACAAAAATAATTATTTTTAATCACAGAAATACGATTCAGCATTTGCATGAAATGGGAAGAATACAAAAAGGAGAAAAAATGGGTTCCATATAAAGTATCATCCATATAAAGTACCAAATCAACACTTTCGTTTGCTATTTAATTTTCATCAACAAAATTTTTTTGTATCAAATAATTACCAGGAATGAAAAATGCATTGATATATTATGACAATGTTGAACGCACAAAATGAGAAAGCCTTGACGAATTAACCTTTATTTCAACATTATAACAAAATATCCATGGTCACAACGAACTACTATGTATTTGGAAGATATGCATTGGATTGTTTATCGTGGATTATTACAACCGGGTCAGAAAATGATTTCAGACCAACACAGTCAGCATTTGAGATTGAGACTGAACGAAGTAAGAATTTAAAAACAAATATATTCTGCAGAAAAACGAAATAAAATCATTTTGTTCCACGATAATGCCAAACCGAATATTACATTTTATATACAGGAAACTCTAATAGAACACAATGAGATATACATTACTTGCTTATTCTCATTTATTATTCTTTATTATTCTTCAGTCTCATTTGATCCATTGTATAAAACAATGTAAAGAAAAAACTACGGATAGATGAAGTAAATAAATGTAAAAAATTGTTAAAAAAGGCATTAGATCACTGGAAGTAAAATTTTTGAAAAGGCCTTTATCCAACAGTGAATAAAAAAGGTTAATAATTGCAAAATAATGTCATTATTTTATAACCAAATAATCGCTTTTTATGAAAAATAATATTTTTGAATTATTTTATATGGTAGAAAAATATATATTTATCTGAGATATTTTATGTTTATATTCTTAACGCTTTCTGAGAAAAAAAATCATACAAAAATATTTTATACGCAAATACAAACAACTTGATAAGATAATAAAATAATCACCTACTTATGAATAAAACCTTGTTAAATTCATTCAGTAATATACGTACGTACACCAATTTCCGTCCGAATATTGATTTTTATTCCAATTTAGAAAACGTTACATACTTCAAAACAACTTGACTTATTCATATTAAAAGAACAATTCAGTCGATTGAAAGAATAATTCCTACGCTCCGATAATTCCAATAAAGAAGTAAAAAAATAATAAATAAAAATATAGGTATACAATACAACACTAAAAACAGTTAAAAGAATATAAAATAATTTTATAAAATACATACAAAATAAATATTGCAAATAATTCAGTATGAGCGGAGTTCGTTCAGTAGATAAATAATAAATTTATAGATAAATAGAAGTCATTTTAAAAATAATGAAAACTTTATTCAATCGATGTTGAAACAATAACAATTTAAAAATTGTAAAATATATTTAATTCATATTCTTCAACTTCGACGTAATTGTTAAAACAAGTATATTTAATACAATATCATGTTGAAAATGGTCATAGCATGTGTTTTTAGAGTATTTAATGATTGTTTAAATTTTTGTTCGTTCAATTAACACAATTATTTATTTTTTAATCATAAATATATTTCCTATATAACAGTAAAGTGTATTAATAAAATTATAGCATTAAATCAGAATTTATTTCTTGTCACACATTTAGCACTGTGTACAATTATTTAAAGCTGTGAAGTTCATAGCTACATATTCGAAGCCATCTTCTTTAAGTCGGCTACATAGAGTAGTATAAATTCAAAAACAGATAAACATATGGAAGAATTTTGTTTGAAAATAAAATTATCGATAATGAATATCTTATATTTATATATTTTACAAACACACACACACACACATATATATATATATATATATATATATATATATATACATATAATAAAAAAATATTTTTTTCAGATTACTTGTTTAAAAACTATAAGTATTTATTACTGTTGATATATTTCAATATTACCAAAATCAAATATTTTTTTATTTTCTAAATTATTAAACGAAGTTAAACTAAATATTTTCGTATATACTTTTTTTAATTAATAATAAACTTTTAAAAGAAATTCAGCTATTAAAACAATCAGTTTCTTGAAATTTTTTTTAATTTATGACAATGCCATTTAATTTTACACAATATATGATTAAATATCGGTTGAATTTGTAATATCGAGTTTTCCAATAAAAATGTCAAAACTTTGACAACTGGTGACAGTTATGTTTGAGTTTTTTTTTAAACTCTTAAACTAGTTTTTTTAACCTTGTATAGGTCGAATTACTTTCTTAACTATAAAAAATTATATAACGTAAAATCAACAAATATCAACCTATAAATACAGATTAAAAATGAATTCAGCAATTTCAACAATTTTAATTATAACGAATACATTTTGTAACTTTGAAGTAACAACGGCCTACAACGTTTGCACTTGTGCTTAAGAAAATTGTAAATGATCCCAGATAAATCGCACAATAAAAAAGCTTTGTAGCTCCATTTTTTAGGTTTTTTCGACATGTACTGTTTCAGACTATGTTTCCTTTTGAAAGGTATTACTTGCTCATCAACGCAGAGGTTTTCACCCAACGGAATGCGATTGAAATTTTTTAACTAATTTGTCGAGAATAGGTCTTATTTTTTATAATATGTCCATAACCACTGAATTATTTGTATTAGCTTCTAAATGTATTTTGGATTTTATTTCTTTCCATTGCGCACGACTCAGTATCCACATCAGATACTCTCGTCTTTGATTTTCAAAACATTTCAGATCTTGGTAACCCGTAAATCGACATAAAAAAGAAGAATAATTAATATGAAAAATCATGAATAATTAATATTTAATATGATTTTGTATCCATATTTTAGGCCTCTGTGTATAAAACTAAAAAGCAAAGAAAATAAAGTATTATCACAAATACACCAAACCCTACCATTATACGAGGTCGTTTGATAAGTCCAAAGCTATAATTCCGAAAGATTGCATTGGTTATTTTTAATTAGTAGCACCTCTATGGAAGAACACACACCAAAGCTATTATATCGGTCTATTCCTTTGTGTTTGACAATCCGTTGGAATCAAGAAAAAGTGATTGTCAAATAATACGGACTTTTATCTGTGAACGAAAAGAAAAGCTGTTTCACAGACATTTTTCGTTTCATCTATTGATACATCCAAACTCCTGAGAAAAAAGAGCAGTCTCTTGGTATCTGCTACCGTAAATCGACGATATAAAAGAAGAATAATCTTTATCGACTATTTGGAAAATCATTACATGTGCATATTATTCATTATTATTGGATCGAACAATTAAATTTAATATGATTCCAAATCGTTTCACATCCATATTCTAGGCCATCTGTTCCTAATGTATAAAACAAAAAAGCACGAGGAGGTGAAAACAAAGCATTATTTCACAACTTACACCTATTATTCGGAAACCCTACCGTTATAGTGTATTATGACTTGAGGAAAATAAAAACGTCATTAATTTTTAAAACTTATATCATATGAAAAGTCATAAAAGTAATAAAATTATTGTTGAAGTACAAACAAATAAGATATTATTGATATATTATACAAACCAAGAGCTATTATATACGATTTTTCTTATTTGACAAACACCGATAGAAAAAGAAATAATAACAATTACACAATATGATTTCTTTGACTTCTATCTGCAGACGACTTGTAAAAGCATTTACTTTAACATTTCAGATTAGAGTTGATAACCACCATCAAGAATGGTATTAATTACTAAAAATACTTTACATAATAAACGTATATGCCACTTTGAGGAAAAAATTAAAAAAATTAATAAAATATGGATATATTTATATGTGACTTGAAAGTTACACGGTCCCATTGAGGGTTAATAAAACACAAATTTAGGCGTTACATTTGGACGACTCTATGTATAATAATGAATAAAGATATTTGTTACATGGAAAACATTTTGGAATTATCAAAAACAAAACTAAATTTGAAGTCAATCATTTATTTTATTATAATTAGATAAATTGTCTAATTACATAGTCTAATTTACATAGTGCACAAAAAAAATAATTTTATTTTCTTAAATAATATTTATAATGTAAAATATATTGAAATGTCAGATAAACAGCCAAAAGAAATATTTCCTACATGTGTATAACCAAATAAAAGTTGTAAAATGTAACAATTTTGTACTTTTCAATGCTACATTATAATAAATATTTTCGTTTTTTTGGGAATTACAAGACACTTAGGATTTTATTACCGTAAACAATTTTCCTGTTTACTGTATGGTTGTTAAGTGAACATCATTAAAGTGTTGGTCGAGGAGGAAAATAAACATCGACATTAAAAAATAAATCGTTATTAATTTATATTTACAAAAAAAAATCCTTTGTTAAAATATCTAATGTAGTGCCGAAAAACAGTATGACGAATTCGTAACGATAAATTTGAAAATGAATTCTGAGTGAACCAATCATCTAAATTTAAAGGTCGAGAAAAAAATAGTATTAAATACGCTACAAAAGGGCATAGAACAAGTTCTTTAGAAATAGCAATACAAAAGAAGCAAACTAAAGGAGTTACATTTATGAACAATGTGTTGAGTTGTAAATAAAGTTGAGTTGCAAACTCAAGTTTACAGAAAACAAAAATATTTACCAAAAAAATAAACAAAATTAAAAAAGTCAATTTTACAAATGAATAAAACTAGTGAATTTACAGAAAAAAAATTTTTTTTTTGATAAAAGTAAATTTTGTATTTACAAATCAGAAAGTCGAAGATGTTTTTATCGAACATTAATGCTTTAATAGACTTTATTTCATTTTTATTTTTATTTAAATAAATACCTGTATAAAAAATTAAAAACTTTTATTTTAACACTTAATTTTATAAATTATATATATATATACACATACACTTGTGTGTGTCTATGTAAAAATGTAATAAAAAAATGCAGTGATTATTATAATAAGTTCCTCGTGTGAAGTCAGAAAAGTTATTTCAAGAACTTGCAAAATATATTGAGCGTGTGGCAATGTTCTATTTAAGGCTTATTACCCCACGCGTTAATTTATGAAAATATTTTATATGAATGACTTATAAGAATCTTTTACATATTTATGTATTGTTTTATTGCGTTAATATTACATTTCTCTATTTCATCGTACTTATTTATTTTCCAATTCTATCTATTCTATGAAATTAATTATTATTTTTTATTTGTATTTATTTTTTTTTGAATCAAAAAAAAAAATCTTTTCACAATTTTTAATTAATATTTATGGATAAAATTCACACTATAAATAATTTTCAATTAATTACTCAATCAATTATTAAATTGCTGTATTTAAAACATATGGAGCTTATATATATATATATATATATATATATATATATATATATATATATATATATATGTGTGTGTGTGTGTGTGTGTGTTGATTTATTATATACGAGTGTTCCATAAAGATTAATATATATAAGTGTTTTTAATACACTTTAAATATAACTGTTTTTCAAATATTTCCTGTCCACATAACACATATTCTTCATTCACTTAAAACAATAGCTAAAATACCGAATTCATCGTTCTAAAAGTATTTCATAAATCAACCCTTTTCTTTTTTATAATACGTAGATAAAACAGACATATCTAAACATATACATACGTGCGTGAACAAAGACGCATATATATATATATATATATATATATATATATATATATATATATATATATATATATATATACACACGTAAGCACATAAGTCATGGCACACAAAGGTAACAGTAATTTATTGATATAATTTAAGTCGTTAAATTAAAAAATATATATTGCATTGAAAATCAATATAATGAATAAATTTAATGAATATTATATTTATTTTCAATTAAATAATTTTTTTTTTAATTTAACTTCACTGAATTATATCAATAAATTGCTTATTTTACCCATGTATGCCATGATTTATGTGAACCTGTGTGCGTGTATATATATATATATATATATATATATATATATATTTACATATCTTCAGTTTCTTTTTATCTACTACTGAACAAAAACCTTTCTTAAAACTTTCCACTTCGACCAATCAAATACTTTTATCTTTCACTCAAATCCAACAAATTTTCTTATATCTTTATTCTGTCTATACGTGAGTCTCCTATGGGCAATTTTATATAGCTGAATTCCTAATCAATAATTCTCTTGTCCATTAGTGATTTTCTCTTCTTACTATATGACAGACACATTTCCATTTTAAACTTCTCACTTTTACTCTAATATCTGTAATTTTTGTTTTCTTTCTAACTCACTCATTTTTCGTTCTGTCTCTGCGTATTGTTCCTAATATCATTTTTTCATGTTTCTTTGTATTGTAAAGAACCGTTAAAATATTTTGGCATTTAAAACCCATACTTTATTACATACATATATATATATATATATAGTTATCCAAATGTGATACCTAGATTTAAGTTTGATTTAAAAAAAACATTTGTATAAGGTGCTATATTGGGAAATATGTGTACAGTTTCTTTTCAATAAAACACAAATCTAGATGTCACATTTGGATGACCTTATATATACGAATTACCGGAAAAGATTTTTTTTCTATAACCAAAGCTGTTAAACAGCTGGTATGTTTTAAATTTTAATCCACCAACTCACAAACAACAGTCCTTGTACGTGAATTTTTTAAAAAAAGAAATATGTACGATTTTACATCCACCGTATTCACAGGATTTGATTTCATGCGAATACTTTCTTTTCCCAAAATTGAAATTGAATATGAAAGTTCAGTATTTATTCAGATCTTTGAAGAAATTCCAGGAAGCGATCTGTGTAAATCAATGTTTTTATCTTAACGTTCTTAATGTGAAAGGAACGTATATTGAATGAAATAAATGACTTACAAAGATAACCACTTTTTAATAATAATTCTTCGAAGATAAATTATTATTTAAAAAGATGAGTAATAATGAAACCTATGTATTTTATTAAAATTCAAATTTAAATGTTATTAAAGAATTTGATAAAAGGTGAAGGTTAAATTATGATATTATATATATATATATATATATATATATATATTTATTTATTTGTATGTATATATATATTGAGTGGTAGCATAATGGTATGAATCATCACTTATCATGCGGAAAGAGGATGTTCGATTCCCAATCAGAGAATCGTTCATTTTCTAGGATAAAGAATAAGGTAAACCTCATCTTGTAAAAGCAATTGCCATGAAACTTTGACAAAATATGCTATTTTGAGCTGACATTATCTGAAAGGTCATAGCTCTAAATAAGAGCTATAGTGTGATCTTATATATTTATATATATATATATGTATGTATGTGAGTGTACGTATGAGTGTTATATATATATATATATATATATATATATATATATATATATATATATATATATATATATATATACACACACACACACACAGGTAACTCTCCCTTAACACGATAGATAGGTTCATAGAAAATACCGTGTTGTGTGAAATTACATACAGTGTTATATGAGACTAGAAGCATATACTTATCATTTTGTAATTATTTACTATTTTATATGAGACTAGAAGCATATACTTATCATTTTGTAATTATTTACTATTTTATAATTTACTGATATATTTTCTATAACAAAAATCGTGTTAACTAATGTTGCAGAAGGATTTCCACAATTTAATACAAAGGTTTCCGCGATTTTCTTAACGTATTAGAGGGAAACCGTGTTGTAGATTTTCGTGTTATACGAGGGTTTCAGCAATTTTCTTATCGTGTTGGAGTAAAACCGTGTTGTAGGAGAGTTATCTGTGTGTGTGTGTGTATATATATATATAGATATATATATATATGTATTTGTATGTGTATGTTTTATATATATATATATATATATATATATATATATATATATATATATATTTAATACAAGTACATTTGAAACTCTTATCGAATTAATAACTATATGCTATTAATGAATTTTATTAAAAAATATTTATTATCAATAATACCATATTTTTGGAAAGGTATTACTTTTCATAGAAAGGAAAAAATTAACATTAATTATACTTTAAAATGTTATATAAAAGGTAATAAGAAGTAAGAATAAATTCCCCATATATATATATATATATATATATATATATATATATATATATATATATATATATATATGAAGAAAGAGAGAGATAGTAGAAAGAGAAGGAAAAGTAATAAAGTATTATATATAGTGTTTAAAAATATTTAATTTTATGGGATGAAATTTAATAAATACTTATGTGTAAGCAATTCATTTATGTAATATTTTAAAATCTTATGGAAAATTGTAGATTGCCATAGAAATTACTTTTATAGTATAATAAATTATCTTAAGTGATTACAAAAATAATATTTTGAAAATATTTCGAAGAAACACCCAATCAATTAATATGATAAAAAATTAGTAATTATTCGTTTTGTTTCATTTTGGTTTTATATTATGTATGTACATCTATATAAATGTTTGCATGTGTATACATTTGTATATATATATATATATATATATATATATATATATATATATATATATATATATATATATATATATATATATATATATATATATATATATATATATATATATATATATATATATATATATATATATATATATACACCTGTTCCTCAATTTACGCGGAGAATCCGTTCCACGTAAATTTGTTTACGCGAATGAAAATTGCGTAAATTGAGTCTGTCGTTATAATAAAAAAAATATTGAAAATAAAAGCTAGTAAATTTGTAGAAACACATATTTATTTAATATAGCTTAACAAAAAAATAATAACGTTTTAGAAAACAAAAGTAGATAAATTTTATTCGGTGTCACTATCGCTTCTGTAATTCAAAACAATCAACCTTTTATATATTTATATCTTGCCTTTATACGTTTAAATATGAATTTGCGTCACTCTGATATATAATAAATTCCATGAAAAATTATATAAAATGAAATCTATCTGACCGCGTATAAAAAATGCCGCGTAAAAAAAGTCCCGCGTAAATTGAGGGACGGGTGAATATATATATATATATATATATATATATATATATATATATATACCATCACACACATATATATATATATATATATATATATATACATATGCATTATAAAATTAACTTAATAAACAAGTTTCATCAAAAAATCTTCATCTGAGAGTCATTTAAATGCGGAGACTATAGAAATAATATATTCAACTATTTAAATGTCTAACCTATTCCACAGATCGGTAAAATGAACAAACCACATAATAATAGTAGCCACTGTATCCCGGTTAACATACCAGCGTGTTTAATTCCCAGCCGGGACAGACATTCTGTTAATCGAATTAACTACATTCTATTAGATGTACCGCAGTGTTACTGGTTTACTCTTTGTGGCATTGACGCACGACAAAAAGTATGAGAAAAGAATTAAATAGTGGAACTGGGTGTGTTTTCAAGCCCTTCAAAGTAAACAGTTATGTTATTATAGTATTTGTTTCGTTTCATTCTAAATACTAATGAACGATTTCATATTCTTTGTATCTTTATTAATAATACTTCTTAACACATTATTATTATTGCTCTGTATAACAATACTAAATGAATATATAACGGAATTTAATAAACGTTAATTAAAAAATAATTGACTAATAAATTTGAAGTTAACGATACATACAATAAATCACAATTAGGAATGCTGGAATGACCATCCTGAATAAATACAATTTTAATTTAAATTTTCATAAACTAAACATACGAGGGTCGTTTGATAATTATGGAAAATTTATTTATTGTTTAATTTAATTAATTAATTACATTTTTCAATTTAGTTTTTCTTACTTTTTTACCATACTTATCAAACGACCCTCGTATATATATATATATATATATATATATATATATATATATATATATATAAGTATATACACACACAAATATGTATATATGTTCAATATTCGATAAGTAAAAGTACATTCGAGTAGAATTCAAATTATTTATATAAACCATTTTTACAAAAACCGTGGAAAAAAAACCATTGTAAATCTAATATTTTTTTTAAAAAAAACACACTAATTAAAAAATAATCTAAAATTTTTAAATCGACGTATATACATGTTTATGTAACGTGATATTTGCTGAACTAAATATAGTTTTATACAATAAAGATCACAAAATATATTGTAGTTATTTGATTAATACTAGCGCAAGGATACATGTCTGTCAATAACACAGAAGGTTATTGATGTAAATTATTACTAATAACATTTTAATGTTCGTGAAAAATTTAATAAAAAATGTTTTAAAACCCTGTTGCATGCTTTGTTATTTATATGTGTGTGTGTGTGTGTAAATATATATATATATATATATATATATATGTGTGTGTGTATATATATATATATATATATATATATATATATATATACACACACATATATATATATATATATATATATATATATATATATGTATACAAAAAAATAACCGATAAACTGAATACTAAAATAAGATCGTTCCAAGAAAAATGATATCAAAAAGCTACTCAACCACAAATTATTACCATAATGAGATAAATAATCGCATTTTATTAATATTATGCCATTACATTTGAATAAAATATACTGTAACTAATTAAAATATAATTAATTACTAACTATTTAAAATGGCCCTATGCACAAAAAAGTATACATATATAAAAATATATATGAAATAATTTTTACAACATACCAATAATATCGAATAAAACAAAATAAAGTAACAATTACAAATCTAAATATTTAATTAAACGTGTTAAATCAATTTTAACTCGCTAAGTGTATTTTTTACAACATTTAATGTTCGACTAATATTTACCTATAGTTTTTACACAATCTTTGTATCAACACTAATATATTTACCATACTTATCAAACGACCCTTGTATGTATATATATATATATATATATATATATATATATATATATATATATATATATAAAGAGAGAGACACTTTTTTAAAAAACGTAATCTGCTTATGTCTTTACCTTTGAATGAAATGTCTACTTTAAAACGAATGTTCTAATTTATATACCTGAATTATTTATCAATTGTATTTACCTATAATTTTTTTTATTTCGAAGATAAACATTATTTACTTACATTTTAAATATTTTTAACGTGAAAATATAACAATAATTTAACAAGAATAAGAAATAAAAAAGTATCTTTAGAAATTCGTACATATTATATATATATAATATACATATATATATATATATATATATATATATATATATATATATATATATATATATATATATATATATATTTATACACATATACACTGACGCATATAAGTCATTGAAAATAAATATAATGAATAAATTTAATGAATATTATATTTATTTTCAATTAAATATATTTTTTTAATTTAACGACTTCATTGAATTATATCAATAAATTGCTTATGTTTTACCTATGTGTGCCATTTGTATATATATATATATATATATATATATATATATATATATATATATATATATATATATATTCTAGAAGAATGTAAATACCTATAAATTTTAATTGGAATAAACTGAAACCTTACTAATTGATTTCACATAAATGAATGAAACTCTATATAATAATATATTTTATTTTTTGATACTATAAATACGATTTTCTACAAAATGAATATACTGATTTATTTATACAAATAAAGTACAACATGTTCTAAAAATATAAATAACTTTTATTGAAATTTAATTATAAATGGTTATGAATGAAATATAATAATTTCTAAATTATTTCCATAAAAGTATGTAAAACAATTAAAATAAAAGACTTACAAGTGCTTCGTACTAACTTTTCATTCCATATTTTAAGTGGTGAAATGGAATTAATTCTGTTTAATAAAAAATCCTTTTCGAAGAAAAATAATCTTAAGGGAAGAAGAGCTTAACTTGAAATTTTAGTTAGTTTTTTATACCTTTTAGCCTAATACATGTTTATTTAAAAAAAGACTCCAATAACATGATTAATTTTTTAGTCAGTTGATGAATCAAATGAAAATTTAGCTGTAAAATTTTAATAGGATGAAAATTTAATCAAATGACACCCTACTTAACATTAAAATTTATCATCAATAAATATTATATTCAACTTAAAATAACCTATTTTTATAAATTGATCATAACAATACAATCAGTTTAATTCTACCAATATAAACATGAATTTCTAAGAATTCGCTTGAAAATAAACTGTGACAAATATTGAACAAACACGTGTACAGAATATTTATATTGTTCTCCTTATTAAATACATACATATATACTTTTATTAGATATTTATGTTTCCGAAAACTGCTATCGAAAAGGTAAGTTTTTATGAAACTGAAAATGTTATTGGAATTATATCATACTCTTCAGGACTCCTACGTTCCATTTTCATTAAAAATAAGTCTTTTATTGATTTATTGATTTGTATTACTATCCGAATATAGTGTTTTCAAAAATGTTTACATAAAGTAAATAAATAAAAAAGGTTTAATAATAGTGACTGAAAAAGATTTAATATTTACGTAAAAAATAAACCTCACTATTTTTTACAAATTAATATAAACAATTATCGTTTTGTTAATCTTACTATTCAGAAATTATAAAAGAAAAAGTAATCCATATTCATGGAAGACAAGACCACGAATTGAATAATATTTTATATAAAGATCTTTTTATATAAGAATCTCATATATCTTAAGCATTATATAAAGATTATTTTATATAAAAATCTGAGCTATTAATAATTAAAAATTTGTCAAGTATTTTCAATAGAGGAATCTGAATAAATTCTATTTTCTTACATTTACGCTTCCAAGGCCTTTGATAATAAATTATATTATTTTGATTTTGATAACAGAGCCATCATTCCATGGATTTTTAGCATATCTACTAGATAGAATAGAAATTGGTAACTACAAATTCTATTGAAAATTAAAATTTAAAACACTATCAGATAAAATTTCAAGACTACTCAATGTTCGTTGTATCGGATTTATTCTTTAATACAAAATCCAAAAAAAATTATTGCCAGGGTATTGAAAAATTAAGATTAAGATAGGAAAAATCTGTGAATAATAATGAAAAATATATTTTGGATTAAAATTAAAATGTCAATGTTTTGTTACATTTCAAAACTATTTCTAAAAAAACACAATTTATGAAATGATCTAATATAAAGTACAATAACCTCGCATAGTGCGGCTTCGATTAATACGGTTTCACTACAGTCCGGTTTGAAATTTCCCAAAAAAAATTATGCGCATGCGCACATTGTACGCAGTTCTAATTTGGTGGTCTTTTTTCTTTTTCTCTTAGATTTCGATTCGTAACTCTAGAGTAAAGTCGTTTTTTTGATAATTAAATTTCAATAACCCATTTGAAAATGAATTTAAAATGAATGTATAAACCTCTGATTTTATTTTGTTGATACATACAAACAATTAAATATATTATCTCGTTTTATTTACTGAAAAACAGGGGAAAAATTATCTGGAATCAATTAACGTTTTTGTATTTAGTTAATGTTTCGATTAGTCCGGTTTCAAATAGTCCGGCTAATCAGTGGAACCGATTTGCCGCATTATGCGAGGTATTTCTGTATATATAATATTGTACATCTTGCTATCATCTGATATATGGTCCCCAACAACAAAGAGAAAACCAGCAATAAGAGCACCACCCATCATCAGGATTAGGCACTTCCAAACAACCTCGTATTATGAATTCTGTTTTTCAATTTGTTGGTCAAGTCGCAGGACTTAAAATCTGAAGAATGAAATATTTTGAACTTGTTCCTTAACCAAAAAATGATTATGACAAATTTTATATAAATGATTTATATAATGTTTTATATACAAGAAAAATGAACGATGGTTGTAAAAATTAGAATATTTATTTTTGGCTTGGTAAAGAAACTTCACAGGATAAATCTAGAACATCTACATATAGGGTCATCCAAATGCTAGACCTAGATTTGTGTTTTATTAAAAAGAAACATGTGTATAGAGTGGTGTTTAGGGAAACATGTGTATAATTTTTTTGTTTCTTTTTAATAAAACACAAATCTAGGCCTTACATTTGGATGACCCTATATTTAATAGTTCAGTTAGATGATTTACTTGTCGAAGTCCTATATAATATTGGAATGTTGAAGATCATGAATCATATCTTTTATATAAATAATCTGTTATAAAAAAAAAAAATAAAAACCCTAATTATCTTTTATATAATTTTATTTATTTTTTATAATAATATAAAAATATACAAATAAAAAAATTAATAAATTCAATTTGTAGGTATATTGTAGTCTGTTTTCTATAACTATTATTATTAAATACAATCTTATTTTTGTTATAGGATAATGTTAGATTATTACAACCATTTAACACTGTCACACTTGTTTCAATTTTAAATATAAATCGTTTAAAATAATTCTATTGTCTACGTTGGGTTTAAATTTTCAATTCAATAATTAAAGATAAAAATTTTCGTAAACAAATTATATTAATGAAACATAAGAATAATTAATGAAAAATATATAAATGATTTATATTTCGTATTACATTTTCTTAAATTAATTACAATACATAATTATGTACATTTTTATAACTTTCTATAAAAACTAATTTGGTATAATTAAGAAAAAATCTTATTCTGAATTATCTCAGAGAAAAATTAATATCTTAACAAGATTAACTACCAAAAAAGATAATCAAAATTTTAAATTGTCATTCTAAAATTCACTGTACATTGAACATATATTCATTGATGCGTAGAGTACTGTTTAATTTTTATCAGTTCATTGCACAAGACTTGTTTTCAGTGCCAAAATTATAAAAATTTAAATTCCGATTGTGTTGCCACGTTGGATACGTGTTCGCTCCATCGACCATTCTGAATAGATTTCTTTTACAATTTCCTCGTTTTCTTAATAAATTTTATGCTCCCTAAGGAAATAGCCATCCCTTATTCGTCTGCTATATTTTAATGTTCGTTTAAAAGCATTTCATTGGAAAACAGTAACAAAAATCAATAAATCAATAAAAAAACCTATTTATTTCTAATGAAACTGGAGTATAAAAACATTTCCAGTTTTTGTTTACAACATTATTCGACGAAATGTATTTTAAGTTCATGAAAATACGATATTCAAAGAAAAGCTTTCAAATACAATCATATTTTCATATCTAATGATATTTCATAAATGTATTTATAACAGATATTTGATTTGCATATAATTTATGTTCAAAATAATTTTAAATATTTAATAAACATTTTATAACATTATGAACAAATTGATTTAATTTTAAATATTCCGAGAAAGTAAAGTATTTTTAAATTATATAAAAAGTATGTTAAAAAATTAAAAATAAGCATTCAAAAATAATTATTAATTTTATAGAATACAGATAACCCTCCTACAACACGGTATTCTACAACACGTTAAGAAAATTGTGGAAGCCCTTCTACAACACCAAATAACACAATTTTTATTATAGAAAATATATTAGAAAATTATAAAATAGTAAATAATTACAAAATAATAAGTACTGACTTTTAGTTTCATATAACACGGTTTCACACAACACGATATTTTCTAGGAACCTATCTACCGTGTTATAGGAGGGTTACCTGTATAATAAAATAATAAAAAATTTGTAAAAGAGTAATTATTTTATAAAAAAATAAAATAAAGATATTGTGTAAAATATCACTTTGTTGCAATATTTTCTTCTTCATGTATAAGTTTATATAATACTATTTTATTACATACTTAATAATATAAATTACTTAATACTATTCATAAATTAATGAGCCGATTTTTTACTATAAATATTTCTTGCTTACAAAGTAGCAATACAAATACAAAAAAATACTCATTTAAAAAAAATACTTAAGTGTATTAATTAGTAAAGTTCGTTACATTGACAGTGAAGAACAAAGACGTGAATCCATTATGAAGATCGCATTATACTAATTTAGTTTTTTATTTACTTGTCACAAGTAATGTCTTATGAAATTGATGTCAGTAACCAGTTTGGTTGGTTTTACCATTTTATAAAACTGAATATGATGATTTAGTCACTCTTCATAATAAATAATAGACGTTAACAAAAATTACAACGCATAGAATGGGCAATAATTTTAGATGAATGAAGACAATTTTTATCGTTAAATTTTTTACTACATTATTCTTTTTTAATTAAATATAAATGAAATGTTAATTTCATCTGTTAGAAAAATAATATGGACAGCAATTTAACCTATTTTAATATATATATATATATATATATATATATATATATATATATATATATATATATATATATATATATATATACACCCGTCCCTCAATTTACGCGGAATATCCGTTTCACATGGATTTGTTTTACGCGAATGAAAATCGCGTAAATTGAGTCTGTCAGTACAATAGAAAAAATATTGGAAATAAAAGCTAGTAAAACTGTAAAAACACATATTTATTTCACATAGCTTAACAAAAAAATAATGACGTTTTAGAAAACAAAAGTAGATAAATTTTATTCGGTGTCACTATCGCTATTGTAATTCAAAAGAATCAACCTTTTATATATTTATATCGTACTTTTATACGTTCAAGTAAGAATTTGTGTCACTCTGATATATAATAAATTCCATGAAAAATTATATAAAATGAAATCTATCTGACTGCGTATAAAAAGTTCCGCGTAAATCAATACCCTGTAAAAAAAGTCCCGCGTAAATTGAGAGACAGGTGTATATATATATATATATATATATATATATATATATATATATATTTGTGTTTGTGTATGTAATTAGTTATGATGCTAAATATGACAATACCTTTTTGACATTGCCAAAAAAACAATGTGAAACAAAGAGAAAAATTACAGAAAACTGAAAACTTACGAAAACGTTTCAAATGTTAAATGAAATTTATGAGGAAGAAGTAACAGTTTACGAGTGGTTTACAACATTTAGAATAGATAGAGTCTTTAACCAAAAATAAATATAAAATGATTTTAAAACAAATTAATCTTAACCCCAACACCAAAATGGATTAAAGTGTTCAATAATTACTTATTGTTCACTTATTATTTATAAATATATTCTGTTGTCAACAGAAAAGCTCTGATGATGATGGCGTCGCCATCAAAATGCATCAGCCGATATATTTATAAATAATAAGTGAACAATAAGTGATTATTGAACACTTTAAACCATTGTGGTGTTGGGGTTAAAATTCATTTGTGTTAAAATGAATCAGCCACAATTCCAAAACAACAAATAAAATGATTGTCTGTTGTACACACAAATATTGTTAGAAATAGTAATTCTTCTCTAGGACCAATTTAATCGCATTTTCTTCTAAATTTTGGTGTAGAATATCGACATATTTAAATTTATCCATTATTTCATCTATAAATACAAAATTTCCGACCACGCTATATGCCATGCAACTCCATACCACTACACTACTACTCCCATGTTTGACAATAGGTTTTAAATTTTTGATATCGAGCTCCGTATTCTTTTTTCTTTAAAAAAGAGAACAACCATCCGAATCAAACACGTTAAACTTACTCTCATCTGAAAAAAGAACTTTTTTCAAAAACGAAATATCTTTGTTTACATGTTCTTTGGCAAAGTTTAAACGTTTTGCGCGGTTTGTATTATTTATGTACGGCTTTCTACGTGCTGCACGTGCATTATACCCATACGTTCTTAAGACTTTAAGGCAAGATTCAACACAAATATTTTTGTTGAACTATTTATTGAACATTGTTGTAATATTTTCGAGACTATTATGAAGACTTTTTTAATTTCACGAACTAGAAAACGTTCTTATCGCTCCGATATTACTCCTGGACGTCCCAAATTATACTTTTTATAATACTATTAACACATTGTATGCGGGAAACGCCTCGACGACGTATTTCTCTAGTAATAGTATGCGAAAGACGTCATCGAGACGTTGCCCGCATACAATGTGTTAAGAAAGACATCTCTTTAACTTTTTTTATAATACTACTCTGTTCAAAAAGTAAGGTGACTGTTTGAATAAAACACATACTATTTAATTATTCATTCAAATTTATTTTATCTCCTGCAAAGAAATCCTCTCCTGTTGCGATACACATATGCCAACGTTTAATCCAATCTTGGAAACACTTTTCATATTAATTTTTTGGAAATTCCATCAGCATCTCCTCTGATTTTTGTTTTATCGATTCAACTGAGTCAAATCGGGTTCCTCGAAGTGTTTTTTTTTAATCAAATGAACAGGAAAAAATCACATGGTGACATATCTGGAGAATACGGTGCTTGTGGAGCAATATTTGTTGAATTTTTGGTAAAAAGCTCACGAATAGAATTGTTTTGCTGACAGACGTTTCAATCCCAAAACATCACTTAAAATTGTGTCTGCTGAACCTATTGATATTCTAATATCTTCAGCAAACTCTCTTACAGTCAAATGACGATTTATCATTGCTTTGTTTCTATTTTTTTTATATTTTCTTCGGTTATTGATGTTGATGGACGACCAGAACAAGGTTCATTTTTTATGGATTCACGACCTTCTCTAAACAGCTTATGCTACTGGAATACAGTTTTTCTCGATAAAGATTGATCACCGAATGCTTTCTGCACTATTTTAAACGTTTCAGAAGCATTATTTCATTTTTACCACAAAACTAAATGCAATTTCTTTGTTCAACAATATTAGATATTTTAAAAATCGAAAAAAGGCAAAAAGTTGATGTAAATAAACTGCTGTAATTTATAACCTATTTGACATATTAAACAGAAAAAGGAACGAATGTCACTGAAAGTTGTGCCAACATAAGAAAAAAGTTTTTTATACTACGACTTTCGCGCGAGATTCAAATTAAAGTCATTTTATTTTTTGAACAAAGTATATTGAACGGAACACTTGCTCCTTTCTATTATTACTTCAATTTCCAAATAAGATTTGCCTTCATTATGAAATATGAACACAATTTCGCGTTGTTTGAAACTTGTTTCACAACTTTTGCATATCATTTTGAAAAAACGCGTTTTCTGTACGGATTCACTATCTGTTAGATATACATTAGAATTGACGAATGGTATACTGTACAATACTATGAAAGTAGGAAAATACTCGATATAAGATAGGTAAATTACCAAAAATATCTGATTTCTAATGAGTACAAATAGTTTGTTGGACTAATTTATATCTTTAAAATAAAAAATATATATATTTTAAACAACAGTTATTCAATTTAATTGAAATGTGTTGTATATACATATACACGTTTATTGACAAAAAGAAATTCCATCGACAATATTTTCAATACAATTATTTTAAATGGAAACATTTTTTTTACATCGAGTACGAATAGTTTATTTGGTCACTGTATATACACTACCGACACAAAGTCTGCGCACACCTATTCTATCTTTATTAATATCCCCTATAATATAAAAACACTATTGTTGATAACAAAGTAAATATTTTTTATTTTTTTTACTAAGTCTTAAAAATGGAAAAACATCAATAAAACACTTTTTAAGTATCAATAAAGTAAAGAAAAACAACAAAACATACGAAATTTTAAAAAATTACGTAAGAAAAAGTCTGCGCACAGTTGCGTTTATCGTTTATTATCCTTAGAATTTTTAATTTCAGCATTACAATTGGCTATATGATTGTTGAAAATGCAATGCAGATTTTTATTCTTAATTTTAGTTTTTGTCAAACAGGTAATACAAGTGAATATCATGGAAAATAAAATGTGTAATTTTAAAAAGAAGAAAATAAGTATATCAGAGCGAAAAATAATTATAAAATTATGGGAAGAAGAAAATAACTACTGAAATATTAAAACAATTTCAGGAAGACAGCATTCATCAGTTTATAGAGTGATAAATTTTTTTAAAACAACTAATATCATAACGTCAAAGCCCCATTATGGCCGCCGTTCAAAGTTATCTTAAAGGGAAAAACGTTATATCATAAATACAGTTAAGATTAATCCACAATTATCCACTTTTGTAATTTCTGAAGGTGTCCATGTACAATTTGATAAAAAAAATTGATGATACGGTAAGAAAAATTCTAATCAATACTAGATACCATAGTCGGACTGCAAGACAGAAACCGTTCATTTTGAGAGTGGACAGAATTAACCAAATGAGCATGTAAATATGACGAAGGATTTTTGGAAAAATATAATCGAGAGTAAATTTTGTATATTTGTCATAAAAGGACGAAAGTTCATTTGGTGAAAACCTAATATAGCCTTTGATAAGAAAAATCTGTTTCTCACCATGAAACATGGTGGTAGTCGAGTGATGGTATGGGTGTGTATGTTAAGTAGTGGCGTTAGTAATATCGAATTTATATTCAATAATAAATAAGTTCGACTTTCTCGATATTTTAGAGCAAAATTTAAAAGAAAATGTGGGAAAAATCAGATTAGGCCGTAAATTTATTTCCAACAAGACAATTATCACAAACATACGACCAAAATTGTCAAGCATTGGGTTCTCTATAATGCTCCAAAGCACTTGTATATGCTCGCACAATTTCCTGACTTAAATTCTATTAAAAATTTATGGAATTTATTTTACCAAAAAATTCGGACATTTCGAAGAAATGTCGAAAATTACTATCATCAAAAAATGGGCCAAAATTAGTTCCGAATAAACTGAAAGGATAATACAATTTATGAAAAAAAGATTGGAAGAAGTTTTAAAATAGAAAGATTACCCAACTGAAAATAACATTTTAAGTTTACACAAATGAATTTTCACCCCAACACCACAATAATTTAAAGTGTTCAATAATCACTTATTGTTCACTTGTTTTTTATAATTATATAATTTATAATTATATAATTATATCGGCTGATGCATTTCGATGGCGATGCCATCATCGTCAGAGCCTTTCTGTTAAAATCTAAACTAACTTTTTAATATATATCTATCCTAGTTCGTGTTTTGTGTCCTTATTCAATCCATCTACAACTGGAGGGTTGTATCTTTCATTTAGTCATCTGGTCTGCAAGCATGAAGTGTTTTCGGTTATTTATTGTTTTATAAAACATGTTCTATTTTACAGATTCTTGAACTTTTTTTGATGACCTGGATTGATTTATTTTTTACTTGTGACGGTACTCGAAAATTTTAACATTTTGTGAGATCTGTTCTAGATGAATTGAATATCTGCATGCGTTAGTTACGAAACGAAAGATACAACCCCCAGTTGTAGATGGATTGAATAAGGACACAAAACACGAACTAGGATAGATATATATTAAAAAGTTAGTCTAGATTTTAACATAAAGGCTCTGACGATGATGGCATCGCCATCGAAATGCATCAGCCGATATAATTATATAATTATAAAAAACAAGTGAACAATAAGTGATTATTGAACACTTTAAATTATTGTGGTGTTGGGGTGAAAATTCATTTGTGTAAAGTGAATCAGCCACAGTTCCAAAACAACTAATAATAATTAACATTTTAAGTCCTTTTTAAATTTTTAATTAGGTGTGCGCAGACTTTTTCTCGTGTAATTTTTTAAAATTTCGTTTGTTTTGTTGTTTTTCTTTACTTTATTGATATTTAAAAAATGTTTTGTTGATGTTTTTTAATTTTTAAGACTTTGTATATTTTGTATATTTGTTTATTTTGTTATCAACAATAGTGTTTTTATGTTATAGGCGATATTAATAAAGATAGAATGGGTGTGCGCAGACTTTGTCTTGGTAGTATATATATATATATATATATATATATATATATATATATATATATATATATATATATATATATATATATAAATGTGTGTATATGTGTGTGTACGTATATGTGTAAGATCATAAAGTAGTAGAAAAGAATATGCGGCGTAGTCTTTTTTCATGTACAATAATTGTTTCTTATAAATATTCATATGCCTTAGAAATTAGTTCAAAGTAATATAACACTACATTTTTTATATCTGTACAAGGATAGTTCATGGATTGTAGTTTGTATATACATCAATGTACGTGCATGTAGTACTGGTGTGTTTCAAAAGAAAGAAAACAAAGTGTTCTCGACCTGTCTCTGTTGCGTTCGCGTTCCGCACATAAGTCGATCGTCACTATAAACAAACCGGGTGTGTTTTGTTTCCACGCTGAAATGACTGTTCATGAATGCATGTAGAAAGGGACGTTCCTTTCGAATGTCAGATGGGCAGAATTCGAAATTATTCTTCGTATATTTCTCGTTCGTATATTATTATCTATGCATATCATTCGACTTCGAGATCAGATCTGTTTTTCATAATAGTTATCTGTTTTCGGATCAGTGAATTTATTACGTATCCTGTAATTTATCTTATTTACAGTGTTTCATTAAAAAGAATATTTTTTTCTTGAAAAACGTACCATGTAGTATCATTATGTATTTATTTCCATTTCAATAAAAACAAGTGGATTTTAATTTTATATGAGAATGAAATTTAAGGTTTAATAACACTTTTAAAGACAAAGGTACGAAATCGAAAAATAAATACTGTAAACATTTTTTTACATTTATATTTTAATTCATTGTATAATTAACGATTATTAACAGTTTTGATTTTTTAAACTAACGATATTCAATAAAATATATCATTAATTTATTATTTTAGAAAGAGAAAAAGAGGATACCCGAGAAGAACCTGGAACATCGAAATAAAAAAAGCAATGATCTGCTATAATTTGAAAGAATAAAATATCGTTAATGAAGAATTTTTGTATTCGAGTGTTTGAAATTCACAGTATGTTATAATATCGGGAAAATATTCAATATACGTAATATCTCTTTTAAAAATTGTATATGATATCGTTTAGTTAAAATGATTAAAGAGAAACTGTCCAAACATATTGTTTAATCAGTTGCGCTGGCAATTAATTAACATGCACGCGTGGCAAATCCGTCCAAAGCAATTCGCAGCGAGTTGGTATTTGAAATCATTTTTTTATAAAGTTTTAGACACACACACACATATTAACATTATAGTAAAACTCTTAAATTGATTAACAAATTTATTAATAATTTTTGAAAAGGAGTATTTCTTGGGTTTTGGTACGTTTGTTATTTTACCGAATAGAATAGAGATATTAAAAAATTCCATATTCATTAGATAAAATAATATTTTTCTGTAACTTTTTGCAAATTTTCTCATTAAACGAAAAGATGATAAATAGCTATCTTGCAGATCTACTCTACCCATACCATCATTGTAATCTAAAACTATATTAGGTTTTGTAATGTTTCCACTTTGGTCTGTATAATTTATACATTTTTTTTTGTTACAATCATTTCTGCTTTGGAATGTTTTGAAAAAAGTAAATATATATCTTTTTTGTCCTTCCATTTTACAGCTAAGATACCATTGTAAGATCTTAAAGGAACTTAAAATGTTTTTAATTTTGTCGCTGTGAGATCTTTTAACATATTCTTTCTATTAGATCTGACTGTTTCGATAGTATTAATTTTTTGCAAATATAATTTCCGATGTAGTTTTGGTGATGAATACCAGTTATCTAAAAAGAGGATGTGTACAAAATCAACTAAAGGTCTACATAAATCCAGTACAACATTTTCTGATGCGCTATTATCAGAATAAAATAATTCTTTGATAAAATAGTTTTTTATAATAATAAAAAAAATATTGTGTTTTATATTTACTTGATTATTATTCAATGAAAATATGTAAAATTAATAAAGTTCTACAAAAAAGCACTTGTATGTCTTCAAAACAGAAGTGTAATACTTGCTAACTGAACTCCGATGTTATTTTAATTTAGCAAAAATCACACGACGTGCTATGTACGTCTTATCGACATTTGGTACAGATAGCAGTTGACGTACATAGCACGTCATACCAGCTCAACTGGTTAAGAGGACATTAATACCAATGTGTATTGGAATTCAAATAAACTCTAATATCATTAAGTAGATCGTACGATCGTTACATTGCAAGCAATAGTAAAAGAGTTGTTCCATTATTCTATCCTTAAATATCTTGTTTCCAATTCTGTCATATCCACAAACTAATCAAAATCAGTCAAATAGATATGTTTTAATCAATTGATATTTCAAGAAAGTGCAAAGTAAGTAAATGATAGAATTTAGTTAAACTTCTTAAGACCTCTTATTTTACATAATAGACCTATACGTTGAAATATCTAATGAAGCAAATTGATTCGGAGTCCTATTTACAATATAAGGAATAAAATATTTATTATATGATAAAAAGGGAGGAAGAGTCAAGATTTAGAAGCACTGTTTGAAATGAAGCATATAATTTATTTTCTAATAGATATGCCATATTTATTTACATGTAATATTACATACCTAACACACACACACACACACACACACACACACACACACACATATATATATATATATATATATATATATATAATATAGGTTATTTTTTTAAGCGTGATAGAACTTTAAATTGAATCCCTTTCGAAAGTTCTATCTAACCTGAAAAAATACCTTTATATATATATATATATATATATATATATGTGTGTGTGTGTGTGTGTGTGTGTGTATGTATGTATGTATGTACAAATGATGTGCACAAATGAGGATTAACGAATAGTAAAAAATAATAAATGATATAATAGATAAATGTATATTGAAATTTTTCAGTTTCATTTGTCCCATCATACATATTTCAATGAATATATAAAAAAATTTTTTCAATAAATAAACGTTGACATTTCAATTCCATATCAAAGATATATATATATATATATATATATATATATATATATATATACGAGGCTCGTTTAATAAGTATGTTAAATTTATTTATTGTTTAATTTAATTAATTAATTAATTTTATTAAATTTTTCAAATTAGTTTTTCTTACTTCTTTACCATACTTATCAAACGACCCTCGTGTATATATAGATATATGCATAATTAAAAAAATAATAATACGATTTTTTAAGACTTAAAAAGTTTTTTGAGGGACTTAATTCTTTTTAAAGTTGCTGAATATTTTTTTAATAACATATGTATAATTTAGAAAAAAGTTCACTCTAGTGTTAAATAAATAAAATGTTAATTTGAACATTCACTTATATAATCTTTCAAATATAGTTAAAACTAAAATAATAATACTGAATAGAATAGGTTTTTATATTAAAATGTAATGCATTGTTTTGATATACGTTTATGTGTTGTTTACAAATTTGTTTATAGTTTTCTGACACTCACTAATTCAATTATCCAATTTATTGATAAGAAACTGAATTCAATGACTCAAAAATATACTTTTGTATGAAACACTATACCATAACCTCACATTATCATGACTAATCAACTGTTAAATTTCACTGTTAAATAAAAAAATTCAAACATACTTTTTCATTCTATTTTCTCCTTACATCAAGTTCTCAAAAATATTAAATTTACCCTTATCAGTAAATATTACACGTGTATAAAAACAAAAATCTTTATTTTAATGCAAATTCACAAAATGCAATCGTTTAATTTGATTTTCCTTACTAATAAACAGCTTTAATTGAAAATACCATAAAACTTATATTTTCACAGAATTTTTCATGCAGTTTCCGTATTTGCTTAGTTTCAAAATAAAATAACTATAAAAAAATGACAATTATAGACTAGAGAATCCAAAAATTGCCCAGTTATTAATCAAACCTATATATAGGGTCATCCAAATGTGACGCTTAGATTTGTGTTTTTATTAAAAATAAATATATGTATAGGGTGGTGTATAGAGAAACATGTGTATAATTTCTTTTGTTTTTTTTTAAAAAAAAATAAAACATAAATCTAGGCATCACATTTGGATGACCCTTTCATATTCAATAATACTTTGAAGTTAGTTAACATAACAATTTAATTATGGCATTAATATTTTGTTTAAGATTATTTCTTTTTATTATTATGAACTAATTACATTGTTTTTCCTTATATTCAAAAAATATGTTAAATAAGTTACTTAAAAATTACATTTTTTTATTTCAGTTTCATGGACATCAATTATTCTACGAAGAAAATAGTTATCTGAGTGTCCCAGTTTTACTGTGATCTACTGTATATAAAAATCATCATTTTCATTCAGTACGACCTAATATTATTCTATTTTAAAATTTATTTCACATGAATGTTCAAATAGTTATCAACGATTTACGAACAAACATCCTCAACAGAAATTCCGAAAGGGACGCACCTGTACTTGCCAGTTGCTCGTTCGGATCCACAGAGCAAACCACAACGCATGAGAGTGTGTAGGTACGATAAAGTGGTAGACGTTCAGAATTCAGCCTCATTAGCAAGCGCGTCACGTGCTGCTCTCCTCCAACAGACACGCCATTCACGCGCTATGTTGTTTATACGTTGTTTGATCATAACGATTTCTATAGATATCCTATCGAAGTATGCATGCAACACTTAAAGTAAATCATATTCTATGTATGCGCGATAAACGAATCAAATAATAATTCCACGATTATACACCAGTATTATATCATTCGCTATCGTGTCAGATCTGCAGCCAGTACGACCTTCAGAACATTACAATATATTAAAATGAAGAAGTACGCATTTAACCAGTCGTCCAGACACTGGATAATCGAAACGAAACGAATTCTACGTAATGTATGTACATAGTTGGGAGATATTCGTACGGATGAAAATTAATTGTTAACGAGAGAATTTACTTCTATATCGATCGATTGGAAGAAGTAAATTATTCACATATATACACTAGAGAAATAATAAATATTGTACAATCAAAAATATTTGTGTACATCTGTATTGACAAAATTTGGGGAAGAAAACATTAAATAAAAATTAAAAATTCATATTTTTTGTCTATTGAATATTCACAAATGTTTAACTTTTCTTAATCAATAAAACAAAATTATTTTCATATATTAATAATTTTGAAAAAAACGCCGATTGATCCACAATATAAACATTTAATCAAAAAGTTTACGTATAACAAAAAATAATAATTCTTTGTCAGATATCCTTTTCGATAGAGAACGTCCTTTAAACGATTTTACATCGATCTCACCAATTTCAAAATATAATTAGGGCTAATTTAATTCCATTATTCTATAATTTTTTCTCTTGACATATTCTTGGATATAATACTATATTCCCTAATACGCCATTCAAGAAATTCCTATAGATACTCTATAGCAGTGGTGCGTAACCTGTGGATCACAGAAAAATTGTTGGGAATCGTAAAAATTTTGAGAAATTCTCATATTGGATAATAAATTTGTAATTAAAAGAATTAAAAACTTTACTTAGTCAATATATTTAAAAAAAACTCAATGACTTTAATGTGAGCTTACATGGTCAGAGAACAAATATTTTAACATTGTCCAGTAAAATAGAAGCTTTCAAAAATAAATTAATGCTTTGGAAAGTTCAACTAGATAACAATAACATAGAAATGTTCCCATGCTTTTCCTATTTCACAAGAACAATAATGTAGACTTTGGGGCATTGAAAAATATGATTTACCTTCACTTATTGAAACTTCACGAGAACTTTTTAAGACGTTTTTAAAAGTTTCCAAATGAAGAATTAGGTTGGATTCGTGATCTATTTTTATTTAATATCTTAAATTTGATTATTCCCATTAAAAAAAGGAACAATTTATTGATATTTCTTCAGACGAAACTTTACGAATTCAAATTAAATCATCGTCTTATCAAAAATGTTTGTTCTCAATTGGCGATTCGAAAGTATTCGGAATTGAAGAAAAAGACAATAAAAATATTAATACACTAAACATCAACTTATTTGTGTGAAACTGGTTTCTCAAAATTAATTGCAATAAAAACAAAATATCGGTCACGTTTAGATTCCGAAAAGAATTTACGGCTTGCCGTCTCAAATATAAAGCCAAACATGGAAGAAATTATGAACTCCATGGAAATACAGCCATCACATTAATTTAATTTAAAAAAATGTTTTTAATGTATTATATATTTTTTTGTTAAAATGCAGTTTTTTCAAAAATCTTATATCAAATAGTATGTACTGAAATATACTATAAAGATATAAATTTGTATGTGGTAAAACGACTTTTATTATTACTATTCTCATATGCTTATAATAGTAACAACAAATAATGGGTAGCGTAAAATTTCACTCGAGTATAGGGGTCGCAGATTGGGTGACTAAAAAAGTGTTCAGAATTTTTTAGGAACATTTATCGACTACATCTTTAAAATATATAAAAAAATGTTTTAGCATTATTGTTTTACTAGAAAATGTAATCATTTCCAAAATCCAATTTACTGACACGGTTAAATAAATTACTTTTCAAAATATTTAAATAATCAAACTGATTCATTGTGGATTCAATGAACTGCAATGTTACAACCCCTGCAGCCGCCATACTACCCCAAATTATAACACATCCACTATCGTGTTTAATAGTTAGAAGTAAATTATCTTCATCTATTCCTAACCCTTTTTCCCTCGCATTATTCTAAAAAAAAAAATGGAAAACTGATTTCATCTATAAAGAGAACTTCATCCAAAATATTAATTTTTTTAGCATGTATCTCAGCGATTTCCAAACGTTTTCTTTTTATTGATACTTAAAATAAACAATTCTCTTCGGGATAAACATTCTTGATATCCTCTATTATATATAATATGATAACTTGTAAGGATGTTTCGGGCCAATTTACGACAAATTTCACCAAATATTTTTTTATTTATTATACATTACAAATGTATGGTACTGATTTTAGGGTTATTTTTAATTTCCTTTAAAATTTGACTTTTTTAACATTCCAAACAATATTTAGAAATAATAGTATTTACTGACTTAAAATTGACCAATGTGATTTTCCAATATTTTTCTAATTTATCTTAATGATTTTCTATCGTTTTTCAACTAACAATTACTTTCGTAATTTTTACAAATATTTATTTCTTAGAATTTTCTATGATTCAACTACAACCCTCGATAACTATTTTTTAATGTATTCTTTACTAAAATATATTAGTCTATGGTAGCCCAAATGAGATTGAATGATAACAAAAAATAAAAAACGATAATAAAAAAGTAAATATATATCTAAGCTCTTTTTGGACCACCCTATAATTCAGTTGCATATATAAGCAATTTTTTTTGATTCGACTTTATTATACGACTGTGTAAATGTTAATATTTAGATATCCACACTTGAATTTATCTACAACCATATTAAAAAAAAAATCGTTAAGTAATTAATTATATAATAACTAAATAAATTACTGAACAAACATAAGTTATATAGGATCATCCAAATGTGACACCTAGATTTATGTGTTATTAAAAAAAAACATGTGTATAAGGTAGTGTATAGGGAAACATGTGTATAGTTTATGTTTCTTTTTAGTAAAGCACAAATCTAGGAGTCACATTTGAATGACTATATTTATACAAACTTTTTTTTATTAATAGTAAATTTTCGAAACAAACCGCTAATATTATAAACTGTACAATTAGATTACTATATTTTTATTCCAATCGAGAAATCATAAGATTTATTGTACATATTTAAAACTGAACCTTTATTATAAAAAATGGATATATTTTTTAAAAAAAACAACATGTACATTGAAATCACCCACCAGTTCCTCTTAAAATTATTTAATAATAATTCTATTTTAATTTCAATTGTGTAATTTATATTAAATTCCATTTATGTATAATGTATTTAACTAATTGTAATAAGAAAGCCATTCATTCAATTGTACAATAATCAATTTCAAATTAAATTTAAATCATTATTTGTAATTTATGTAGGTGGTTGGAAATATAAAAGCACGTTTTGTTCTTTTTATAATGCGGAATTTGTACATCTGTTAACTGTATTTATATACATACATACATACATTCATATATATATATATATATATATATATATATATATATATATATATATATATATATTCTTCGTAAATTTAATTTTAATTGAAAAACATTTCAACAAATAAATTTAATTAAATTCAATAAAATTATTTATATAGTGAACAGATTTTTTTTATATACATTAATATATAAATGTAATGAAATTAGTTAATACGTATTCTCATGAGATATATTCAAAAAAATTTAAAGTATTTAAATAATATTCATAGCGTTTTTTAAATAATAAACTGATATCGCTTATTGCAAATAACCAATCAACAGAGGTGCTATAGTCAAGATTTAACTTTCTCCACAGGGTGCCTGAAATTATTCCTGGATTACAAGAATCATAATATTATTTCTCACATTATTAATGTATATTTTTATTGGGTGCTCTAATTTCCTTTTAGTTATTATCCACTTATTGAATATTATTTTTAGATTTGTTTTTTAAGTCTTTCATCGTGTCCAATCCTTCATAGTTGGATAATTTTTGAGATGTGAAAAGTCACTGATTAGTTAGTTTAACTTTCAAGGAGAAATAATTTTATCGAAGAGAGATTCAAATTCTTCCATCAAGATGGAAAAAAGTTAGTAATACTAATGGAAATTACATTGTTAATTAAATATTAATAAACAGTGTACAACTTTATTAATGAATAATTTTGTATACTGTTAAAAAATAAACAAAACTTTTAGGTAAATCTAATATAAAGGGTTTTCCAAAAAATTCGCCTGCATGTTTCTTTTTAATAAAACACAAACTATTTAGAATTTTTTAATGTTTCTTTTTTTGTTGAAATTATGATTCATTACAATTTTCAATGACTTTTCGACATGTTGCTGGATTTATTTCACGAATTGCAACTCAAATGTTGTTCTTTAGTTCATTAATTGTTTGTGTCTTTTTAGAATAGACTCAACTTTTCAAAAAACCTCACAAAAAAATCTAATGGTGTTAAATCGCATGATCTTACAGGCCAATTGAAATCTTCATTTCGTGAAATTACACGTTGACGAAATTTCGATCGCAAAAACTGAATGCTTCCTCAAGTTGTGTGACATGTAGCATCGTCTTGCTGGAAATAGACATCAAACACATCAATATCATTTTATTCTCGTTATAAAAAGTTACTCAAAATTAATTGGTATAGCTTAACATTCACAGTAACAGCATTTCCAACATTATCTTCAAAGAAAAACTGTCTAATGATTCCATTTGCCCAAAATGTACACTGAATAGTGATTTTGAGGGTATAGAAATTTTTCATGAATACGAGGATTATCATCACCCTACATAAACAATTTTGCTTATTAACGAATCCATCTATTGTGAAATGAGTTTCATCACTAAAATAAAATTTTGCTTGAAAAATAAATCTGTTGTTCGTTGTTCAATAATCCCATTAGAGAAATTACGACGTTGTAAATGATGTCTTTCTTTCAATTTCTGGGTTAATTGAATTTTGTACGCATGTAAATGCAAATCTTTATGCAAAATCCTCTATAAAGAGCCTTAAGATATGCACAATTCTTGCGAAAGACGTGAAATTGATGTTGTCGGTTCATTTTCAACACTTTCACTTACAGCAGCAATGTTTTCATTTGTGCGTATAATTTTTATTCTTTCACTTTTTGGTTTATCGATAACATAACTAGTTTTTTCGAATTTTTTCACTAATCTTTGAATTGAAGACTAATTTGGTCGATTATTTACACTAAAAAATCACGAATTTTACAATGGACATTTTTCAAAGAACGTTTATTTTCATAATAAGTTTGAATAATATAAATGCTTTGCTACAATGTATTCCTATTCATGGTTAAAATTGTAACATTCTACTAAAAGAAAAAGGATTATTATGTTGTTTTAAAAGGCATTACGTATAAACATTATAAAGTACTGAATCTAGGCATCACATTTGGATGAACCTTATATATATATATATATATATATATATATATATATATATATATATATATATATATACGAAGGTCGTTTGATAAGTATGGTAAAAATGTAAGAAATACTATATTAAAACAATTAATTAAATTAATTAATTAATTAAATTAAACAATAAATAAATTTACCGTACTTATCAAACGACCTTCTTATAAATATATATATATATATATATATATATATATATATATATATATATATATATATATATATACATACATACATACATACACACACACTACCGAGAGAAAGTCTGCGCACACCCATTCTATATTTATTAATATCGCCTATAACATAAAAACACTATTGTTGATAACAAAGTAACTATTTTTTATTTTTCTGCAGTCTTAAAAATTAAAAAACATCAACAAAACACTTTTTAAATATCAATAAAGTAAAGAAAAACAACAAAACAAACGAAATTTTAAAAAATTACGTCAGAAAAAGTCTGCGCACAGTTGCGTTTATCGTTTATTATCCTTAGAATTTTTAATTTCAGCATTACAATTGGCTATGTGATTGTTGAAAATGCAATGCAGATTGTTATTCTTAATTTTAGTTTTTGTCAAACAGGTAATACAAGTGAATATCATGGAAAATAAAATGTGTAATTTTAAAAAGAAGAAAATAAGTATATCAGAGCGAAAAGTAATTATAAAATTATGGGAAGAAGAAAATAGCTACTGAAATATTAAAACAATTTCAGGAAGACAGCATTCATCAGTTTATAGAGTGATAAATTTTTTTAAAACAACTAATATCATAACGTCAAAGCCCCATTGTGGCCGCCGTTCAAAGTTATCTGAAAGGGAAAAACGTTATATCATAAATACAGTTAAGACTAATCCACGATTATCCACTTATGTAATTGATGAGTGTCCACGTATAATTTGATAAAAAAATGTTGAGGATACGATAAGGAAAATTCTAATTAAATGCTGGGTACAGTAGTCGGATTGCAAGCCAGAAACCGTTCATTTCAAGAGTGAACAAAATTAAGCAAAATGAGCATGTAAATAAGTCAGAGGACTTTTGGAAAAAAATAATCAAGAGTAAATTTTGCATATTTGTCATTAAAGGTCGAAAGTTCATTTGGCGAAAACCTAATATAGCCTTAGATAAGAAAAATCTGTTTTTCACCGTGAAACATGGTGGTGGTCGAGTGATGTTATGGGTGTGTATGTTGAGTAACGGCGTTGATAATATCGAATTTATAGTCAACAATAAATAAATTGGACTATTTCGATATTTTAAAACAAAATTTAAAAGAAAATGTGGGAAAAATCGGATTAGGCCGTAAATTTTATTTCCAACAAGGCAATTATTACAAACATATGATCAAAATTGTCAATCTGAGGGTACTCTATAATGTTCCAAAGCACTTGTATATGCTCCCACAATCTCCTGATTTAAATCCCATTGAATATTTATGGAACTTATTATAGCACAAAATTCGGAAATTTCGAAGAAATGTCAAAAACTACCATCATCGAAAAATAGGCCAAAATTAGTTCTGAATAAACTAAAAGATTAATGCAATTTATGAAAAAAAGATTGGAAGAAGTTTTAAAACGAAAAAGTTACCCAATATCATACTGAAAATAACATTTTAAGTCTTTTTTTAGTTTTTAATTAGGTATGTGCAGACTTTTCTGAGTTAATTTTTTAAAATTGCGTTCGTTTTGTTATTTTTTTTACTTTATTAATATTGAAAAAGTGTTTTGTTGATGTTTTTTAATTTTTATGTCTTTGTAGAAAAAATAAAAAATAGTTACTTTGTTATTAACAATAAAGTTTTTATGTTATAGGGGATATTAATAAAGATAGAATGGGTGTGCGCAAACTTTCTCTTGGTAGTATATATATGTATATATATATATACCCTATATAATAAAGTGTATAAAATTTCCTAATTAATAATGACTAATGAAAATTTGAACTATGTGTTAAAACCGCATAATTATATTTAACGACTTAATATTTTCATTTTTATTGTAATGATTTCAATATTAATTACACAGTTAATTTGCTGCATAAATGAATCACAAGTGGCAGTAATGTAAGTACAAATAAAATTAAATAAGCATCTTTAAATTAATGTTCCTACATAAACACGAATTATTATTATTTAAATACAAACCGCAGAAACTATTAACAAGATTACTGTTCTAGGACATTAGAATTGTAATGATTCAAGAAAATAATTTTCGTATTTGCATTCGTATATTAACTTATTAACCGCAACCAAAAATATTTCGCAATTTGTAATACATTCCATTATCTAATGTAGTTTCATGTTAATAAAAAAAACCACTTGAATGTTACAAGCATACTTGAAACATTTAAAAAACTACAGTATTCAAATATAAATATTGATATAATTAATATAATATATAAAAAATTGTAAATAAATAAAAATTTTGATAACAACCGATTAGTTGAAAAATTATATTAATTAAAGCAGTGAAGATAGAATTTAATGTTTATTGAATTAATCGTTCTGTAAATCCAATTTATCAGTATGACTCTGTGGTTAGCAAGTTAAATAAATAATATTCATACTTTTTAGCACATACAAATGTGGTTTTACATTCACAGAGATATTTTTTAATTGCAACTATTTAGAGTTTATTAACGTATAAAATACATTAAAAATAATGTTTACTAGTTTTATACCCACGTATTTATTACTGTACAACAATATTTAATTTTATTTTCACAGTGAAATAGTTATTTAACGATAGGATATATTTGTATTAAAAAATTAAAATAATAATATATTTATCAATAACTCAATTTATTAAACGAGCAAGTTTATATTAAAATAAAAAGTATGGAAATATTAATAAAATTTGGATTAATTTAATGCCAAAATAATTTTTTTTTTATTTTATTTTCAATGAAAATAAATATTTTGGTATAGTTATTTTTTTTATGTCATATATTCATATCCATGTATATTATATAAGTATTCAGGCACCTCAATAAATTGAGATAATTCGGTTCAACTTAGTTATATAACTTACTAATGTGTTTAATTATTGTCTGTAGAGTATTTTCCATTATCAAATAACAAAACACTTTCTAGAAACATAGGAAATTGAAGAAGATGATACTTTTCACAAAAAGACAGTTCCGGGAAATTTCAGCAGTGAAGTAAACAACAAATGTTGTCTATGTTTTTCCAGGTAATTAATCTGTTATTGTGTACTGTTTATAGAAGAAGTATTTCTTAGTATTGTTGTGTAATTTCAAGCTTGTCAAGATCAAATAATAGTATCAAAATAAATGTAACATTCAAAATAATTGAAAATGGGGATTTTCTTTTGATTTATTATTGAAATGGCTAAAGTGAAAGAACATTCAATAGAAACTCGATGCATGATAATCTCCCAATGTAAGTTGGAACAAAGTAACCAGCAAATATTAAAAAAATTTAAATTATCTTGTGAGACAGTAGACAGCACAGTTAAAAAATATAAAGAGTATAAGAGTATTGTTAGCAAAAAACGAATCGGGAGTTCAAAAACAAGAACAACGTCAGAAGATCACAGATATTGAAAATGAGTAAACATAATTGTCGCTTAACAGCATCAGAAATAACGGCACAAGGCAACAAAAAAGTCAACAAAGTCAGTCAACAAAAACATCTAAGTGTTTCAATTGTTAAGAAAAGGTTAAACGGAGGCTGGCTTGTATGGAAGGATGGCTGTAAGAAAACTCTTACTCTGACCAATAAATATAAAAAAAAGTCTTGAATGGGCGAAACAACACAAAAACTGGACCATCATTGATTGGAAAAAGATTCTATGGAGTGCCGAATCAAAATTTAAAATTTTTGGTTCAAGGAGATGCGTCTTTTTAAATGCACAAGATATCTAATTGGAAAATTTTCATTTTTTTGATCGTGTATGTAGTATCAGATTTACCTGCAGAATTTTGAAATTTATTAGAATTTGAAATCCATTTTGTCTGTGGAGTATTAAATACATTTTAAAACTTTGTGTTTTTCTTTTTACTACATTATACATAGATTAAAAATTTTCGTGTGCGTATTATTCAACCTTTTTTAGAAATTGTAATTATGTTTATTATTTTTGTGAATTAATTTGTAGCCCTGAACTATGTCTGGCAGAAATAAAAAAAATACCTTTACAAAGACATTTCATCTCTGCCAGAACAAAAATTACAGATTTTACTCTCAGCTAAAAGCAAGCAATCTAAAATAACAGATTTTTTCGGAAAGTAAAGCATAGAACTCAAAATAATGCTGAAAAAAATTCAGAGGATGAGGATATCTTGTTAAAAAAACGCCCTTGGTTAATGATGTTTATTAATGATGACGAAGAAAACATTATTTAAACATATTAATATGTAATACTTTTGATGAAAATTGCTTTAATAATTATATTTCTCCTAATTATAAAAATATAATAGTAGGTTTTTCTCATTTTTGGAACCGAACTCCCTTTTTGCATTAGTTCTTTGTTTCGTATAACACGGATTCGCATTACACGGCATCTTTTAGGAACGTAACAACCGTGTTATACGGGGGTTCTTATACATAATATATATATATATATATATATATATATATATATATATATATGTATGTATGTATGTATGTATGTCCGTGTGTGTGTGTATGCATATGCGTCTGTCAGGAAATACTCGAATTTTTCTAACCGTTATTTTTAGTTATCTTCCATACAGTTCCATTTCATTATGATATATCACGACATATTTACATTAAATATTCACTATTTACAAAAGAAATTTTCATTTTCATAAAAGTTTAGTGCCTTTAATTTTCTATACATCAAAATCAAATTTCATAATTATATATTTTTGTAAAATCAATACCAATTTTATGAATGAAAATTTATTACAATACAACTGTAATAATTTTAAATTAAAAACTACGTTCTATTTCGAATACTCAATCAAGATATAACAAAAATTGAAATTGACATTTGTATTTGTTGGTAAAACAATAGTTATGTGCAAAACCAATACAAAAAATCAAATTCAATTACAGGAAACAAAAAAAAAATTTTTTTCAATTGAAAAAATAGTGAAGTTACCATGTAAAGCACATTCTGAACAAATATTTTTGTAGGCGAAACAAAAATTGACAAATACAATAACCATCGAAATAATTAACTTTTATCAGTATCATATGTTTGATTAAACGTTAATCTTAGATTCTCGTTTTTGAATTAATATTTTTTAATCGAAAAATAACTATTTGCTTGTTTTCGAACTTCACAATAGAATTTTACAATGGTTGGAAATCAATTATGTTTATTCTCCTGACACAAACAATTTATCTGAACGACATTGGTAATGGAAAAAATAAAATGTTTTTTATCAAAAAAATCAATGTGACTCGTAAATACGATTCGTCTTATTACAAAAACTACAAATGTAAATTTATTTTTTCAGAATTTCTATTCATTTTACTATATTCTGAACTGCTTACAATATAAAACTAATTATTTCATTGATTTTTATTGTATACTCGTATATTTGATATTTATTAGTTTTTTCTATATTATAACTAACCATCACTCCAGAAAAATAAATTGAAAAATATTTAAAATTGAGAAATTTTAGCAATATTTCATTAAATTCTAAATTTTCTCATATCGAAATCATGAGTTGTGAGTTTCAGATTTTCTTTCGTTCATATTACTTTTTTAATTGTCTATAGCAGTTTGAAATATTTTTTCTTTTATCAGTTATTGATTCCCATGAAATACTTTTAACAATAATAATGTTTGCTAAAGAATCTGTTAGAATATGAGAAATAAATCTAAGCTACTAACAGATGGTGCATACGAGAAAGACGGTATGTAAGTATTCTATTAAGAGACAAGTGGAGGGGAGCATCAATCTTCCAGTAAGTAGTCAGTCTACAGAGAAGTAACGAGAGAGTCGGTCATCGGAATCGGAGAGGACCACCACAAGAATCAACAATGTAGTTAATAGAAATAATATTGTGTAGATATACAAAGTGTAATAATGTAATATAGTGTAGATATAATATAGTAATATGTATTTCATCATTAATAAATACAACAACAATTATTCCAACATGGTATTCAGAACGTGGTTTCTTGGGCCCACAACTTCAATTATTCTCACATGGTAGCAGAACGTGGTTGGTTAAACGAATTATTCTCACAGAATCAAAGTCTGGTAATCGAGGAATTACAATTTTAGAACAAATTTTACATTAATATATATTATCTCTCTTAATATGATTTTAAAAGTGTTAAGAATAATTTTTTTTAATATTGAAATAAAAAGTATTTCAAACCAGAGCAATTTTATGAACAATTTAACTTTCCTTAACTTGTTTTCTGTAATATCCAATTTAATTTATAGTACATGACTATTTTTTAAGCAATTCTATGATAAAAATCTTCCAGGAAAATTACTTTATAAATACTTTAAATATGTATATTAAAGTCACGAATCTCTGTTTAATTCCCAAATTCTGCCACTCAAACTACTCTATCATTTCATTGGAAATTATCTATCCTGAATTATCCATTTAGCATAAAACGAGTAACATTTCTTTATGTTCCATGTTTTTGTTATTGAATGAGGATTTCATACACTCCCAAATTCAACTGATTTTTTATTAAAGTCAAGTATGATTTTTCATTAAAGACTACTACATCACTTAACTGTTTTTGATACAATTTTTTTAATTATTTTTTCTTACCATATATAAAATATACCATTCATGATAAAGACAACTGTTAAGTATTTCCACGATATTTATATAAGAATCTATAATTTCTACTGCAGAGATAAAATTAAAATAAATAAATCAAATTTCATCTATTAGTAAATCGAACAAAGGTACTTTGTAAAAAATATATATATACACCCGTCCCTTAATTTAGCCGGGACTTTTTTTACGCGAATTTTTTTACGCGGCAAATTATACCTCTATTTACGCGGAAATTTTTTTACGTGGTATTGATTTATGCAAGATTTTTTATGTGTTTTTTTTACGCGGCAAATTATACCTCTATTTACACGGGACTTTTTTTACGCGGTATTGATTTACGCGGCACTTTTTATACGCGGTCAGATAGATTTCATTTTATATAATTTTTCATGGAATTTATTATATATCAGAGTAACGCAAATTCTTACTTGAACGTATAAAAGTACGATATAAATATATAAAAGGTTGATTGATTTGAATTACAGTAGCGATAGTGACACCGAATAAAATTTATTTACTTTTGTTTTCTAAAACGTCATTATTTTTTTGTTAAGCTATGTGAAATAAATATGTGTTTCTACAACTTCACTAGCTTTTATTTCCAATATTTTTTCTATTGTATTGACAGACTCAATTTACGCGATTTTCATTCGTGTAAAACAAATCCAAGTGGAACGGATACTCCGCGTAAATTGAGGAAGGGTGTGTGTATGTGTATATATATATATATATATATATATATATATATATATATTTGGTTGGCAAATATCTCCCTTCCGCCTTCTGGTCTTTTGAATTTCGCAGCTATGTACAAAAAAAAAAAAAAAAAAGCGGAAGGGAGATACTTGCCAACCTAATATATATATATATATATATATATATATATATATATATATATATATATATTTAAAAAATAACTATTAACCTTATTTTAAAACCTTAAATGTACTTTTAATACCTTTTTTAAAAACCTTTGTCCTTTACAGTGAAAATTTTGATTGAGGTTAATATTTACATATTCTATAGGGTGGTCTTAATGAGATAAAAGAATAATAAATGATAGTAAGCAAGTACATGTGTGTTTAAACCCTTCAATCTCATTTGGACTATCATATACTTAAATTGACTGCGAATGAATTTATATTAATAAAAAAAAAATCTCCTAGTCTCAAAAAATATTATAAAGTAAAATATAGGAATAACTAATTCCAAAAATTCGAAATTAAAAACCACGATTCATTCGTTCAAGTCTATTAATATTGTAATAATTTATTAGCAGCAAAAATAATGAGGATAATATATGTAAATATTGATATAAATTGTAAAGAAATTTAGGTAAAATAAAATACGTTTATTATATAATAAGTGTATTAATAATACGTTTATTAATTTCAAGTTAAGGAGTAACAATTGTTAACTGACTTTCAATATACTCGTATAAAATCGTAAAGAATAATTTTTATTCCAAATTGCAGTTTATATATTTTTTTAAAATGTGTAGACATCAGTATTAATGTCATATAGTAGTTATTTTTTTTATTTATTGTTTCGGAACTGTTGCTGATTCACTTTAACACAATGAATTTTAACCCCAACACCACAATAAATATAGAATAGTGTTCAATAATAACTTATTGTTTATAAATATGTCGGCTGATGATCATTTCGATGGCGACGCCATCATCGTCAGAGCTTTTCTGTTAATATCTTCAGATCAACTTATTTTAACAGAAAGGCTCTGACGATGATGGCGTCACTATCGAAATGCTCATCAACCGACATATTTATAAACAATAAGTGATTGTTGAACACTTAATTTTATAATCATTGTGGTGTTCGAGTTAAAATTCATTGCGTTAGTTATTTTTTTTAAATATACTTTTTATAACTCATTTCATACTACTATATTTAATAATAAAATAATATTCATTTAAATATTAAATAAAATGACTGAATTTTCAATTACTAAAAGAATGAAATCGTTATATTTATTACATCGTTTAATCTCATTATTGACAATTTTTTAATAAATTACGTATTAAGAAATATAATTAATACATTTAGATGATTTTTTATCACAACAATTTTATAATCAAATTACTAATAGACATTTAATCAGTTAATGTTTTTAATTAAATCTAGTGTTAGAACTTATTTTCCTAAACTAACTTGTGTTTTACAACTTTATTAAATTTAATCATAAACCTTCAATATCATTTTAAAGTTGTTCTATAAAACGTAATTTCCTTTAACACTTATTTGATTTATTTACAATTTTTTTTTATTTCAATGCATCAAATTAATGAAAACATGTATGTATAATTAAAAATGTATATAATTATAAGAATAATTATATACATATACATATACATATATATATATATATATATATATATATATAAATATATAATTTAATGTAATATAAAAATTAATTACAGGAAATACCTAAAGAGAATTTCTAAGAATTTCACTGCAATAATTTCCATTCATTTGATACTCATTAAAATAAATTTCATGAATATTATCCCTTATTTTTTAAAAAAGCAAACACACACACATACCTAAATACAAATGCATTTAAGTTGTCTTCCTTAATACCAATATTTACATAAAATTTACATTGTGCTCAACGAAATATTTTGAAGATTAAAAAAATATTCAAGTCACATTTTTTTTTATTTATTTTAAATTTTATAAACTATTACTTAAAATTTAAATAGAGTAAAATTACAAACTAACTAGTTAGTTAATTTATGATTTTACTTATTTTAAGTTATTTCGTATCTTTACGAAATTAGTTTTTCGTTAATTTACTTTTATTGAGTTATTTCGTAAATTTACAAAATAATAAGTAACAAATAAAATAGTGTCCATAGTTTTTGTCACATATTAATTAACATTTAAATATGATGGTCCAAATGAAACTTAAGAGTTTAATTTACATTTTTTGTTTATTATTTATTATTTTTTACTGATCTTTAGTCTTATTTAAGCTACTATTTATATATATATATATATATATATATATATATATATATATATATATATATATATATAGGTGACCTAAATGAGGCTGAAGAATACGAGTAGTAAAGAATATTAAATGATAGTAAGCAAGTAAATATACGTATGTCTAAACTCTTGAGTATCATTTTATCCGCTTTACACTCAAACACATACACATTATATATATATATATATATATATATAGATAGATAGATAGATAGATAGATAGATAGATAGATAGATAGATAGATAGATAGATAGAGAGAGAGAGAGAGAGAGAGACTCGAAAATAATAATTTAATATATAACAACAAAAATAAAAAAATACAAGTAATTTTGTTTGGATTTAAATATTAACTGAAAGAAAGCAAATACTTAGTTCATTACATAGCAACTCCGAGAATAAATTTCTAGAGAAACGGGTGATGTGAGAATTGATGGATGTAAATAAACTGATATGGTAACAGGTTTATATTGTCAGAAACAATAAATGAACATTACTGAAATGGATAATTATCTGAAGCTAAAAATATATTATCTTTATTGACTAAAAACAATCTGAACAATGATTGTACGCTTCTAAAACTATAAAATAAATGTTGAACAGTTGTAACTTCCCCTAACTACACCCTAAATGTGTAGTAACTGAAAATAGTTTGTAATTGGAATTATACAGTAACCCCTAAAAAAATAATTACTATAGAATCATATTGCCAACAAATTCAGTTTATAATCAATTAGAATATTATGAATGATGTAATGAATTTTCAGTGAAAATAATTAGTTTTAAAATTGATTTCATTTATAGAAATTAATAAATAATAAAAATTATAAAATACAAAGGTATTTTTTATAAAAATAGGTTGAAAATCAAAAATGACTGATAATACAAATGTATTTAGTAAAAATGTTTATATTAATACCAAATACCAATTTGAAAAAACTATATATATATAGACATATGTATATATAAGTAAAGTGGTAAGAGCTAGTTGCATTCTTCAGGGTTGTGTTTGTACATAACATTCAATCCAGTATAATATTTAAGTGACTTTACGTGCGTATGTGTCTACCAATGTATGTGTGTTTATGCTTGGCAACGACTTACTCTTTCGGTGTTTACAGAATAGTTCACACTCGAATAGACTGGAACGTTCAGTTTATAGACAACTATCTCACTCTATCTCACATTTGTTTTCTTTTATGGATCTTTGCATGCGGGAGGTCGCGGCATCAGCAACGTGTGGTATTTTTATAAGATATTGTTAATTGTGTCTATATTTACTCAACTGTGTGCTGTTCGGAACGATTACTAAAATGTTCTATACGTATCTATATTACATCCATATTTATTAAATATATATATATATATATATATATATATATATATATATATATATATATATATAACATTAAATAAACAACTACAATGAATTATTGAAAAGTGGAAAAAATACGATCAATATTTATTATAAATAATAAAAAATTTAAAAAAGTATTGAAAATATACATATGTATTATTTTCAAAAAAAAAATTTGAATAGATTTAAATAATTAAAAAAAGCACATATATGCAATAATTATAAAAAACACAACTTTTAATAAAATAACTAATTTTAATTATTATTTATAAAATATTTTTAGGATAAAAAATATTAGATACAACCCCATTGGAAATAAAATTCACAAATAAACATCAACGGTATGGATTAAAATTTATTTTCTTTCAATAAATATTTTTATTTTTAATATTTGATATTTTGTACAAGAAAAGAAAATTATATGTCATTCTTACTGACTTTAGCATTCACTGGAATTTTCACAGTAAAGTAGCAAAAATCATATTCGATACGTTTTATTTTGTTTGATCAAAAAAAGTATTACAGAAGCGCATAAAATAATCTGTTAGACTCATGAAAAGAGTTATATGTTTATTAGTAATTATAAATTTTGGTTTAAAAGATTTCAAAGTAGTCATTTTGGTTTAAAAATAACTACTTTGGATAAAAGAACAAATTCAAAAATGATTAATTACTAACGTTATTGTACAAAAGCAGTTCATTCGACTTGATCTTGCAAAAATACTACAAGTTAATCAATCAACTATTTCTCAATGTTTATAAATCATGAAGAAAAATACACAAAGATGTACAATAAATTTCACATGAATTAAAAGAAGAATGTTAATATCAATATTTTACTGTTTTTTAAACAAAGAAAAAAATGTTTTTGTATCGAATTGTGACTGGCATTAAAAACTATGTAAATATTTTTTACCAATCCTAAATGTACAATCATCTACATTAACATGGAAAATAAAACATCTAGGATTTATTATGGTTTATTTTTTAATTACTTAATAAAATCAAAAATGAATTCTCTATTATAAATTGTTACCATTGGATAAAACAATCATAATTTAAAAAAATGATCAATAATTATACAAATTGAAACAAATATTGAATGAAAAAAGACCAAACCAAAAATTATGAATTTAAAGTGTGAGATCTCCCCCATCCCCCTTATTTCTCAGACATATCTCCATCAGATTATCACCTATTTTTATCTTTGGACAATAATATGCATGGTAAACAGTTTAATAGTAAAGAAGAAAAAAAATGGTGGTGTCTACATTTTTTTGAAAATAAATATACAGGAATACCTCGCATACTCCAAGTTAATCGGTTCCATTGATTAGCTGGACTATTTGAAACCGGACTAATCGAAACATTAACTAAATACAAAGAAAGTTAATTGGTTACAAACAATTTTTTCCTCTATTTACCAGTAAATAAAAAAGGGTAATATATTTAAATGTTTGTATGTATCAACAAAACAAAATCAGGGGTTTATACATTCATTTTAAATACATTTTAAATTCATTTTAAAATGGGTTGTTCACATTTAATGATAAAAAAATCGACTTTATTCTAGCGTTGCGAATCGAAAACTAATAGAAAAAGAAAAAAAGACCACAAAACTAGAACTGCGCATAATATGCATAAATGATTTCGGTTTTCTTTTTTATTATGTTTTTTAATAATAAAGGGAAAACTTGAAAATTTGTGTATAAAAATAATTTTATGTATAATTTTTTTGTGATTTTTTTCAAGAAAAACTTTTTAGTAGGATATTTTTCAAATAAAAAAAAATTTTTTTTGAAATTTCAAACCGGACTAATCGAAGCAGAACTAATCGAGGTATTATTGTAATTAGTTTTATAAAAATGGAATTTATAAATTATCTTCTCGCTAAGAAAGGGTTGTTCAACGCGAAGGTGGATATTTTGAATAAAGTTATTTTATGTGAAAATACACAAGTGTTTTTTTTCTCAATTCAAAAACGACAGAACGTTCTTGGTTACCTGCTATATATATATATATATATATATATATATATATATATATATATATATATATATATATATATATTTATATAAACTTAATCACATAACTCATGGTACACATAGGTAACATAAGCAATTCATTGACATAATTCAATGAAGTCGTTAAATTAAAAACACATTATTAATTGAAAATAAATATAATATTCATTATATTTATTTTCAATTAGATATATTTTTTTTAATTTAACGACTTCATTGAATTATGTCAATAAATTGCTTATGTTACCTATGTGTGCCATGACTTATGTGCATCAGTGTATATAAATATATATATATATATATATATATATATATATATATATATATATATAATATTTTTATATCTAACCTAAAAAAGCACATCATCCCTATATATTAGGTTGGCAAGTATCTCCCTTCCGTTTTTTTTTTTTTTTTTTTTTTAAAAAGCGGCGAAATTAAAAAGACCACAAAGCGGAAGGGAGATATATATATATATATATATATATATATATATATATATATATAAATATAAATATTAATATAAATATATATATATACATACACACACACACTCACACACACGAGAATCGTTTGATAAGTATGGTAAATTTATTGATTGTTTAATTTACTTAATTAATTAATTTAATTAAATTTTTCAATTTAGTTTTTCTTACTTTTTACCATACTTATCAAACGACCCTCGTATATTGTATATACCTATAGACACAGATGAATATATATTATTTATTTTTGGACTTTTTTATTTTAAATAAGTACAAATTATATCATTATTTGATAACTTTTTTAATAATCACGAATAATTTTGAAATAATCACTATTAATGATTTTAAGCTTAAATAGCATTAAAAATATACACAGTGATAAAAAAGTATGACACTAATTAAATTATTTTTAAATACAATGTTATATTCGAAATTTGTATTATAATTGAAATTTTTTACAATTATTATAAACATTAAGACTAAGCTGTAAATCATATTAGCTAGCACACTGTATCAGTTTTAATGCAAATTTCGAAAAATGGTTGCAATAATAGATATTTCGTGTAAGCTAGTGATCATTGAATTTAAGAGAACAGTGAAATTATTTCAATGTTTCATTTAATATTTGCAGTTAAGAATCAAAATATATTTCATATTAATTTAATAATCATTTTTAACCGGTTTCTATGAGCTATAGCCTGTTGATAAGAATAAATATTTGCTCTTTGTATCGAAGACAATTAATAAAACAATTAAAAATTAAAGAACAGGATTTCAAATACATATTATATATATATATAATGTTTTTAAATTATTAAAGGTTATATGATTTATTTATTTTTATTTAAAATGATACGTGATAAAATTATGCACTGAATTTACAGCTAACTTTTGAACCCACTCATTGTTATATAAAAAAATGATAAAATTGTTATATAAAAAAAATGATAAAATTTTATTTATATAAAAAAAAACATTTTATTATTAAAATGGACTTAAATACGATTATTAAACCATTTATAAAATATGCAAATAGTATTTTTAAAATTAGTTTTATATATATATATATATATATATATATATATATATATATTCTAATATTATATTATATATATATATATATATATATATATATATATATTCGTAAGTTTGAAATAATATGTACATATATAAATAGCTGAATAAATAAGAATACAATAACCAATCATTAAATCAATGGATTACATTTTGAACGAAATCGAAATCCACTCATAGATATTAATACAAGTGATTTAAATTTCATCGAAATCGATCAGATCTAATACCAAATTATAATTTCAGCCACAACATAGTGTCAATAGCATCTCGTTCAATTAACATTCTTCACGAGCACACGGACAAATACCAAGAAACGGCTGTAATGAATAAATCAGTCGTTCACAATTGTGTACATATAGTATTGTATTGTATGTGTGGTCGCACATCATGTTGAATAGTCTGACTCTCTCTCCCACAACAAAGTTCTTCCATGTGTGACTTCACACACCTTCTCTGGAGGACACAATGTCAAGTCAATTACAAATCCCACGCACATTAAAAATAACACCACTGTGTATGGAGCTAATATTTGATATCAATGCCGTGACTTTCTTCTCTGACAACTTAATTTATTATTCAATTATAGTATAAAACTCGTTCGTCGAATAAATATTATATTTTTTTTAAATATAATACTTGTAAAAGAAACACAAGGTCGTATTAATTGTAAAACGTGAATATCGATGATGATGTTTTATTCTATATCATGTACATCATTCATTAACTCCATACCACACGCTACTGGTGATATTTTATCAAATGAATTAGTTTTATTCACATAAAATAATTTATAATTAACATCAAATTATATTGGATTTTTATCTAATTTTTTTAATTTTTATAATTGAATTATAAAAATAACGTCATTTGTGGAATAAAAAAGTCAATTCATACATTTTGTATAAAATGTAATTTTTATTTCTCTGTATAATATTTGAATTTACATTAGAAAGAAAAATAATTTTATATTTTTATTATAGAAGAAAAATACAGTAATATTTAAAATGTTATCATAAAGAATTACTAGATAAATTATTACTTTTAATTACAATCCAAAAAATGTCATTTTGAGATATTGTTGTAGTTACTTACATATTCATCTTTTAAAAGAATATTTTAAATTAACTAAATAGTAAATTTAAAAATATTAATTTAAAAATAAAAATTTAATTTAAAAATATTTTAAATTAACTAATTAGTAAAGTGAACTTATTACGAAATCAATAACAATATCTGGATAATAGAACAGACATTTTTACTTACGAATTGATTTTAATTACAGGTAGTTTTATTAAAATAGTTAAAAAATATTGAATGTTATGAAATTTATATATATAAAAAAAACATGGTAAAAATTATTAAAGATTTATTTCATATTCTTAAAAAAGAATAAATATTAATGGGTTATTTTTGAAGTAAAAAATTTGATATATTTCGTGAAATATTACATTTTAATGTATAATAAAATAAAAATAGTGATTAAATGAAAAAACGGAATAGAAAATGCTTTTACTTTTATTGCTAAAAAAACATGTAACAGTAAAAACTAATTTGTTGTTTTAAAACTGTGGCTGATTCACTTTAACACAAATGAATTTTAACCTCGATACCACAATAGTTTCAAGTGTTCAATAATCACTTATTGTTCACTTATCACTCAACAGAAAGGCTCTGCCGATGATGGCGTTATTATCGAAATGCATCAGCCGATTTATTTATAAATAATAAGTAAACAATAAGTAAATATTGAACACTTAATAAATATTAAGATGTTGAGGTTCAAATTCATTTGTGTTAAAGTAAAAAGTAAAACATATTAAAATATAATCGTCTACATATTTTAAATTTATTATATGTGAAATTCTTTAATTTAAAAAGATTTTATTATATAGGTAGCCCAAATAAAACAGAAAAGTTTAAACATACATTTACTCGTTTGCTATCACTTATTATCCTTTGGTTTTATTTAGACCACTCAACCCGCATTTTTAAACTGCAATTTATAATCAAATATAATAATAACCTGAATTTCACACATTTTTCTATAAATGAGGTTAACAAAATACTGGTGATTTAGAAGTTCATTAATCTTAATATAACAAACTCAAAACAAATACATAATAGAATAATCAGAGTTAAATAATGAAATTATCATATTCCTATTCTAATTGAGATAAAACTTTAAAAAAAACATTGTATTAATAAAAATATTTGTGTTTGTGATTAAATACGTGAAAATGAATCTATGCTATTTAAAAATTATTTTGAAATTAATCAGAACTATTTTTAAGGAATTACCAAATTAGGAGTTATTTTATAAAATAATAATCATGTACTCGAATAACAGCAAATATACGAGTATAACGCGTGCAAAAGTATTCGCCATGTGCAAAAATGTAACTTGTTTTTATTTTAGCAATTTCTACTTTATAACAGAATTAATTATTGTTTTTTGTATTTTTTTCTAATGAATATTATATTTAATATCAACTAAATATATATTTTTTAATTTCACGACTTTATTATATGATATATTAATAAATTACTTATGTTACCCATGTAGCAAATACTTTTGCAAGTCAGTGTATAAATATATGTACTTATATATATATATATATATATATATATATATATATATATATATATATATATATATATATATATATATATATATATATATATATATATATGTATATATATCAATAGAATGATTTGTAATTAAAAATAATAAAATTGGTCAATAAATTAATGATTAGTTAAAAATTTTTGAAACACAATAAAAATAATAGTATTTATCATCATTTTTTTTTTGTTTTTTATTTCTCTTTTTATAATAAACATTAATTTGTCCTATTTACTATTTATTTAACAAATAATAAGAATGAATTTAGTGAAAAAAAAAACTCTTAAATTTATAGAAAAAAAGTATAAATTGTAATAATATTTTGTAAAAGAAAAATGATAATATATATACACCTGGGTCTGTTTTTATGCCATAGATACGTTCTGCAGAAAACCGCATTAAAAAAAATTCCATAAAAGAAGACTTAACTTACATTGAAAAATTAGGGATACTTTCCTTAATTTTCAAAAACTGTATAAAACCAAAACAACAAAATAAAATTACTCTAAAATTCGCATAAAAAATCAGGAAATAAAGAATGTCTAAAAAAAATTTCAAATATCTGAATAAAATTGATACAAAACATAACTTTTTTACTTTATTTTTTTATTAACTATTTAATTTCATTCAAAGCAATATGTACATATGTGTAATTTATTTTACATTTTTAATACATATTTGAAAATATACGGGATCGTTTGTGAACTGGTGTAAAATCAGATTCATCACTAGAGGAAACACAAACAGAATTAGCAGAAATAGCGCCGATTTCTGTCTCGTTCTGTGTTAATTTTTCTGGCGACAATGTAAAAATCGGTGATTAAATTTTGAAACAATGATTTTATTAATTGTTTATGAAGCTCGCGATATTCAGAAATACAGTTATTTAGCTGTCGTTGGAATTTAAAAGCTCATTCAGAATTCGTGTCATTAACAAGAAAATGATTTTCAAATTGATTACAAAATTGAAGACCTACTCAAATCATTTTTGCAGTAAAGGGAACAGGTTCTACTTCTGTTTCATTATCTTTTTCTAAATCTTCTACGGTATCTTAACTTATTGAAATAATATCATTGTCACTTAAGGCATTAACCATCCTTTGCTAGCCGAAAATTCCTTATCAATTTGAGAAGCGGAAGTAAATGGCTCTGATTCCTTCATTTGTTCATAAAATTGAAGAGCTTTTCGTTGAATTAAATAACCGCTTAAAGGAATTCTTAAAAAAAAATTGCATAAAAAGATATTAATATAAAATATGAATCGCATTAAAAAAAATCGTACAAAAACAGACCCAGCTGTATATACTTTTTAAATGTATTTTTATAATGAAAACATTTTTCGAAATACATACATATATATACACACACACTTGTTTTGAAGATTGGATTAACTTTGAAATGCACTATGATAAAAAATAAACAACATTTCACAAATGTGATTTTTGAAACATTTTATAAAATCATATGTTTTGATGAAATGACTTTTTATAAAATACATATATTAAAATAATGTTCACTAATTCGTTTTCTCTCTCTCTCTCTCTTTATATATATATATATATATATATATAAGAAATTACTAAAACTAAAAAAAATTGTTATATATAGTAAAAATACATATCAAAATAAGTACCGAACTCGTTCGTTACGTAACACATGTAACATTTAACATTTGTGTAATTTTAAACACATAGAAAGTCAATGTTATACAAAGATGCCACAAGCAAATTTAATAATATATTCTCTCATCCTACTGTCGCAGTTTTATTGCTTTGACCTTTTAAGCAGGGAAAGTATGAACAACGTTTACAATCATAGAATATGTTACAATGTATCTATTCCGCAATGGCGGACCGACTTTACCTGGTGTTACCTCTTTGCAGGGGATGACCCTTTTAACACAACAAAATGTACATGTTCACGTCTCTGTTATGTTCATTCGAAACTATTATGCGATCTCAGTTACGACTTACGAGACTTATATGCATATACACACAAAAACACACACACATACATACATACATTTCTATATACTGCTTATAACATTCTCTCTCTCTCTCTCTTTATATATATATATATATATATATATATATATATATATATATATATATATATATATATATATATACATAATGCCGAAATTAATTGATTATCTTAGTACTAATTTTCTAAATCAATTTAACAGATAGTTAGAATACATATTTCTTTAATAATAAAAAATAATATCTTTAATATACCTACTTAACTATCAATAAAATTACATTAATATATTCTAACTATAAAAAATCTACATTTTTAAATACAAATTGTAAGTAATAGTCAAATCATATTAATAAATTAATAGTATATATTTACATTCATAAAAATATCTAAATGTTTTGAAACATCTGTAATTAATTTCAATAATTTCTAAATTATTTCCATATTTATGATATTTTTGTAATGTTAAAACGATCCATAATTTAATATTAAATATATAAAATATGACAATATTAGTAAAACTTAATTTAAACTAAAAAAATAAAATACAAATAATGTATGTTCTTATAATAATTTTAATACTTAGAAAATAATTTATTAAGAAAAGGAAATGTAAAAGCGGGAATGTAATTTATAATGATAATTTATTTCTAAAGAAATATTAACAAATTTCAATTTTAATTTATAATTGAAAAACTAAAAAAATTGAAATAAATTATATGAAAAAACACTAATTTTAAAAAAAACAAATCTTTTATTTAATATAAAATTATATCAAATACCGTAATGCTTGCTAAAAATGTATTAAAACTTTTTTATTATAAAATATTTTTAATTTTATATACAGATTTAATAATTAAATCTATTGTAAATAAAAATTCATTAAAATGTATGTATGTATATATATATATATATATATATATATATATATATATATATATATATATATATATATATATATATATATATATATATATATGTATGTATGTAAATATAACAGTTATGAAAATAACTTTTCCTTAATTGATAGTAATATTTCAAAAAGATGTCAATGTAGGAAATAATAGAAAAAAATAGTTAGTAAATACATTTATCATTTTTCTTGAAAAAATGTTCAATGTTTTTTAAAAAAGAATGTTGTTTCTATGTTTAGAATAAATCATTCTGCGTAAGAATTCTTTTATAAATTTAAACATTTATTAACATTATGCATACATATATATATATATATATATATATATATATATATATATATATATATATATATATATATATATATGAGAAAGATGAGCAACATTTGAAGAAATTAATAATATAATAAAAAGTAAAATTCCATTGAACCTGAAACGGAAAGCACATAACCAATTTATCCTACCTGCTTGTACTTATTGATCAAAAATTTGGACACTGAATGTAAAAATGAAGCATAAATTTTTAACAATTCAGTGAAGTATGAAAATAACAATGTTAAGAATTTTTAAATGCCATAAAAAAATCTATAAACAGATACGAGAATAATCAAGGGTAATTGACATAATAGAACAAATAAAATCGATAAAATGGGCATTGGTAAGACATATAGGTGTTTTTTTTAAGCGTGATAGCACTTTAAATTCAATCCCTATTGAAAGTTCTATTTAACCTAAAAAAAAAACATACATATATATATATATACATATATATATATATCTATCAAACCATATATATATATATACATATATATATATATATATATATATATATATATATATATATATATATATATATATATATATACATATATATATATATGTATGTATTTATATATATATATATATATATATATATATATATATATAAACTATGCTTTTTTAGGTTAGATAGAACTTTCGATAGGAATTCAATTTAAAGTTCTATCACGCTTTAAAAAACATCTATAATAAGAAACAATAGATGGATAAAAATCATTATAGAGTGACGATTAAGAGACAAAAAGAGACTCAGAAAGGGAGCCTATCATAGTTAAATGGATAACGTAACGTTTTGTGGAGATGAGGGGTTGTTGAAATAAAACACAAAATAATGAAAGAATCTTAAAACATTCAAAATTACCTAATGACATTCGATGAAGCTTTCATCAAACAGTGGGTTAGTATTAGTTTTTATGATGTATATAAAGAAGTTAATAACAAATAATTTTTAAATAAATGTTTAAATGAAAGAATAAAATTATAAAAAAATAACTTCTTAAAAATATTTCATTTGTGAATGGGTATTACAATCAAGTAATATCTTTTTTTTACTTTTATTTACTAAAGCATAATTTTATATCGTATCAGGTAGAAATATTTACGAGGGAGACGAAAACTCGCACCTTTAGCTTATGCATTTAAATTATACGAGGGGAATTCAGCATGAGAAGAATTTAATTAAATTACTTCCGCTTATTTTATAAAAAGAATCATTACATATTACACATTAGACAAATATTAAAAATTAATTGGGGTATGTTCAATTTTGTATATATAAAATATGTGTTTAGAATAAATTAAATTTATATTACGAAATATTCTTCAGTGAAAAATATATTATACTATTATTTTGATAAAATGAACAAGAAATCATTTTTTTCTTGGTATATTTTTTTTAAAGATATTTAACAATTTTTTTTTTAAGATTATTTTGTAAAATAAATTAAAAATGTATATCACTAATGTAACAAAACCTAACAATATTATTAAAATTGAATAACAATTTTTATAAAATAGAATAACAAATCAAAGAATAACACGACATTTCTTTATTTTCAACAAAAAAAATTTCATGAAGAATATTAAGTACTCGAATATTCAACAGATATTACTTACACTAATTTCATTCAATTTAATAAATATTTCAATATCACCTGTATAAACATACAATCGAAATTATTTACATAAATTTCACTGTCTATATCTGAACTTTCGTGAACCTAATTTTCCATATTTAATTTTTTTTAAATATAAAAGTATTTCGCATTATAATAATTTATTAAAAAGGTTGCGTATTCTCGTATATATTAGAAATATAGACAATTTAATATTTTATTTTAATTTGCATCATATTGTAAGAGATACATTATATAGGTGACCCAAATGTGATTAAAAGGTAGTAAATAGTACTAAGAAAGAAAATATTTATCTAAACCCTTCAGTCTTATTTGAATCACGATATAAATTTATTTTCTTTAAAAAAAAATCTTTTATTGTACTGATTATAAAATGTTTTCATTTCAAGTTTAATAAAAAAGTATCATATTTTTCAGATATTTTTATTTTTTTCCTTATAAATTAAAAATCGATATCAATATAAAATATACATATTATATTTACTTACATACAAAAGATTTAGATGTATTCTTAGGAAGAAATCAAGTAGCGTGAAGACTAATGACCTAGGTTATTCAATGAAACATTGCCGGCCAATCAACTCATCTTTAAAGGTTACATTTTAAAAGTCACGAATAATTATTGCAAAATGAACCGAGTACTGATAATTATTGTATGATATAGATTTCGTCTGTGACATTATGATTCATATGATAAAAACCGTTTAAACGATTCCCATAGTCTTACTGTCTAGAGTTTTAAATGATTGTCTAATTAGTTGTAATATTTAGTGTCTGTGATAGATTTAGAATTTAAAAACTGATAATATTATAATAATAAATAAAATGTAAAAAAATGTTTTCATTTATAATACCAGTAAATATTTCAATAGAATTTTTTTTGGTCTTTTTGTAAATATAGTAACGTAAAATAATTTATAATAGATTTATTATATAGGGTCATCTAAATGTAATGCCTAGATTTGTGTTTTATTAAAAAGAAATTATACACATGTTTCCCTATACACCACCTTATACATTTTTTTTTTAATAAAACACGAATCTAGGTATCATATTTGGATGCCTAATGTTATGTTGTTGGAGAAAGGACATATTTGGATAAATATTTGAACTTTTAACAAAATATATTAAAAAAATATTTATTCAAAAATTCGATTTCTTTTTAGATATATTGTGCGCAATATAATAAAAAAGAATAAATGCTTTCAAAAATTAAATAATTATTGATTCAACGCTAAATACTTTTAAACGTCCTTAAGAAAACATAAGAACAGATAAACTTTTATGTTCAAAATAAATACATAAAAATGATTGAGATATTTGAACAAAAAGACAAAAATTCTTCCTAAGAAAATTTAAAAAAAAAACAGAGAAGTAGCTGTTGAACAACTATGAAAGTTTGAATGAAAAAACCTTTCTAATGTATTTTTTTTATAAAGTATAAAACAAAAATTAGATGGAAACAAAGAGAACTAAAAATGCTTTTCATTTATTTATATATATATATATATATACATATATAAATTCAAATACTAATTTTATAAAATATTACTAACAGTTAAAACTTCTTTCTTTAATTTCATAGTTTGGAAATAAGTAAATTAAATGTCCTATTATTATAAGTTTTCAAATATTAAAAACCAATTGAAAATATTGGCAAGGTAAATTGAATAAATTACTTCAGATTTTTTTTTAAAAAACTGAATTAAATAGAATACAAAATGGCATTATAAAAGAACTAAAAAATGCAAAGAAAGTTTATTCATTCTCAGAAACTTTACAAAAAAAAATATATGTGTATATAATAAAACAAAAACATTCTATGAGAAAACAGAGAATACAATAAGTAACGATAACAATAGATACCTAAAACCATCATTCTGCAATAAAAATATATCTGAAGATAAAAGAAAGTTTTGTGAAACTTGTTGAAAAACTATAACTAAAAGATTAGTGAGGAGATAAACATTTCTACGAATTCACATGAATGAACTTTTCCATATATAAACGAAAGACAATTTTAATTAATGATATAAAAAATATTAATCAATAAGAGTTCCCAACATCTGAAAATATATTGGAATTATAAAAACGTGTAGTATGTTTGTATTTATATCTAAAAATTCCGTATGTTTTTTCCTATTCAATATGTTAATTAATAGTTTTTTTTTACTTTCATAATTACACACACACACTTTTATATATATATATATATATATATATATATATATATATATATATATATATGATCATCCAAATGCAATTCCTAGATTTGAGTTTTATTGAAAAGAAACTATACGAGTACACATGTTTCCCTATTCACATTTTTTTTAACAAAACATAAATCTAGGCGTCACATTTGGATGACCCTATATTTTATTGAAATCATCGTTATTTATATTCTTAGATATAACAACACAATCAAATGAATTTCGAAATTCAGTTCTAATGTAAATACGCAGATTATTAAATATTCGTTTCGTAGTTCATTTCTATTTATATAAAATATTATTTCATCCATTGCTAAGTCAGGAAAAAAACTATTAAATTTAGTGAGAAAAAATCTATTAGCGACTAGTTCAATCGCATTGCAGATTTTCAGACTGTAAACAAATTCTTATTTCAAGACTGTCTATTTTTAGATAAAGTGGAGATTAATGAACCAATATAAGATTTCTTATTCGTTTACTTTGTGTTTAATGTGAATGGATTAATTTTTAAATAAGTTATACGAACATTATGCATATAGCATATAAATAAAAATAATTGTATTGATGACATTTTTTTTACATTATTTCTTATATAATATTGTGTATAAAAGTAATTTAAAATAAACATAAATGCGTTTACATACAACTCCCCCCTCACACACACACCCACACACTACACACATACACACACACCACTCATACACACACCACTCACACACACACCACTCACAAACACATCACAGACACGACACACACACATACACACACATACACACACACACACACACACACACACACACCAAATATACATACAACACACATACAAACAAATACACACACTATACACATAAACATACACATATCACTCACATACACACCACACACACACCACTCATAAATACACATACACTACTCACACACACACTACTCACACACACACTACTCACACACACACTACTCACACACACTACTCACACACACTACTCACACACACACTACTCACACACACTACTCACACACACACTACTCACACACACACTACTCACACACACACAACACACACACACACACACACACACACACACACACACACACACACACACACACACACACACACACACACACACACACACACACACACTACTCACACACACACACTACTCACACACACACTACTCACACACACACTACTCACACACACACTACTCACACACACACTACTCACACACACACTACTCACACACACACTACTCTCACACACCACTCACACACACCACTCACACACACACCTCACACACACACACCCCTCACAAACACACACTACTCACATACCACACACACACCCCTCACACACCACACACACACCCCTCACACACACACCCCTCACACACACACCCCTCACACACACACCCCTCACACACACACCCCTCACACACACACCCCTCACACACACACCCCTCACACACACACCCCTCACACACACACCCCTCACACACACACAAACACCACTCACACACCATACACACAAACACCACACACACACACCAATCACACACACACACACACACACCAATCACATATACACTCATCAATCACACTCACACACACACACATACCATGCAGACACATCGTACACACACACACCGTACACACACACACCGTACACACACACACCGTACACACACACACCGTACACACACACACCGTACACACACACACCGTACACACACACCGGACACACACACACCGTACACACACACCGGACACACACACACCGTACACACACTATTCACACATATATATTATATATAGGATAATCCAAATGTGATGCCTAGATTTAAGTATAAGAGTGATAAAATGTCAGAAATTAAAATAGGGTATAGGAGTGAAATATTCAGCAAGTACAAAAACTTAGTGGAGGATATTTCATAATATGGATATGTTATTGTGGTAAGAAGGTATGCAAATACGAAAAATTTATGAAATTATCAGTGCCACCGATTACTTAACTATATTGTAAAAAAACTGATTGCTAAACATTCAATAATTTAACTCCAGCCAAATGGTTACTATTTTCATATACGTCAACGATCCAATTATACTTAAAATTACTCAAGAGTAATTTTGCGATAATAATATCGAAGTTCTTAAATACAATAGGTTTTGAATTGGCCTCGACTTAAATCTTATAAAACACTTCACGTTAAAAAAGTTAATTCTCTTTAAGCTATTGCTAATAAACACTGATAAATATTTAAACGTTGTTTATGAAATATGAGAAGCTGTGGACGATAGTTATATACTCAAATTAATAATAATAATAATAAAAAAACATTCCTAATAACTCAGTATAATAAAAACATAATAAGACCTTATAGAATATTAGTGATAAAAATGACCTAGAAACTGTTTTCCTACACTAGACAAAAATGTTCAAGAATTTTTACCTTCAACTTAATTATTATTTTATGATTTTAACAATTTCATTCTTCAATGACTACAATAATATCAAAGAATATTATAATAAATTTGAAATGAAAATCCCAACTTGTTTTATTTGCGCTACTTTAGTTTTATTGAAAGTAATGTCAATAATTTGGTCCTTCGCTTTATATTATTTATTCGTATGTTTATTTAGAATAAAAATATTAAAATAGAATTCTTAGTAAAAAAAATAGTCTAGTAAGTTTAACTTTTTAACTCGTTTTAATAAAAAACAAAATTATTTTTGTGTACAAGAAATTGACAATTTTAAGTTCCAGTATTAGTGAAAAATGGAATATTTATTCAGTAATTTATTAAATGTATTTCTTAATTGCATATTAATGTGTGAAAATACATATCCAATAAAATAATTCATATGCAATTTACTTCAGAAATTAATAATAAGAATTATATATACATATATATATATATATATATATATATATATATATATATATATATATATACACTGTTCATTCACGAATGGATGATCTGTGAAAATGTAGTAAACAGGGAAAGGGCGAGGTAATGATAGTTTAGTGTTATTTATATTCGTAACGAGTACTCTCGTGTGCTGCAATGTGGAACAGATAAATGAAAAAGATGATTATGAGTGACGAATGCCGCAAACGTATTGTACATTAAAAATATTTTTTATTATGATTGTATTTTAAATATCGTTTGTATTTATACAGGAAATATTTTAATTTTCTATTAAAAATATTAAAGAGTATATTTTTTTAGATACACTTTTGATACTTCAGCTTTAACTTAGTAATACAGGCTTTAAGTTATGTTTTTAAATACATTTCCTATACGTACTTTAGCTTTAGATGTTTTGATTACCAAATATGGCCGATGACTACGTATAGAAATTATCAAGTTATTCATTACAAGTTATGTCTATATTTATAAATACGATGGATATATTCATAAAAGGAACTTGATTGCAAATATGACGTAAATCGAATGCTATAGTCATATTTGTAAACAATATGGACATAAGATATACATATCTATTCAATTCTCTGAACAGTTTCATGATTAGTAATTTTTATACTACAATTGAATTGTTAAGTTTATATATATATATATATATATATATATATATATATATATATATATACATACTCGAAAATGTCTGCGTATATTTATCAATACGGATATATTTTTCAATAAAACAACTTTATTAATGTAAATTTAAAAATAAGCATAATTTTTAATAACTATAAATTATTAATTCTTTATACGTGGCAATTTAAAACATTTTAAATTTATAACAAATAAAAAATAAAACACAAAAAATCATACAAATTGAGCAGAAAATGTCTGCGTGCACATTTTATTAAACGGTAAATCATTGATTTTTTTGCAATATTTGCACTTATTGTTGTTTTAAAATTATCACAGTTTTATGTCCCAGTTAGTAAGTTGCAATTGAAATGCTAAAATATTATTTTTAGTGACTAATAATAAAGTTTTTTGCAAAAAATTAATGAGATGGAATTCAAAAAAAGGAAATTTCTGTTAGTGAGTGTAAAATTATTTTAAAGTTAGATAAAGAAGGAAAAAGTTTTCGTGAAATAGAAATGGATGTTGGAAGACAGCATTCTTTCATTCAAAGAGTAGTAATCAATTTTAAATCCACATTTGAAACCGCTTTCTGGCCAGCCGTTGAAGTTATCATTTAGATAAAGGCGTAAGATTGTGGTTTCGGTGAAAGAAAATCCCCGAATAACTGCATCTTAAATTGCAAAAGATATTAAAGTACTATTTAAAAAACAAATCTGTGCTGATACTGTGCGATAAATAATAAAAAAGGATGGGTATTATGAACGTGTTGCTCGTAAGAAATCATTTATTTCACGTATCAATAAATAAAAACGGATTGCATATGCAAATGAGCACATTAATAAACTAATTCAATTTTGGGAAAAGATAATTTTCTCAGACGAGAGCAAATATTGCATTTTTGGAATAAAAAGATTCAAAATTGTATGTAAATAACTGAATAAAAAAAATTTGTTCCTACTGTGAAACTCGGTGGTGGTAGAGTAATAGTACAGGGGTGTATAACAAATAAGGGCGTGAGACAAACTGAGTTTTTAGAATCCTCGATGGATAAATATGCTTACTTAAATATTTTGAAACGAAATATAAAACAAAGTGCTGAAAAATGAAGTCTAGGTCCCGATTATAATTTTTTGCATGACAATGATCCGAAGCACACGGCAGAAGTAGTTAAGCTATTGATATTACATAACGTTCCAAAACAGTTACATGCACCTCTCCGATCTCTAAACCTAAACCTTATAGAACATATGTGGCATTTTCTCGAACGTAAATTCGCCAACATGGCATAACTGCAAAGGAAATGTTGAAGAAAGTTATAGAAAAAGAGTAGAATAAGAATAGTGCTAAGGAAACAACAAAAATTGGACCATTCCATTCAAAAACGATTATAGAAAGTTCTTAAAAAAAGTGGCTATCCAACCAGTTACTAATTCACTTAAAAAGCTTATTTTACTTTATTTATTATTTTTGATTTTTATTTGTTATATGCAGACATTTTCATGAACTCTTGAGTTTTTTGTTTTTTAGTTTATTTGTTATAAATTTAAACTGTTTTGAATTGTCATGTATAAATAATTAGTAGTTTATAGAATTAATAAAAAATATATTTGTTTTCAAATTTACATTAATAAGTTTATTTTATTGAGAAATATATCCGTACTGATAAGTGTACGCAGACATTTTCGAGCATGTGTGTATATATATATATATATCTATATATATATATATATATATATATATATATATATATATAATTATCAATTAAACTTTTAAATTAACTAAAAGTTTATTGAAATTTTTAACATTCTGAAAATAATATAAAAAAGTATATTGTAATTATAAAAAAAAGGAATAAAAAATTGTATCTAGTTTTCTAATTTAAAGTATTCATGATTTTGTTTGTTTTAAAACTGTGATTAATTCACTTGCACACTAGTGAAATCACTCCCAACACCACAAGATATTAAAACGTATTCAATAATTACTTATTGTCCACTTTGTTTATTAATAACAGGAATAAGTTAACATGCATTTTGATAGCGTCATAGAGTAGTATAGGGTTGTCATCATCATCATAGAGTGGTATAATGTTTTTCAATAAGAAAGTAAATTCTTTGACAGCTGGTGGCAGCTATGTTTGATTTTTTTTTTGCTCATTTGGAAATTTCAACTCAGTATAGTTTAGCAAATAATCATGGAACGTTTAACACTTCAATAATGCTTAGAAATTGTAGAAACTTATTATAAAAATTAGTATTCGGTTCGTAAACTAAATAAAGAAATTTTCGAAATATACAATTGGTTCTTTTGTACAACTTACAACATAGATTATTATTCATCCATCTAGAATTTTAACTTGTCGTGATGGCCTGGAGATTCGACTATATTTAATAAGAAACTGTTTAAAAATTGCTCTAAGAGATTTAAATAATTTCCCATGTATTAATCTAATACATACACAAATTTCTCTCTCTCTCTCTCTCTCTCTTTATATATATATATATATATATATATATATATATATATATATATATATATACAAAAGTTTGAAATAAAAAATAAATATTTGCACTTTTTTTAGGTTTTTCAAAACATTTGATGAATTGAATTTTAAACAATCTAAATTAGACCTAAGTACTGATAAATAAAATAGATTTCCTTAATTGTTTGAAATATATTAAGTCTACTGAAAAGTTCTATCAGTTTTTTAAATAAAAGAAAATTATAAATTTGTTCGTCACTATATAAATTTTGGAAACTTTTAAAGTCTTCAATAGTCACTGAATAATCACTTTATTGTCTGTAACAACAAAGGGCAATGCGCATTTTGATGACAATCCATCATCGTCAAATGCTGATTATTGAATACTTTATAACATACTGTGGTGTTGGAGGTGAAAATTCATTTGTGTCTGGAATTATTTAAATAAATTGTATAACTTAATATATATAAATTTTAAATATATATATAGTTATACAAATATTTTTTACGCATTTTTTTATTAATACGCATTAATTCCAGTTTTTACAAATTATATTTCAAAATTAAATTAGTATGAAGAATATGAAGTATCTGAGAAATATAATTAATATTAATTAGATTAAAAACCGCAAATACGAACCGAGTATCTGCAAACATCTAGTGAAAAAAACCTCTTTAGGATGATCGGTCAAGTGGTATAAATGAACCCGGACTTTCGGAAAGGGAAATGTGTATATCTTTTATACCACTTACCTCAAAGCAATAAAAACGACTTCTTATTAAATCTATTTGAAAAATACAGACAAATATATATTAAAAATATATCATATATGTATATTATGTACGATCTATCCTTTTTTAAAAATATACTAACATTCAACCATCCTTTTTAAAGATTTTGTTATAAATATATATTTATTAACTCAGTTATATTTTTATATATTAATTTTCAATATTTAATTATTCACATTTTTAATATTTTTATAATTATATGCTAAGAAAGGAAATTATACGTTTAAAAATAAATCAATAACTTTTATTTTTTTTAAAAAAATATATAACGCCTGCTCAAATTATAATGAGCACTTTAATTTTTTAAATTCTTCTATAAAATATCTATTTTAATGAATTTTGGAATTGGATAGAAAAAACATTTATTTCAGTTTTAAAAAGGTTATTAATCTATTTCTAACATATTTTTAGCAGAAATATACTATTAATCATAATTTGTTAATTTTGTTATTATTTTGCTATTCACCGTTGACAGCAATAACGTACACTACAAAGACATGGTTACTATTAGAAATATTGTATTTTATTTTATTTGAGGCTCATTATACAATATTCTAATGAGATTTTCAATTAGTTTTTTTTATTGGTCACTTCTATTCCTGATACTTTCGTTTTTTGCAATTTTCCACAAGTTTTTGATAAGAGTGAGATCCGGTGAGTTTGTTAGTTGTTTCAGAACTGTTACATTTTTTTGAAGGAATTTTGATACCGATTTATAATAGTGCTGAATCATACATAAATATAAAATGTTCACTATTAAGAAACTATGTGGGGGGAATTTTCATTTAAAAATACTCTTGTATTAGTCCTACCAAATTTATTATTTTTTAAATAATGTATAGGGTCATCCAAATGTGAGGCCTAGATTTGTGTTTTATTAAAAAGAAACATGTGTATAAGGTGGTGTATAGAGAAACATGTGTATAGTTTCTTTTTAATAAAACAATAATCTAAACGTTACATTTGGATGATCCTATATAACCTTCCAATTTCTCTTTTGCTTATACCAAAACACACAATTAAAGACGTAAGGTACTTCATCCTATTAAGGTCCTCATCATTCCTCCATCCCAACCCATATAGCATAATATAAATAATAATAAGCTAAGTTAAGTCAAGAACTCTGTATACACCAATGTATATGTAAATACTCAGCCACAATAAATCATTATTATTATTATTATTATTGTAATATTCGCCACATTGTCATAAAATAAAACTTGCTTTGTATGTCAAAACATAAAAAATTGATTCATCCGAAAAAAAATGTAATGAAATATCTTTGAATTTTTTAGAATAAAAAAGCGTTTAGTTGTGTTTAGATTACCTGCACTCAATCATTAATGGTTCAATTAATGGATGCCTTTACACATTACAAATATTTTGCTTTTATAGCTGGTAAAAATATAATCTTTTTTTCTGATGTGCAGCTTTTAAATTTCTATTCACAAAGTCTTTATCAGAATACAATGAAAAAAATTGGTATTTATGACTCCACTAAGACTATAAAAAGCATTAAGCACTTTTCTATGGCTTTCTTTATAAATATTTCTTATTTTAAACTCATTTCTTGCATTAGTAGCCGTTTTATGGCTCCATCTGCCGATTTGTTACGATATAGTAACCGTGTCCTTTTTGATTTCTCTTTTAATACTATTCACAATTCTTACAAAAATGGCAAAAAAAAACTATTTTGTGTTAAAAAAATATTTTATTCTTTAAAAATCCTCGATTTTATCAATTTTTGTGTCACATATCTCTGTTTGATTATTTTAAAAAAAATGTGTAACAAAAAAAATTGTCAAAATAATTTTAACAATGTCTAAAATTAATTACAAATATTTACTTATAATATACTAATAAAACATGTCAATGAAATCTTTTCGAAAAATACATATGTAGTAGAATAAAACTCGTTTTTTGTTGATGATTTCATATCTAGTGGATGACCAGACTCGTACTTTACATATTTTCAAAACCAGAATAACAGGAAAATTGCCAAACTATTTAAGACACATGTCAATTTGTAACCAAATGTTGCCAATTAACAAGATCATAGACTAAATTTATAATACATAAAAAATATGTGATATATAGTATGCGGAATTAAAAAAAAACGAAAAAAGTATTTATAATTTGAGCAGACACTTTATAATTTTTAAATTGTTTTTTTTTAAGTTTGCATAAATAATAATAGATAAATAAATAAGAATGTGAAAAAAACGTATATAGATTTCAATACAGATTAAAATACAAAAGATATTAAAAAAAAATCTTTCGTAACATGTTATACAAAACATGCGTCAATAATATCAAAACAATTAAAAACAAATTAACGTTTAGCTCTGAAGCACTAATACCTTTAAGAAATTTAGTGCACCACATTCACACAAACAGTATGCATTAGTTTTTTTACCTGTAAATGAATGTACAGGTTGTGTAAACACAAAATGGATAAAACACAAATTTATACAATTAAACATAAAAGAAATAGAGTATATAATACTAAAATAAGTAGGAATTATTTGTTGAAATATACCGTATATTATTATTTGTTTTATTAACTGTAACAAATTCACTTTCACAGAAATTAATTATCACCTAAGCACCAAAATATATTAAAAAGTGTTAAATAATTATTTATTATCACTTTCTTTTGTATAAGGTGATACGAATTTCGATCGCAATCAAAGTGATGTAATATAAAATCTAATTTTTCAACACAACGCTCTGATGATAACAGCATTCTCATCGAAATGTGTATCAACATATGTTAAAAAAGTGACAAATATTAAACACTTTTTTCATTATCTAATAATATTGAAGAGATAATTAATTTGTGCAAACGAATATTAATTTCAATTTTTTATAATAGATTTTTAGACATGAAAAATTTGCATTTGTAGGTTAAAAAATTATGTTTTATAAAATAATATTGCTATCTATACTACTCTATGTTTACATTTTGTCATTTTTGTACAACAGTGACATTTTGTTACACTTTCATTCATGAATTATTTATTAACCCCCTGTGGTTACATTTATTTAGAAAAATAATGGATCTCGAATGACTATTTAGATTTTCACATGTAAAAAACACTTCATAAAAACAAAATAAGTTTAATTTTATTTATTATATGGCATTATCTTTTCTCAATTATTTTTCTCTTTGATAAATTCATATGTGCTACTGACTTCTTCATTTAAGCCATAAATATAATATATACAAAGAAAATAAATTTTATTTCATCGGAGTTAGTTTTATTCTAATATTATATATGTCAAGTTTTTTTATTTTCGTCTATCACCACATAATATCTGTTTACTGAATCTATTATTTTCCTCCGCTAACATTTCCAAAAAACCTTCATTAAGAACTTCGAAAAAAGTCCTTCAGAACCGAAGTGTTTTTTCTATTTTACTCAAATCCATCAAATTTGTCTCCGCTACTTTTGTCAAATTCCACATTTTTAGTACATTATCACTGATTTTTTATTGCCAACCATTTGTAATTTTAAATGCAAAGATATTTGCCATAAAACTATCAACATTTGTGTTTTCCGAGCTAACTAATCACTTGTCCACAACAATATTATCGATGATTTATATTCATGTGAAAGTGAAAATGATCATAACCATCAATTTCATGGTTATGATCATTTTTACTTTCACATAAATGTAAATCATAGTCAATTGTGAATATTTTTCTTTTACTCTCTATTAATAATATTTTCCGGGGAAGAACTGAGGAAAGTATTTTTAAAAAATTAAAATAGAACTGCACTCTAATAAAAATTAAAAAAAATCAACCAGAACCAAGCAACTGATCAATATTAAATTATATATATTATACTAAACTGTAATAAAAGAAATTCAAAATTTATGGTAACTGCTTAATAAATTGAATTATTTTTCTGAAATTTTTATTTGGAGTCTAATTCGTGACTGGCTAATAGGGATTTTTTGTATTTCATGAGTTAGACTAGACTTGTGATTCATACTGTGGTACATACAAGAGACTAAAATTCTATTTTAAAAGTAGAAGAATTATCCGAGTAACCTCAATCAACCCATTCAATTCTCCATCAACATTTGAAAATGATTGATAAAGTTTCTAAACTGGATCAGGGGATCCATTACAAATTATCGGAGCTTAAACTAAAACAACGAATAAATGCCTGTACTTTTTATTTTTATGCATTAGAAAATAAGCCATTCCTAAATAGAATTGTCGCTAGTGACGAAAAATGGACTATTTAAAACAATATTAAACATCGAAGATATATATAGGGTTTTCCAATAAGAATGTCAGAACTTTGACAGCTGGTAGCAGTCATGTTTGATTTTTTTAAAGCTCATTTTGACATTTCAATTCAGTATAGTTTAGAAAATTATCATGGAACGTTTAACACTTCAACAACGCTTAAAAATTGTAAAAACTTCAATAAATTTCTTGAAACAAAAGTTTGATGAGTCCATTATTTCACGAAATGGGCCCATCAATTGGTCACCAAGATCATGTGATTTAACTTCATTATGTTACTTTCTGTAGGGTTATATGGAATCATTGGTATATGCTGATAAACCACGAACAACAAAAGCATTAAAAATAAACAATGAACGTGTAATTCATGAAATTGAACCATAATTATGTGAAAGAGTAACTAAAAATTAGACTAAATAAATGCACTATGTCAAGCGTCGTGGTGATCATATGAGTAAAATTGTATTCCATGATTAATGCCATAGAATACGATTAAAAAAATAATTAAAAACTTTTTGTTTCATTTCTATCTAATCTTCTGAAGCACTTATTGCAAAATCATATATATATATATAACAAAAATGAAAAATAATGAAACGTTATTTAATTATTATTATTTATAGAGTTTAATTTTCACTTAAATACAACATATGATATTATGTAAGGTTTGATATGAGTGTTGTATAAAATTTGAACTAACAAATATAAAAAATGAAATTATTTTATAGTTAACATTACATACAAGATAAATCTATATTTTTTATATACATTTATCATTATTTAAATATTGGCTATTTAAATAAACGTTATTTTTTCTATTAAATCCTCAACGAATGTTATTCAAGTTTTTGTGATTTGCAAATATAATTCTTCTCATAATTGTTTATTTAATAAAATAAACTAGACATACGTCGTACACATTTTCAACAAAAAATAATATTTATACAAATATTTATAATACGTAAATGATATTCTTATTTTTTGTTGTACTAGCTAAAATATAAATTTAACATTAAATGGATAAAATATACATGGAGAGTAATATTTCAAATTATAATTTTATTGCAAATAATATTTTTTAAATAAATTAAATTCAAGGAAAGTAAATACTAAATCGTAACAAAATCCAAAATTAAATGTCTTTATCCTACTTAAAAAATAAATATAAAATTTAAATATCAATACATATAATTTGTTCAAATATACACGTTGTCTATTATTGAGATAAAGATACGACATAAAACGAGTTTCAGACATGTGAGAATTACTAGGTAGATAAGTAACGTTTATTTAAGTAATCAAACAAATGTTTAAGTATTTAAATTTAACGATTATATACAGCAGAAAATAAAATAATAGTTGAAAAACATATGGAAATCTGCGTTTATTTATACTATTATTATTTTCATAAAAATAAAATATTTATTTATTAACATAGTAAACTAGTGTTAAAAGATTTTCTTTTAATATTGTTGTATAGAGTAGCATAAATGCGACTGAAAAAAAGTAAATGTAAACTAAATGTAAATCTAAACACTATATTTTTAATCCACTGTTCTAATTTTTCATATCCACTTAAAATTATTCAAGGTTTTAATAACAAAAATAATAAAGCAATTGAAAATTAAGTTCCTTTTTTACAATTAAGTAAAAATTAAATTCATTTTTTTAATCTTATTAGTCAAATAAAAAAAGTTATGGAACAAGTAATTAGTATTTATTTAAGAAAACAATGTGAATCGAATAATATTTCATACCAAAATCAACATGGGTTTAAATATTACTAGCCATTAAAATTTCAACTTTTAGCTCAGGATTTATCAGACATGTTTTATAAAGTAGCACAAATTTACATGAATTTTTTCTGAACTTTTTTAAGTCCTTTAATGAATTTCCTCATAATTTAATCATTAATAAATTACTTTTTCTTGGCTTTGATACTAAACTAATTTAATAAACTTAAACATCCATATTAAATGAGAATTAACGGACTAAAATTGAAAATAAACTATCAGATGGCATTTTAGTAACTTCAGAGGTATTCTAAAATGATGTGTAACTGATTCTTTTCTCCTCATCATTTTTATAAATGATCTTCTAGAGGAAAATACATATTTAATAACGAGCGTTGTTGCTGATGACTGCGTTATTTATATGGAAGCTGAGTCAAAGTGCAATATTCCACAATGTTAATTTGATACAAACAAAATTATTAATTAAATACAATAACAATTTGATATAAGCAATATTATCAATTAACTGTTATTTAACGATATAGAATTGAATTTCTCGAAAATCATCTTTGTTCGATTCACTAATAGATGAAACTTTATCTATTCATTCTATTCTGTCAACGAAATGGAAATTACAACATTTGATTCCTATAATTATCTAACGGTTAAATTGTAATTATCTTTATTATGGAATGGAGATATTTCAAATATTGTAAATAAGTCTCATAAAAATTTAAATTTTATAAAAAGAATAATTAATATATATAGTACAGTAGTTAAAAAAGGGATGAGTGAAAAAGTATTAGTAAAAAAAACACTAGTAATATATTTGCTTAACACTTTTGCGGACAATAAAAATTTCAGTGAGCTGCAAAAATAGACAGGCGATTATTTTTAAATTAATTGTGATATCCGAAATTTGATAAGACACATTTTGTAAGAGTAGTCAGAATATTACATTTTAGTAGTTATATATAAAAAATTAAAATTATGATTAAAAAATTAAGGTTATATAAAATTAAATGAATAAAAATTGGCTTTAAAATCTGAATGCTATAGCATTTATATCATTCTACATCACAATAAAAATGAATGCTATAGCATTCACGTCCGCGAACGTGTTAAGTACTGTTGGAGTGTTTAAAATCCATATTCATAAAAAATGCAATCATAGAGAGAATTAAAAGAAAGGCTACTAATTTCAGATTAAATAGACATTGGGTGAGAGAGATTGAAAAATAGATGAAG
>CP092088.1:17987506-18000006 GCA_029203775.1 Neoneuromus ignobilis | reverse complement strand
TCGATATTACATTCACAGATAAAAATTATTTAAAAAAATATTTAGATTGTTAAATTATATTTACATAGTGTAATTAAAAAATAAAAGCTATTAAGATTCATTTCCACCATTTTATTTTGTATTACCATCATAAAAATAAAAACGCAACGCAAATTTTTTTCAAAAAATATGCGAAAATAATTTTACAAATAACTAAACATTCTGTATAGTTTAGAAATTTTGAATTAAGTTTTTTCCTCCATTTATAAATTTTTTACGTAATTTATAATAATTAAATCGTTACATTAATACAAAATATATGAGTGTGTCATCATGAGTTGAAAAAAATGAAAATATTAGTCATTTAAAAATCATTTAGTAAAAATAGATTATTGAATATGATACTAATTGAATGGCAAAAAAAATATTCTGCATCTTATATTCTGGTAGACATTTAGAGAAAATTGCAACTTTTTAACAACGTTATATTGAGCGATGAGGCTTATTTTAATTTGAATTTGTATGTGAATAAGCAAAATTGCAAATTATGAATCACTAAGAATCCCAAGGCATTGCATCAACATCAATTGCATCCCATCAGATGCACTATTTGATGAAGTATTACATCTGATAAAGTTATCGACTCATATTTTTTCGAAAATGAGATGAGTCACCAAAAAAACATCACCGAGGCTCTATATAAGTCCATGATTTATCATTTTTATGTCCGACAGACCAGAATAATAGTCCTGACATTTAGTCTCAGCAGAATAGAGCTATTGCGCATACAGAAAGAGCAGCAATGGAGCTTCTTTGTGAACTTTTCAGTGAACAACTCATATCAAGAAAGTCTGATTTAGTTTGGTCTCCCCATTCACCAGATTTGACAATCCCTGACTTCTTCTTTAAGAGGTTTAAGGTTATTAAGGGTTTTTTAAAGTTTTTTTTTCTTTAAGGTTTTTTTTTTAAAAAAGGTGCGTGTACGTGAACGAATTCCAAACAATCTATAACAAAATATTCATTAAATATATTTTCTAAAAAAATGAAAAAACTATTTATATTTTACATCCTTAAGTCTCATTTGGTTTACCCTATGTAATTTTTCGTTGAGCAAGAATTGAAAGTAGACAGAGCATATATTTGACAATAAATACAATACTATATTTCAGTATAATACGAATATTTTAATAAAAATTGTGTGGTTTAATTCCGACTTTATTAAACTCAAGTTCAACAGAAAATTATTTGAAATTTAATTACAAGTGATGAACAAAATAAATAAAAATTTTATATTTTTTGTATAAATGTTCTCTTGTTTGGTTATAAAATATTTAATTATAATTAACATTAATTTATAATAAATAACTTTTAAAAAAAATTAAATATTTCTCGAATTTTGTAACAAATCTATATATTAATTCAGTGAATTCAAACGTCCTGTACATAATATTACTTTGCCCTTGTGTGCACGTATACTGAGTGAGCCTGTGTACTATATGTTAGTATTTGTACTAATGTACATTTTCGTGTGTGTATGTGTGTGTGTGTACGTATATTTCAAATAATCCGTGTGTAAATGTATGATTGTATGCTTAGCGCGCGAGTAAGCCGCTGAATGTTTGAACGGAGCTGTACTCAGAACTCAGCGGCGGAAATTAATATTGATGTTCATACCAGTGGCGCCGAATTTAGAAACTGTACGTAAAACGTAGGCGGGTTGTGTATGATCTTCGATTTAAATGTATTTCTCCAAAGAAAAAAAGGATCTAACGAAAAATAAATATTTACTTAAGACTTTTATTTATTTGTAATAAAAAATACAATTTATGTTCGACCATTAACGTATTTCGTCTATACCAATATTATTTAATAAAAATTCCCTTTTATACACACACACACACACACACACACACATATATATATATATATATATATATATATATATATAAATATATATATATATATATATATATATATATATATATATATATATATATATATATATATATATATATATATATATATATATATATATATATATAATATATATATATATATATATATAAATATATATATATATATATATATATATATATATAAATATATATATATATATATATATATATATGGATTTATATATTTATATATATATATATATATATATATATATATATATATATATATATATATATAACATGTGTATAGATTTATTTTATTAAAACACAAATATAGAGTGGTGTACAGGTCACATGTGTATAGTTTCTTTTTAATAAAACACAAATTATATTAGATGAATATATATGTTATTATATATATATATATATATATATATATATATATATATATGTATATATATATATATATATATATATATATATATATATATACAGGTAACCCTCCTATAACACGGTGGATAGATTCCTAGAAATTCCGTGTTGTGTGAAATAGTGTCATAAAAGACTATGAGCTAGTACAAAAAGGGAGGTTTCGTTTCGAAAATTTATTAAAAACAAATAGTTTTTTTTATTGCGTATAAGCAACTTTATTTTTATTAAAAATATTAAACTATGTTCAACAGAAAACGTAAAGAAACAAATAATATCTATTTTTATTTAATATAACCCTTATTTAATAATATTCTTCATCATCACTGCTCAGTACAATTGAACGAGAACGTTTTTTCGGTTAAACGATAACATCTTCACTTTCTGTTCTTCAGTTAGATTTTTTTCACATTCTGGCCTCTTTAAAAATCTTTAATTTTGGTTTGTTTGCTGGTTCTTACAAGGTCGTTGTAGATTTCATGGTATGAAGATAGGCAATTTTACAACTCCTCTTTGAATTTTTGGTTTCTTTCAGCGGATGAGTCTGTATTAAAAAAAATGATTCTAGATTTTTGGCCAAGCTTAGGTCTTCCTGTAATTTTTTTAGTGTTAAATTATTAACTTTACAATCTTCATCAGTGTTATTGTCCTCAGAATCGATTTGATTTACGAGGGTCGTTTGACAAGTATGGTAAAAAAGTAAGAAAAACTAAATTAAAAAATATAATTTAATCAATTAATTAATTAAATTAAACAATAAATAAATTTACCATACTTATCAAACGACCCTCGTACAATTCCGGATACCATTTACACCAAATCTACTTCGCCAACTTCTTCCTCCACTAATAAATCTTGAAAGTCCTCAATAGCCATGTATTTTGTAATTTTCTAATCTATTGTCTATAATAAAAATCGTATTATCTAGTGTTGTAGAAGGGTTTCTGCAATTCAATACAAGGGTTTCCGTAATTTTCTTAACGTGTTAGAGCGAAACCGTGTTGTAGGAGGGTTGCCTGTACATATATATATATATATATATATATATATATATATATATATATATAAATCTTCTATAATCTTTAATTACTTATTAAAATATAGATAAATTAATCTTCTAAACTATCTGGTTATACTTTTTTCCTTTAAGTTAATATTTTTTTACTTTTCCAAGTAATTATTCACTTTCCATTCTCATCTGATATTTTTACTATTTTTTTTTATTTTTTATCTTTTTATTTAAGATGTATATGTTTAAATCTTATCTTGTATCCATGACTTTAATTCTATCTAATTTAGTACACTCCTTTATCGATCTTACAAATTTCGTTTCAATTATTTATATTTGATCATATGATTATTTATTTTCAATCCACATTTTACTTATAGTAAAATTCGTATAGCTAACGTTTTATAAAACCTTATGCATGAATATTGTCTTATCTTAAATTTTAAATTTTTATTTATTACCTTGCATATACATTTATCTCCTGATATACGTCCTCCCGATTAGTATCTTTTCGATTTATGTCATAGTAAAATTTAAAATCGTGAACCGATTTACGTTATATTTTTTTGATTTACGTTTCCAGAATTTCTTTTCTGTTTCTGTGATTCTATGTATTTGAAAAGTGTATACCATATATATATATATATATATATATATATATATATATATATATATATATATATATATATATATATATATATATATATGTATGTATGTATATATTGAGTTGTCTTAAATAATTTACATTATTGAGAGCAAATTTTAACGATTCATTGCTCATCCGATTAACTCACCACATATGACAAGTTTTTACTTGTTTGAATTAAATGAGTAATGTTCAGTCTTGTTACGACAGTGATAGCTTATAAATCGTATTGAAATAATATGGATCCTATTTCTTCTCCTTGTAAATCTTTTCAATTTCTTTCAGATGTTTGCAAATTATTGACCATGCAAGGTTGTTGTGACAATTTCTCGATCAGTTAAATTTGGATCGATCATTATTAAATTCGATTAGTCTTCTACTTCTAGATGTATCAAAAAGGTCGACATATTCTCCGCAAATTCTTTAAACCAAATTTGACATTTGTAAACCTCCAACACATCACCATACATATAAAAAAAAATAATAGTTGTAGCTGTTTCATTCAATCCACAGTGAAAATTAAACATCATAGAGTGTTATATGTATTTCTATAAGAGTTAAATTACCGCCATTTTGTCGCAGGGAGGACAATTTGGAAGTTAAGTACACAAATAGAAAGTTAAATATTGTACGCGTACAACACAACAGAACACTGATGTGAAATTCCGTGCAAGTACGGAAAGTTTCTAAAAATAACTAGTAAATGCGCTATTACTTATGGAAATCCCTAATAATTTCAAGTTATTAAAAAAAAAAATAATTATATTTCATCTTTTTGAATTTTTTTCATATCATTTATTAAGCATTTGAATTTTTATATTAATAAAAAAACTTTATATTACAATAAAATTAGTTCTTGCATCAATATGTTAATTATTTGTTAATATTTTTTCAGTTTTATATAATTATAAAATCTAAAAGTATGTATATATAAATTAATATAAAAATTTAATCGTAAATCCTATACATTAATCTAAACTAAGAAAATTAAAAAAAAAACTAAATTAAATCCTAAGTTTTTATTTCATTTACTTGATTATTTATTATATATCTATAATTTAAATTAATAAACATTTGACATTAATTTCATTAATAACAATTAACACTAATCATTTTTAAACAAATTTATCAATTAATCAATATTATTTGAAGAAAAAATAATTTAAATTATTAATAATTATAACCTCTAAATAAATATATTACATTATATTAAATAATATTTTTTTTTTATCAGAAAAAATTATTTTTGTTAGTATTATTATTAACTAAAAATATTTTATACATATACTTATAAAGTATATTGTATACAACTAAAAAATAATCTTTTTTTTAAAAAATTATGAACAATAAATATAAAGTAAATAGTGGCGAAACTAAATTATTTTTGAACACAATTTTTTATATTAATTTTCTAATTAAGGTCAAAAAATGATCGGCGAACAGTTTAAAACTTCATTTATTTCGAAATCATTTTTCTATTACGAATAAACTGATTTAACTTTTTATAGCTTCTTTAAAAGTTCACATGTTCCAAATAGCAATTCAATAGTGCTGCGAAAATATTACCCACGCCCAACTTTTCAACGTACAATCTTCTTACTACTACCGTTTGGACGTAATTACGTTGTAGCTAATGGTGAAATAATTGTTTAAACATTTAATCTGATTTTTCATTATAATTAATTCAGAAATTATTTTCTTTTTTGTTTCATTATATGAAATGAAAAAATATTTTTTTATTGCTTTATATGATAAAAATAACTGTGGTGCATTGAGATAAGAACCAACCAGTCACTGAAAAGGGATTGATTTTTCAATGCACCATAGACGTTTTGGTGGGGTGCACCGAAAAATGAATCACCTATATAATATAAATATATATATATATATATATATATATATATATATTTATATATATATATATATATATATATATATATATATATATATATATATATATATATAAAATATAAATATATGAACATTTTTCGCTCTGCTTAACTTACAATAATATATAATATTATTGTGTATTAAAACATCAAACAAATTATATGATTACTTCATTTGAAAAAATGTACAATTTATAAAAAAAATATCCAATTAATGTACAAAGTATTCAAGCAGATAACATAAAAAAAAAGAAAAATAATATTTTATCATAAATTATAGCTTATGTACATGCATACTTATATACATACACACACACACACACACACACACACACACACACATATATATATATATATATATATATATATATATATATATATATACATATAATATACAAATATATAAAAAATGTATATTTTTATTTAATTATAATGTAAAGAAAAATTATACGATTTACACACATACATATAAATATATATATATATATATATATATATATATATATATATATATATATAATAAGGATAAATATAAATTATATATATAATATATATATGTTAAAATATGACTTATCTAAATTAATATCGATATTAATCTAATCTAATATGTATAATTTATTGTTGTAATTAAGTTTACATATATACACCTGAGTCTCTTTTTATGCGGTAGATATGTTCCGCAGAAAACCGCATTAAAAAAAATCACACAAAAAGACATAACTTAGATTGAAAAATTGGGGATACGATCCGTAATTTTCAAAAACCGCATAAAACTAAAGCTATAAAGTGTAATTACTCTAAAATTCGCATAAAAAATCAGGAAATAAAGAATTCCTTGAAAAAAATTTCAAATATCTGCAAAAAATTAATACAAAACAAAGCTTTTTTACTTTATTTTTTAATTAATTATTTAATTTTATTCAAAGCAATATGTACATATATGTAATTTATTTTAGAATTTTTCATATATATTTTAATCATCATCGCAATAATAGCTGCACTGTTTAGAATAAAAAAAATAAAATAGAAAAGAAAGTGAATTAGCTGCACTGTTTTCAAGACATGTACGCCAAGCTTTTTTCCGATAGGCATTAAAAGTGTGTGGTTTTATTTGAGCAATAGCAAAAATAACATGATTTATAAAGTCAAAGATTGAAAAATTTTTCCAAGCGTCAGTTACTGCTATTAACTCATTTTCTAGTTTATTCAATATAAATTGAAAAGTGCGTTTAACGTAATATTGTTAAAAGTTGCACTTATGCCTTGATCTAATAGCTGAATAATGCTTGTTGTATTGGGTAGAAAAAACATCATCTTTACATTTGGATGTTCTAAAAATAGATGACCTGGTGCGTTGTTAACAAGTAATACAATTTTGACATCGACACCTTTTTGCTTCATATACCTTTTTTTCATCACCATTAAATACTCAGTGTGAACAATATCCACCATCTTCAATAATTCTGGTTACTCTTTTGGAACATTTTTGGCAGCTTCTTCATCTACTGATGCAACCGCATCAGTAATCTTTACGTTAATCTCCTTTACGTTATTTGAGAAGTAGTAAATGCTCTGATTCCTTCATTTGGTTATAAAATTGAAGAGCTTTTCGTTGAATTAAATAACCGCATCTTAAAAAAATCTTATAAAAAGATAGCTAAGAAGAAAATTCCTTACTTCAAAATTTAAAATAACGAAAGAAAATGCCTCTGATTATATTCATATATCATATAAATTATAAAAGTATATATTTCGTTATATATATATATATAACACGTATATATATATATATATATATATATATATATATATATATATATATACGAGGTCAGACAATTAAGTAATGTGACAAAATTCAATAATCGAGTATATTTAAAAATTAAGGTACAGCGCTGCGATCCCCTTCAAAGTAGTCCGCATCTATACACTTATTCCAGCGAAGTTTTCGTAACAATTCTGGAACACTTCTTGTGGGACCTCTCCGAGTAACAGATTCTTGAATATCTTCAACTTCAAAATGTCGACCTTTGACGAATCATATGGGGGAATAGGAAAAAGTCGCATGACTGAATAGGGCGGTTGTGGTAACGTTGCGATGCCTTTAGACGTCAAAAACTGAGAGACTCTGAACGCACTGTGACAGGGAGCATTGTCGTGATGCAGAACCCAATATGGACGCATACCCTTTTTCGTATAACATTGCGGTAGAATACTTGATTTATTGTCCAGGTGGTATGAACCACCCCTTTGCTGTCGAAGAAGCAAATCAACATGGTTTTCACTTTGGACTTGCTCATTCTCGCCTTCTTTGGCCTTGGTGCTCCAGGGGACAGCCACTGTTGGCTTTGTCGTTTAGTTTCGAAGTCATATTGAAAGAACCAACTTTCATCACCAGTATAACCAGTATATATACATGCACTATATAGCTGGCAAATATATATATCGGTCGCATTACTTAATTGTCTGACCTCGTATATATATATATATATATACGTATTTTTTAACTTTTTATAAAATTGTTTTATTACATAAAACCTTATTAATAAAAAAATAGGATTATAATGATTAACCAAGGAAAATTCCCAATTATTTATATAATAATATATGTATATTGTATTTCAATTAAACCTAATTATCAATAGTTTAATTATCTCACATATTGCTATAAGATTCTCTATACATCTAAACAAATATTTACATATATAGGATGTTTTTTAAACGTGATAAAACTTTAAATTAAATTCTTATCAAAAGTTCTATCTAACCTAAAAAAATACCTTTATCATACTTTTAAATATGAGGGTCGTTTTATAAGTATGGTAAAAAAGTAAGAAAAACTAAATTGAAAAATTTAATTTAATTAATTAATTAATTAAATTAAATAATAAATAAATTTACCATACTTACCAAACGATCCTCGTATACATACACACACACATGCATGCATATATAAAAAGAATAATTTTTTAAGTTATATAACTTTCGATAGAGATTCAATTTAAAGTTCTACCACGCTGAACAAAACATCCTATATATATATATATATATATATGTGTGTGTGTGTGTATAAATGAGACTGAAAAATAGTAAAAAATAGAAAATGATAACAACTAAATGTATTTTTAAACTCTTTAATCTCATTTAAGCCAACTTATATATATATATATATATATATATATATATATATATATATATATATATATATATATATATATATATATATATATATATATATATATATATATATATATATATATATATATATATATATATATATATATATATATATATATATATATATGTATATATATATATATATATATATATATATATATATATATATATATATATATATATATATATATATTTGCCAACCTAATATATACGTATTCCAATCGATAGTGTAACGTCTTATGTAAAAATACATTCAACCCCTGGTAAAAATGGGTTAAATGAAGATTTTTAGCTAAAGTAAAAGCAACCTAAGAAATTAAAACCTAATTAAAAAAAATCCTCGCCAACCCGCCTATCATCATAGTGAATATGACCAAGTACCAGTGAATAGTAACGTTCGATAAAATGTTCGCCTAACAGTGAGCGATTATAATCTGATATACAATATATTGACATATATGCACAATCTATAAAATGTAATTAAGTTTAATTATTTTTCTTAAGGTAATGTATAAACAGAATTTATTGATTATTTTATTTTTATTGAAAAATTAAAAAACACACGCTTTTATTTTATTTTTTCTTCTCTATGTGTCTTAAAAGTTTAGTTATATTATATTATATTTAACTATACAATGCAGCATTTTTTTATTTAAAAAAATAAACTATATATATATATATATATATATATATATATATATATATATACAAAATACTAACTAAAAATAGAAAAAATAATCAAATTTTTTTAAATTTTATTTTCATTTTTATTGAAAGAAAATATAAAGCTTTGTTTCATTTTTCACAGACTACATATGTTTGGACTATGCAATTAAGATTTTTTTCTCATTCAAGTTGAATTCCAAATTGAAAAACAACTTTCATTACCTAATAGTACATCTTGCAGGGGGAATGGAGTCATATTTGATTTTTCATTTTTAAATCATTTCTCAATAAAACAGGATGAAATCACTTCTAACGTTCATCTAACAAAATATCAATGCGCAGTACTAAATTTGTCAATGTTGTTTTATATATTATTTTATCAAATAGATAATTCTTATACGAACCATTGCATTTTAACGTTTTCAAACTGTTTAATATAAAATTACTAACAAAAATATCAATGATTCTTATATAAATCATTACGCAGTGTAACTTTAATACTGATATTAAATTTTATTTACTTTCAACATACATTTTAATTGTATGAAAATATTTTTTTTCATTTCACGTTTATATCTTGTTTATTTAAACTATTTTTCATAAATCTGTAAATTTTTCCAAAAAGCTTTTTTTAATTCATTGATATATTATTTCATTGTATTTAAAAAGTGTTACTGTTTTTTGTATCCATCTCAATATTAAATGTAAAATCATTTCAAGTTAATAAATATTTTGTATTATTTCGATTGTAGTGAAATTATTTTTCCATTTATCTTTCAAAACGATGTGTTTATTTCATATAACAAACTTCAAAGCATTTATCAAGTAATTTATATTAGTTGCAATAAACAATGACTACATTATTACAGAAAGTTTATTCGATTTATTATATAAAATAGTACACATTTTTAAAAAACAGTGCAATAAATTAAATACAAAGCATTATTAAAACAGCACAACTAACTATCTGATAAACATTAACGTGTTAAAGTCAATCGTAAAAGAAACAATCGCAATAATATAATTACTAAGAGTTAAGAACGCAATACGATAACAATGTGAATTTATTTTATACAGAATAATAAATATCAATCAATGTGTGTAAGCTATAAAAGTATATACAAAATATGTAAAAACACATTATAACTACACGTTTATATACACGTGTGTATGTACTATTTAATTTTTTTAAAATAAAATTACGTATATTTTTTTATGAAATTTAATCATCGCAAAAATAATACCGATACACACACACACGTATATATATATTAAAAATTATCTGTAAAATGACGTGCACAAGTAAAATAATCAAAAAATATTTCTCAAATTAATCTCAAATATATAGGTGAACCAAATGAAACTGAAGAGATTAGACATATATTTACTTCCTTACTGTCATTTATTATCCTTTACTATCGTTCAGTTTCATTTGGATCATCCTATAATAATAATAATCATGAGTTTGGTTCTCCTTAGAAAGATAAAATATGTAAGTATAGTAATAATAAGTATGGTATATATAGAATATTTTTTAAGCGTGATAGAAATTTGAATTGAAATAAAATGCATTCTAATTAACTGGATTACCATTTATTTGAAATTATTCGAAAGGTCATTTTATGGCATTAATATTTCAAAATGATTTCGGGCATTTTGACAAACCGTATTCTCTCACTACAATTTCGGATCACTTTTTCAAACAATTAGGGTCTTATGTCCGCAATAACGTAAGTTATGTTGGCTTTTAATGCCTCAATCGTTGCTGATTTATCAGAATGAACAAGAGACTTCACATATCCCAAAATAAAATAATTCAGAGACGTCAAACCACACGATTATGGAGGCCAATTCACAAGTCCATTTCTGGAGATAACGTTATCGCCGAATTTTTGTTTCAATAACTCGATTATTTTGGTTGAAGTATGACACGTGGTACCATCCTGCTGAAGCCACATCTCTTTCAGATCAAAGTTATGCAAATTTGGAAACAAATAAACTTTGATCATCGTTCTGTAACGTACATAATTGACAGTAACGTGCTCTCCAGCTTTATTTCAAAAGAAATAAGGTTCGATGATACCACCAGCGTGCAATTCGCACCATACGGTGCATTTTTCTGGATGTAACGAGCTCTCGTGAATCACTTCAGGATTGGTCTCATTCCGAATACGGAAATTTTACTTAATATTGCACCCGTTAAGTCAAAAATGAGCTTCATCACTGAACAAAATTTTGTGCTCTATAAGTTTGGCGAACAGACCGATTTTGAAATAAATTTTCATAATTTAAAAACATTGCTTAAGTATAAAACGTTCCATAATAATTTGCCAAAGTATATTGAATCCAAATATCACTTATAGTGTTTCAACTGATAACTGACTTAACAGATATCTCTATCGAAAGTTCTATCTAACCTAAATAAAACATCCTCTATAATAATAATTATTAAAATTAATTTATTATTAAAATAAATTACTAGTTAATAAAATTTATTCTTAAATTAAAAGCTTCAATTAAATGTATTCTACTTATTCTAAGATAATAAAACAGGTATAGAATACAAAAATTATTTTATAACTTTACACGTACTAAGAAATCAAAATATGTATTCAAATAATAATATCATAAGACACAGAAAAAATATACACATAGTGAATTCAAAAATTAACATTGTGTTACGTAACACTTGAAGAAGAATAAAAGTAAACATTGAAAAAAAAATTATTTACCAAGAAAACGCAGACAGAAATTATTAACTGTAGGCCACGGAATGCAAAAGGTGACAAAAGAGATTAATAAATATACAGTAT